>CM069134.1:107786328-108386328 GCA_035221665.1 Okamejei kenojei | reverse complement strand
ACTTGTAACAGCACAACGGGTCCAGTCCTTACACAAGCTAAATATGGACGCCATGTATGTCACAAGTGGCAAGATAATTTTTCTAATACAGGGGTTACTCAAACACGACCGACCTGGTTCCTCTGGCCAAAAATTAGAGTTTCTGACCTATCCTGCAGATAGTCGGCTCTGCATTGTGACACATATTTTACAATATATAGAAGTCACCAAGACTCTTAGGGGCACGGAGAGAGCTTTACTCATAAGCCATAAACGCCCTCACCATAAGGTCACAGTGCAAACCATATCCAGATGGTTAAGGGTGGTATTAGATGCAGCGGGGGTGGATACTAATGTTTTCAAATCTCACTCCACCAGGGCGGCATCTACATCGGCGGCTAGGATGATGGAAGTTCCTTTGGACCACATCCTTGCCACAGTGGGTTGGAGCAATGAACAAACTTTTCAACGCTTTTATAATAAACCCGTAGCCGTTCCTGACACGTTTGCAGGTAAAATTTTGAGTTCTGTAAAATAAATTACCCAATGTGGGGCATACTGTTTAGGTATGAATAAATACCTTTTCTTTGTTTTTCAGCACGGTGTCATGACTGAATTATGTTCATCCTCTTTTTTCCTAGCATGGCAGGGTCTAAGCATGGACTCGTTCCAGGGCATGAAATCACAGAGCTTTGAAATCTTCACGTAGTCACTCACATGACTCTGAAGTAAAATAGTAAGATTAAATGAGAACCTACCAGTTTGAAGTTTGATCTTTATTTTATGAGGAGTTACGATGAGGGATTACGTGCCCTCCGCTCCCAAAACCCTCTATTATAAAGATCAACTGGTATGGAGGTTCTCTCTTATCTTACTATATTAGTCACTCTGGTATCTGTGATTTCACACCACTGCTTTGAAGAATGTTGCGCATGCGTGCAGGCGGGGTCTTCACGTAATCCCTCATCGTAACTCCTCATAAAATAAAGATCAAACTTCAAACTGGTAAGTTCTCATCAAATCTTACTATTCTTTCAGCTCGGCTGAAAAGAGTTGCCAGCACGCTGGAACATCATTTGCCATCCTCTCGGAGATAGGTAAACCAGTAAAGGCTGAACTGGCATGTAGCATTTTTACCTGACTTGCAGGTTCGTGTTGTAAAAAGTAAATAAATTAATAATAATAATCAAAAGCTCTGTAAGGGAGCAGGTTGGTGACACAAGTTCAGGGTAGGCCACGGCTAAAACGGCAAAATGTCCAAAAGAACAATATTAAGCAGTAAGGTACTGTCTCAACATCCATTGAGGATATCATCTGTAGGCTCTCAATACTGGAAATCCTGATTGAGAGGCTGATCGAAGGGAATGTGTTGCGTAGCGGCTCCTACGAGTAAAAAGTAAAACATTTTTTCATCGCGTGTATTTTTTTACTCGTGGACATTTTTCACAGTGTTGAAAAAACGTCATGAGTTTACCGGATTTCCCGAGTACCTACCGTTACTCGTACGAGCTGGTACGAGACAACCACGGACCCGCTACGGACATTTTCCGAGTTCGAATCAGGGGAAAACTTGGGAGAACTTGAATTACCTCGTACAGTTGGACAGGCCCTTTAGGATGGTATAGGCCTGAGATCAACTCAATATATGCTAATTTTGCGCAAGTTTAGTATGTGCAGTCTGCAAGTATCTCTTTGGAGAAGATTTGGGCCAGCAAGTAAAAGACTTGCAAGAAGAATTCAAGGCTGTGGTGGGTGTGGTAAAGACACCCTTTGTGGGTAAGACTCCTGTTTACCTGCATGCATATCATCCCAACCAAACTAGTGGCAGTTACCGCCACACCGAGGCTGGTTGGAGCACCAGGCCTACACAATTAAAACCAAGCCAGAGGGCTTTTTATTCGCAGATTTTCAGTGCTCACTGTAAATGAAAACTTTAATACACTAATACCCAGTGCTATCATTAAAAGATGTTGCACACTTAAAAAAAAAAAAAAAAAAATACCCAGTGCTATCATTAAAAGATGTTGCACACTTAAGAGCTTGTAAAGTTTTCATTTACATGGTGTCAAAGCTGGAAGATACTTGCGTCTCCTGTTTATCGGTTTTTATTTCTTTTTTTTTTGATTTGTGTTTTTTGTGCTTTTGATCTCTCTGGCCATGGCGTCCTCTTGCAGAAAGCCCGAGCAGCTTGTCTTCGATGCCGACATCTCTGAGCGCTGGGCCACGTTTGAATTTGATTTCACACACTTTGTCAACGTCGCACACCGTGCTGATCCTGACTCCCTTAAAGCTTCCCTCCTACTCAACCTTGTCGGACCTGATGCCATGAAGAGAGCCAGAACTTTCACCTACGCTCCAGCGGTCCTGGGCGTCGATGACGAGGTGATTACTCCTGCAGAGTCTGCTGACGACCCCGCTTGCCTGCTACGTAAGTTCAGGGAGATTTGTGACCTGCCCTTGAACCGCATTCTAGAGAGTGCACGGTTCTTTACAAGGAGACAGTTGCCGGATGAACATGTTGAATGTTTTATTGCTGATTTGCGTCATCTCGCCCAGCGGTGCCGTTTTGGCGACATGACAGACCAGCCCACTAGAGACATTTTAGTAACTGGCATGCGTGACCAGAAGCTGCGATGTGAGCTTTTGAGGGATCCGGATCTAACGTTGGAAAAAGCTATGCATGCCTGCAGATTGTCTGAGGTCGTTGTTTTGCAAGAGGACCACCGGGACTCGGGCAATAAATCTGTCAACCTGGCTGGGTTTAGGAGCCCACAGCCTCGGGTGGGAAACAATGTTTTTCTGCCGCGTGCCCCCCCTGGACCTGGCGATGTGCCCCGAAAAAGGTGCCCGAACTGTAACTACATGCACCATAGACTGTCGACGTGTCCCGCCTTTGGTAAAACCTGTAACTTTTGTAAAAAGCTGAACCATTTCTCAGCCTCCTGTCGCTTACTCCGTTCCTGTGGGAGCCAGGCACAAGCTTCCAGACCCAGCTGGGTCTTCTAAACATGCTGGGGCAATCTGATTTCTGTTTCGACTCACAGCCCAATTTAGTTGAATGCAATGGTGCAGAGCCAATTAATTCTGCCGAGGACTCGCATGTGTTTACCCTCCTACAGACACCCGCCCACCGCAATGATCCCTCCGTACCTGTGACTGTCAATGGTGTAACCTTCTCTGCTAAATTAGATACTGGCGCGAAAGTCAATGTTTTGTCCATGAATCTTTTCAACAAGATAAGGAATAATGAGCCTCTGGTTGCTGACGATGCTACCCTGCACGCCTATGGTGGAGAGATTCTAAGGCCTGCGGGGAGGGCCACTTTAACTTGCGTGCTGCAAAAGGCCACAAGAAACCTGGTTTTCTATGTTTTGAACTCTGACTGTGTAACCCTGTTGGGCAACCGTGCGTGCCAGGATCTTGGCCTGGTCTCCTTTGACCGCACGGTCCACAAAGTGCAACTGTCGTTTGACCCGGTTGCAGAATACCAGGACCTGTTCGACGATGACCTGGGGAAGTTACCACTGTCATACCATATTTCCATTGACCCAAATATACAACCCGTGGTCCGCGCACCTCACAGGGTGTCTCACGCCATGAAGGACAAGGTCGAGGCGATGCTCAACGAGATGGTCGAAAAGGGGGTGCTAGTAGCAGTTAGCGAGCCCACCGATTGGGTCTCCACCATGGTTGCCACGATTAAGAAAGACAAGAACGAGATACGCGTGTGTATCAACCCGAAGGACTTAAACCTTGCCATCAGGCGACCACATTACCCCATGCGGTCTGTTGAGGATGTGGCGGCAAAGGTCGGGCAAGCCACCATCTTTTCGGTCCTAGACGCTAAGAACTCGTTTTGGCAGATCCCGTTGGACAAAGCGTCTTCTGACCTGACGACCTTCGCCACACCGTTCGGCAGATTCAAGTTCCTGCGAATGCCATTCGGCATCAATTCTGCTAGCGAGGTGTTCCAGCGGACGATGGAGCAACTATTCGCGGACCTGCCATGTGCCATCATCGTGGATGATATCCTGGTTTATGGGAAGGACACGACGAGCACGAGCACGACCTGAACCTCCGCCGCGTCCTGGATCGCGCGCGACGGTCGCACCTGAAGCTGAATCCCAAGAAGTGCCGGTTTCGTGTCTCAGAGGTCACGTATGTTGGACATGTTTTCACCCCTAACGGACTAAAGCCCGACCCCTTGAAGGCAGCTGCCATCTCCGAAATGGCTGCCCCCACCGACGTGCCAGGTCTGCAACGATTCTTGGGCATGGTGAACTACCTTGGCAAGTTTATACCAAACCTCAGTGAGCTGAGTGCTCCCCTGCGGCAGCTGACAAAAAAGGATATCGCCTGGGCCTGGCTCCCATATCACCAGCAGGCCTTTGACCGCCTCAAGTCGAAACTGATTAGCACTCCGACGTTGCGGTTCTTCGACGTGGGTCGCCCCATCACCGTCACCTGTGACGCTTCCAAGTTCGGCCTGGGTGCGGCCTGCCTTCAGTCTGTCGATGGATCGCTGCATCCTGTCTCCTATGCCTCCCGCACCATGACGGACACCGAGCAGCGGTACGCTCAGATCGAGAAAGAGCTGCTCGCGGTGGTGTTCGCCTGCTCCAAGTTCAGAGACTTCCTGTTCGGCAGCAGATTTACGGTCGAAACCGACCACCAGCCACTGGTGACAATCCTGAACAAGCCGATTCACGCTGCCCCTGCCAGGCTGCAGCGTATGATGCTGCAGCTCCAGCGTTTCGACTTTGACATAATCTACAAGAAGGGCACCGAGATGCACATTGCGGACACCCTGTCGCGCGCGCCCCGCGTACCTCCTGCGCTCGCCACCCCTACGAAACAGAGGACTTGCTCGTACTGGGCGTTAACTTTATTCCCACCAAGCAGCTACAGGTTTTGGCTGAGCACACACCGCTGCCGATCCGGTTTTGCAGCAGCTTGCCTCGGTGATTAAAGCAGGGTGGCCAACAAAGCGCTCCGCCGCGCCATCTGAAACACAGCCTTTCTTCCTGGTCCGCGACGAACTGGTGCTCCAGGATGGCGTTATCGTCAAGGGACATAAAGTTGTGGTCCCGTCCTCCCTGTTTGACTTTTACTTTTGTGCAGCCCACAGCGGACACCCTGGGGTCGATGCAACACTCGCCCACGCTCAGTGCCAATTCTATTGGCCTGGAATGGCCAAGTATATCCGAGACCGAGTTTCTGCCTGCTCCACGTGCAACAGTCTTGCGCCACACCAGCAGCGACAGCCCCTGCTGCAACAGCCCGCCCCTGCTTTGGCCTGGTCCTCGCTGGCTGCCGACATATTCGAGTGGCGTGGTAACCACTACCTTGTCCTGGTCGACTCGTACTCCAACTGGTTCGAAGTGGATTTGCTGACATCCCTCACGTCGGAGATGGTGATCCGCAAGCTGCGGAAACACTTCTCCACTTTTGGGACCCCGGTCAGGCTGCAGACTGACAACGGCAGGCAGTTTACAAGCCGAGAATTCAAAAGCTTTGCCGACAAGTGGAACTTTGTGCATTTCACCAGCAGCCCAGAGTACCCACAGAGCAACGGCCTTGCAGAACGGGCCGTCCGCAGCGCCAAGCTTCTGATGGAACAGGCGCGACTATCCAATTCTGATTTGTATTTGGATCTCCTGAACCTCAGGAATGTTTCCAGGGATCCGGCCATGGGGTCACCTGCTCAGCGTCTGATGTCCAGAACCACCAGATCCACCGTCCCGATTGCCCAGCGCCAGCTGAAACCTCGGGTGCTGGAGCCCGCCTCCGTGCAGAGGCAAATTCAAGAGAAACATGACAGCCAGCGGCGTTCCCACGATCGGTCGTGCAGACCACTCGATCCTCTGTTGCCCGGACAGGTTGTTCGATTGCAGACCGCCAGTGGTCACTACCGTCTGGCCACCGTGGTTGGGGTGGCTGACTCACCTCGTTCGTATCTGGTCGACTGTGAGGGCTCCATCTACCGAAGAAGCCGACAACACCTGCTTGCGGTTAATGAGCCACAGCCGCAGCCCCCTGGGCCCTATGCCCCTCCACTCTCCTATCAGCAGCCGGCTGCCGCCCCGGCTGGTGTTCCCTGCATGCCTCGGTCCCCGTCGCGGGCGCCTGGTTCCCCTCTGCGCGGGTCCCCTGTTGCCGGTCGCGGTTCTCCCTCTCCTGTTTCTCCCGCCCCAATGCCCTTCCCTGGTTCCCCAGCTGCCTTGCGTCCTCCTGTTTCTTCTGCTCTTTCGGGGGGAGGGGGAGACATCCGTATGCGCTCGGGCAGGATCAGTAAGCCGCCTGTTCGCTACGGCGATTTTGTTTAATTCTGCTGTTTAATTCTGTTGTCGTGACAACAATCTGTTTTTTGATTTCTAAGGGGAAGGATGTAGATGGTTTATATGCAACCAATAATATAGTCACCTCACTCCCATTAACCCCGCCCAGTTAACATCAATCATAACGCCTTCCCCTTCCTGGGCACGGCAGTAGAAGAATGTAGCCTGTGCTTGAAGGTGTATGTAATACCCAGTGCTATCATTAAAAGATGTTGCACACTTAAGAGCTTGTAAAGTTTTCATTTACACTCACCATGAAGACGGCGCACTCCACATACCTAGTATCGTTCCCCAGCTGGTCACGATGCCTGAGCCAAGGGGACAGAGCAAAGTCTAAGGTCAGTTGACTCTATTGATCATCCGCCTAAGGCCACTTTTGGTGGTGTCAGTCTCAGGGGTTGCTGGATCTTGGTGGCGGGGAGTGATAATCACCTTTTGATTATTATTTTATTGGCAGCTTTGGTGGTTTTTATAGAATCAGAATCAGAATCACATTTTATTCGCCGTATGTTTTGCATCATACGAGGAATTTCACTGGCCTGGTCAGTCATACAATTAAAAGCAACAGACTCAAAAACACATTTTAACACGAACATCTACCACAGTGACTCCTGCACATTCCTCACTTTGATGGAAGGCGAAATAAAGTTCAACTCCTTCCTTTTGTTCTTCCTCGGTCGGGGGCATCGAGCCATCCGTTGATGGGACGGTCTTGACTCCCATAGCCAGCGGCATTCGGGCCCTCTGTGTCGAGGTGTTCAGCTACTGCATCGTCAGCACATCCGCGCCGAGTGATCGAATCTCGCGCCGGGGCTGGTCGAACCTTCTGTGGCGTTGGAGCTCCCGACTAGCCTCTCCCAAGACTACAGGCCCTGGATATAAATTATACTGATTACACATTCCACACTACTTTGTATCTAGGCTTCAGAATGTTCATATAAAAGACACCTTCCATAACGTTAGTCACCAGTGGGTGAGTACAAATCATTTATTGTCCCACTGCTAGTACTAGATACGACGACAAAGCAGTACGTGCAATGTTAATTGCGCTATAACATAATCGCTTATCTTAATTCCAAACTGAAAGAAAACCATACACCTCTGCTACTTCTGTTTAAAGGTAACTCACATGAGTCTCTTCACAAAACTTTCCCTACAGCCATGCAGTGATAGGTGCACGAGAGAAGGACTAGCCACCGCTCGTGTCTTCGACCAAATATAGGAGCTTCTTTCAGCTGATTTATTTAAAATGGAAGCCTTGGATGAGTAGGCCTATTTGGCACTACTGTAATTCATGTTGCCTTGTCTTTAATTACATTAGGAGGCATCTATTGATAAATACCCTGAGTCTTATCTGTGGGTAGGGTTCGAGACCAAACCTAAATATGCAATAGATAATGCCGGATCCACTATGGAGTTTCCTGGATGGATAACAAACCCTAGATATTCTAGGAGTGCCTTGTTGATGAAACAGCTAACTCTGTGACACCTGATCTCTTCCCAACAATAAGCAAGTCCTCTATAAACTCCATGACAAAATGCCCTTTAGACCTGAGTAGGGCAACAAGAGGATTTATAACAAGAGGAATCGAATATAGGAGCAAAGAGGTCCTTCTGCAGTTGTACAGAGCCCTAGTGAGACCACACCTGGAGTATTGTGTGCAGTTTTGGTCCCCTAATTTGAGAAAGGACATTCTTGCTATTGAGGGTGTGCAGCGTAGGTTTACAAGGTTAATTCCTGGGATGGCGGGACTGTCATATGCTGAGAGAATGGAGCAGCAGGGCTTGTACACTCTGGAGTTTAGAAGGATGAGAGGGTATCTCATTGAAACATATAAGATTGTTAAGGGTTTGGACACGCTAGAGGCAGGAAACATGTTCCCGATGTTGGGGGAGTCCAGAACCAGGGGCCACAGTTTAAGAATAAGGAGTAAGCCATTTAGAAAGGAGACGAGGAAACACTTTTTCTCCCAGAGAGCGGTGAATGTGGAATTCTCTGCCTCAGGAGGCGGTGGAGGCAGGTTCTCTGAATGCTTTCAAAAGAGATCTAGAGAGGGCTCTTAAAAGTAGCGGAATAGGAGATATGGGGAGAAGGCAGGAACAGGGTACTGATTGGGGATGATCAGCCATGATTACATTGAATGGCAATGCTGGCTTGAAGGGCCAAATTGTCTACTCCTGCACCTATTGTCTAACATTGACTTTAGAATCTGTAAAGAGCCTGGGGCTGAAGTCAACCCCTTAGGTAGAGCCTAAAATGTCCACAACTGGCCTTGCCAGATAAACCTCAGATATATCCTGTGACTCTCATGTATTGATATGGAAAAGTATGCATCTTCGAGATTGCTTGAGGCCCGAAAGCAATCTTCTGTAATCAGCTATTTTGCTGAATGAAAAGTACCCATCTTAAAATGGTTATTCCAAGCACATGTTCAGACTAGCCAAATTCCTAGAATGATTTGGCATCCTCCACTTTTCTTCAACCTTGAGAAGATATTAGACATATACCCCACTTGTTCATGGGCAGACTGCTCATCCTTTTGTGAAATTTCTCTGTTTCAACTTGGATAGCCAACTTTTTCTCTTTAGCACGTATGTACGGATGTCTTGGCTTCTCTTGCCGCGGAGGAAATTGATAAGCCAGAAACTGAGTCTTATAACTGTTTATGATTTGTAAAATGGGAAGATGGGAGGTTATCTGTTCCCATCTGTTGTTGAACACTCAACCCATCTCCGACTTGAATATCGTCAGCACATCTCATGCGACTGATGGAATAATATTTGCATACCTCAACGGCCTCCATCTCATTGTCGCTTTGCTGTCCATGAGGAGACGGACAGTGGCTGTAGATGTGATCAATGCAGTTTCTAAGAAAGCACTTGCTACACCAGGGGCACCAGGGAGATGGCAGCCCTGCCGGCAGTCTGTTCGTTTTAATTTTAGCGTTTTGTTAAAAGTTTGTTTTAATGTACTTCGTTTTATGTGGGGGGGATGGGGGAAACTTTTTTTCAAGTTCCTACCTTCCCGGAGATGTGATCAATTTTCGGATCACATCCTCTGGGCTCTCCGGCCTACCATCGCTGAGCTGGGACCTTCCTCGGACTGTTGTGTGGGGAAGTGGGGGGGGGGTGTGGGGGAGTGGGGGTTGGTGAGGGAGAAGGGCGGGTGTGGGAGGAGGGTGGATGTGGGGAAAGGGGGAGTGTGGGGAAAGGGGGGAAGGGGAAAGGGGGTGTGGGGAAAGGGGGGTGTGGGGAAAGGGGGGTGGGGGAAGAGGGGGAGGGGGAAGGGGGGGTGTGGGGAAGGGGGGTGGTTGCAGCAGATGCAGCCGCACTCTGCTCATCCTGCACCTTCAGCTTTCGGCCTCACACAGCAGATCTAGGTCCCACTGCGGCTTCAGTCAGAAGCTTCCAGTTCAACTCACCAGCTTCCGGCTGGTCGTGCTGGTCACCGCAGAAGCAGTCCGCAGGCTGCTCACTCTCCACGGGCTGCAAACTCCCCACGGGCTGCGCACTACCCGCGGGCTGCTCAACACACTCCACCCCTTCAACTTTTTAATTCCTCGCCGCGTTATTGACAGCAGGTTCCGGAAAGGGTAGTTTTTACAATTTTTAAACCTTCATAAATTTTGTACTATTTCACCGATCGGAACAAAACTTATTTGACTTGCAGCAGAGGAGAATGGTGTGTAACGTGCCGAAAAATCATGGCGCTATGAGGGAAAGCTTTTGCACAAATTTAATTACAACGCAGACTGGAAGTGGTCAAGATGAGAGTTTTAGTGATAGTATAGATAGATAGATTTTTGCATCATATGTATCAAGTGTAAGGTGTTAAATCAGAAAGATATGTATATATATATTGTTTAAGAAAGAACTGCAGATGCTGGAAAAATTGAAGGTAGACAAAAATGCTGGAGAAAATCAGCGGTGAGGCAGCATCTATGGAGCGAAGGAATAGGTGACGTTTCACATCGAGACCCTTCTTCAGACCGATGTGGAGGTGGGGGGACTGGAAGAAGAAAGGAAGAGGCGGAGACAGTAGGCTGGGGAGAGCTGGGAAGGGGAGGGAAAGGAAGGAGAAAGCAAGGACTACCTGAAATTGGACACAGGTTAGTTTTATCCTACTGATGATATGTTGTTGCAATAGTTAACCTGCTCAGTAGAAGAGGAAAAGCAGGTTTTGATATTTGGTGTATGTGCTTGGATGAGGAGCCAATGGTACGAAGCTACGATCCGCAGGATTATGACTGAACGCCTCTGTCAGAATCCCGCCTAAATGTAATGATACCCTTGCACCGTGGCACGCTGGTTGGCCTGGGATAACCAGCCACCATCCATGTGGCAGCGGTCGTCGTGAAGTGCCGATTGATACTGGCCTGGAGTGCGGTCAGACATGCGCCGTCTCTCACCCGTTTACACACCGTATGTTCGTGGGGAACCTGATGCTTAAATATTCATAGACGACCTGAGTCATGATCAGCCATGATCACAATGAATGGCAATGCTGGCTCAATGGGCCGAATGGCCTCCTCCTGCACCTATTTTCGATGTTTCTATGTTTCTTTGAGTCTGGCTCAGGGTTTCATCATTAGCAGAGGAGATACCTCGCTGCAATCTATTGAAAGTCATCCCTCATGCCAAACTTTTGTAATATTTTTAAAAAGGTGTTGGGCGATCCGATCGACAAGTCTACGCTTGGTGTCACCGATGTAGAGAAGCTTATATCTAGAGCAGCGGATGCAATAGATGAGATTGGAGGAGGTGCAGATGAACCTCTGCCTCTCCTGGAAAGACTGCTTGGGTCCTTGGATGAAGTCAAGGGACTGGGGAGCGATGAGGTTGGAGGCTTGGGAGGGCAGGGAGCCAGAAGTGATGAAGCCCGTGAAGGTGTTTGAGATAATGGCCTGGTGCTTGTCTGTGTGGTCATGGTCCAAGGATAAGTCGGAGGAGGTGTTTGAGAGTTGACGCCTGGCCTCAGACACGTAGAGATCAGCGCGCCAGACTACCACGGCACCTCCCTTTTCGGCAGGTTTGATCACCCAGTCGGGTGCTGGGCCTCCCCCATGGCCAGAGTGAGTTGGGCCTCCTCCATGGCTAGAGTGAGTCATAACAAGGACAGAGTCCCCCTTGTCTTCTCCTTCCATACCACCACCCGTCACATTCTACAGATTATCCTCCGACATTTTTGCCATCTCCAATGGGATCCCACCACTGGTGACACCTTCCCATCTCCTCCCCTTTTGGCTTTCCACAGAGACCACTCCCTCCATAACTCCTTGGTCAATTTGTCCCTTCCCACCCAAACCACCCCCTCCCCTGGTAACCATATAACAATTACAGCATGGAGACAGGCCCTCTCGGCCCTTCCAGTCCGTGCCGACCATTTGTTTTCCCCTAGTCCCATCTACCTGCACTCAGACCATACCCCTCCATTCCCTTCACGTCCATATACCTATCCACTTTACTTTTAAATGTTAAAATCGATCCTGCCTCCACCACCTCTGCTGGAAGCTCATTCCACACAGCCACCACCCTCTGAGTAAAGAAGTTCCCCCTCACGTTACCCCTAAACTTCTGTCCCTTAATTCTCATGTCAATGTCATTCTCATGGTACTTTCCCTTGCAACCGCAGGAAATGTTACACTTGTCCCTTTACCTCCCCCCTTGACTCCATTCAAGGACCCAAACAGTCTTTCCAGGTGAGGCAGAGATTCACCTGCACCTCCTCCAACCTCATCTGTTGCATCTGCCGCTCTAGGTGTCAGCTGCTGTACATCAGTGAGACCATCAAAGGCTTGGCGAGCGCTTCGCCCAACACCTCTGCTCGGTTCGCACTATCCAACCTTATCTCCCGGTGGCCCATCGTCTCAACTCCCCCTCCCATTCCGAATCCAACCTTTCTGTCCTGGGCCTCCTCCATGGCCAGAGTGAGTCCCACCGCAAATTGGAGGAGCAGCACCTCATATTTCGCTTGGGCAGTTTACACCACAGTGGTATGAACATTGAGTTCTCCAATTTCAGGTAGTCCTTGCTTTCTCCCTCCTTCCCCTTCCCTTCCCAGCTCTCCCACAGCCTACTGTCTCCGCCTCTTCCTTTCTTCCTCCCACCCTCCCCCACCTTCACATCAGTCTGAAGAAGGGTCTCGACCCGAAACGTCACATATTCCTTTGCTCCATAGATGCTGCCTCACCCGCTGAGTTTCTCCAGGATTTTTGTGTACCTACAGTGGCTTGCAAAAGTATTCATACCCCTTGAACTTTTCCACATTTTGTCACGTTACAACCACAAACGTAAATGTATTTTATTGGGATTTTATGTGATAGACCAACACAAAGTGGTGCATAATTGTGAAGTGGAAGGAAAATGATACATGGTTTCCAAATTTTATTACAAATAAAAAACTGAAAAGTGTGGCGTGCAAAAGTATTCAGCCCCCCTGAGACAATACTTTGTAGAACCACCTTTCGCTGCAATTACAGCTGCAAGTCTTTTGGGGTATGTCTCTACCAGCTTTGCACAACTAGAGACTGAAATTTTTGCCCATTCCTCTTTGCAAAATAGCTCAAGCTCAGTCAGATTGGATGGAGAGCGTCTGTGAACAGCAATTGTCAAGTCTTGCCAGAGATTCTCAATTGGATTTAGGTCTGGACTTTGACTGGGCCATTCTAACACATGAATATGCTTTGATCTAAACCATTCCATTGTAGCTCTGGCTGTATGTTTAGGGTTGTTGTCCTGCTGGAAGGTGAACCTCCGCCCCAGTCTCAAGTCTTTTGCCTACTCTAACCGGTTTTCTTCCAAGATTGCCCTGTATTTGGCTCCATCCATCTTCCCATCAACTCTGACCAGCTTCCCCGTCCCTGCTGAAGAAAAGCATCTCCACAGCATGATGCTGCCACCACAATGTTTCACAGTGGGGATGGTGTGTTCAGGGTGATGTGCAGTGTTAGTTTTCCACCACACATAGCGTTTTGCATTTATGCCAAAAACTTCAAATTTGGTCTCATCAGACCAGAGCACCTTCCTCCACATGTTTGCTGGGTCCCCCACATGGCTTGTGGCAAACTTCTTATGGCTTTGTTTCAACAATGGCTTTCTTCTTGCCACTCTTCCATAAAGACCCGATTTGTGGAGTGCACGACTAATAGTTGTCCTGTGGACAGAATCTCCCACCTGAGCTGTGGATCTCTGCAGCTCCTCCAGAGTTACCATGGGCCTGCTGAAGAAAAGCATCTCCACAGCATGATGCTGCCACCACCATGTTTCACAGTGGGGATGGTGTGGTCAGGGTGATGTGCAGTGTTAGTTTTCCACCACACATAGCGTTTTGCATTTATACCAAAAACTTCAATTTTGGTCTCATCAGACCAGAGCACCTTCCTCCACATGTTTGCTGGGTCCCCCACATGGCTTGTGGCAAACTTCTTATGGCTTTGTTTCAACAATGGCTTTCTTCTTGCCACTCTTCCATAAAGACCCGATTTGTGGAGTGCACGACTAATAGTTGTCCTGTGGACAGAATCTCCCACCTGAGCTGTGGATCTCTGCAGCTCCTCCAGAGTTACCATGGGCCTCTTGGCTGCTTCTCTGATCAATGCTGTCCTTGCCCGGCCTGTCAGTTTAGGTGGACGGCCATGTCTTGGTAGGTTTGCAGTTGTGCCATACTCTCCATTTTCGGATGATGGATTGAACAGTGCTCCGTGAGATGTTCAAAGCTTGGGATATCTTTTTATAACCTAACCCTGCTTTATTCTTCTCCACAACTTCATCCCTGACCTGTCTGGTGTGTTCCTTGGGCTTCATGATGCCAAGGAACATTGTATGTTCACTAATGTTCTCTAATAAACCTCTGACGCCTTCACAGAACAGCTGTATTTATACTGAGATTAGATTACACACGTGGACTCTATTTACTAATTAGGTGACTTCTGAAGGTAATTGGTTGCACTAGATTTTATTTAGGGGTATCAGAGTAAAGGGGGCTGAATACTTTTGCACGCCACACTTTTCAGTTTTTTATTTTATAAAAAGATTTGAAAACCATGTATCATTTTCCTTCCACTTCACAATTATGCGCCACTTTGTGTTGGTCTATCACATACAATCCTAATAAAATACATTTACGTTTGTGGTTGTAACGTGACAAAATGTGGAAAAGTTCAAGGGGTATGAATACTTTTGCAAGCCACTGTATGTATATAAATCTCTGCTCATCTCAAAGTGCTTTACAGCTTGTGAAATATTTGAAAATATACTCATTGTTGTAGTGCAGGACATAGAGCACGTAAAATCAACACTGTGATTTCCTCCATAAGGCAATTATGACAACATAATGCTTTTTCATTGGTATTAATTGAGGTATAAACACAAACCAAAAATCATTGTGGATTAACGCTCTTGCCCAAGTTTAACAAAGAATATGGCAATTTTTATGCCCAAAGTTTTATATCCAGTATTTGGCAAATTGAACAGTGCAGTCTTTCTTTGTTCGGTTTTATATTTCTCATGAGTGAGATTTGAGCATGCAGTCTTATTCATGAGCAGAATTTCTACTAACCGAGCCAAGGCTGATAATTATTGTTTTATTGTCTTGGTAACCTGTTTTAGTGTGACTATTAAACAAACGCTGCTCGTTCATTTAAAAAAAAAATCATTCATGGGATATGAGCTTTGTTGCTTCCCCAGGATTGAATTACCCAACCCTAGATGCCCTTGAAATAGTGATGGTGAGCTGCTTTCTTGCGCTGCTATCACCCTAGAGGTTTGGGTACATCTGCAATGCTGTTAGGGAGAGATTCCAGGATTTTTACCAAGAAATAGAGAAGGAATGGTGATATATTTTCAATTCAGGAGGCTGTGTGGCTTAGAGGGTAATATTTAAATGGTAGTGATTTAATACATTTGCTGCACTTTTCCTTCTAGTTGATAGAGGTTGTAGGGTGTGGAAGGTGCTGCCTAAGTAGACCGAGTGAGTTGCTATTGTGCATTCTGGAGAAGGTACAAACTGTGGATACAATTTGTTAGTGGTGAAGTGGGTGAATAACCATGGATGGGGTGCCTACCAAACAGAACACTACATCCTATATGGTGTTGAGTTTCTTGATTGTTCTTAAAGTTGCATGTATTTGGGCAAGTGGTGAATATTGGTTATCAGATCACCCCTCTGATGTATTTTTCTTGGAAGAAAGATTCTCACCCTGTCTTGTCTCATTAATTACCATCCTCCTCCTTCCGTTCTGGTACTTTCCTTTAAATTCATCTCGGCCTTATCCAATGCCACCATTTATTTTTATATAATCGAGGCCAGAACTGCACATAGTACTCCAAGTTCTGTAACTACTTTAACAGCAGAGGCAAGTAGATCTTCTAAGGGGAATCCTACTCCACAGAGAATTGTTGGTATTCAAGGTGCTAAAATAAATTAAGGCAAGATCCTATAAAATCATAGGCTGCATTTTATTAGTACCATCATATCTGATCTGGCTCTTACACATTTGGCTTTCTGACAATTCTCTTTACTCACAATGTTCATAGAGAGAAAAAGCCCTGCTGTTTTCACAAGCAGATCCACCTCAAACATTCAGTCTTTTGTTGTTAGCGAACACAAGCGTCATCTCACAGGATTTATGACGATTATGTGGATTCAACTTCACTTGAGAATTGTGCCAGTTGCAAGCTACAATTTAAATCAGAAAGGCACTACAAACAAGAAATCTCAATGCATTTAATATTTTATGTGCTGCACAATTGAACTTTACTAGACAATTGAACCTTACTAGATAATAGGGAGGCTATTTGGGTGGAACTGAGAAGTGGGAACGGTGTAGCAACACTTTTAGGGGTGTACTATAGACCGCCAAATGGGGAGCGAGAATTGGAAGAGCAAATATGTAAGGAGATAGCAGATATTAGTAGTAAGCACAAGGTAGTGATTGTGGGAGATTTCAATTTCCCAAAAATAGACTGGGAAACACATTCTGTAAATGGGCTGGATGGTTTGGAGTTTGTAAAATGTGTGCAGGATAGTTTTTTGCAGCAGTACATAGAGGTACCGACCAGAGAAGGGGCAGTGCTGGACCTCCTGTTTGGAAATGAGGCAGGACAGGTGACGGAGGTATGCGTTGGTGAGCACTTCGGGACCAGTGATCACAATACCATTAGTTTCAATATAATTATGGAGCGAGTCAGAACAGGACCTAGAGTGAAGATTTTTGATTGGAGAAAGGCTAACTTTGAGGGAATGCGTGAGGATTTTAAAGGAGTGAATTGGGACACTTTGTTTCATGGGAAGGATGTAGAAGAGAAATGGAGGACATTTAAAGGGGAAATTGTAAGAGTACAGAATCTTTATGTCCCTGTTAGGTTGAAAGGAAAGAGTAAAAATTGGAAAGAGCCATGGTTTTCAAGGGAAATTAGACACTTGTTTCGAAAAAAGAGAGATATCTACAATAATTATAGGAGGCATGGAGTAAATAAGGTGCTAGAGGAGTATAAAGAATGTAAAAAGAATCTTAAGAAAGAAATTAGGAAGGCTAAAAGAAGATATGAGGTTGCTTTGGCAAGAAAGATAAAAGTAAATCCAAAGGGTTTCTACTGCTATATTAATAGCAAAAGGATAACGAGGGATAAAATTGGACCATTAGAGAACCAGAATGGACAGCTATCTGCAGAGCCAAAAGAGATGGGGGAGATATTGAACAATTTATTTTCTTCGGTATTCACCAAGGAGAAGGATATTGAACTCTGTGAGGTAAGGGGAAAAAGTAGAGTAGCTATGGAAACTATGA
This sequence comes from Okamejei kenojei, assembly GCA_035221665.1. NCBI lineage: Eukaryota > Metazoa > Chordata > Chondrichthyes > Rajiformes > Rajidae > Okamejei > Okamejei kenojei. Next base: position 108,369,224 of record CM069134.1, on the reverse strand, counting down.
GATTCAAAGAGGAGGAAGTACTGACACTTTTGAAAAAATATAAAGGTGGATAAGTCTCCAGGTCCTGACAGGATATTCCCTAGGACATTGAGGGAAGTTTAGTGTAGAAATAGCAGGAGCTATGACAGAAATATTTCAAATGTCATTAGAAACGGGAATAGTGCCGGAGGATTGGCGTACTGCGCATGTTGTTCCATTGTTTAAAAAGGGTTCAAAGAATAAACCTAGCAATTATAGACCTATTAGTTTGACGTCAGTGGTGGGCAAATTAATGGAAAGGATACTTAGAGATAATATATATAAGCATCTGGATAAACAGGGTCTGATCAGGAACAGTCAACATGGATTTGTGCCTGGAAGGTCATGTTTGACAAACCTTCTTGAATTTTTTGAAGCGGTAACTAGGGAAATTGATGAGGGTAAAGCAGTGGATGTTGTCTATATGGATTTCAGTAAGGCCTTTGACAAGGTTCCCCATGGAAGGTTGGTTCAGAAGGTTCAATCTTTGGGTGTTAATGGCAGAGTAGCAAGATGGATTCAACAGTGGCTGAATGGGAGATGTCAGAGAGTAATGGTGGATGGCTGTTTGTCAGGTTGGAAGCCGGTGACCAGTGGGGTGCCTCAGGGATCTGTGTTGGGTCCACTGTTGTTTGTCATGTACATCAATGATCTGGATGATGGGGTGGAAAATTGGATAAGTAAGTATGCAGATGATACTAAGATAGGTGGTATTGTGGATAATGAAGTAGATTTTCAAAGTCTACAGAGAGATTTGGGCCATTTGGAAAGTGGGCTGAAAGATGGCAGATGGAGTTTAATGCTGATAAGTGTGAAGTGCTACATCTTGGCAGGACAAATCAAAATAGGACGTACATGGTAAATGGTAGGGAATTGAGGAATGCTGTGGAACAGAGGGATCTAGGAATAACTGTGCATAGTTCCCTGAAGGTGGAATCGCATGTAGATAGGGTGGTAAAGAAAGCCTTTGGTGTGCTGGCCTTTATAAATCAGAGCATTGAATATAGGAGTAGGGAAGTAATGTTAAAATTGTACAAGGCATTGGTAAGACCAATTCTGGAGTATGTTGTACAATTTTGGTTGCCTAGTTATAGGAAGGATGTCAACAAAATAGAGAGAGTACAGAGGAGATTTACTAGAATGTTGCCAGGGTTCCAGCAACTATGTTACAGAGAAAGGTTGAACAAGTTAGGTCTTTATTCTTTGGAGCGCAGAAGGTTAAGGGGGGACTTGATTGAGGTCTTTAAAAATGATGAAAGGGATAGACAGAGTTGATGTGGATAAGCTTTTCCCATTGAGGGTAGGGAAGATTCAAACAAGAGGGCATGACATGAGAATTAAGGGACAGAAGTTTAGGGGTAACGTGAGGGGGAACTTCTTTACTCAGAGGGTGGTGGCTGTGTGGAATGAGCTTCCAGCAGAGGTGGTGGAGGCAGGATCCATTTTAACATTTAAAAGTAAAGTGGATAGGTATATGGACGTGAAGGGAATGGAGGGGTATGGTCTGAGTGCAGGTAGATGGGACTAGGGGAAAACAAATGGTCGGCACGGACTGGAAGGGCCGAGAGGGCCTGTCTCCGTGCTGTAATTGTTATATGGTTATATGGTTATTATATCTGATTAATTATTTGGTGGGCAACGCGCTTTTTTGTAAATTTACTCTTTTTCTCTACTTTGCATAACATGTTGAAGCATAGAGACTGTCTGGTATAGACATCAACATCAAATATCATGAAATTCATGTTTGCCATGTGTGAAATTTATTTGAGGAGATGGGAGTACTAACTGCTACGAGCCTAGCAAACGATCAGCAGTAGAGAAAATACAAGCTAGGAATGGTGTAGGAATGATGAATGTTATCTTTCTTCATCTTTCTTCATCCAGGCATATAGACATTTATGGGTCAACATTGATGAATTAACCTGAGTTGATCTTGAGAGCAGCTGCCTTCTTTAGCTGCTACAATCCTTGGACACTGACACACTACTGTCAGATAAAGAATGCCAGGATTTTGATGCAGTGTTAGTAGAGAATGCGATAGAGGATGCAGTGTCAGTAGAGGATTTCCAAGTCTCTATGATGTGTGCTTGAAGGTACTCACAGGTTATGGTAATGCAACAAAGCATTTGCCCTGTCCTACCAGTTTCCAGATAGAAGTAGCATATTTGACCAGTGATAAAATAATGGTGAATGGAAGACATGTGATGTCGGAACTTGTAGAAATAACAAAATCAGTCTTGTTTGTAATATGGTCAACCTAAGGTGGCACGTTGGCACAGCGGCAGAGTTCCTGCCTTTACAGCGCTTGTAGCATCGGAGACCCAGGCTCGATCCTGACCATGGGTGTTGTCTGGATGGAGTTTGTACGTTCTCCCCATGACCGCATGGGTTTTCTTTGAGATCTTCAGTTTTCTCCCACATTCCAAAGTTTAGGTTAATTGGCTTGCATTTGTATTCTTGGTACTGTATAAGTGTAAATTGTCCCTAGTGTGTGTAGGATAGTGTTAACGTGTGGGGATCGCTGGTCGGCCTGGACTCGGTGGGCCGAAGGGCCTGTTTCCGTGCTGTATCCCCAAACTAAAAGAAATCTAAACTAAGCTAAGCGCCTTGCAGGAAAATGATAGAGGGAAATTATGCTAACTTGGCAAAAGACAACTTAAAGCTCACATTAGAAAAGACCAGTGGAAAAATTAGAGTATGAAAATGTTTTGACTGCAAGGCAGAGTCAAATAGAATAAACATAACTGTATGGAGTTAGAATATAGTATTCACAGGATAAGTATGATATAACATGAATGAAGGCCTACTGTGGTTATCTGTGAGAAGGTTGGGAGGACTGCTGACAAGTCCTTCATAAATCAATAACTAATGGTAACAAACCTGATTACAGACAGAATTTTAATGATTTATTTTTCGGGCATCAGAGCATTCTTGTTTTCTCGGGAATACTCTCCAGTATATACTGTCAGAAGGCCTGAATAAACGACCTTGTTTGAGAAACTCACCACCGTTGCATGAGAATTTCTTCGTGTGTTGTCCTGATCTGAGTTGTGATTAATATAATGATGGGGCCCTACATGAAAGCGAGGATTCAGGATGCAGGTCAAATCCCTGGAAACACATGCATTTTGGAAACAGTGCTTTGTTCACACATTTCATAGACTGTAGTTGAATAAATTATCCAGTGACTGAGCCTTTCTCCTCCCCTGACAATAAGGTTGCCCTACCAGTAGGACATGCCCAATTGTCCTAAGAAGGAAAACTAGTGATTTGTAATCACTTAGCTGCAGAATGCTAAAGAGAGATAATGAAATGAGTGTAGTTCCTGGAACAAATTGAATTTCAGCCTCATTCCCCAAAATACTTCAAGTCTTTGAGTGTGATCCTTCACCAATTACAGATTGAGGTGGGTGGGGCAGCTCCCTGCAGCTAAATGCCTGGGTTCTTTTACTTAAATGGGATCAGGGCAAGCATTAAACTAGCATTAGATTGGAATTGATTTTGCCATCTTCCCATTTTGCACGTGCATGCAAAGACTGCATTTCTAATTAAGCAAGCACCAGTCATGCTGAATATAAACTGTCAGTTCTGGAAATAAATCAATGTATTGCGTAAAACAAGCTTTTCTGAAATCAATCAGCAGCTTTTTAAATTCTAAATTAATGGCATATTAATCCATCTAAAATTCTGTGCACAAAAGATACACTGGCATTTTTGAATCAAAACAAGCCGGAACTCTGCCGATCGTGATTTGCCATTACAAATTAAAATCATCGTCAAACAACAATTTTAACACAAAATGAATGCAGTCAAAATACTTGCAATTGCAATATCAGTTTCGCCAATTATTAGCAAGTTGCTTGCTGGAATTTATTTTCAATTTCAGTTCATGATCACTTTCTTTGTTGAGAAAACACTTACGGTGACAGTATTACAGTTTATCAGTTTTCATAACTCTCGTGCCCTGAGGCTCGTTTGAAATAAAATTGCCAGTTTTAGGCACCAGAGGGATGTGGAAGAGTTGTTTGACAGTTTATATTGAAACATTCATTGAAGTAATAAACATCATTGACAGCTACGCATTGCGTCTTAGTGAGCAGTACACATTGGCAGAAAACCTAAAGGATTCTCTGACTGATATGGAAAGGCTATGTTGGATACCACATGAAAAGCAAGCAGGTTTTGGATTTGTGGTTCACAATTAACCAACGGCCATTGATTGCACTTCAGGCAACATATCAGCTTCTAGCTACCTGCGCATTTAAAAAATAACTCTTGACACTGTGCTGTTAATTAGTTGCATACATCAGCAGGAGCTTTAATATCACAACTCGTTATGTTAGCTTGCACTGGTTAAATTGTACTTCTCAAATAGAGTAGGTACGTTGAGCCTGCATCAGCTTTTTAAAACTGTGTTCACTCATGAGCACGCCTACATTATTGCCTGCTGCTGAATCGAAGGGTTGATTAAGAATCTACAACTTTACCTGGTGTAATATTTATGCCCGGCTAGGAAGAGAATCAAATGAGTATCTGTGACAATCGATTGTCATAAATAGTTAACATTCCAGACCCTAGTCTTGTTTTAAGATTCTCAAATTACATTGTTATTTATATTTAAATTCCCAGCCATCATGGTTGGGATTAAAACTCATGTCTTCCTTCGATTAATTAACAACACACCTGTCTATAAGTCCATTATGTGAATCACTATGATAGCACAAGCAGTGATGGCATTTGTGCAGGAAGTGAAACTGAACCAGGAAGTACTAAAAGTTTGTGGCACATGGATGAATAAGTGGTCTCCAGGTTGAATGGAAGTTATGGTTAGACAGAAAGCAGGAAAGAGGTGCAAGATCTACAGGGAGCCAAGAGACCACTTGATACATGGTCAAAGACAATGGGGTCAGATGGCCATGAATGACACAATCAGGGGTCCTGTTTTTTTTTGAGATACTATGTGGAACAGGCTCTTCGAACCACCTAGTCCACACCGACCAGCAATCACTTCTACACTAGCTCTATCCTACACACCAGGTACAATTTACAGAAGCCGATTACAAATCGACACGTGGCAACTCTTTGCATACCTTGTGTATGTAAAACAAAGAATTTCACTGTCACGTGGTAATAAAGTATCATTCATTCATTCATATTTGAACTTATTTATATCTCCCACTTTTACCATTCACAATTGCTTCTGATTTATGATCTGCAAATTACATAAGCAAGCCTGAATTTTCTACCCTCCCTTGTCTCTTCCTTACCTCTGTGCCCTTATCCTTTCAGATACACAAACCTGAGCAGAAATTGGAGGCACAGCGAGAAGGGAGTGATGCTGAAGACTTGTCCCTGTCACTTTATTTGACACTGGCAGACATAGACACCTACAACATGAGCATGGGTAACAGATATATCAGAAGCAGCATTAGCAAGGTTGAAACACAACTGAGCAACCAGGGCAGTGGGGATGAATTAGAGTGTAATACAAAAGAATTACAGATGCTGGTTTATACCAAAGATAGACACAAAATGCTAGAGTAACTCAGCAGGTCAGATAGCAACTCTGGAAAAAATAGATAGGTGATGTTTTGGGTCAAGACCCTTCTTCAAACTGATTATAGGGTTTTGAAATTGGAAGCAAGAAAAGACCAGGAGAAATCAGGGCCGGCAACAGATGACCTCAGGCAGGATCCTGATGGGCCAATTGTTGGCTAGGGACAATGTGATGCTAAGAGGAGTGCACAGTTGCAAGCTGTGGAGCTGGTTAACAGACATTTTCTGAAGGAAGGGAGTGGGAGGTGGCTCAATTGGAGGAAAAGCGAGGGGAGGTAGAGGGGAACGTATATACGTTACCTAAAATTGCAGAATTCAACGCAATAGTTCAGAGTCTACCTCAACATAGTACAGTTGCTCACTGGTTCCATGATATAAAAGTCTGATAATGATTTTAATGGAGGATCCTACAGAAATGCATGCACTATAAAATGTTTAGTGCACTGTGAGGCCGCCCGGAAATCCCGTGAACAATGTCAAGTTCCCTTAATGTCCAGCATACATTTGGTAAGTAGTTTTATGCACAGCTTGCAGCTCAACCTCTGCAATGCGGACATGGTGGCCAAATACATCCCTACACCTAATCATCTGATGGGCAATTACTCTTCAAAAAGGAGGGCCAGCTTTTTCACAGGGTAAGGTACATATATGGAATGCGCTGCGAAACGAAGTATCAGAGGCAGGTGCAATCTCACCATTTTCTCCAGAGATGGCCCGTCTTCTCCATTGATTTTACTCACAATGCTTTTTCTTTGATAGTTCCAGCTGGCACAAATCCAATGCATAGATATCCCAGAACTGCTTGAAAACTGCAGAAAATCAACACCATGTCTCGATGAAGAATTAGATATCAAAGCTCACGAAACTCAAGACCTTGATGTTTGTACAAAAGTCCAAACTTTCTTAGTGGCTATCTGGCTAAGTAAGCTGTTAAATGCAGACATGCTGCCATTTCTCATAAAAATCTGGTAATCGTGGTCAAATTCCAATATCACCAGATTTTGTCTCATTCTGCTAAAGACAAACAGCTCTACAGAACCTTATATCATTTTGTCTTTTCCTTAGATCATTTGTCATTTATGAATTCTGGGCTGCTAAGAATATTTGTGAAAAGCAAATACTTTGCACTTTAAATAGAGTGTTAAAGACACTTCGTCTAGCAGCCGAGCAATTGCTCATCGGCTTTTTAATCCCGTGCTTTGACACAAAGTTGAGAAATTACTAGGCTAAAGTTTATTAACCAGATTGTTTTTAAGATTTAAATGAACAAATCAAGATGTAGCAGCTTCTCCTGTTTGAACAGTGAAAATGTTACACTTTGCTCACTCTTGGCCTTAGTATTCCTTAATCTATAATCTACTCGACTAAATGGGACTTGGGCGACCTGGTTCCCTCAACGCAACCTGTTCCCCAACACAACACTCTCCCGTTCCCCCAATGCAGCCCGTTCCCAAACGCAATATTCCACCACTCACCCATAGCCCCCAACTGGTCAGGTGCGGCTCATTTGCCCTCATCCCCTGGCACTTCCACCCCCTCCTCTTCACCATCCCTCTTCCCCCTCTCCTCCTCCCCTCCCCAATCCCTCCATCACCTCTCCCTCCCTCTTCATTCCCCTACCCTCAATCCCTCCATCCCTCCCTCCCTCCATAACATCTCTCCCCTCCCTACCCCCTCCTATCCCTCAATCCCTCACCTCCCGCACTCATCGCCTCCCCTATCCCCCCACTATCACCTCCCCCACTGCCCTCGTCTCCCTATATTCCCCACTCCCTACCTCCCCCATTCCCCCCTCCTCTCCCTCCATTCCTCCTCCGCCCCCACACTCCCTCCTCACCTTTCCCAATTTCCCCACTCTCCCTACCCCCTCCTCTCCATCAATCATCCCGCTCTCCCTCCTCACCTCCCCAGGATCTCGAGGGTGCCGCTCCTTTCCCCCCTTGAGTGCCCAGAGCAGCAGCGCCACCGCCCTCAGAGCCAGGCTCAGTGCCCAGGTGTCGGAACCTTGGCGCAGCCTCAGCTGGCCACACAGGCCCGGATCAGCAGCAACAGCCGTCGGCCTCAGAGCCAGGCTCATGCCCAGGACACGGGTTGGTGAGGTTTCTCCCCGCCCCTGGAGCCCGCCCTGGTGGGGAAGTTTGGGGGGGGGGGGGGGCAGGCGGAATGCGTGGACATGATGTGTGGGGGAGAGGGGGGTTGCGGGCAGTGTCGAGGCCTCACAGCCATGGTCTTGATGCCTCCTGGATCGCCGCGTAGAATCCCGGCTGGGGCCTAGTGGGTAGAATCCCATGTCGGATGAAGTGGCTAACAGCGCCCATGACTGGGCACCACGAAGGCCAAGAGGTGGGCTTGGCCGCCTGGCCCTCCCTGAGCCTGCAGACGTAGCTCTAGTCATAGTAGTGTTAGTGATGCTCACTCCGCTCCTTCACCTTTCTATTCTCCTCGACGGGCGAGGCAGGCGTCGATTGTGACTGACAGTGGATCCGCCAATCAGTGTGGCGATGGTGCAGGAAGTGGCATCACCATCCTGGTGACTGACAGGACAGAAGACCAATCTGCGAATGCATGTTTTTTTTGTTTTTTTTTGTTTTTGTTTTTTGTTAAATATTTTTATTAGAAATAAGTACATATTAAAAGAAGAATATACATGTCACATACATTCTTAATATTATTAATATTAACAATTGTATTTTATTTGTACTTTTATGCATTTTTTTAAATTTATAATACACGTAGGAAATAATAGAGAAAAATAAAGTAAACATAGAAAATCAAAAAGATGAATGAAGTGTTAAGCAGGTTATACATCATTGGAGATATATCTATGCTTTATTGTATGTGATTCTTCATCTATTCTTTCATTCAGGCTTCAGTCAGGCTCTCGTACCGAGCCATTTTGACCCTTTAAATATTCAATAAATGGAGACCATATCCCTCTGAAATGATCCAGCTTGTCCAGTAGGACAAGTCTTAATCTTTCCAGGTGAAGTGTCTCCGACATTCCTGTAATCCACATTTTGATTGTGGAGGATGTAGGACCTTTCCAAAATTTCAATATTAATTTTTTCCCAATTATTAAACTGTAATCGATAAAAATTCTTTGATTCATTGTTATTAATTGATCTGTTTCTAATACTCCTAATATTATTAATTCTGAGTCAGGAACCAAATTCGTATTAACAACATTTGAAATTATCTTAAATAATTCTGTCCAAAAGTTAGTAATTTTTATACAGTTTGTGAATGAGTGCGTTAAATTAGCTTCTAAGTGCTGACATTTATCACATATGGCAGACACATTTGAAAAAAATCTATGTAATTTGGATTTTGAATAATGCAATCTATGTAATACTTTAAATTGTATCAAAGAGTGTCTAGCATTTAACGAACAGTGGTGTATATGTTGTAAACTTTCATCCCATACTTCTGGTCTGATTATTTGACCTAATTCATTTTCCCATAATTGCCTATATATTTCTGTCATTGGTACATCGTGTTCGAATAAAATTTTATATATATATGATATCAATTTTTCTGTGTTCGGGTGTTTATTTAGACATTCATCTAAAATTTCTGTCTTTCTATTTCTAAATTCCTGTGTATTTGATTTTACATAGTCTCTGATTTGTAAATATCTAAAGTAATCTTTTGAATGTAATCCATAAATTTGTTGTAATTCTTGAAATGAAAGAAAGGAGTTTTCCCTGTAGAGATCGTCCATCTTATTAATTCCATAGTTTTTCCATTGTAAAAAACCTTTGTCCATCATTGAGGGTTTAAATGTAACATTGTTTAGAGTAACAGAGCTAGTGGTGTACATTCCAATTTTAATGTTTTCTTTGGTTATTTCCAGATACGTATCCCACTTTCTATTATAGGGTTTTCTCTATAGGTTTTCTTATCTAGTTTAGTATTGGCAAATAAAATAGAGCTAATTTCAAAAGGTGAACAATCTTCTTTTTCCATTTTTAACCAATTTGGTTGTTTATCTGTTCAACCAAAAGTTCATATTTTTAATATTAACTGCCCAGTAATAAAACATAAAATTTGGCAGTCCTAGACCTCCATTTATTTTTGATCTACATAAATGTTTTTTATTTATTCTATGGCTCTTATAATCCCAGATAAAGTTGGTGACTATGGAGTATACCTTCTTAAAAAAAAATTTAGGAAGGTATATCGGAATCAATTGGAAAAGATATAGTAATTGCGGGAGAAAAATCATTTTTATTGCATTAATTCTATCTAGCATTGAAATAGGTGATGTTTTCCAATATAAGATATTATTATGTAATTTATTCAGTAAGAGTGGGAAATTAGATTTAAATAAAGAATCAAATATTTTTGTTACATAAATGCACGTTTTTAAAACTAAACCTTAATAACTTTTAAAATATACCATCAATCGGAACAAATCTTGTTGTCCTTGTAGCACAGGAGAATAGTAAGTAAGGTGGCTAAAAATTGAAGCGCTACCATTTTCACGCAATTAGAAAAAAACGCAAAATCGGAAGAGCACAAGTTCAGAGTTTTAGTTCCAATTTAAATTGTTCCAATATTGCAATTTAAAGTGGCATAAGACATCTGTCATGGTACAGGCCAAGATTCAGAAATATAAGGAACTATTATTTGGACTATAATGGCAACTCTAAAGAACCAATAAATGTTCTTATCTGTTTCCAGATATCGGCCCATGCAGGCATTGTAATAAATCTCCTTTCTCCTGGACAATCAGCTGCAGCATGTAAATCAATCAGAATCCAGAAAGTGAATTGTGGTCAGGTGTGGAAATAAAAAAGGGATCATTACAGTGTACAATAGTATGTTTCCATGAGAAGAGAAGCACTTTGCAGATTCCAGGTAATAAGAATGCAGTTTGAGACCAAATGCTGAATTTAAAGATAACATTTAAGATGAAGTCTGAAGATGGGTTGTGACCCGAAACATCACCTATTCCTTTTCTGCAGAGATGCTACCTGACCCGCTGAGTTACCCAGTATTTTGCGTCTATCTTCGGCAGAAACCAGTATCGGCAGTTCCTTCCAACACATTTAACCTGGCATTCCATTACAATGCAATCTGGGCTATAAGGAATGTGGTCCTTCAGATAAAATATCCAATGCTCTATTAAGTATCCTGTTAAAGCACTCTTCAACATTCTTTCCTCAAGGAATGTTGTTGAAATCAGATTTAATAGTCAGTTAACTTATTAATGTTTGCAGGATCTTGCTGTGCACAGAAATTGGATGCTGTATTTATCTTAGTAACTTATTTTTTTTTGAAATATTAGTTGAGAAATAAAGTAAGTCTTTAAAAAGGGCGACTCTCAAATTGTTGCATTATTTGTTTGTAATGGCATAATTCCTGCTATTTTTCTTTCAGACCTTTGAGAAAAGTTGGACAAGATTATTTGACAGATGTGTTACTAGGACATACAATGGTGATAATTGATCAGTGATTGCACATCAGCATGCCAATTTCCTCCTTCAAAATATTCTTCCTAATAGCTTTATGCTGAAGTACTTTCTCAGTTGAAGTGAATGAAGCTTTCTTTTTTGCTTGGTTTATATTGTAACCACAAATTAAACAAATTAAACAGAGAGAAGGGATGGGTGCTGTTTCAGGCTGTGTCTACCATCAGTTTAAACCAGCATTTGCGGTCCCTTCTTACACCATAAAGAAATTAAATGGTTAGTGCTGCACTGTATATATCTTGTAGCAAAATTATCATCTCAATCTTAAAAATAGAATAAATATATCTGAAGTGTGCCTTACAAATTTTACAAATATTTTCTGTCCATGGCTTATTTGTTTAGAGAAAATAAATGCCAGGACTTTGGGCATTTTATTTTGCTTTGCTTCAGCTCCACTTTGCCAATTTAAAGGAAGTAATTGGAATATTTTAGATATGCAATTGATAATTTAAAATTGTCTGTTTTAATATATATACTGTCTAATAAACAGGAAAATCAAGGACACCAAATACAACAGCATACTACCCCAGTCTGCAATCTGTTCCCCTTGAGCTCGAGGTCTATTCTTCAGATGTCAGTTATGACTCAGTGGGTGGCCTCCAAAGTCAGAAGTTATAGGTTCAATTCTTCTCCTGAGACTTGAGTTTTATAACCTGAATTGACACGACACTGACAGTACAAAATGAGTGCATTGTTATTGGAAATGTCATCCTTCAGGTCAGTCATTAAACCAGCCATCACAAATTTATGCAACAAAAAAAAAGCCCTCCGGAGGACTTATTCCATAGAGGGAGAGTTATTCTCAGTGGCCTAGCCTGTGAAGACCTTATTGCATTGGCGCTGGTGTAATGCACAATTGTGTTTAGAAAATTGCAACAATACCGCCAATTCACATAGTACTTCATTCACTGTGTAGCCTTTAGGACAATCATAGTCGTGAAAGGTGCTCTGCAAGAGCACCTCTTTCTTTTTGATGTGTGATATTAGACATATAACTAAATGATACCAATGGTTTATTTTCAGTTGGGACAAAGAATTAAAAAATGGTTAAGACTTTAAGCAAATGACTTTCAACAGCAGAAGATGAAATAAAGTTGCAGAACCTAAAGGTACAATCATTTCATAATAGTTCCTATGAACCCTGGATTTATTTTTACTAGTCCCTTCCTTTTATCATAGTTCTACTATGATAAGACTGTGGTATCATTGTGTGATTTAATAATGCAAAATTATTACAAATGTAATTTACATTTCTTGCTAATTTACATGCATATTCTATTTTCTTCCTTGTTATTCTTTCCTTAGTTCATACTTTGCTTTTTGTTCATTCTATTATAATCCCTAAGCTTACTACTCTTCTTAGCAATACAGTCATACAGCCACATTGTTCATGCTGATGAAGTTGTCATATTGGGCTAGTCCCATTTCACTGCATTGGGCCAGTGACCTCTAAACCATTTCTATCCATATATTTGTCCAAATAAGGCTTTTAAAAGCCATAATTGTATCCATGTCAACAGCTTTCTCTGGCACCCCATTGGGCACTACCCTTTTAGATTGGTGCATGAACATGCAGGGAATGGAAGGATGTGGATCACATGCAGGCAGAGGAGATTAGCTTAACTTGGCATCATGTTTGGCACAGGCATTGTGGGACAGAGGCCCTGTTACTTTGCTGTTATATTCTATGTTTTATACGCTTTTCCATCCTTCCCATCTCTCAGCTATTTAATAGACACTTGTTTTCTTACTTTTCCAGTGACATAGAAGTAGAGAAGAGGTCAGAGGCAGATCAGCCAGGATCATATTGAATGGGAGATGGCAGGGGCAGGCTTGAGAGGCTAGGTGGTCTTCACCTGCTTCTTTATTCTTGTGTTCTTGTGTCCTCAGAGTATCAGTGTTGCTTTGTTCTCTCTCCTTTTGCCTTCATTCAACCCCCCCCCCCCCCCCCCCCCACCCAATGAATGTTCCTCCTAACAGGTCAGCTATGATCTACAAGTTTTCATTGTTCCACCTGTGCTGTAGGAATGCAGCAGGTCAGGCAGTATTTATAGACAATAGACAATAGGTGCAGGATTAGGCCATTCGGCCCTTCGAGTCAGCACCGCCATTCAATGTGATCATGGCTGATCATCCCCAATCAGTACCCCGTTCCTGCCTTCTCCCCATATCCCCTGACTCCACTATTTTTAAGAGCCCTACTAGCTCTCTCTTGAAAGCATCCAGAGAACTGGCCTCAACCACCCTTATGGAGGGAATTTAAGTGCAGCAGAAATCACAGAGTGGAGGAGAGAAATAGGGATCTCACAGAACTCCCGTTGGAGAGGAGAACTTCTGCAAGGAGTGCCTATGTTGTGGAGATGTTGCAGTGGAGAAGAAACCATATAAAACAAAGTGCTGCAGGAACTCAGCAGTTAGGTAGCATATGTGGAGGGCCTGGACAGATGACATTTTAGGTCTTCAAAATAAACAGACGATGTTTGGGTTGGGACCTTTCTCCTGACTACAGTCTAAAGAAGAGTTGCGACCCAAAATGTTGCCATCCATTCCCTCCACAGATCCAGCCTGACCCACTGAGTTCTTCTAGCACTTTGTGTTTTGCTCAGCATTCAAACATCTGCAGTTTCTTATGTCTCCAAGACATTTCCTTGTTATTTCTATCTCTCCTCTCTCTCTGTGGTTAAATGTACATTCATTTTCTTACTTTTTCAGTTCTGATGATTGATGATCAACCTGAAGAATAGACTCTGTTTTTTTTTCTCTCCACCAACACTGTTTAATCTGCTGAGTACCTCCAGTTATACAATCATCATCGCCGATAATGCAGTTGGATATAATGGATACTTCTATATATTTGGCTATTTGCCATGCAAGAGATTGAGAGATGCATTGAAGATTGCAAGATATATCATCTATGATTAGAAAACCCTTAAAGAACTGAATGGGAGTAAATGTGTTTAGTTAACACAATTGAACCAATTAATCCTTACATTGTGATAATTAACTGTCATTTATTGTCCTCTTTTTCTGTAGAGGTCATACCTGAGCAATTTTCAGCATTGCTGGGTATAAGCCAATGTTGGAACTGTACTGGAACAGATTGGCACAGCTAATTTTGGAGCTTTTACCACAATAATATGCTGTGCTGTAGTGAAGCATCAGTGACTATCAGCAATTAACCCTGACTTCAAGTCATTACTCTTGCAGTGCATGGCATTGGCATCTGTACTAAGTGAGGCATCACTGATGGGCAGCAATGCCAGTAGTTGAAGGAATACCGGTCTTCCCACAACACATCGAAGGTTCAGTCATATTCCTAAAGGAAATTAAATGAAGTGCGATTTGAATATTGAAATTATTCATCACAAAATTATATTATAGGATGCATCAATAGAAACCTATTATTTGTCCATCAGTTGACCACCATACTACTGTTCCCTATTGGTTAGGTTTAATGGCCAAACTCAGCTCCATTCTGCCAGCTGGAAGATTGCTCTCTTTCCCGTTGAGTCTCCACAGATGTCCTTGATGAGCCAAATGAAGTTCTTGAATGAAATGGGCCAGTTTCATATTACTGACCCCGGCCAACTGAAGAGGCAATCAAGGATAGCCTACCGGGGGACATGGGTCAGTGATTGGAGATGCCTTGGTGCACTCATGAGGGGGTCATCAATCAACAAGATCTGTTCATCAGTAGCCTCACAGTGGTACAAATGACCTGCAGCCAAACTGAGCAGCATCATTTCAACTCCCTGACTCAAATCTGCATTGGCTAACAATGTCAATCTCCAGAAACACTGTGTTTAGTCCTGTCTTGGAGCCACGTCTTTCTGATATCTGGGTGGAACATTGCTTCTGGTGGAGAGAGGTGTAAATGGGGAATGATGGGGGTGAGGAACATGGAAGATATTTGGCTCTTTTCCTGAATTCATATGTGCCATATGCCTCCTCTTGTAGGCAAGCGATCTGGTCACATGTGGCAGGTCTCCGCTCCTTGAGGACACCAATTTTCCGCTGATTTTTTGCTTTGCTGAAGAGGTTTGTCATGTTCCCTTGTGGCAGAGAACTGACCTCTACATAGATCAATGTAATAATGGATCAAATCAGGCGTCACTTTTTTTTTCTGTAGAAACTGTCACCTGAATCCAGTGGTGTCATGGGTCAAATTTGGCATCAAGCCCTTTCAAAGAAGTAAGAATCACTTCCAGAATGTAGGGGGTGGTCGCTGACTCTCTATAACATCCAATGAGGATGTAGGGTGGTCGTGTCTATGCTATGAGGCATTGCTGGCAATTTATGAAGCAGATGCACTGAAGAAGGATCTTGACCCGAAGCATCACCCATTCCTTCTCTCCAGAGATGCTGCCTGTCCCGCTGAGTTACTCCTGCTTTTTGTGTCTATCTTCGGTTTAAACCAGCATTGCAGTTCCTTCTTACACTATTGATGAAGCATCCTGCCAAAGAACCATAGATGATCTGAGTGCCCTGAGATGTGGGGGCATCTCACCACTCCATCAACCCCAACCCACTCAGATAAGCACCTTTCTCCATATTCCCTGAACCTCAAGCAGGCCTGCAGCACAATTGATTTGGTATTATTATCCTTGTTCATTTCACCTCTGAGGTAGTGTTCAGGAATGTCAGTTACATTAAGTATTATAATCCATGTCCTCTCCCTCCACAACTCCCTCCTGCTACCCTCTCTTTCTTTGCTCCAACCTTTCTGTGAAAAGATGTGATAATCTACAGAGAAGCCTCTCCTAATTCATATAAAAGATGAAACAAAAAAGTTGCCCACATAATCTGAACCCAAGCCATGTTTATTGGATGTAGCGTAAAAGAAGAATACCGTTAGTCAATTAAAAAAGGAAGCATACAGCCCAATGAAGTACCATATTACTAAAAATAAGATCTTGACAACTTCCTGTTTTTCAGTTTCGTTATTTTTGGAAAAACAATGCCACTTACGGCTTGATTTTTGACCATTTTACTCAGATCCCCCTTCGCTGCGTAGGACAAGAGGATTTTTCCAATCGATTAAAAATAATTATTTTTATTTATTAATGTTTTATTAATTTATTAATTAATTAAGATTTATTAATGTTTAAAAAATGTTGACATGCTCTCTGTTGTACCTGCTGGTGGGAGGGTGGAGGGACTATAAAACCCACAAATGTGTCTCACTCAGTCTCTGCAAGATGGAGGAAGCAAGAGGTTCACATCCCTCTGAGCTATGAATAACATTGAACACATGTCTACTCAACTGTGAGTGCCCTTAATGTGGTTTGAAAATGAAAATGAAAATGTGGTTGCTTTGAAATGCTGCACTACGAATGGTTGTTGGTGGTGGTAACTACTTTGAAATGCTGCACTGCAACTGGTTGTTGGTGGCGCTAACTGCTTTGAAATGCTACATTGCAAATGGTTGTTGATGGTGGTAACTGCAAAACTTCCTGTTTGCACTGTATATTGATTTTCGAAAAAAACGCTGCCACTTATGGCTGTGATCTTTGGCCATCTTATTCAGTCCCCCTCTGTTCATCAGGTGCAGCGGATTCTTCCCATCAATTAAAAATAAAAGTGTTATTAGTGTTTAAAATTGTTGAGAATCTCTCCCCTGTCAATCACGCCATGGAGCCCACGCCCCTTATGGTGGGTGGGGGAGGGGTTATAAAACCCGGAAGCGCGGGTGTGGCTCAGTCTCTGCAAGATGGGGGAGGGAGAGGTCATGACTCTGTCTGAGCTGTGAATCAACTGAACACACTGAATGTCTACTGAACTGTGAGTATGCTGTTTATGTGGTGTTTTGTGGGTTTTATGTTGGTTTTATGGTTGTTTCACCCCGCTTGAAATGGTATGAAACTGCATTTGAATGTGGTGGCCTTGCACCCTGCATGAAATGATATGAAACTGCATTTGAATTTGGTGGTCTTGCACCCTGCATGAAATGGTATGAAACTGCACTTGAATTTGGTGGCCTTGCACCCTGCTTGAAATGGCATTAAACAGCACTCACATTTGGTGGCCTTTCACCCTGCTTGAAGTGGCATGAAACGGCACATGAGTTTGGTGGCCCTGCACCCTGCTTAAAGTGGTAGGAAACTGCACTTGAGTTTGGTGGCCCTGCACCCTGCTTGAAGTGGTAGAAAACTTGCACTTGAATTTGGTGGCCTTTCACCTTGCTTGAAGTGGTAGGAAACTGCACTTGAATTGGTGGCCTTGCACCCTGCTTGAAATGGTAGGAAACTGCTTTTGAATTTGGTGGCCTTGCACCCTGCTTGAAATGGAATTTCAAGGAATAGCGATGAGTCAACTGCTCGCCCACCAGTGAGTGAGTGAGCTGCCACCACATCAGACTTGAATGACTGAGCTGTCACCCCAAGAATCCATTTGACCCACAATGTCCATACTAGCCCTCTGGAAACAAGTCCCTTCAGCCAACAATACACATACTAGCACTCCAGAAAGCCCCCCCCCCCCCCCACACTGGACACCAATATAGGAATTGGTGGAGAGGTGGAATATTGCGCTGGGGGACCAGCCCTCCCAAAGGGTCCCACTTAGTCTTGTTCATTATGAATATTCCTAGCTGATTGCTTTGAAGAATAAGTTTGAGCCTCAGGGATTGGAGTAAATGGGTACATGAAGGGCTGAAGGGCATGTTTTTTATAGTCTAAGACTATCACTGCCTATGACTCTATCTATTCTGCCCATGATGGCAGAATATATATGTTAATTCCATGTTAATTCCACTTCCTGTTCTGATGGGCCCTTTCCATTGCCCACTATAGGTCTTCTGCCATCCTTCATTATTGGGCCTTTCTCTTCCTTTTCCATGTTGCCTTTCCTTCCTAAAGATCAACTAACGTAGAACCATTAATTTCCAATCAGTCCCCTACAATTGCATTCTAAATGACTTATTAGGTCTGATTTGGTCGTCACTATTTGTGTCAATTTATACCCATTTAGTCTTGAATATTTGGTAGATAGAAAATGCTTGAGAAACTCAGCGGGACAGGCAGCATCTCTGGAGAGAAGGAATGGGTGACGTTTTGGGTCGAGACCTTTCTTCAGAATTTTGAATACTAATGCTTTCAGATTTAATACTTTTAAAATTTTAACACTTCCATGTTACCATGAATTGATTATTATCTAAAATATTCTTATTATTAATAGTAAGTTTAAACGAGAACTTACCAAGTTTGAAGTTTGATCTTTTTTTATGAGGAGTTGCGATGAGGGATTTCGTGAAGACCCCGCCAGCACACATGCGCGACATTCTTCAAAGCAGCAGTGTGGAATCACAGAACACATCATGGAAAGAGATAGTACGATTAATAAAGTAGAACATACCAGTTAACCTTATGATAGAGGGATGGGAGCAGAGGCCACGAAATCCCTCATCCCAACTCCTCACAAAAAAAAGATCAAACTTCAAACTTGGTAAGTTCTCGTTTAATCTTACTATTTTACTTAGGAGTCACTTGAGTGACTTCATGAAGACTTCAAAGCTTCTGTGATTACAAGCCCTGGACAACGCCCATGCTATCACACTGCCGCAAAACTGATGGAGGAAGTTTGTTAATGCATTCCAGACTGAACAGGCTTAAAAATAACGCATATTTATTAAAACAAAGAATAACAAAGCAAAACCCCTACTCGGGGAGTAAACATTCATGGAGTGGCTCTCAGCACGGCGTCCACGAATGTAGCGGGGATGGCCACCGGTTTATTGTAAAACTTCAGGAAAGTCGACAGCCCGCGGTGGCGAGAATGTGGTCCTTGGGAACCTCCATGGCCCTCGCCGCTGATGTGGATGCAGACCTGGTAGAGTGAGATTTTAAAATGTTAGTATCGATACCAGCTGCACCCAACACCACCCTGAGCCACCTGGCGATGGTCTGCACAGTCACCCGGTGATGTGGTTGTTTGTGGCTGATGAGGAGACCCTGCTCCATCTTCCGGATAGTTCGAGTTGTTTGGATGTAATAGCGGAGATAGGCGGCTATGCAGAGAGTGACATCAGAGGGGTACGCCCGGAAGTCCAACTGCAGCCCAGAAGACCCAGGCCCATGTTGCTTCAGCAGGTCCTTGATAAAGATAGTCACCTTTGCAGGAGTCGAGACCATACGGTCCAGCCGAAGCATCTGTAAGGCCTGGACTCGTTGAGCTGAAGTCAGTGCCACCAGCATCACCACTTTAACAGTGAGCTTGTCAGGAGGTAGCCCTGTCATAGGGGACAGCAGTAGTGTAAGTACTACACCCACATCCCTAATGATGTTGTATCGGGGTCGTGGAGGGTTGGTGTTGAACACTCCCCTCAAGAATTTGGACACCAGATGGTGCATGCCCACACCTATATTCAGGTATGAGGAGAGTGCACTCCTGGCGCTGTTGATGGCACTGTAACTGAGACCCTCATTGTAATGAAGGCCCGCTATGAATTCCAGGACGTCATGGAACGTGGCAGAGTTGTAGGTGGTATGAGTTTGGGAGCAGTAGGCCTCCCTCTCCCTGATCTGGGTAAGGTACTGCTGCCGGGGTGATGCTCTGCACGATGCTGAAATGAGGTCCATTGCCCTGGGCGATATGCCGGCCTCCATGAACGGCCTCTTCAGAACCTTCAAGCCAACAGGTGTAAGAGACCATGGCACGGGTGACTTTCCCCCATAATGGGGTTAGTGAGTAAAGTGGGGTTTTTAGCAATTTGAACCCATTATTATTATTATTTGGAGAATCACCGGGTACCATGGCTGTGTAGGCCAGTCGGGTATGATCAATATGCCTGAAGCAGAATCCAGTTGTATTTTCTGCAATACCCGACTGATTAGGCAGAATGGGGGAAATGCAGAGCAGAACCATTTCCCCCAATGGAGTGAAAAAGCATCCATAGCTACTATACGTTGGTATCTGATGGTTCAACCTGGACGCAAAGAGGTTGATATTTGGTGTATCAAAGAGCTATAAATTGAGCAAAGATTTGGGGGTTCAACATTAACTCGATGCTATCATTGAACACACGTGACCTGGTGTCTTCCACTGTGTTGAGCTTCCCTGGTAGATAGGTCGCTGTAATCCAAAGATTTCTTGCAATACACCAGTGCCAAATTGTGTTTGCCAATTCGTCACAAGATAACGACCTGATACCACCCATATGATTTATGTAAGCCACCACCGTGGTATTATCTACTGAGGGTGGTTATGTAAAAACTGTAAATTTGTGCAGTATGCCCTCAGACCATGGAAAGCCCCTAGCAACCTCCAAATAATTTATCCTGTGTGTCAGAAGGAGTGTAGACTCGTGAGGATCCCATCTGCCACCACAACTGGACATGGTGTCAGTTGCACCCCAGCCTTGAGCGCTTGTGTCAGTTTGTAACACGACTGATGGGTTACTAATACTGATGGGTTTGTAACACGCACTAATATTGTCAACCCACCACTGTAGCTCAGTTTTAGCCTTAATTGGCAGCCGTATTGGCCTGTCAAAGTGCCCAGCATTTGCTTTTAATGCTGAAATCTTTGCTCTTTGTAAGTTTTGATAGTGCAGTGGTCCGAATTGCGCAGCTGGAAATGTTGCTACCAGTTTCCCAATTACCTTGGCAGTATGTCTAATGGTCGGCACCCTGGCGCAAGCAAGGCTGTTGCATGCATCTTTTATATCAGATGCTTTGTTGGGTGGGATACTGACTATCATTCGGTTGGTGTCAATAGTGAAGCCCAGAGAGTCCATGATTTGAGATGGGGTGAATTTGGATTTGTCTGGATGGGTAACAAACCCTAACATCTCAAATAAAGATTTGGTCGCTGCGACTGCCAGCTCCACCAATTGGAGGATTTGTCCCACTATAAGTATATCATCTAGGTATGCCATGACGATATAATTCTGTTGCCTTAGGATAGCCAGTATTGGTTTGACTATTTTGGTAAACAGTCTTGGGGCAGTGGTTAAGCCATTGGGTAAAGCTACATATTGCCATGTCTGTCCCTTCCAGACAAATTTTAAGAATTTCCTATGGGATTCTATGATGGGGACTGTATAGTATGCATCTTTTAGATCGATGCAAGCCATAAAGGACCCCTGATACAGTAGCTGCTTAGCTGTTTCAAAGGTTCCCAATTTGAAATGGGTATATTGTACGAAAGTGTTCAGATGAGTTAGGTCGATGATGATCCGACATCCTCCATTTGTTTTGGTTTTTGTAAAGATGTTGGACACAAACTCAATCGGTTCATGTGTCATCTTCCCTATCACCCCTTTGGCTGCTAGCTGTAATATTTCTGCATGTCCTTGCTCGATCTCTTTTTTAGAGAGCGCAAATGTGCGATGGTGTTCATGCTGTGTAGGGGGACGTTTACCGTTAATAAACTCTATGACATAACCCTGAACACTTTGTAAAATAAAAGAGTCTGTAGTCATTGTATCCCATGCACCACTGAATGCCCGCAACCATCCCCCTACTCGTGAGGGTACCATTGCTACTTTCTTAGTAGAACCAGCCCCCCTTACCTCCATGGTCAACAGCGGGTCCTGGCGTATGGTGTTTTGGGGGGACATTGTGTGGCTTGTTGTGGTGGAGGCCACATTTTCCAGGCGGGCCTTTGAGGGCCCTGCCCTAAAAAAGGGATCTGCTGTTGGGGAACTGGCGGTGAATGAGTCCTAGGTGTCTTATCCGATGGGCAAGGTTTCCAAGTGGGATACGGTGGTTTCCGATAGGCGTATGCCCTTGATGAAGGTGGCATCATGGGCCGACGGCTTTCGCCTCCTCATCCATTTCTTTACACCTTTTTCGGCAGGTCTTCCCTGAACAGCTGATGTGCTGGTGGAGTGGTGGAGGTACGGCTCAACCCTGCAAATTTAGGGTTGAGCGTGGACATGATGGAGCTCTTTCACAGACAGTTGATCTCGAACTGGGCATTGCAGAGTAAGGCCAGGGCATCCTGCTGATCACTGGACATGTTCTCCCCATCAAGGGTCCTGGCATACGCTGTGATACCCGTTGATAGGAGTTTCAGGACTTTCTGGGCATCCTGAGCTCTGGCGGTATTACTCAAATTCCCCCAAATTTGAGCATCGACCATGGGGACATTCAGATTAATGCAATTCTCCCGTGGCTTGAAATTGTCCATGGTGCGTTGAGGACCCGTTCCTGTAGCTGTTGTGAGGTTAGATAGTTACTGGTCCCTGCCAGTTTTGCATGTAGTGGCCCCCCTGAATGAGGTGCTGTAGCAAATTTGTCCACAATATCCAGTAGTTCTGCTTCTGCTTCTGGAGCATCGACCTCCGGCATGTCTGGCTCTTCATCGAACTCTGCCTCCTGCAGACTTCTGGCACTCCCAGCGGAGGAAGGTGAGATGCACGGTGGCCTGCGGCTGTGGGTAGTGGAGGTTCGGGACCACCGTTCTTCCCTCTCCTGATCTCGTTGAACTAGCTGCTCCACCATGCGCTCCAACCGGTCCATGCGACCGTCGCTACTACACGTAGCCGACAAGCCGACTTCCCCAGGCTCTGCAATGTTGCTGGGGCTTCTACCAGCAGACCTCACCCCCATGAGATGCTCAGTAGGATCTGGTGGCAGGAGGTCGTCGACACCCGCTCCTGCAGGCCCATAGGACTCCCGCACAGACTCTCTAGTCCGCCCACGAGCGGACTGTGGCGTTCCGTGTGCCTGGAGGGAAGGCAGTGGATATGAGTCGGTGCCGGCCCCCGGTGCCTGGCTGCCCGGAGTCCGTGCAGGCTTACTCCTACTTCTGACATTATGTCTCGGTAGGGGTGCATGGTCGGCAGCAGCCCCAGGCAACCTAACCGACCGCATATGGCTGCCACCGGCTTGCACTCCAGCAGCATACCCCGGTGTGAAGCTGGCAGCTCCTGCTCCTGCAGGGCTGCTCGACTCTGCAGCAGCTCTACCGGCCTGTCCTAAGTCAGTAAACCCCGGCGGCTTCTCAAAGCCTGCCGCGGCTGCGGGGCGCGACGTCGGTGTGGTCTTCCCCCCGCTCGGCCCTCGTGGGACCTGTAAAAAATGAGGTGTTGCCATCACCGGTGTGCGAGGCACTCCACGTACTTGCTTGCTCTTTCCCCTCCCGGGGGATGGAGACACGAAATCAGGGTTCCCATACCCTGCTCCTGTGCAGCCGCCTCTGGAGACGATTCGGGCGCTGCTGTAACAGGTGCGCCCAACTTCCGCACCTTTTCCCCCGGCCGTGTCCCGGATGCCACCGGCATCGTAAACAGCTCCGGAGAAGTTTCCCGCTGACCGATAGAAGTCCTGCGGCTTTTGGAAAGTTTGCCTTTCCCTTTCCCTTCCATCATTTCCTGCAGGTAGAAACACAAAGAATCCTACCTGCAAACCAACTTACCTTTGCCGGTCCTTTTGAAGGAGCTGTGGAGAGAGCACACTCCACCCCCAGCTTGTCGACAGCAAATGCGAGCGACGATATGTCGTGCATGCGTGCTGGCGGGGTCCTCACAAAGTCACTCACGTGACTATGAAGTAAAATTCCCTGTGACTTGACTCTCTCTGCTTTTCCTGATCTAAACTACTTATTTGCTTTATCAGAATATCCTTTCCTATTAAATCTGCAATCATCCTTCTACTTTCAAGCTGTCCCTACATTTTTGTTAGCTTAAAGCAATGCAATTAGCCCCAGTACATCTGAGATGCTGAGGCACTGTATTCCAGTTGAATATAAGCAGACATCATTCCACTGGGAGAGGTATCCCCTCTCCATGTGTTATTGCCAGTGGCCCACTAATCCACAACCCTTCTTCCAGCAACACTTATGTACAATGTATTTAACTATTTAATCCACTGAAATTTATGCTAATCTGGTAATAAGCCTAACATTATTGCCCTTGAGATTCTGTGCTTCAATTTCTACCCTAAAATCCAAAAGTTCCTATGTGGAATTTCATTTCTAATTATGGGTTGTTCATATGGTGACCATTGCAAATGGATTATCTTGCTGCAGAAAGTAGTAACAATAATACTAATAAAATAAACTTCCAATTGTGGGATGTTACCTTTAACTTTCGCACCAGGTCAGCAACAGAGTCTTTGGAACATCCTATCCCAGCTGCAAAGAGCACTATCTAATGCCTCAAGTATATTTTCTTCAAACCAGATTGCACCCTTTCCTCCTGATTCACTGATCTGACTATCCGAGTACGTCTTGCAAGTTTGAGGTTTAGGGTCTTGTTTCCTCAAACCCAGCTCCATCCATTCTGCGGGATACTGACGATTCCTGCAGGAAGCTCACTTGAAAGTTGGAAATACATTTTTAAAAATCCTATTTCTGAGGACTCAGTCATCGATACCATTGGTCATCATTGAGGTGAATTCGTACCACCAGTTAAAATCATGTATGGTATTATATTTGTAGACATCACTAGAGTTAGAAACATTATACTTACATTTTAACAGGTGAATATTTCCAGGTCATAGTCATTAATATTATCCACTTTGACTTCAAACTTAATTTGAAGCTACGCCTGGATCTCATTTCTTCTCTGTTCTTTTTTATAGTTAGAGAGTCATATTTAATGATTTCAGCTCTGTAAAACGTTTTAAAAGGCATTTGGGATATAAAATGGGCCTGAATGCTAATGTGCAAGCAGTAAAATAAATATTGCCAATAATTAACATTTTGCTGCCCATGCCAGTTCATAAAATCCAGGGCACATGCTTCTGTTTATAAGACCTCTAATAACTCCGCCAAACAGATAGCACTGACATCATTAGAGTCAACCATACACAGATGTCTCAGTGCAGTAGTTCAGTGGCAGAAGCTGCCAATATATCATTGTTCCTGTTCCTGTGCCACTGTCAGTCTGTCCCTTTGTCAACAGATGTTGTTTTTCGCTCTCACTGGCAATGTTATGCACTATGCACTATGTACTGTGACTATTTAAAAAAATATTGCAGCGTAAATAATTTGCCACAAGAGTCCAGGCACCTGAAAACTTTGAGGATTTAATAGATCTCTTGATTAGTAAGTTATGATGAAATGCAGATTTGGCAAAGCCTGTGGAGACTTACCTTCAGTAGCTCATGGGCAACATCCATACTGAGCTGCTTTGGGGAGCCGGGGGGGAGGTGCAGTTGCTGTAAGGATATTTGACTTTGCTGATAAAAAATAAGCACAGGTTAATCCCCTTTCATCTTGTGGTAATTGGGGACACAAGGAACTGCAGGTACTGGAATCTTTAGAAAATGCAAAAGGCCGGAGGAACTTTGTAGGTCAGACAGCATCTATGGAGGAAATGGACAGGTGGTGTATCGGGTCAAGAGCAGACGTTCCATCTGAAGAAGGGTCCTGTCCCATTCCTCTAAACCCTTCTCATATATTGGCTGCTCGCAGAGTTCCTCATCCTTCAGTTTGCTAGGAAAAGATAATTTCTTTATGATGTGACCTAGAATACCTGCCCGGCTTTGCAAGGACATGTTATTCCATGTTTCTGTGTTATCAGAGGAATTTTCCATCAATTTACTTTTGATGGAATGCATCAGCTTTTGTTAATTTTCTAGATTTAAAGGTTTGAAAGGTCAAAGGTTCTTTTTAGTCACATGTACCAATTAAGGTACAGTCATATGAAAATGATCATACACCTATACAACCAAACATGCAACAAGACACACAAGTACATACAAGTTAACATAAACACCCACCACAGTGAATTCCCCACATTCCTCACTGTGATGGAAGGCAAAAAAGTCCAATATTCTTCCTCTTTATTCTCCCGCGGTCAGGGCAGTCGATCGTCCAAACGGGAACCATCCGTTGGGACGATCGAAGCTCCCACAGCCGGTGTTTGAAGCTCCTGCGTCGGGGCAGATGAAGCTCCCGCGTCAGGGCGCTCAAAGCTCCTGCGGCTAGGAGTTCCCGAAGTCGGTCTCTGACCAGAGACCGCAAGCTCAGTGATATTATGTCCGCAAGCACTCACGATTGGAATTCCGAGGTTGATCCCTGGCAAACGGATCGCGGGCTCCACGATGTTAAAGTCCTGTAGGCTCCATGAGGCGGAGCTCTCAAAAGTCGGTCTCCAGCAAAGGCTGTCAACTGCTCGATGTTAGGCTGCATTGCAGACAGATACGATACAGAAAAAAATTGAATTTCCGTCGAGGTAAGAGATTAGAAAACGTTTCCCCAACCCACCGACACCCCCCCACCCCACATAAAACAAGCTAACATTTAACACGTACTATTAAAACACAAAGAAGGAAGGGACAGACTGACTGTTGGCGAGGCAGCCAATGCTGCGCCACCCATTATATGATGCTTTTCGGTGCGATAAGCTGCATTTAATTCTATGACAGTCGCATGATGTACCAGCACCATATCTGAACAATAGCTGGAGAATTTCACATGACCAAAGCCATGGATTTTTTACTTTTGCTTTTCATTACTTCTTGATTTTTTAAAATTATTGAATCCTCATATATTTGCTCTTGATTGTTGCAACTTTTTCACACAGAAGGTGGTGAGTACGTAGACCAAGCAGGTCGGGCAGCTGGAGAACATGGATAAGTGATGTTTCGAGTTGATACCCATCTTCAATTGTTGAGGGGGCAAAGCAAGGTGGTAAAGGGGAGACGCTGGACAAAGTGTGCCAGCAATAGTTCAATAATGGTGCGGGGGGCTGGGGGGGATACGGTCGATAGGCTGATAGTTGGAGCAAAAGCCAGATGCAAGAACAGAAGGTGTGAGACAGGTTGAGGGAGTTGTGGATTGTGAAGCTAGAGGGAGGATAGTAGCAGATGAGAAATTGGTGGCAATCTAGGTGGGGCAGTCAGAAGAGGGAAGAGGGTTAGTTAGGGCTTTCATAAAATTGGAGAATTCAAGGTTCATACCATTGGGTCTGAGCTAGCCAAGTAGGATATAAGGTGCTGTTCCTCTAGTTTGCGTGCAGCCAATATTGGCAATGGAGATGACCCTAGACAGAAAGGTCACTGTTTAAAGATGGTAGAGTCAGTTATTAAAGATGGGGTAGCAGTACATTTGGAAAGTGGTGAAATCATTGGACAAAGTCAGCATGGAT
This sequence comes from Okamejei kenojei, assembly GCA_035221665.1. Classification (NCBI taxonomy): domain Eukaryota; kingdom Metazoa; phylum Chordata; class Chondrichthyes; order Rajiformes; family Rajidae; genus Okamejei; species Okamejei kenojei. Next base: position 108,342,137 of record CM069134.1, on the reverse strand, counting down.
TTACGAAAGGTAAATCATGTCTGACGAATCTTATAGAATTTTTCGAGGATGTAACTAGTAAAGTGGATAAGGGAGAACCAGTGGATGTGTTATATCTGGACTTTCAGAAGGCTTTCGACAAGGTCCCACATAAGAGATTAGTATACAAACTTAAAGCACACGGTATTGGGGGTTCAGTATTGATGTGGATAGAGAACTGGCTGGCAGACAGGAAGCAAAGGGTAGGAGTAAACGGGTCCATTTCAGAATGCCAGGCAGTGACTAGTGGGGTACCGCAAGGCTCAGTGCTGGGACCCCAGCTATTTACAATATATATTAATGATTTGGACGAGGAAATTGAATGCAACATCTCCAAATTTGCGTATGACACTAAGCTGGGGGGTGTGAGGAGGATGCTATGAGGCTGCAAGGTGACTTGGATAGGCTGGGTGAGTGGGCAAATGTATGGCAGATGCAGTATAAAGTGGATAAATGTGAGGTTATCAACTTTGGTGGCAAAAACAGGAGGGTAGACTATTTTCTGTATGGTGGCAAATTAGGAAAAGGGGAGATGCAACGAGACCTGGGTATCATGGCACACCAATCATTGAAAGTAGGCATGCAGGTGCAGCAGGCAGTGAAGAAAGCAAATGATATGTTAGCATTCATAGCGAAAGGATTTGAGTATAGGAGCAGGGAGGTTCTACTGCAGTTGTACAGGGTTTTGGTGAGACCACACCTGGAGTATTGAGTACAGTTTTGGTCTCCAAATTTGAGGAAAGGCATTCTTGCCATAGAGGGGGTACAGACAAGCTTCACCAGACTGATTCCTGGGATGTCAGGACTTTCATATGAGGAAAGGCTGGGTAGACTTGGCTTGTACTCGGTAGAATTTAGAAGACTGAGGGGAGATCTTATAGAAACTTACAACATTCTTAAGGGTTTGGATAGGCAAGATTGTTCCCGATGTTGGGGAGGTCCAGAACAAGGGGTCAAAGTCTAAGAATAAGGGGGAATTCCTTTAGGACCGAGATGAGGAAAACATTTTTCACACAGAGAGTGGTGAGTCTCTGGAATTATCTGCCACAGAAGGTGGTTGAGGCCAGTTCATTGGCTATATTTAAGAGTTAGATGTGGCCCTTGTGGCTTAAGGGATCATGGGTTATGGAGAGAAGGCAGGTACAGGATACTGAGTTGGATGATCAGCCATGATCATATTGAATTGCGGTGCAGGCTCGAAGGGCCAAATGGCCTACTCCTGCACCTATTTTCTATGTTTCTATGTGTGGAAATGGGATGGGAGTAAAAATGGTTAGCAAACAGGAGGTGCCATGGGCCTTGGTGGCCCGAGCCACAAATGTTCAGTGTTATTAAGTCTACGCTTGTTCTCCCCAATTTACATGTGGCCACGTCCGGAGCACTGGACGCAGCAAATGAGGTTAGAGGAGGCACACGTGAACCTATGTCTCACCTGGAAGGACTGCTGGGGTCCATGGATGATGACAAGGAAGGAGATATAGGGACAGATGTTACGTATCCTGAGATTGTTGGGGAAGGTACCTGGGAAGGGAATGGTAGGGTGGGAAGGGATGAGTGAACCAAGGAGTTACGGAGGGAACAGTCTCTGCAGAAGACAGAAGCAAGTCGAGAAAGGAAGATGTGACTTCCTCTTGTAGGTGCCAGAAATGTTAGAGTATGACTTGTTGGATGCAATGGCTGGTGGGGTGAAAAGTGACGACAAAGAGAACTGTCCTATTTTTGCTTGGGAGAGCAAGAGCAGAACTCTGGGACACATAGAAGACGTGTGTAAGGAAGTTATCTATGACAGAAAGGCAGAAACCACATTTACTAAAGAAAGACGTCTTGAAATGTTGAGAGTAGTAGGAACATTTGAGAGCAGCTAATTGCGTATTTGTAAGAGGACGGGCGGAAGGAAGTGTAATCCAGATAACTGTAGAAAGTCTGTAGATTTATAGTGGACACTAGTTGATAGTCTGAATGCTGTGATAGAGACAGAGATCAAGAAAGGGGAGAGAGGTGCAAGAGATAGTTTATGTAAATTTGAGGAGAGCAATGGCAGGTTGTAGTGAAGTTAATGAAATCCACGAGTTGTTCCCGGATGCAGAAGGCATCGCCGATGCAGTTGTTGATTTAACGGAGAAAGAGTTGGTGGATAGGGCCAGTCTTCACCTGATGGAAGGACCTTTCGGCGTGACCGATAAAAAAAGGCAGTAATAGCTGGGGCCCATGTGACTGCCCATAGGTATACCTTTCAATTCGAGGAAGTGAGAGGAGTGAAAAGAGGTGATGTTGAGGGTGAGGACAAGTTCCATCAAGTGGAGAAAAGTGATAGTAGAGGGAAATTTATGGGCTCTCTGTTGGAGGATGAAATGGAGGGCCTTGAGACCTTTGTGGTGGGGGATGGAAGTGTAGAGGGACTGGTCTTCCTTGGCAAAGATGAAGCAGTGAGGGCCTAGAAATTGAAATTGAAATTGAAATTGAAATAAGGGCATGAGAAGCGTCTCGGACGTAGGTGGGAAAGGACTGGATAAGGAGGATAGGAGTAAATCGAAGTATGGGGAGATGAGTTCAGTGGGCCAGGAGCAGGCTGAGATGATGGGTCTGCTGGGGCAGTACTGTTTGTGGATTTTGAGGAGAAGGTGGGGCAGTGTTGGGCTAGGGAATGACAAGGGGATTAACGATAAAGGGAATAATGTGTAGTGCAAGATAAAGTCCAGTAAAGTCTGATTAAAGATAGTACGAGGATCTCAATATAGTAACTCACCATAAAAACATTAATTATGATGAAGTCATCTGTGCAGGGAGAAACAGAATTAATGTTTTCTTTAATCAGAATGGTAGTTAAATTGAATATATTAACACATTTTATTTCCCTCCCCTGATGCAGCCCGACAAGCTGAGCATCTCCAGAATTTCCTTTTCTTTAAAATTTCAGCTTTCCAATAATTGCAATTTTGTTTTTGTTTTCATTTTGTATACTTTCGTCAATTAGCTTTTTAGGAGGTAATGTCATCAGGTGGTGCCGCACGCGGCAGCCTCGCCAGCAGTTTGTCGGTCATTTTTTGTTTTTTTAAGCATGTCTATATGTATGTGTTAATGTCTCCAGGTATGTTTTTTAATGTGGGGAGTGGTGGGAGGGAAGGGGGAAACCGTTTCCAGTCACTTACCTCGGTGGAATGCGACTTTTCTCCTCGTCACATTTTCGCCTCCCTCGCAACTTGGATTGGGGCGACCTTTCCTGGAGACCGGCCCACAGCTTCAGTAGCAGGCACGGCGCGGACTTCCATCGTGGAGCCAGAAGAAAGCCTCCAACCGCAGGCCTGCTGACTTTAACATTGTGAAGCCACAGTCTGCGGAGCTTCTAGTAGCAGGCGTGGAGCGGACTTACCATCCCGGAGCCAGGGATCCCTTGCCGGGGATTGCCGGAGAAGAGCTCCGACCACTGGTCTGCCTGCAGCCTATAACATCGAGAAGCCGCGGTCCCCGGTAAGAAAGTGGCCGATTCAGGCATACCAAGCCGCAGAGTGTGTTCCATCCATCCCGACGTGGGAGCTTTGATCACCCCGACGAGAGGGCGTTTGCATCGGGCTGTCCGTAGCAGCGACTAGGGAGGGTCAAGGCCCCAAACAATTAATAAAAGTAATAAAATCAAATCAAATCAAATCAAACACGGAAGAACAAAAGGAGGAGACTGGATGAACTTTATTGCCTTCCATCACAGTAATCACTGTGGTGGATGTTTATGTTAAGTTCTATCATTCTTTTTAATTGTGTTGTTTTTTTAATTGTATGCCTGCATGGTAGCTCAAATACTACTGTACCTTAATTGGTGCATGTGACAATAAATGTGAATCTGAATCTGATCAGAATCTGAAGTAAGGTTTGATCCTTGATTTTGAATTCTGAGTCAGCATGTAAGATATCCATGTTTAAAATAATCCGATGTGGATGTTAGTCAAGGACAAGATCAGATTCAGCTGCGATGGCATTTATAAAACCACAATGAAATGTTGCCAGCAGATTTGAAATTGAACCCGATCAAGAATGATGGCAAAGAAGCATCTTCGCAGTCTCACTGCACAAAAAATTGTTGTTAAATCATAATTTTCCAAAATATCTATGAAACATGATTAATAATTAGCATTGTATGGTTTGCATTTTAAGTAGTTCTGACATTCACTTTATGTATGTGTACAAAATTAATAGAAGTATTTTATAAAGAAATGTGCCACAAATCCAACATGTGAAATTATTTATTACAAACCAATTTATTGATCCCATAAATGATTGGCTGTTGATTCTTTAATAATTCATAACCCAGGATTATCCAACAAATATATCGATGTACTTTACAATTGAAACTTTTGGTTTTTGTCTCATATGCATGTTTATTTCCCTTTCAATTACTTCTCCTCAGCTTCTCTTGCTTAAGAAGAAAGATCTTCATTTGAATATCTATTCTCACAATCTCAGTTTATCTAGAATATTTTACCACAACTTAACTACTTTTCAAACACAGTAATTCTTGGAACATGAGTAAACATATGTTAATTTCTGTAGAAAAAATGTCCATGCTCAGCACTGTGACATTTAATTTTTTTTTTATTGCAATGTAGGCCAAAACATTGGTGAAAATTATCATCTTTTCTTCAAAATAGCACTATAATATTTTTCATGGCCCCCAAGAATGTAGACACAGACCACATTCAACATTACCCCCAAACGTGTAATATTGAACTTGGAAACAGACACTTCAGCTCACTGATTTCAGGCCAATCATCATCTATTCAAAATAAACTTGCTGTAATCTATTTTGTTCTCCGCACATATCCTTCAGCTATCCCCAGATTCTACTTAACATGTGAGGAGCAGTTTACAGTGGCTAAATAACCTACCAACAGTTCTGAAATGGATTTTATATCCAAGTCTTTCGATGGGACTTGAACCAAAAGGCTTTGATTTAGAGAAGAAAATGCTGTTGCTTGGATAGAATTAGCAATTTCTACCTTTACATTGGATTGAAATGACATCAGGCTGGAACAAAAAAAGGGAGGAATGTCAGTTGATCACAAATGTGATGCTTGGATTAACCTGAGAATCAATGTGTTCCTTCAACAGTGGATTATTTTAATTTCATTCGGGCATCAGTGCTGGAGTTGGTGGCCTGGGAGAGGAAGCTGACATTGCTTCTGGTGGATTTGTAAAATATTGTAAGGTCATCATAGAAGATATCTCTCTGGTGAATGGTGGTGCCTAATTAGGTTGTCCGACTCTCAGAAGCATAGAGAATGCAGTTTTGTCTCTGCTGCCCAAGAGTGAGTGTTTTAACACACAGTGGGTTCAGATGGGCAGAAACGGTTGGAATGGAGTTGAGAACTCCGAGACCACTCATTGAGATTAAACAAAAAGGTTCCATGAAAGGCAGAAAAAGGAAACCACTCAACAAGCTACCTGCTCTTCCGTTCTATGCTATATCTTTATATTTATATCTATATCTATATCTATTATCTATATATCTATACATAACTACAGCTCTGATCTTGTTATCTTCCGGTTTGCATGGTCATTCTATTTGCACAAAAAATGGTACACGATAGCACTACGAGCTTACTCACCGTTCTCCTGAGCTGCTATCGCATCAAGATTCGTTCCGATCGGTGGTCTAATGTAAAAGTTAGCGAGGTTTGAAAAATCTTAAAAAACGCGCATGGGCAGATTGATCTCCTCTACTGCCATTCAGCGCCGCGTGAATTGGTCTTTTCTCCTGTCACTCCATGGGATGGTCCGCCCCATCCTGCACCATCGCATCTTTACTGGAGCTGACAAAGGCTCTGGATGGCCGGCGGAAGTCTCCAACCGGACTCAGAGGGAGATTGGGTTGGAGACCCAACCCGAAGCAGCCCAGTGTCGGAGATTTAGCCCAATGATGAAGACCCAGCGTCAGAGACTTAGCCCAGTGACAAAACCCAGCGTCAGAGACCCAGCCCAGCCCAGACCGAATCGGGGATGTCGCCGATGTCACCAAGTGGATAGCATACACTCTGATCCTGGTGGAGGAGAACGACCAGCACCCGCTGTGAGTCTCCTTCGCAACGTCAGCTGCAGTACCTTCCCCTCTGGTCCCCCTTGCTGCCTCCTGCCCCCCTCCCCCATGATACCACCCTCTCCCCCACAACCCCGTCTTTTCTCTGAGCTCTCTCCCCTCCACAATCCTTCCCGCCCACACCCCCCCGCCCACACCCCATCCCCCACACACCACCTCCCCCATACCCTCACACAAACCCTCCCCACCCCCCCCACACCACCTTCCCCCACACACCCCCCACACCCCCCTCCCTGACACACACACCCCTCCCACACACATCCACAGCTCCCCCACAACCTCCTCCCCCCCAATGGCCCCTCCCCCACACATCCCCCTCCTCCACAACCCCCCTCCCCCACACACCGCCCTCCCCCCACACACCCCCTCCCCCACACACACCCTCGCTGCACACCCCCAGCCCCACACACACCCCCTCCCTCCACAACACGCACTGCCCCCTCATACACTCCCTGTCCACACACACCCCCGCTCCCCTGCTCCCCTCCCACACATGAAGAGGAGGGGAAGGGAGTGCTGGGGGATGAGGGGAAATGAGCCGCACCAGCACAGTTAGGGGCTATGGGTGTGTGGTGGAATATTGCATTGGGGGACCAGGCTTCCCATGTGACTGGGACCCAACGGGTCCACTTAGTCTAGTCTATATTCTATACCTCTGGAAGCCTGTGATTTCCATGTTGACATCATCCGTCACTTCAGAACTCACAACACTGGAATGAAAACAAGTTATTCTCATTCGTGAAGATAGACACAAAATGATTGAGTAACATGCAGCATCTCTGGAGGAAAGGAATAGGTGACTTTTCGTGTTGACCCTTCTTCAGATTGAGAGTAAGAGGGGAGGGAAACTAAAGGTATGATTAGAGGTATTACTTTCCATACTTCTAGTTTGCCTCTCCCCTTATTCTCAGAAGGGTCTTGACCCAAAATGTCTTATTCCTTTTCCTTTTACCTATTCCTATTTTCCAGAGATGCTGCTTGACCCACGGAGTTACTCCAGCATTTTGTGTCTCTCCTCAGTGTAAACCAGCACCTGCAGTTCCTTCCATTATTCTCAATCCTGATGCATAAAACAGAATAAGAGATAATTTTAATGTCTATCTGGCTTTTTAGCCGAACAGTCAGTAATATTAACATTTTGCACATTTTTGAAGCATGTAATATTCTTCTCAAATGCAGTCCATAAATATAAAGCCTATGTGTTTTATTTATTAAACAGGACATCTATATTGCATCACTTGCTTGAGATATGGTGTGGAACAGTGTGCCAAAGTTATTTTACATATGATTTATTTGCATGATCACAAATGTTATTGACAACCCTATTATTGAAGATGTTATATACATTATATGTTGTTATTTTTCTTGTCTATGAGGCATTAAAAAATTGCACATAGCACTTATTGGACTGTAGTTGGACATGGTAATGTCATTTCTGGCTAATCCTCTTGGTACTCCTGCATCAGGAAGTTCTGTACACATTGTGTGGTTGTTATATTTGCTTCCATACAACGGTCAAAGGAATGCATGGTAAGCAAAGCAATGTGAGTTGTTTCTTTCTGTGCTAAATACACACTGATACACTATGCTAAATGCAAGTTTAATTTTTCTCTAGCCTCCTCCAATGCAGCCTCAGTAAAATCTTGTACACATATATACAATTGGATAGAAAATTGGCTTCATGGAAGGGAGTAGAGGGTGATGATGGAAGGTTGTTTTTCAGACTGGAGGCCTGTGACTAGTGGTGTGCCTTATGGTTCGGTGCTGAATCTATCCTGTTTGTCATCTATGTCAATGGTTTGGATGAGAATGTACAAGGCTTGATTAGTAAATTTGCTGATGACACAAAATGAGTGGTATATTGCTATCAAAGATGGTTGTCAAACATTGCAGCAGGATCTCAATCGATTGGGCAGATGGGCTGAGGACTAGTTATAACCATATAACCATATAACAATTACAGCACGGAAACAGGCCCTCTCGGCCCTTCCAGTCCGTGCCGACCATTTTTTTTCCCCTAGTCCCATCTACCTGCACTCAGACCATACCCCTCCATTCCCTTCACGTCCATATACCTATCAACTTTACTCTTAAATGTTAAAATCGATCCTGCCTCCACCATTTCTGCTGGAAGCTCATTCCACACAGCCACCACCCTCTGAGTAAAGAAGTTCCCCCTCACGTTACCCCAAAACTTCTGTCCCTTAATTCTCATGTCATGCCCTCTTGTTTGAATCTTCCCTACCCTCAATGGGAAAAACGTATCCACGTCAACTCTGTCTATCCCTTAAATCATTTTAAAGACCTCAATCAAGTCCCCCCTTAACTTCTGCGCTCCAAAGAATAAAGACCTAACTTGTTCAACGTTTCTCTGTAACATAGTGCTGGAACCCTGGCAAATTCTAGTAAATCTCCTCTGTACTCTCTCTATTTTGTTGACATCTTCCTATAACTAGGCGATCAAAATTGTACACCATACTCCAGAATTGGTCTTACCAATGCCTTGTACAATTTTAACATTTACTTCCCTACTAACTATATTCAATGCTCTGATATAAAGGCCAGCACACCAAAGGCTTTCTTTACCCCCTATCTACATCGATTCCACCATCAGGGAACTAGCACAGTTATTCCTAGATCCCTCTGTTCCACAGCATTCCTCAATTCCCTACCATTTACCATGTACGTCCTATTTTGATTTGTCCTGCCAAGATGAAGCACTTCACACTTATGCATTAAACTCCATCTGCCATCTTTCAGCCCACTTTTCCAAATGGCCCAAATCTCTCTGTAGACTTTGAAAATCTACTTCATTATCCACAACACCACCTATCAGTACATCTGCATACTTACTTATCAATTTTTTTCCACCCATCATCCAGATCATTGATGTACATGACAAACAACAGTGGACCCAAGACAGATCCCTGAGGCACCCCACTGGTCACCGGCTTCCAGCCTGACAAACAGCCATCCACCATTACTCTCTGACATCTCCCATTCAGCCACTGTTGAATCCATCTTGCTACTCCGCCATTAACTCCCAAAGATTGAACCTTCTTAACCAACCTTCCATGGGGAACCTTGTCAAAGGCCTTACTGAAATCCATATAGACAACATCCACATAGTTGATGGAGTTTAATACAAAGAAGTGCGAGGTGTTGCATTTGGGAAGTCAAATCAGGACAGGACCACAGTAAATGGCAGGGCTCTGGGGATTGTTGCAGAGCAGAGAAATATAGGAGTGTGGGTAAATAGTTTCTTGAAAGTGACATCACGAGTTGTTAGGGTGCTACTTGTTATGCCACAAGAAGCATTGCAGCATATTGGCCTCCGTCAGTCAGAGTATTGACTATAGATATAGAGTATTGACTTTAGTTAGGAGGTCATGTTACAGCTGTACAGGCCATTGGTGAGGCCACACTTAGAATATTGTGTTCAGTTTTGATAACCCTGTTATAGGAAAGATGTTGTTAAACTGGAAAGGCTGCAGGATAGATTCACGAGGATGTTGCCAGGACTCAAGGGCATGAGCTATAGGGAGATAGGACTTTAATTCTTGACTTTATTCCTAGAGGTGAAGGGAGAGGTTGAGGTGTACAAGATCATGAGAGAAAAAATAAATGCACAGTCTTTTACCAAGTGTAGGGGAATCAAAACCAGAGGAAATAAGTTTGTGATGGGGAAAAGTATTAATAGGAACCTGAGGGTCAACCTATTTTTCAAAGGGAGGTAGATGTATGGAATGAATTGCCAGAGGAGGTAGTTGAGGCAGGTATTATCACAACATTTATACAGGAACATGGATAGGACAGGTTTGGAGGGATAGTATAGATGGGGTATGTTGGTCAACGTGGTCAAATTGCATTAAAAAAACTGTTCTCACGCTGTGCGACTATAACTCAATATCTTTATTAATTTACAGATTATTTTCTATAATTATCTTGAGACAAGAAAACACAAAATAATTGTTTTTCTGGGACAGATTAAGTAGATCCAACCCACAGTCATAGTCATAGTGTCATAGAGCCATACAGCATGGAAACTGACTTTGGCCCTATTCATCCATGCCAACCAAGATGCCTATCTGCACAGTTCTCATTTGCCCACCTTTGATCAACATCCTTGTAAACCCTTTCTATCAATGAACTTGTTCAAATGCCTTTGAAAATGTTGTTATGGAACCTGTCTCAACCACTTCCTCTGGCATCTCATTCCTTACATATATCTCCCTTTATGTGTATACTTACACATCACGTTGGCGCAGCGGTAGAGTTACTGCCTTACAGCGAATGCAGTGCTGGAGACCCGGGTTTGATCCCGACTACGGATGCTGTCTGTACGGAGTTTGTACGTTTTCCCCATGACCTGCGTGGGTTTTCTCCGAGATATTCGGTTTCCTCCCAGATTCCAATGTTTGTAGGTTAACTGGCTTGGTAAATGAACATAAAAAATGTCCCTAGTGGGTGGAGGATAGTGTCAATGTGCGGGGATCGCTGGTCAGCGCTGCCCGGTGGGCCGTAGGGCCTGTTTTTGTGCTGTATCTCTAAATTAAACTAAACTAAACTTTCGCTCTCACCTTTCCACTGTCACCTAACCCTGGGAATAAAACTCTGCACATTCACTATATCTATTCCTCTACCTGTGCTCCAAATCTTGGAAGAATTAGAGATGATCTTACAGAAACATTTGAAATTCAGTGAGTCATAGATAGGGTCGATAACATGAAGAGTTGTACTAATTTGGGGGAATTTAGAGCTGGATGGCATTATCTCAATCTAAGGGGTCCCCTGTTAAGACTGAAATTAAGAGAAATTTTGTGCCAAAGGTTGTGAATGTTTGGAATTATCTATCCCAGACAGTTGAGATTTTGAGGTATGTATTTGGGTTGAAATGGATGTTTTTTTATTATAAGAGATTTGAGGGTTACATAGATTAATCAGGGAGCTGGAGTTGAAGCCTGTAGTCAGATCATCTATGATCTTATTGAATAGCCCAATGATCTGACACTCGCAATAAGGAAAGAGTACTAAGTTCTTGCATTCTTTCCACATTGGTACATTTTGACTCTGATCTATATTATGTACTCTGGTGAAGCAAAACTTCTCAAGTGTTTCTAATAAATTATAATGTTAGCTACTATGGTTTAGATTTTTACACAGCTTTACTGATGCTAATTGTCCTGTACCAATTAAAAATAAATCGCTTTGAGGGCTAAACTATTTTTCTCAACACCAATGCAAAATGTATTATTAATTCAATGCCAGTGGAGAAATCACCTGTGAAGCCACCTGTCGAGAAATCACCCATGAAACCTGTGCTGGTCGAAAAATCGCCTATGAAGGAATTGCCTGTGATGGTTATGCCTGTGGTGGCATCACCTGTAAAGAGTACCACCAAAGGGCCTTACCGGATGCGTGCAGGATGTGTCTGCAAGCCAAATCCCCGATACAAAGACTATGACTAAATATGACTTTTTCGGACTTTAACTATCATTACTCTATTGTACTTTACATTACGTTGTCCTCCGCTGCCTTACTGTAGTTTGTAGTTAATTTTTATATCTATATATGTGATATTTATGCATGCTTAGTTTTTAGTTCATTGGACAAAAGCCAAAGAAGGAGGATGTAAATCAATCACTATTGCTGATTCGATCCGTGCCTGGTTTTACCATTGCCAACCCGATCCATGATCCATGCTGGGTTTCCACTATGTCACCTTGTGGTATGCAGTTGGCTAGGCACGGTCTTCAGTCTGATACTGATGTGAAACCTTACAGAGGCTATCGCTATCGTCTCTGTATGATATTTGAATATTAAATAACTTTTTATGAAGTTAAGCAGCTTGTGGTCATCACTGCTTCATACGGATAGTAGTTCAGGATTGCTCTCTGGTTGTGGTAGCCTTGATAACTGCCTGACAACTGCTGGGAAGAAGCTGTCCCTGAATCTGGAGGTGTGTGTTTTCGCACTGTAACTTTTAGCTTTCACTGTTCTGCATGCTATGTCCACACATTCATCTGTGTGCTGAATAGCTGAAGTGATTGCTTGTATTGAGACAATTTTCATTATCCTGTTATTTTGTATCACTCACATTAGCTGGACTGTATGTACAAGAAGATAGACACAAAAAGCTGGAATAACTCAGCTGGACAGGCACCATCTCTGGAGAGAAGAAATGGGTGATGTGTCGGGGCGAGACCCTTCTTCAGACTGTTTAGGGATAAGGGAAAGGTGAGATATTTACGATGATGTCGAGAAATAAAGAACAATGATTGGAAGATATGCAAAAAGTAAATGATGATAAAGGAAACAGGCCATTGTTAGCTGTTTGTTGGGTGAAACCTAGAAGCTGATGCAAGTTGGGTGGGGGAGGGATAGAGAGAGAGGGAATGCCAGGGTTACTTGAAGTTAGAGAACTCAATTTTCATACCACTGGGCTGTAAGCTGCACAAGCGAAATATGAGACATTGTTCCTCCAATTTACATTTAGCCTCACTCTGACAATGGAGGAGACCTAGGACAGAAAAGTCAGTGTGGGAATGAGAAGGAGAATTAAAGTGTTTAGCAATCGGGACATCGGGTAGGTTCAGGTGGACTGATTCAGGTGTTCCATGAAATGTTTGCCCAGTCTACATTTGGTCTCGCCCATGTATAAGAGTCCACATCTTGAACAACAGATACAGTAGATGAGGTTGGAGGAGGTGCAAGTGAACCTTATGTCCATTGTTAAATGATGTTCCCTTTCTGCTGCATACACAGGGCCTCTATGTATTCCCAATGAGTGGCCTTGCGGGGTTTAACACCATTTTAAATGCCCTTTAATCACTTTGAACAGTCATAAACCAACTATAGCTAGGTGTCAGTGTGGGTAATCCATATTTTCAAAGGTTGGGTGATAATGTGGGTTATGAGGAGGATGCAGCAATCTTTCAAGAAAATATGGACAAGCTGAGTGAATGGACGGGTTTGGATGGGCATTGGAATATAATGTGGAGGCAGGTCAGCTATTTTTATAGAAAAAAATAGAAAAGAGGGCCTTATGTGATTAAAAGAGCAAGGCACTTTGAATATATCAGTACATAAATCATTGCAAATTAATTCCGGGTATAACAAACAATTAGGAAGTCAAGTAACAACTGTTCTTTATTACTTTGAGAACAAGAGTACAGATGTCACACTGCAAATATGTAGCGGTGAGATAGGATGTGGAAAATTGTGCACAGATTTAGTTCTATGATATGATACGGTATGATATGATAGAACTTTATTAATCCCAGGAAGGAAATTGATCTGCCAACAGTCATAAAACACAAGATATATGAAACATGAGATTAAAGTGATGAGTGGAAAGGAATGGGGATGTACAAAGATTTGGCGAGGGTGGGTGGGTGGGTGGGAAGGAGAGTCAGTCTACCTTTCGTGTCCCTACCTCCCAGGTTTGATCAGGCCCACCTTGCATCATACTTACCTGTAAATGTAGAAACATAGAAAATAGGTGCAAGAGTAAGCCATTCTGCCCTTCGAGCCAGCACAGCCATTCAATATAATCATGACTGATGGTGTAAAATCAATACCCGTTCCTCCTTTTTTCCCCATATCCCTTGATTCCTTTGGCCCTAAGAGCTAAATCTAACTCCTAGGTGACGTTTCAGATCAAGACCCTTATTCAAGAAAGGTCTAGACCCAAATTGTCATCTAATCCTTTTCTCCAGGGATGCTATCCCACCCACTGAGTTACTCTAGCATTTTGTGTATGTCTCCCATCTGTTAATGGAAACAATCATATGCCAGGCCTTGAGACCCTTGGCTACACATTTGGTTACACATTTCAGCATTTCGACAACAATAAAAGAGAAAGTTCTGAATGTTGCGGATGGATAGATAAATAGTATTGTTGAGATCGAAGCACAAGTGCTGTCCCACTTAGGAGACATAAACAGCAACCTCTGGTGACCTTGCCGACCACCCAAAGTTTTCAGGGGGTCACAGGAGATTTTAGTCCCTCTCCCTAATGGTCGAAAGTGTTTTCTGCGTGGTCGAGGCTTCATCTAGTTTGCTGCTATTTTTTCATCATGATTAAAACCGGCCTCGACTAAAAATAGGTTGCCATTTTAAAAATCGATAATTTTTTAGTCGTAGGTCTAGTCGTAACCGGTTGTGATGCTCGTCGAAGTCGAAGGTAATGCCTCCGGGGTGGAAAAAAATGTGTTTGAAAAAATGGTCAAAGTAAACATAAGCATGTGACCTCTGTCACTCCTGGGCGTGCTCAATCGGCGTACCAGGGCCCCATCTCCGACCTCTACCTCCGTTACATCAACGACTGCTTTGGTGTCACCTCCTGCACCCACACACTGACTTCATCCATTTCATCACCAACTTCCATCCGGCACTCAAATACACTTGGACCATTTCCGACATTTCCCTACCATTCCTTGACCTCACCATCTCTATTGCAGGTGATACACTCCTGACCGACATCCACTACAAACCAACTGACTCCCACAGCTACCTGGACTACTCTTCCTCCCACCCTGCTTCCTGTAAGGACTCCATCCCCTATTCCCAATTCCTCCGTCTACGGCGCACCTGCTCCCAGGATGAGGTGTTCCACACCAGGTCATCACAAATGGCCTCATTCTTCAGAGAACGGGGATTCCCCTCCCCCACTATAGATGAGGCTCGCACCAGGGTCTCCTCCATACCCCGCAACACTGCCCTCTCTCCCCATTCCCCCATTCACAAACAGGGCAGAGTCCCCCTGGTCCTCACCTTTCACCCCACCAGCCGGCAAATACAACACATCGTCCTCCGCCAGTTTCGCCACCTCCAACATGACCCCTCCACTCGCCACATCTTCCCATCACCCCCCCTGTCTGCCTTCCACAGAGACCGCTCCCTCCGCAACTCCTTTGTCAATTCTTCCCTTCCCTCCCGCTCTACCCCTTCCCCGGGCACTTTCCCTTGCAACCGCAAGAAATGCTACACTTGTCCCTTCACCTCCCCCCTCCACTCCTTTCAGGGACCCAAGCAGTCCTTCCAGGTCCGACAGAGGTTCACCTGCACCTCCTCCAACCTCATCTACTGCATCCGCTGCTCCAGATGCCAGATGATCTATATCGGTGAGACCAAGCGGAGGCTTGGCGATCGTTTCGCCGAACACCTCCGCTCGGTCCGCATTAACCAACCCGACCCCCCGGTGGCTCAGCACCTCAACTCCCCCTCTCATTCCGTATCCGACCTCTCGGTCCTGGGCCTCCACCACAGCCAGAGTGAGCAACACCGCAAGTTGGAGGAACAGCACCTCATATTCCGCTTGGGGAGTCTGTATCCTTTGGGCTTGAACATTGAATTTTCTCAATTCTGTTAACCCTTGCTGTCTCCTCCCCTTCCCACCTCTCCCTCAGCCCTCGGGCCCTGGCATTCCCACTCTCTCTATTGCCCTCCCCCACCACAAGCTTCTCATTTTCACACCACAAACAGCTTACAATGGCTTGTTCCCTTTATCATCGAATCTTTCATTCATTGTTCTTTATCTCTCCACATCACCGTCTATATCACTCGTTTCCCTGATCCCTGACCAGTCTGAAGAAGGGTCTCGACCCGAAACGTCGCCTATCTCCTTCGCTCCTTAGATACTGCTGCACCCGCTGAGTTTCTCCAGCCTTTTGTGTACCCCCGTTCTCAATCATAGTTGGAGAGTTCTTTTAGCAGAGGAAACTTGAACAAGTGATGACTCCCAAAAGGCAGACTCGCATGCGGTAGGGCACAATCTTCCAAAAAGCCTGCCATGCATGTGTTGCACACCCAGGAGGAGGGGTGGCAGGAGGACATGCCACAGGAATTGACAGCCCTGCATGAGAGACCCCTGGAAGAGGAGAACAGGGAGGTATTCAATGTCCCCACCACCACCCCATCCTTCATTGCCACATTTGAAGGCAGCAAAAGTACAACGTTTTTAAATACAGACAAATCCTCCTCTTGCAGCACATTCATCATGTTATCATACTGTCCAAGCTTCAATCTTCTTTGCAAGAGGAGCTTCACCCACTGACACCTCTTCTTGTGCTTCCTCTTCACCCTTGTGCTTTCCCTTCTGCCTTTCTTGAAAGGCTGATGAAGCAAAAGGGCTGCTGCTCACAGCAGTAGATGTACTTTTTGTAGCATTAACATAACTAGTTCCTTCCCTGCTCGCATGGTTCAGAATGATTTTTAAAACAACCTGCGAGGCTTTTATTGTAAGAGAAAAAATGCATTCATGACATCATTTTATCATGTGATCATCTGAACTGTAACCGGTCGACGCTGGTCGTTGTTGGTTTTCAGTTTGGTTGTTTGTGGTCGAAGGGGGTGTTGTTCAATCGCGGACCAATTTAACAGAGACCATCCTTAAGTAAAACGTGCATGGTCAAAGCCAGTTTTCAACATAGTCAAAGGAGGCCGCTGTAGGTCGAAGGAGGTTTTCTACATAGTCAAGGAAGGTTTTCAAAATATGCATGGGAGGTGGTAGGAGGTTGCAGGTCACCTCAACCTTGATTTTTTTTGGGTGACGGGCAAGGTCACCAGAGGTTGCTGTTTAGGTCTCCTAAGTGGGACAGGACCTTAACATAGACAGACACAGAGTAAAGTTTAATCACACTGGGTCAGTAGGAAACTGGTTGTAGGAAATGTAGTTTAACTTTTTATTTAGGTGTCAGAGTTATCCATCTTTTGGATAAAAGACTCAAGTCTGAGCCACAAGGGATTATTTCCTTAATTTATAAAGAATTCTTTACACATGTCTCTGTACATTTGTTGAGTTAGAAACATAGTAAATAGATGCGGGAGTAGGCCATTTGCTTCCTGTCTGCCAACAAGTTCTCTATCCATGCCATCCTACCCCCAATACAAAGTGCTTTAATTTTGCACACTAATCTCTTGCGTTAGGTTACTTCACATAGTGACCACTTCCTCAGTCATTCCAAATGAAATCTAATCCCTGAAGAGCGAGCCCTTCAAATCTGCAAAACTGCAAGTATATACAAACAGTCATAGTTCTCAATCAATCAAATACAATCAAAATAAATATCCCTGCCCTGGGTGCAAGTAAAAAACTGGTAATACTCAAATGTTCCTTTTCTAGTTGGGTTATGGTTTGTTTGCAATGTTTTCTCCAGGGTCTCATTTCAGCGTTTCATGATATACAATTCTTTCACCTGATGGCCAATGAAATGTAATAACATCTTATCTGTTGACTGTTTTTGATTTTCTGCCAGCTCCTCTACGCAATATCTCTGTTCTTTAGCGGGGTTAGTAATCTGGAAATTTAGCAGCTTAATCACCATTTAATATCCTATTATGCTATATCTAACTAATATCACATAGAAACATAGAAACATAGAAATTAGGTGCAGGAGTAGGCCATTCAGCCTTCGAGCCTGCACCGCCATTCAATATGATCATGGCTGATCATCCAACTCAGTATCCCGTACCTGCCTTCTCTCCATACCCTCTGATCCCCTTAGCCACAAGGGCCACATCCAACTGACTCTTAAATATAGCCAATGAATGGCCTCAACTACCCTCTGTGGCAGAGAGTTCCAGAGACTCACCACTCTCTGTGTGAAGAAAGTCTTTCTCATCTCGGTCTTAAAGGATTTCCCCCTTATCCTTAAGCTGTGACCCCTTGTCCTGGACTTCCCAACATCGGGAACAATCTTCCTGCATCTAGCCTGTCCAACCCCTTAAGAATTTTGTAAGTTTCTATAAGATCCCCTCTTAATCTCGTTCCCTCTTGATACAAGACCATGTTTTGGGGTTGAAAGTATAATTTTCATGTTTTAATTCAACAGCAGTTCTGACATCATCTCTCAATATCATATCATCATATCATATCATATATCTATTATAACAGTGTGTGTGTGTGTGTGTGTGTTTGTCATTTTGCCTTTGAAACGTATCTCCTTGAAAACCAGATGCCGAAACGGGGAAATGTTTACATATTTCAGTAGAGATTTTTCTTGCGAGTTTACAAATCCACTCTGTACATTTGGTACATTATTTTCCTGACATTTTAAATTAAAATTGTTGACCAATCTGGCCTTTTTTAAAATCTAACCGCTGCCCAGCTGCTGACATTACAATAACAGTGAAACTTTTTCATCTTCTGTAGAACATTTCCTTATGATTTAAAAAATCCAATCATCTATAAATTTGGTCAATTATTTCCTGAGATATTTACAAACATTAATCACCAAACTGACATTTTCAAAAAATATTAAGGTTGCCCAGCTGCTAACCTCACAATGCATTTGCACCTGGCCCAACTGCCTCCTGGCCCCGCCTGGCCCCGCCCCTCCAGCCTGCCTGCTGACCTCACAATGCCTTTGCACCTGGCCCAGCCCGGCCCTGCCCCTACAGCCTGCCTGCTGTCCCCTGAATTCCATAGAGCTGCTGACAGCTTTCGTGCATGAGACATGCACACTTCATTTCCAGAACTTTCTGAACGCGTGACGCACGGTTGCATTTTGTTCTCTCTGTCTCTCCCCTCTCTCTCTCCCCATCTCTCCCTCCCCCTCCCCAACCCCCTGCCCTCCCCTAATCCCCCTTCCCCCTCCCCTCCACACCTGCCTCCACCGCTCCCCTACCCCTTCCCTCCACCCCCTTCCCTCCACCCTACCCTTTCCCTTACCCCGACCTCTCCTCCTCCCTTCCCATCCCCACTACCCCTTCCCTTCCCCCCACTCTCAGCCCACGTCACTCTCCTCCCCTCTCTCTCCTCCCCTCTATCCCCTCATCCCCCACCCCCCTCACCCACCCTCCATCTCTCTCTATCTTCCCTCTCTCGCTCTCCCCTCTCTCTCCCCCTCTCTCCCCTCCCCTCCCTCTCTCTCCCTCACCCTCTCTCTCCCTCTCCCCCAAAGCCCTGCCCCTCCCACAACCACCTGCTCTCCCCCACTCTCCCACCTCTAAACCCCCTTCCCAACGCCCCTCCACACCCTCCACTACCCCCTTCCACTACCCCTTCCCACTACCCCTTCCCACCACTCCCTCCCCTACCCCCTTAACTTCACCCCTCCCCGCCCTCATCTCCCCCCACCTCTCCCCCCTTCCCACCCCTTCTCTTCCCCCTCCTCCTCCCCTCTCTCTGCCCTCCTCCCCCTCCCCCCTCCCCCTCCCCTCTCTCTCTTCCCTCTTCCCCCACTCTCCCCCTCACCCCTCACCCACTCTCCCTTTCCTCCTCCCATCCACCTCCCTCTCCCTCTATCTCTTGCCCTTGTGTCTCTGCTTCTCTCTCCGTCTCTCCCCATTCTCTCTCTTCCTTCACTCTCTACCAGCTCCCCCCCCCCCACTTTCTAGACGCGCCTGCAAGTTGGGGGCTATGCCTCAGTGGATAGGGAAGTTATGGGGTAAAAGGAGCAAATTAATAATATTAATATAATATCAAGGGTGTTGTTAGTGTGTGTGTGTTGGGATGGTTTGTGTGTGTGATGCCGCATGCCACCCCATGCCCCCCGCACAAACACGCATTGGGGGAACAGACCCAAAGGGTCTGCACTTGGTCTAGCATCTATTAAAACTGTGTGTGTGTGTGTGTCATTTCACCTTTGATTCACAGCTCCTCAAAAACATGAACTTTCTCCTCATGGCCTGTGCAGTGAGTGAACTCACGCCCCTCCCTCCCACTGCTAACCACTCCTATCTTGCTCCTCCCCCACTGCTACTCGCTCTAGGTTTCCAGAGAGTTGGGCCCTTAATCTTTGCCCGGGCTATCTCTGCTCTTCGCAGCCCACTCACACGCCCGGCTCCCCTCCACCTCTCGCCCCTCCACTTCTCACCCCCTTCCTCTTCTCCCTCCCCCTCTCTCCCCTCTCCTCACTACCACCCTCCTCTCTGCCCTCCTCCCTCCCCTCTACTCTCTCTCCCCCTCCCTCCCCTCTTCCCCAAACCCCCCCCACCTCTACCACCCCTCTCTCCCCTGTTCTCCCTCTTCCTCACCTCTCCCTCCCCCCTCTGCCCCCTTCACCTCTCCCCCCTCCTCCTCCTCTCCCCCCCTTTTCTCCCCGCCCCTCCCTCCCCTCTCCCCCTCCACCTCTCCCCCTCCTCTCCCCCCTGCTCTCTCCCATCCTCTCTCACCTCACCTCCATCCCCCTCTCTCATCCCTTCCTCTTCCCCCCCTCCTCTACTCCCCCCTTTCCCTCCCCCTCTGCCCCTCTACTCTCTCTCTCCCCCTCGCTCCCCTCTCCCCCCCTCTCCCCTCCATCCTCTACCTCCCTCCCCCCCTCCCCCCCTCCCCCCTCCCCACTAACCCCCAACCCTAACCCCTCCACCCCTCTCTGCTCCTCCACCCCCCACTACCCTCCCTCCCTTTCCCCTCCTCACTACCCCGTCCTCTCTCCCCCCCTCCTCTCTCTCCCCCTCCTCTCTCACCTCCTCCTCTCTCCACACCTCCTCTCTCACCACCTCCTCTCTTCCCACTCCTCTCTCCCCACCTCATCTCTCCCTACTTCTCCTTCCATGCTACTCTCCCTCCACCTACACTACACCCCATCCCCCCTCCCTCTCTCCCCTCCACTCTTTCCCCTCCTCCTCTCTCCCTCTCCCCCCTCCACTCTCTCCCCATCCCCCTCTCACCCCCCGCTCCCCTAACCCTCCCTCTTAACCCCCTCTCTCCCCTCTACCCCCTCCTCTCTCCCCTCTACTCTCTCTCCCCCTCCCTCCCCTCTCTCCCCTCCCCCTCCCCTCCCCTCTTCCTCGCCACATCTACCACCCTCTCTCCCCCCTCCTCCCTCTCACTCTCCCTCCCCTGCTCCCCCCCCTGCCCCCATCACCTCTCCCCTTCCTCTTCTCTCCCCCCTCCCTTCCCACCCCTCCACCTCCCCCCCTCCTCTTCTCTCCCCCCTCTCTCCCATTCTCTCTCACCTCTCCTCCCTCCCCCTCTCTGACCCCTTCCTCTTTTCCCCTCTCCTCTCTCTCTCCCCCTCCCTCCTCTACACCCCCCTTACCCCCCCATAACCCCGCGCACACCGCCTACCCCCTCTTACCCCCCCTCTTACCCCCCCCCCTCTTACCACCCCCCCCTCTTTACCCCCCCCCTCTTTACCCCCAACCCCCCCCTCTTTACCCCCCCTTCTTTACCCCCCCCTCATTACCCCCCCTCTTTACCCCCCCCCTCTTTAACCCCCCCCTCTTTACCTTACCCCCCCCCTCCCTCTTTACCCCCCCAATCTTACCCCCCCCCCTCCCCCCCCTTACCCCCCACCTCTTACACACCCCCCCTCTATCCCCTCCTCTACCCCCTCCTCTCCCTCCCTCCCCTCCCACCCTCTGAATCCCCTCCCCACTAGTTGCCGGAGGTTGCAGGTGGTGAAAGGTAAGACCTCCCTGGTGGAATAAAACTGGGTGAAAAACATGTCTTACCTTCCACTACCTGCAACCTCCAGCAACCACCTTCAACTAGCATCGCAACCGGCTTCGACTAAAAAATTACCTATTTTTAAAACGGCAACCTATTTTTAGTCGCGGCCAGTTTTGAATTTTTTGAAATAATTGCCGGAACATAGAAGAAGCTGAAACCACCTTCGACCATTTGGGAAACGAACAATAACCTCCGGGAACCGCACGGAAACCTTGGGTGGGGCACAAAGTGGGACAGGGGCATTAGCTTCATTTCATTTAATTCTTTGCAACTGCCACGAATAGAGTAATTTCAGGAATATCCAGAATATAAATGACTAATGACCCTGTAGACAATGATGTATTTACATTTAAATATGTAACTAAATGGTGTAAGCACCATGATCCTTGCTAATCTTCAAGGAAGAATCGATGCTTGTTTCAATGCTCCGGGTATCTCCCAGACATTGTCCAAGGGTATATTCAGCAGCTCAACTTCAACTGGTCACAGACTACTGTTCAGCATAATGCAACAATAGCTCAATAGTTGTCAAGGATAGTCAGAGCAGGCATTGCAAATTGGATCCAGAAAATAAAAAGGCAAGTTTCGAAGGATGCCATTAATAGATGTGCTGTGGGGAAGTGACTGATTGTTCCAAGTATATGAAGTCACAAATCTATATGGAACAGTTGGCAGGTTGTTGTCTCATGAATGCACATCGAGTCATAGGTAAAGAGTGTCAGTGAGAGAGAGCAACTGGGACTGAACACAATGCAGAGAACTTGTGTGCCGCAGTGTCATTGTTTAGGTGGGAAAATGATACAAAATGGCCTGGGCAGGATGTACAGAAGTCCTTGTGTGAATCCTTCACAGCTTACATACAGAGAATAATATGATTTTTTACTGTTGGTAATATTCTCAGCAAATCACTTTGAAAATACAGAGACACTGAATATGGCTGTATGAAAGTATAATAAGTCTATTCTATTGATGGTGCTTGACTTTGAAATCTATCACATGCTGATTATTCTGCAAGCACTGTTAAAAGTCAAAGATATATGATTCACAGAAGTAGTGCAGAAATTGGAGGATTATTTTAATCCACTGCCTTTGAAATAGGAGCAAGTTACAAGTTTGGCACCAGAAATTAAAGGGCAGGAGAAACAATCAGCCACCATAAAGATGCATTAAAAGATTTATCCATGCTTTGCACATCTGGTGAATTATGAAATTGTGCACTAGCCATAGATTTTGATGTGGCTTTAAGTGATGAGCAAATTGAGTTCAAATTATTAAGCACACCGAGGCTTGACCTAACTTGCAATGTTAATAGAAATGACAGTAAAAGGTACAAATAAACATCATCCATAACCAGAAACAATTATGACAGTAGATTATAGTCAGAAAATAGCAGTGAAAAATGGGTGAGTGACTATGTTGTAGATGCAATGACATACATTTACCACAAGTGTGTTGCTTTAAGGAGGCCATGTGACTTGGGTCAGAAGATAAGATCCAGATCGAAAGCATATAAATCCAGACCAATGAATAAGTAGAGGACCACATAGAACAGTACCACATTAGAACGGGCCCTTTGGCCCACAATGTTTGTGCTGAACATGATGCCATGATCAACTCTTATCTGCTGGCACATAATCCATATCATTTCATAATTTGCATGTTCATATGCCTAGCCAAAAATCTCTTAAACTCCACTATTGTATCTGCCTCAACCACTACCCCCAGCAGTGTATTCCGGGCACTCACCTCCCTCTGTTTAAAAAGAAATGTCCCGCACATTTCCTTTAAACGTTGCCACTTTCACCTTAAAGCTATGCAGATTACAGTGTGACTCTTTACAGAGAGAAAATGTGTTCTAGGTCAAATACAATGTATTGCCAAAAATCATAGATGACTGCACAGTGTAACCAATATTACTGGGCAATGATTGTTTAAGAGGGCTTGTGATTAGCAGGGCAAACTGTTCATGCAACTGCTTTATCTTGGTTGCATGAAGCTTCTGAGATGGATGAGCAAGACACTATCTTTAACTTACAACTGAAGGATAATAACTTTCCAATATGAGTCCAAGACATTTCCTGTTTTCTGTCAGTGAAGGCAAAAGTGACTGCATTGTCCAATACGTTAAATTTTATAGAAATGCCTGGTGGTGGATCAAGATCAAACATGCCACAAGATACCACATGAACATGTATACCACATATCACATTTATAAAATCATGAGAGGAATAGATCGGGTAGATGCACATAATCTATTGACCCGAGTAAGGGAATCGAGGACCAGAGGACATAGGTTCAAGGTGAAAAGATTTAATAGGAATCTGAGAGGTAACTTTTTCACACAAAGTGTGGTGGGTGTATGGAACAAGCTGCCAGAGGAGGTAGTTGAGGCTGGGATTATCCCAACATTTAAGAAACAGTTAGACAGGTAATAGATAGGACAGCTTTGGAGGGATATGGACCATGCGCAGGCAGGTGGGACAGTATAGCTGGGACATCTTGGCCAGTGTGGGCAAGTTGGGTCGAAGGGCCTGTGTCCGGTAGCTGGGATTTATGGTTGCATTCAAGCTTTCTGTAATTTCTAACATGGAGAGATCCAGGTCCCAGTTGTTCTTGCAGGGAAAAAGAGTGGGAAAAGTGTGGGGGATTGCCGATTACAATGTGCAAGCAAGGCACAAAGTGGAAAAAATTGCCTTGAAAACACCGAGGAATCTAATACAAATCAGAATGTCCATGGACATAGAAAATGAGAATTTTAAACTTACCAGGTTGACCATGCTGCAAATAAATCATGATTCCGACCATCGGACTTCAAGCTTTCTATTGTCCTCATATTTGTTTTAGGTGTAAGTCACAATTTCTATCCACAAGTTCTCATTTAACAAGGAAGGCCAAAGACTGTACTTTTGTTATTTAGAGCCTGTTGTTAGGGCACGTCAAAACACAACAGAAGTTGATTTTCTCATCCATCTCGTCACTCTTTTCTTTGTAAGAGCAACTGAGAACTGAGACTCTCAGTGCAATAAATTGCAGAAACTTGAATGCAACCATAAAGTACAATTTGATAACACTATCAGAACTCCATCTATCCCTGTCAGACAGAGCTCATTTATATCACATTACCAAAATACTTTGAAAGCAATTTTTCGAAGCTTTTTCAAAAATGTGATGAATAATTTATTTATTTTTTAGACTCTGACACTGCAGAAGGCGATATTCACTTTCTGGTCACAGATCCATTAAGGGTAGAATTTTACATAATGACCCCATTCTGAACTTTTTGCATCATTAATTATGTGCAGAGAGTTCCAAATTGCTTTTTTTTTCACTATCAAGAGAAAGCTAGCCAATGAAAGTGAGGAAATCTGTGGCCATGCTGCTATAAAATAAAATAGATAATCTACTGAGGGAATTTAAAGCAAGATGGCTCAACAGTCTTTAGTCAAGTCCTTCTGCAGCCTGTACTGAATCTTTTGCAGTTCACAGGACAGAATGGAGGGAATGGGCACCACAGCAAGCTTTTTTCCCTCCACATGGGCCTCTAAGTTGGCACCACCAACTCACAGGAATCATTGTCACTTTTCCCACAGCTGACCCAAGGACCGATGATTTACATTTTTGGTTCCCTAATTTAGGAAAGAGTATATTAACAGTGGAGGCAGTCAAGAAAAGATTTGTTTGGCTCATTCATGGGTTGTGAGAATTGTCTTAACATAAACAGATTCAAAGGTTAATCTGATTTGCAGTTTAAAACAATGAGTGGTGATTTTATGGAAACATATGAGATCTTAGGAGGGCATGATGAGGTATATGTTGCAATGTTTCTACGACTGAAAGAGTTTTGAATGACGGGACATAGTAACAAAAAATGGAGACAATCATTTAACACTGAACTTTGCAGGAATTTCTTCTCACAGAGGCTGGTGAATCTTTAGATTCTTTGCCCAAGAAAGTGATGGCGGTTAGGTGTTTAAGGGAAAAGTAAACAAATTATTTAAATTATTGGACGATCCATGAATTGAGGGCTACAGGAAATATGGCACAGAGGAGAAATTAACCCATGAACATCTTGAATGGTGGAGTGGCTTGATGAATCAGGTTGGCTCATCCATCTCAAATTTTATTTTGCCTTCTATTTTGTGCGCAAAGATTTACTCAATCTACTAAAAATTTTTTTTTTTAAATGTCAGGTCTCAAAAGTCTCAGTTGGGGCAATTAAATTGGTGAGATAGAGTTCAACTTTCCGGCAATTTCCTACCTATATCCAACAGTTGTCATGGCTGATTGACCAAGCCGTTGAAAGTGTAACACATTATGGGGCTCATCAACTGCAGAGGCTTACTGATAATTTCGATAGTTGACTCCATCTGAGTTTTGTATTAGTATAAGAGAAAACCAAAAATATCATATTTCTCCCGACCCTGACCTAATCTTCCTAAAAAATGTCAGACAACAGTGTTTTTTCAGACTGAATTGCTTTCTCCTAAAAATCTGTAAAGTCAACCTTGGAAATATTTTACCATTATATATGTTCATGTATAGATTTACATCACATTACTGTATATTATGAGAATGTTCTGCTATGAACGGGGCATAAATATTACCAATAATCTGTCTTGAACAACAACTAAGCGATGGCCAAACAAAGCACAGCACACCACATCCTCAAGAAAATTTGGCTTGTCTCCAATAGCATCTTACCAATTTCTCCAGATGCACCATAGAAAGCACGCTATGAGGTTTGCATCATAGCCTACCCATACTGCAAGAAATTGCAGAGAGCTATGGATGTAACCCAGTCCATCACAGAGACAAGACGGCTCACCATTGACTCCATCTACACTTCGCGCTGCCTTGAAGCCAACATTTTTCACCCCAGATCATACTTTTTATTATTTTATAACAGAAAGAAGATAGTAAAGAGAAATAATAAAGAGAAATAAAATAGAAGTAGAAAATCGATAATATGAGTGGAGTATTAAGCAGGCTATTCTTCATTGGAGATATATCCGTGGTCTATTGTATATAGTTCTTCATCTATTCCTTCATTCAGGCTTCAGTCAGGCCCTCGAACCGGACCACCTTGACCCTTTAAATATTCAATAAATGGAGACCATATTCCTCTGAATTGATCTAGCTTGTCCAAAAGGACAAGTCTTAATCTTTCCAGATGAAGTGTCTCCGACATTTCTGTAATCCACATTTTGATTGTGGGGGATGTAGGACTTTTCCAAAATCTTAGTATTAGTTTGTTACCAATTATTAAACTATAACCGAAAAAAATTATTTGCTGTGTTGTTAGTAGTTGATCCGCTTCTAATATTCCTGATATGATTAATTTTGAGTCTGGAGAGAGATTTGCATTAACTACATTCGAGATTATCTTAAAATTTTCTATCCAAAAGTTAGCAATTTTTATACATTTTGTGAATAAATGCGTTAGATTAGCTTCTAAATGCTGACATTTATCACATATAGCAGAAACATTTGAAAAAATTCTGTTTAATTTGGATTTTGAAAAGTGTAATCTATGTAAAACTTTAAATTGTATCAAAGAGTGTCTAGCATTTAATGAGCAGTGGTGTATATGTTGTAAACATTCATTCCATACTTCTACACTAATTGTTTGACCTAATTCATTTCCCATGCTTGCCTATATATTTCCGACATTGGTAAATCATTTTCCAGTAAAATATTATAAATATATGACATTAATTTTTCTGTATTCGGATATTTATTTAGACATCCATCTAAAATTTCTGTCTTTCTATTTCTAAAATCCTGTGTGTTTGATTTAACATAATCTCTAATTTGTAGATATCTAAAGTACTCTGTAATCCATAATTTTGTTGTAATTCCTGAAAATGAAAGAAATAAACTTTCCCTGTAGAGATCACCCATCTTATTTATTCCATAGTTCTTCCATTTAAAAAAACCTTTATCCATCATTGAAGGGGTAAAAGTAATGTTATTTACAATGGGAAGAGCCAGTGGTATACTTTCTAATGTTAATGTTTTCTTTAATTGTTTCCAAATACGTATGCCACTTTCTATTATTGGATTTCCTCTATAAATTTTCTTATGTATTTTAGTATTGGCAAATAAAATCGAGTTAATTTCGAAAGGTGAACAATCTCCCTTTTCCATTTTTAACCAGTTTGGTTGTTTATCTACTTCTTCCAACCAAAAATTCATATTTTTAATATTAACTGCCCAGTAATAAAACATAAAATTAGGCAATGCAAAACCTCCATTTAATTTTGATTTACATAGATGTTTTTTATTTATTCTATGGCTCTTATAATCCCAAATAAAATTGGTAACTATAGAGTCCACTTTCTTGAAAAAAATTTTAGGAAGATATATCGGGATCCATTAAACAGGTATAATAATTGCGGAAGAAAAATCATTTTTATCGCAATAATTCTACCTAGCATTGAAATAGGTAATGGTTTCCAATATAGGATATTCTTAAGTAGTTTATTCAATAGTGGTGGGAAATTAGATTTAAATAAAGAATCATATCTTTTTGTTACATGAATTCCAAGATATTTGATTTTTTCATTTGCTATCTTAAAAGGATATTGTTGTAATATATGTGAGTTATTTCCCATTATTGGCATACGTTCATTTTTATTCCAATTAATTCTATATCCTGAAAACAATCCAAATTGAGTTATTAAATCTAATGTTAGGAATACTAATTTCCGGCTTTGTAATATAAAGTAATACATCATCTGCGTATAAAGAGATTTTATTTTCAGTTTCTTTGGTTTCATACCCGTATATTTCAGGATGTGATCTCACGCGTTGTGCTAATGGTCCAATTGCCAGTGCGAACAGTAGTGGAGATAGAGGACAACCTTGTCTACAGCCTCGGAATAAATTAAATTTAGTTGATAACATTTGATTTGTTAATATTCTAGCTGTTGGCTTGGTATATAGTAGCTTAACCCATGTTATAAACTTCTCTCCCAACTGAAAGGTTTCCATAACCGAAAATAAATAAGACCATTCAATCTGATCAAAAGCTTTCTCTGCATCTAATGAAATAATTGCTAAATCTTTATTAATATTTCTTTGCGAGTATATAATATTGAATAATTGTCTCAGGTTGTTTGAGGAGTATCGTTTTGGTATAAATCCTGTTTAATCTGAATGAATTACTTTATTAATCACTGTATTTAGTCTTTGTGCTAGTATTTTGGTTAATATTTTTTGATCAGTATTTAAAAGAGCTATGGCTCTATACGACCCTGGATCATCCAGATCTTTAGCTGATTTAGTATGAGCGTTATAATAGATTCATTTAATGTTTCTGGTAACTTCTGTTGTGCATAAATGTATTCATAAAGTGTCTTCAAACGTGGTGCTATCATATCATAGAATGTTTTATAAAATTCTGATCCAATACCTGGAGTTTTACCATTTTGTTATGACCTAATAGATTCTTCGATTTCTTTAGTAGTTATTTCAGCGTTTAGTGATTCTCTATTTTCTGAATCCAGTCCTTTTAGATTACAATTTTTTAAAAATGTTTCTATTCCTGTCTGATTTTCTGTCAATTTGGCTGAATATAAATGTTTATAATATTGCAAACATCTCTCATTTATATCTTTAGTTTGTACTAGTAATTCCCCTTTGTCTGATTTAATCCTATGGATTAATTTTTCTCCCTCCAATTTTCATAATTGACGAGCAAATAATTTTTGTGGTTTATCTCCAAATTCAAATTGTGTTTGTTTAGTATATTGGTAGAGTTTTACAACTTGGTCTGACTGTATTTTATTTAATTCATATTTCAATGCAAAGATTTTATTATGTTTTATCATGGTTGGGTTAGCAGCGTTGTCTGTGTCTAATTGTTTGATCTCCTTTTCCAATGCCTGTTGTTCCCTCCGATTCTCTTTATTATAAAATGCTTGAGAGGATATCATAATTCCCCGAACATACGCTTTAAAAGTTTCCATAATAGGGACAAAGGTATTTCTGGCTTATCATTTATTTCAAAGAAAATCTTAATCTGTTTTGTGATGTATTCTTGAGTTATTTTGTCTTTTAAAATTTGTGGGTTAAATCTCCATTGTCCCTGTTTTTCCCGTTTTTTACTATTTATTTTCATCATAAAAGTTAAAGGTGCATGATCTGAAATTATAATATTATGATATTTTGAATTATAAGTGAGTGGGATAAGTTTTAAAAATCTACCAAAAAATAATCTATTCTTGAATATTTTTTATGCACAGGTGAGTAAAATGAGTATTCTCGTCCAGCTGGGTTTTGCATTCTCCGAACATCTTTAATATTACTAGTATCTGTATATGCATTTATTAGATCACTGGAATGCGATTTAAGTTTCCGTTGTTTTGATGATCTGTCCAAAATAAGGATCTAGTGTACAATTTAAATAATCCTCCAATTATTAGGTTGTGTTGTGATAATTCTGGGATAGTATTAAATATATTTTTTTTAAACAGTGGGCTGTCAAAATTTGGGCCATATACATTGACAAAAATCATTTTTTGTGTGTATAATTCTCCTATTACAATAATTATCTACCATACATATCAGTTATAGTTGTAGTATGTTTAAATGAAGTGCCTTTACGAATTAATATCTTGCTACACCTCTAGATTTGTGTGTGAAAGAAGAATGATACCACTTTGTCAATCCATTTAGCCTTTAATCTATGTTCTGCCTCTTTTTTTAGATGTGTCCCTTGGAAGAATGCCACATCTACTTTAAGTGCTTTAAATGTGCTAATACTTTACCTCTCTTAATTGTTCTTTAACACCTTTTAACATTCCAGCTACAAAACGTTATTCCATTCCATTCCCATATTTGTTTGTAAGTCTTGCATCTTTTATCTAAGGGATATATAACAGGTTAAATTGTTCAGCTCGACATACCCGACTTTACACCCGAACTCCGAATAGATTGAATTTCAAGACCCTTGGGTATCTCTCACGTATAACCTCCTTTGTATTCATTATAACTCCATTCAAATTAAGGGGGGGGGGGGGGGGGGGGGCAAATATGTGGGATAAGCGGGGGGATTAATAATAACAAAGAAATAATATTAAAGGGGGGGGGGGGGGGGGAAAGGATAGATTAAGGAGATTAATAGGGTGCACAAAGAGAGTAAAAAACTACATGTGTTGTGTTTAATATTAGTGTAGTTAGCGTTAGCCATACTACCATGGCTAAGGCTGCAAGCTATAGACTTCTGTAGTCAATGTTACAAACTTATCCATCCCATGGTTTCATTAAAATTGTTATTCCATAAAAATATGTTTAACCAGGAGTATTAAAACTCTGATGTGTACAAGATCCATCGGTCAAGTATATGATAATATCTATGCTTAATACATATTAAAAGATATAATAATAAGAAAAATAAAAAAAATAAGGTAATATAAAAAAATTTTAAAAGGGAAGAAAAATATAGAATAAATAAATAAATAAATAAAAAGTACCAAAGGGGATAAATAAAGTCAAAGTTTATATTTTGTTGTGTTTATATTTTACTATTTACGTAATTCTAATAAATCAGCTATAATTAGTTGTTAATCATTAATTGGTAGTTATTAGGGGGGCTCTTTTAATTTAATAATACCACAGTATTAATTTTAGTATGTGTTAGTTATTAATATTAGTAGTGTTACTATTCTAATTATTAGTATCCATGGAGAGTCTCCAATCCGTATCTCCCCGAATCTCCAATCCGCATCCTTCTCCATCTTCTTTAGATGAAACAAGTCCATAGTCCACTCCAATCTTGAAAGTACAATTTATTTATTGGTATGGTTCATCTTTGAAGATTTCATTCAGTCTACCTCGATCCTTAATCCTTGGTCAAAAGTTCATTGCATCCGCTGGGTTTTTGAAATAATGTTCTTCCTTGTTGTAGGTAATTCTGCACAAACACAGGGTGGCTGGGTACCTCAGACTGTAACTTCAGATCTTCACTTCCCTCAAAAATTCTTTTGGTCTCCTTGAACGCATTTAGTTTTTGGAGACCTCTGCATGGATAGTCTTGGTAAATGCTGATCGAATCTTCTTCATATGTAAGATTTCTACTTTTTACAATTGTGTTCATCATCTCCTCCAGGACATGATCATACTGGACTTTTTCTATCATTCGTCTTGGAGGAGCGTCTTGCCTTGTATAACATCTCATTACTCTGTGTGCTCGGGCTAGTAAAGGCTTTTGCTCCAGAGATAAAACCTTTTGCAATAGGTTTGCAGTAAACTCGGGTATCTTGATTCTTTTCTCTCCCTTCTCGAATACCCACGATCCTTAGGTTCTGTCTTCTCTGGCGTCCTTCCAACTCGGTACATTTATCAGTTATTTTGCCCAGTAAATCAGATAAACGTTGATTTTCTTTTAGGAGTGTTTTCGTAGTCTGAGTACTTGTTTCGGCTAGTTCTTCAAGGTTCTTTATGGCTGTCGACTGCTCCTTGATTTCTTCCACCACGGGTTCCATCTCTGTTTCCACCTTATTTTCGATTTTATCATTCATCTCTTCCACTATATTTGCAGATTGATCCGTTAATATTTCTGCAATTTCCTTTCGCAGTTTGTCAGATAATTCCGTGGCCGAGCTATTGATTTCAGACTTTAACTCCTTCATCTCCTCCTTGATTTTTTCTATTTCTTCGTTAAAATTCATTTTTTGCCAATTCAGTCTTTAATTCCAACTTTATTTCTTTCTTTAACTCTGCCATTTCTTGTACAAAAAAAAACTTTGGGTTCTTCAATATCCGATTTTTTTCCTTCGGTTTTTTCGACACATCTTCTAGGGATAGTGTCCTACCTGAGGCCGAGTCGCCAGTCGGGCCTTGTTCTTGTTCTGCCGTTTTCCTTGTATACCGGAGTTTTGTTTTATGCACGGGTGGGCTGCGCTGTGTTGCCATTACAAGTCGCACGCCTGATGACATCACTCACGGCAGCTGGTACAGAAACAGGCAGCAAGTAGGTCTTTTCTCCCCGGTTTTTCCTCGTTTTTTTCACGGAGCTGGCTGGCGTTGCTTTCTAGCCCTCCATAGCACCACCGGAAGTTTTTTTTCTCTACATTCTATCTGACGTACATATTATGCAAGGCTTGATTATATTCATGTTTTATATTATCAGATTTAATTGGATTGCAAGCAAACAAAAGCTTCTCACTGTAATAATACAATAATACAATAATAAATTAATACCAATTAGTTATAACAAGTTAGGGGTGGTATAAAAAGGCAGCCAAGGTTCCATACCTATTTTATATAAGGGCTATCTGTTGAATTACATGCCCTGTGCTCAAATTGTTCACAACTATCACTTGGAATGCTACAGTCACTAATCTTCCATTCTTCAATAACGATAGGTAATTGCCATGATAGTGAATAGCTAAAGGCTTCAAAAACTCTGATCCTTGTTGTAATCAGCTGCAATTCTTAGATTTACTAGAACTCGAATATGGAATGATCCTGAATGTAACTATTCCTTAGTATAAAGTTTACATTCTCTCCATATTTTAATCTGGTACATTTTTTAAACTTCAGTCAAAAAATAACATTGACATTTCCTAATTTGGTTTTATGTGATAATCCATAATTCAAAAAATTCTATACTTACAGCTCATTAAAAATCAATGGTTATCATTGATTAATTCACACACTGCCTATGTTTATAAAGCAGTTGATTTTCTGTGGACATGTTATGTTGAAATTTGATAACATGAATATTATTATTTTTTAAATATGTGATTTGTGGTTATGTGAGTTCATTTGCTAAATGTCTGGAGAAGGAAATACACTCATTCAATACCACACATACTCATTGGTATTATAAGAATTGGAGGTAATCTATATGACAATTTAAGTTCCTGGGACAGAACAGATGCTGATATGATGGTGCCCCTCATGAGAGGATCTTGATTTATGGAGCAAAGTTTGAGATTAAGAGTGAGTCATAAACTTGCAAAATTTTCCACCTGAGGTTCAGTTACTAAATAAATTCAAGGCTGAGATAGGTGGAATTTTGTCTTGTGAGCTGAAGGTTTTGGAGAAAAGATGGAGGGTGGTGTTTAGGCCATGATCATATCACATATATTACATGGAGTATGCCTAACTCCTGGTCCTATTTCATATGTCCTTATATTCCCTTACTTACAGCTTTAATGGAGACAGGCTGATGAGAAATAGATTGATCAATTGAGCAGTATAATGAACGTAGACAAAAATACTGGAGAAA
Organism: Okamejei kenojei; assembly: GCA_035221665.1. Classification (NCBI taxonomy): domain Eukaryota; kingdom Metazoa; phylum Chordata; class Chondrichthyes; order Rajiformes; family Rajidae; genus Okamejei; species Okamejei kenojei. The sequence goes on along the minus strand of CM069134.1, from coordinate 108,308,396 downwards.
CGCAGCGGGTGAGGCAGTATCTATGGAGCGAAGGAATAGGTGAAGTTTCTAGTCGAAACCCTTCAACCCGAAACTTCACCTATTCCTTCGCTCCATAGATACAGCCTCTCCCACTGAATTTCGCCAGCATTTTTGTCTACCTTTGATTTTTCCATCATCTGCAGTTCTTAAACTCTTCAGCAGAATAATGAAATGATTTGCTTTAATTTCAATGGGGAACAGCAGACAGATGAGAAGGGCTGAAAACATGGAATATGCACCTTTCCAATTCTGCTTGCGGGCCAAGAGCATAACATACACATTAAGAGCAGGAGTAGAGCATCTCAGGCGTGAAAAGCTATTTAATATGAACATAGTTGATTTGGTGGTAATCTCAACCCCACCTCCCTATCTAATTGTAGTAACCTTTTACCCTCTTGTTTATTGCTAATCTATCCACATATGCCTCAAACATATTCAAAGACTGCTTCCACCATCTTATTGAGAGATAATTTCATAAACTCGACCCTCTGAGAGAGAAAGAAAGCATCATCTTAACACATTATTAAATTGTGACTCCTACTCTATAAAGAACTTTCAGATCTTTATTCAATAAAAATCCTCTTACTCTTCTAAACTCCAATGGATACAAGCCTAGCCTGTCTACCGTCACCTCATAAGATAACCAGCCCTTTTCAGGAATTAGTTTGGTTATTCTTCATTGAACAGTACATTAGCATCCTTCCTCAAATGAGGAAACCAATATCATATATAGCACTCTAGATGTAGACTTATTGATGCTTGCTATAACTGAACCATAACCTCCCTATATATGTAATCATAATAAAGGAAATATTCAGTCAGATGTGTTAATTACTTGCTGTTCCTGTATCCTGGGACTAGCATTAACATACACCAGGATACACAGATCCCTTTAGATATCAGAATTCTGTAAACCTTATCATAATAATACACTTTTTCTAAAAAGTAAATATGCCTATCTAAACAATTCATATTTTCCCATACTGCATTTGCTAGAGTCTTAACAGCCTCCCAACTTATTTTCGTGTCTATCTTTGTGTTATCAGCAAATTTAGGAACCATACCTTCAATTTGTTTATACATCTCATTTAATAAATCACAAAATCTTGAGCCACACCACATTACCCTGTGAACTTTTATTTTCTTCAGTATCCTTTGATATGGCCCTTAATTAATCACCTTCTTGACATCGAGGGGAAGTAAATCTACCTATTCACCTTTATCCACAAACATGTTATTCCTTAAAGAATTTTCACAACCTGATTAAACACAATTTCATCTTCGCAACCATTATGTCCTTGCCTGATTACTTAGATTTTTTCGAAGTGCCCTGCTGTGGCATCTTCAGTTGGAGCTAATCACATTTTTCCTGCAATATATGTTTTCCCTGTAATTTTCTGCTTCCTTTCTCTGTCCATTTTTTAGGTTGAAGGGGTTAAACATAGAACCTACAACAGCATAGCACAGGACAGGAATAGGCCCTTTGACTACACTGTCCATGCTGAACATGATGCCATTAAACAAATCTCCTCTGCCTACATGACCCTTACTCTTCCATTCCCTGCATGTCCATGTGCCTTCCAAGAGCTTCAAATGACATGATCATATCTGCCTCCACCGCCACTCCACCGCATGTTTCAGGCACCCACCACGATCTGTGTAAAAAAAAAACTTGCACATCTCCATTAAAATTTGCTCTTCTCATCTTAAAGCTACATAATCTGTCCAGTTTTGTTTAGAGATACAGTGCGGAAACAGGCCTTTCTGCCCACCGAGTCTGCGCTGACCAGCGATCCCTGCACACTTGCACTATCCTACACACACAAGGGAATTATACAATTATACCAGGCCAATTAGCCGGCAAACCTATATGTCTTTGGATGTGTGGGAGGAGATATTGACTTTTCCACTCTCAATTTTTCTCATAATTTCATAAACTTCTATCATATCCCCTCAGCCTCTGATGGACCAGAGAAAACAATCCAAACTTTGTCCAAACTTTCTTTATAGCTACTACCTTCGAATCCTATATATGACTTTCCAATCGAATGAAACCTTCCATAAACCTATTACATTTTGGAAAATTAGAACAAATGCAACAATGATCTAATTATCCACTTCCTTTAAGACCTGAGCATGAAGTAATTCAGGCCAGCAGGTGTGAGCTAACAACTAAAACATTGCTCTGCCCTACTTGTCTAATACTTGAAAAGTTCTTAAATTCCTCTCTCTCTCCCCCAATTCCTAATGAATGGTTATTTCTGGGATGTTACCTGCATTCTCTATAGATAAGCTTTTGTCCATCAAAGCCCATCAAACCAATTTGAAAATTCCACTCCATTAAATGCCAATTCTTGCTCTATTCAACCTTCACACTCTATTCCCACTCATTTCTCAAAACTCCATTTGCTCTGCCAACTGCTTGAGGTTCAATGCCATATTTGAATACTGCTTTCCTTCAATCAGGACACTAACTTCCATCTATAAATATAATGTATATTTTTGCCATAATCTTTTCTTTTTTTTAGTTTTAGAGATACAGCGTGGGAACAGGCCCTTCGGCCCACCGAGTCGGCACCGACTACCGATCCCTGCACATTAACACTATCCTACACACACTGGGGACAATTTATACTTATTACAAGCCAATCAACCTAAAAAGCTGTACATCTTTGGAGTATGGGAGGAAACCGAAGATCTCAGAGAAAACCCATGCAGTCACGGGGAAAACATACTAACTCCGTACAGACAGCACCCGCAGTCGGAATCAAACCCTGGTCTCCGGCACTGCAAGCGCTGTAAGGCAGCAACTCTACCGTTGCGCCACCTTGCCACCATAGCTGAGACAACTAAATCCCAATAATATTATATAGTCCCTCCTTTTTCCAACCAATCTCCTCTGAGACTCTCAATCTTAGCCTTGTGATCTGGACTACACTTGCCCACCTAACTTGCCCTACACCTCCCTTTTCCCTTAAATAATCTGCCACTGCTTCCATCACTGACTCAAGAGGTTCTAAACTTACCCACTCCAACCTTTCTCATTCCAAACCAGTTGCTCTCAAACCAGTTGGTCTTCCAAAGGAACTTTCCTGCTTACAATTCCTCTAATTACAGGGTGACTTCAATTAAATTTAGAGATTAATGAAAGGCATAGATAGTGTATGTGAAAAGGATGTTTCCACTGGTGGATGAGTGTCAGATCAGAGGTCATAGCCTCATAATTAAAGTGTGCTCTTTTAGAAAGAAGGTGAGGAGGAACCTTAGTCAGAGGGTAGTTAATCTGTGGAACTCATTGCCACAGAGGGCTGTGGAGGCCAAGTCAGTGAATATTTTTAAGGCGGAGTTAGACAAATTCTTGATTAGAAAGGGTTATAGGGAGAATGCAAGAAAATTGGATTAGGATACAAAGATCAGACATGCTTTAATGGTTGCATACTCGGTGGGCCAAATGGCCTAATTCTACTATAATTTGTGAATTTGTGAGAATTTGTAATTTATTTATCAAGGTCAAAGAAGGTGTTAATCCCAATTAAAAGAGTCTTGCTGTTAAATTCTACAGGACATTCATGAAATAGAATATTTTGCACTTCCTGAACAAACACCTCTGAAGTAAATCCAAGTTCAAATCCAATAAACCAATAACCACTGAATTTTGCTACCTCTAAAACATTCCTTACACAAATGAGCAAGTTCAATGTCATTTCTGCATTTAAGTCTTTTTCCTTCAGATATGATAAAGTTTGCACAACAATAATCCCTCAAATTAGCAAAAGGCTTGACAAAAAAATAGAATATTTGCTTCTTATTTCTTTCCAGCTCAGCCTTCTTGGTGTAGTTTGTACAATTAGTACTTCTGTCCTCTAATAACCCCTGTATATTTTATAGTGAATAGTTGGATAGTTGATATGTGGATAGTTTCTTCAGTTAAGATGTTAAATTTGAATCAAAGCGTTATGTGTCATCCAAATTAGTGGCGCAGCGGTAGGGTTGCTGCCTACTGCGCTTTCAGTGCCAGAGACCCGGGTTTGATCCTGATTATGGGTGCTGTCTGAACGGAGTGTGTACGTTCTCACTGTGACCGTGCGGGTTTTCTCCGAGATCTTCGGTTTCCTCCCACACTCCAAAGACGTACAGGTTTGTTGGTTAATAGTAAGATTAAACGAGAACATACCAGTTTGAAGTTTGATCTTTATTTTATGAGTGACGTTGAGGGATTACGTGAAGAAGGCCCGCCAGGCGCATGCGCGTCATACTTCAAAGCAGCGGCATGAAAACACAGAAAACAAATAGCCGAAGTAACATAGTAAGGCTCGTAGAAGACTAGAACTACCAGATGATCTCTTAGATTATGAGGGTGGGAGCGGAGGGCACGTAATCCCTCAACGTCACTCCTCATAAAATAAAGATCAAACTTCAAACTGGTAAGTTCTCGTTTAATCTTACTATTTTACTTCGGAGTCACGTGAGTGACTACGTGAAGATTTCAAAGCTCTGTATTTTCATGCCGTCGATGCACACCACACGACAATCTGCTTCGGTTGACACAGTAGGGAAATAATATTGAACATTGCTTCGAATTATTCAATAACTATTGGTAATAATACTAAAGCCAGAAATAACCCCTCTGTCTCAGGGAAATTTACAAACAATGATAGAAAACAAAGCAAATGAATTAAATTGTGACCCAAAACAGCATGCCCAAACCGTGGCACGGTCTGTACAGGTTTGTCAGAAAATTGAGAAAATGTTGCTGCTCTAGACCATCCTTCGACCTCGAAGATTTGGGCTAGCGGCACGTCCTGAGCCTTCGCCGTGGAAATTGATGCCGCCCTGGTGGAGTGAAAGTTAAAGACAGAAATATCAACCCCAGCATAATCGAAACCTGTTTCAAGCATGTAGAAATAGTTTGCGCTGACACTCTTGTATATGTCTTTTTGTGACTAATGATCAGTCCTGTCTCAGAATCTCTGAGACTCCTTGTTACCTTAATATATTGGCTTAAGTTATATGGGGTAACTACATATAACAGGTGGTCAACAAGATAGTCTTTAAACGTCACCTTGATTCCAGCCAGACCGGCCTACTTTGTTGGATTAAATCATAAACATAGAAGGTAATGTCATTGACAGACAAATGCATACAAGGTATTTGTAAGAATTGCAATGTTTGTACATTTTGTGCTGAAACCAGCGCTATTAGCATAACCACAGCAAGAGTTAATCTCTGTGTAAATAATGAATTGGAGCCCATTGCCGAAGCATTGTGAGAACTGGAGTGATGTCCCAGATTTCGGTATAGCGAGGTTTCGGAGGATTTTTATGAAAATTCCGCATAAGTCGGGATACTAACGGATGAGACCCTAGAGGATGTTGTTCTGAAGACTGCATCCAATAAGAGGACAACGCACTCCGAGCGCTGGTAATGTCACTATAACGCAGGTGCTCATCAAAATGCAACTTAGCAAGGAACTCCAACACATCACATATGCTTGCATTATGAGAAGAAATATTGGATTGTACACAGAAACAGTTCCCATTTCTTTAGGTGAACCATATAGTATGTTTTGAGTGCTATTTCGCCAAGCTGCAGCGAGAACCACCATGGTCCTGTTCAACAATCCAAGTTCTTGGAATTGTCTGGTCAGAACCTGCAGACCAACAATGAATACGGTCATGTAAAGGGGGACTTTCTCCTGTAACTGAATGCACCAAGAATTACTGCAGCTGGGAATCATCATGAATGACTGAACCATCATTGAAAAGACGAAGTGGAACCATGGTTGCATTGGGCAATCTGGGACCACCAAAACACCTGTGGCGGAGACTCGCTCTATTGTGGTGAGACAGTTCAGGATGAAATATTTTAGAATTTGCATAAGATTTTAGTGCCCCCAATGTAACGAGACTGCATCCACGGGAACTTCACCTGGATCTGGCTCTCATGAAACATATTTAGGCAACTGGTGATGTAATCTGGATGGAACAGATCAATGGCTGGCAACCCAAATCAAGTGCGAATTGTGTGACAAAGTTTAGAATTGAACAGCGACACTATATTGGCACGAATCGTACTCGACCTATGGTCGGCCACCACATTAGCTATAAGTGGTGAATAAATGGCTGAAACACAGATATGCCGTGACATACCCCAATGGCACATGACGGTACCCAGTTAACACATGATAACGACCGTGCTCTTCCCATATGAGTAATATATTGCACTGCTGTGATGTTATCAATCTGGAGTTGAATGTGGAAATCCTTCATTGAGGAGCAATATGACTTTACCCAGAAAATGCCCCCAAGAATGCGAAAGAATTTATCCCATGTGTGAGGCGAATCAACCCTTTGTGTTCATGCTAGTGACCCCCACAGCTAGACTCGGTGTCCGTAGCCTCCCCCCCCCCCCCCCCCATCTGAGAGCGCTGACATCAGTCTGGAAGATTAGTGAAGGGTCTAGTACCCAAAATGTTATTGGTAGCTAGATGAACATTAACAATGCACCACTGGATTCTGCGAGAGCTGTGGTTGGTAACCGGTGAACCCGATGAAAATGGCCTGCATTTGATTTTAGTGCTAGTTCACGTGCTCTCTGCAAAGGTTGATAATGCAAAGGCCCGATTGTACTGCAGGAACCAGCTCCCCATTTACCAATGTCCTTAGCGTCTTCTCAGAAGGAGGGATAAAGATTTGTGGGAGGCAAGTACAGACATCATCATCATCATCGACAACCTTGGCTGTTGGGAATGTTACTGTTATAGCAACCGAATTAATAAGAAACCCCAAATACTCAATATTTTGGGTTGGCTGGAACTTGAACTTAGTTGGATGGAGCAACCCCTAATGACTCAAGCACCGATTCTTCAGCTGACTTATTAGTGTTGCTGATAATTAAGATATCAGCTAAATAACCCATTACAATGTGATGATGGGCTGAATAGCCCCAACACAGGTTTTCACAATTTAATAAAATAGCCTGGGTGCTGAACTGAATCCAGGTGTCAATGCTCTGTATTGACACAGCTGTGCCATCCAATTAAATTGCAAGTACCTGCGATAATGAACATGAATTGGCAGTGAATAATACCCATGTTGCAAACAAATAGTTGCCACATAACAGCCCTGTGATAGCAGGTGTTAAGCAGTAATGAATTTAAGTGAGGACAAAAATTACTCCACAACACCCATCTTTTTGAGATCTGGGGAATTTTAGAAACAATTGTGGAGGATGATTAATGGCTGTATCAATGACCATTATCTATATGTTCAGGCTCTGAAGCAGAAAACACGCACATTGTATTAGACTTGTGCTGTTGAGGTGGATCTATCCCTGAGATAAACTCAATGGGAGACTTGAGACAGTATTTAGTATAACATATCATACATTATACAGCATCCTTGATTAGAAAACATTTGTAATCAACCTCCAATAGGAGATTGGCCCCCAGAACTTTATCGTTAAGAAAAGTCCCTGTACCTCTACAGTTGACCTGTAAAGCTATTGTCTGCTCATATTGGGATTGTACCCGGTCTGTCTCGGTGGGTACCCTCGTTGCCCCACTGGCCTGCCTCTGCTGAACTCAGCCGAACTCAGCCCCTGGATCTGACTTGCAGTATTAACCCAGGGTTGTGAATAGGTGGTCTCGAATGCTTGACTACATGAAGCCAATTGCTTTGGCCTCATCATGAATTGCACGAATGTTCATGACAAGGTCCGTTCCAACCATATTTCAGGCATTTGTACAGCAGTTGCCCTACATAGAGTAGCAATTTTTTGGTTTAGTGTTGGCCTGATGGCGATATTCCCTGATGCAATTCCCTGAAAAATGCATTGCATAAAATACCCAACATATATGTGTGAGTTTGAGGAATGATTGTCCCTTGGACCATAGTGCCAAATGCAGTAATTGCTGCAGCCATCAGTTGGAGGACGTGTTAACACCGAACCCCCTGTCCAGTCAAAGAAGGACTCATGGGTGCCCAGAACCTGGGTCACCATAGGCACTTTCAGTAATGCACATTAAACAGGTGTCTCATATTTGTTTGCAGTCACTTGCATCATATCTTGCTGGAGCTGGTGAGGTAGTACATAATGGATACCGCTGGCAAGGGATTGTTCCATTGACTCACCAGATCCCCCCCCCCCCCCCCCCCCCCCGGAATAGCAACTCAGTGCCATTTTCCGAGACACCCGGAGCGTGGCTCTTGTGCGCGCTGGTGTTTGCACATAAGCAGGGACACCAGCATCAGGGTCAGCTGCAATCTGCCCGCTTCTCCCAAATCATATAATAGGGAGGCATCCTCCAGTCCTAAACAAGGCGCTGGAAGGAACCCCAATAATTGACCCACCATATGTTGGTCTTGGTATGGCCCTCTTGGACATTACTGGCCCTTGGACCCTTATGTAATGAATGTTGGAGCATCAGCTGCATGTTCCCAATCTCCCCTACAGTTTTGTATGATCAGGGGAAGAGTAACTTCAGAGAAGCCAGGTCAGTGACTTTATATTTGCCTGTGCATGGCTAGGAGCAGCCTTAGTCTGCTTAGTACCCTTGATATAAAGAGATGAACCAAGCTTATTTTGAATGAAATGGCAGTTGGCCTGCCTTTTATGAATGGAGCTAGTGTGGAAATTTAGCGCGCTATTTGAACTGCTGCCGGTAAAACGGCACCCAGCATCGGAGCCGGCGTTGCCGCGCTTATCTCCTGACCCGATCAATTTGGTGAATCCCTGGACCCACGCTAAAACGGATCTTCTGAAAAGACAGCTCCAACTGCCCACTCCTACTGACTGCTCGAGCCAGCTTTACGGAGTGGAAATACTTCTAAGGAAAGTTTGTAAAAACACTTACCTTAGAAGTTCCTACTTACCCGCTGGTGGAGCTGTGCCCTCCAGCCCGTTCAGTGCGACATGCGCGGACGTAATGACGCGCATGCGCCTGGCGGGCCTTCTTCACGTAGTCACTCACGTGACTCCGAAGTAAAGGTTTGTTGGTTAATTGGATTGGTGTATGTGTAAATTGTCCCTGGAGCGTGTAGGGTAGTGTTAATGTGTGAGGATTGGTGGTCGGTGGGCCAAAGGGCCAGTTTCTGCACTGTATCTCAAAACTAAACCAAAAACTATAAATAAATTACAGAGAAATCCTCGATTAGTTTGTGTTAATTCATTTATCACTTTATTGAAGGACTGACAAGCTGGGTAGTTTTCAGAGTACTGTTGCTAATAGCTAGCGTGCTCTGGGTGTGCTGCAGCTTGTCATGAAATGGAACGTGCTCCACATTTCCTGCAGCTGGATCAATGGAAAGAGACTGGGCCTTACAAGGTTTATATTTTAAGAAGTCGCTCTCAGCAGGAGGCCACAACTACTTTCAGTATTGCTGGACAAAAGGTAACAAACCTGCTAGAAATGTGAGTCTGGGAATTGTTTGCCAGCTGTGAGAGATGCCACAATTGTACCTCTATGCAATACTTACTGGTGCCTATAACGGATAATTCCTGAAAATGATTTCAGTGCATTCAATGTGTGATTGACTTGTATCCATTCAGTGTAATGCCGGCAGTTTGATATGATAATGTCTCCATGCAAGACTTTTTTTATGGAGTCTTGTTGGCATGACTTAAAGCTACACCAATACCTCAATTTTCCTCTTAAACATGACACCACTGCCCCCATCACTGCGCCACCTAATCTGACCAACTAAATCCCAATAATATTAGATAGCCCCCCTTCTGACCTATCTCATCTAATCCTTGCATTTAGTTCTGTGATCTGGGCTACACTTGCCCACCTAACTTGCCCTACACCTCCCTTTTCTCCTTGAACATTTCACCACATCACCCATTCAACGTGTTCTGCAATTACACACTCCAACCTTTCTCATTCCAAACGTGATGCTCTCATATGGTCTCCCAAAGGAGCATTCCTAGTTGTAATTCCTCTCATTTGTTTATCAAAGTCAAAGAAAGTAGTATGGGACTGTCCCACAGGCAATTTTTCAGCAGACTGCCGATGACTGTCAAGTTGCTGGCAGTCACCTGAATGCCCGGGAACTGGAACGGCGACTGTCAGAGTAGAACACACACAAGCACATTGCAAAGGCGGGGGCCCGGGCAAGCGTGTCATTTTCCCACACAAGTCATAGGTGACTGGGCAATCTGAACCCGAGCACCAAGTTGTAGGCGGCTGAAGGAGCGCAACCCTCGGGACAGCTCTCACTCTCTCACGGCCACCCTCTGCCTCATCTCCCCCGTGCGGCCGCACTGTGACGGGCTGTGGGTCGGATGGAGCAGAGGTGTGGGACAGGCTGGTCCCTCCACTCACCCAGAGTCACTGACCGTGAAGCACCGCCATTGGACCACAACCCCCACACCAGGGCGATTCCCCCCCCCCCCCGACCCCCGGACCCTGACACCCACACCGGGTGATTCACCCCCATCCCGGTCGCGGGGACAGATGGCCCGGGGCATAATAAGTCGCTTTTAAAACATGGGACACACATAAATTCACTGGCGGACCAATGACAAGTGTGCATGACAACAAACAATTTAATCTCCTCCCACTCCCTCTGCCCCGAGGGTTGTGCTCCTTCGGCCGCTTACAAATTGGTGCTTGGGTTCAGATTGCCCAATCACCTATGGTTTGTGGGGAAAATGACCCCCACCTTCCCATCTCCACCGGCGGGAGGGTGGGGGTCATTTTCCCACACAAGCCATAGGTGACTGGGTAATCTGAACACAAGCACCAAGTTGTAAGCGGCCGAAGGTGCGCATTCCTTGCGACAGCCTCCACTCTTCCACGGCCACCCTCCGCAGGCTGTGGGTCAGGTGGAGTGGAGATGTGGGACTATCCACTTGATAGTCTTCATGATCCCACATCTGCCATTTTCACAGCCACCTCAAGACACTGCTGCCCATAATTAGATTTTGCCAACTAAAGGCAGTCTTTATGTCGAACTGCTAAATGGAGTGGCGGCGCTGCCTTGGCAGCTGCGGCTCGTCTGCAGTCCGTCTGCTTTTTCTTTTTTTGTTGTTTTCTTGTCCTGTTTTAGCGTGTTCATTTGAGTTATTATGTTGTGCATGTGTGTGGGAGGGGTGGGAGAAATGTTTTAGTCTCTTCCTTCGGGGGGGACATGACTTTTCTTGTCGTATCCCCCGTCTCCGTCTCCGTCTGCGCTGAGGCCTAATGGCGGAGCTGGCAGCCTCCAACTGCGACCGACCTCAAGGCTCCTGAGACAGAGCCAGCCAGGACTTACCAGCAGGTAAGTTCAGGCATTCCGGCGGCGCGACTCGGAGCTGTGGCAGCTTTCCGGTGGCGGTGGTGGTGGCAGCGACTTCGGAGGCCCGGCCACGGGCGCAGTGGATGACATCATTGGGAGCTCGCAGGTCCCAGGTTGGTGACCTGTTTTTCCGGAGCTCCCGCGGCATCAGCTGCGTCCGCTGGACTGGAGGGCGGCAGCTTCTACCACTCCGGGCCTGGAGTTGAACCGGCCTGTTCGCAGTGCACGGTTCAGCCGCGGGACTTACTTACATCACCCGGTGGGGTTACAACATCGGAGGCCTCAGCGCAGAGGAAGAACAAGAAGGGAAGAGACAAGACTTTTGCCTTCCATCACAGTGAGGAGGCGTCTGGTGAACTCACTGTGGTGGATGTTAAATTTGTGTTTATTGTGTGTTTTGTTATTTTATTATATGTATGACTGCAAGGCAACGACATTTTGTTCAGGCCGCAATTGAATGACAATAAAGTTTCCATGATTCTATGATTCCATGATTCCATGAAGGTCATTCTTCAAAACCTTCCACTATGGTTAATTTGTATGTAATATATACATCCAAATACCTAATTTATGGTTGCTTTAGTTTAAAATGTTCACTTAGAAAGCATAGTGGTGAAAGAGAATGGGACATGAGGTTACTGGAAAATTACTCAAATCACTTTGTTCTGTTCAGTTTAGCCAGACTAGATTTTTGTCAGCCTTCTCCATCTTCTTCCATCTCCTCCTGCAGTACATCTCAGCAATACTTGTAACATATTATGCCATGCAGTACAGTGTGATGTACTAAGAAAGAGGTAGAAACAGAAAAAAAAACATGATAGTGAGCTTCTTTGCCTCTGATTTTGGAGTAGTAGCTGCATTATATGGTAGGTATGCTTTTTGAGAATCCTCGTCTCAACCTGTTTTCCCACTGCTAGGCTCTGCCCTGGCTGCAGCTCGGTATCCATGTTACAAATTTCATTTCGGAGTCACGTGAGTGACTTCGTGAAGACCACGCCAGGCACGCATGCGCGACATATCGTCGACCGCATGCAAGCGATAGGCGGTGGGGAGCGTTGCTCCTCTACTGCAGGGACCTGCAGGTAAAAAAAAACTAACCTGCGTTCCTTTTTTCATTTTAGGGATTCTGTTCTCAGAGTACTCCAGGCCGCTTCGGCACTGACTGCGGACCGCGGGATGCGGGCAGTCAGCGGCGGCACTAACAGACTGGAGTCGGGAAGAGCCCGTTGACCCAGGTGGGTCTGGGTTCACACTCGCCAGTCGGAGGGATGGCAGAGGCAGCCCCGACTCTACACCACAGCCCGCAAGGACTCTGTGGACTGACAGTTTTACTTACGCCGGGCAGGTTGGGCAGCTCGTTGACCCGGTAGGGTCCGGGCTCACACTCGCCGTTCGCAAGCAGCGACAGCACAGCGGCAGCCCGAATCTACACCGCAGCCCGCAGGGTCACCACGGGCTGACGGCAACGCTACCGGAAGTTGGGCAAGCCCGTGGACCAGGAGGGTCCGGGCTCGGAGACTGCCATTCATGGGCAGCGAAGGCAGAGCAGGAGCTCCGACTAAACGACGCAGGCCACAGGTATTCCATGGAATAACGGCTATGCTACCCTATAGAGGTAGTAGACAGAGCCGTGGCCCCGACTCACACACAGGCGGGAGCCTTGCCATTTGCAGCAGTCTATGCCCCGCATGAGAGTCTGGTCACCATTGGAGCTAGGGGAGAGAGTGCGCTTCTCCACCGGAAGCTTCATAAAGACCCTCAGATAAGATACTAACCTTGAGTTGTTTAGCTTCTGTACTAGACTAGGCTTACAGAAACAATGGATGGGAGACCAGAATGAAGGCATCGAAGTATGCCTTCCAGGGCCATGCGACTTCGGATGGGAGTCAGCGCCCACTATTCCCGGAGCTGCCAGCAACACCGGCAGTGCCCGCACTGCGGGCCGGGATAAGAACGTGAAAATCAGGGAGCCCTGCGCAGCCAGGACCCGGTTCTCCACCACAGCTGGCCATGGAGCCATAAAGTGGTAGGAGCACCGCGCAGGATCAGGGTAGGCATGACCCTGACTCCCCACCATTGTCACCTAAGCATAGGGACAGTGGAACAAAGGTGCGTAAGCGTGTTATCCGCTTGGCGGCACATTCTCGCTCCCCAACTATGCAGGTCACCAGAGGGACGACCAGGGGAAGAATCGCACAAAAGTCGGTGAAGCCCCACTGTAGGAGCCAGGGTCGACTTTCCACCGGAGCAGGCCACCAGTTCGCGGACCGGTGAAGGATTGAGGACTGGGTCTGCAAGCCCCACATGTACGGCCGACACAGACTCACCACCGGGGGAGCATGCCAGATCGCGGGCCGGTGTAGTCTCATCTCGGTCACCGCACCCCCCTTTAGCGGCAGGACATGACCGAACGTCGCCTTTGTCCCTAAGGAGGACAGGCGGCAAGCCCGTGCGGACGTCGGGGTACCACGCTTCAGCGGCCGGGACTGACTCATCACCGCTCATGTCTTATCAGACTAGCGGGCTGCCTCCGTCTGGAAGACGGCGGGCCAGCGGCAGGTCTGCGCGGGAGTCGCTTAGCCACGCAGTAGCGGCAGGCAATGACATCCTGTCTAGGCACCCTTGTTATCACCTCGACGAAGTGCGGGGCAATGTCAGAAGCCTCAGAGATTCTCCAGAACTTGAGGAAGTCGACTTGTCGTTCGCAGATGCGGCGGCGGTCGCATGGCTCGGATGGAGCGCATGATGGAGCGTATCCTAGAGCACAATCTCTGCAGCTGGTCCAGATGTCCTCCAGTCCTGGAGACATGCGGCTGGGGCACCCAGCATGTCCCCGTCATTGGTGGGGAATGCCATGGATCAGCAGCTGGCTGACACGTAGGTAGGGTGGAGCAGGAACCTGTAGTACCTAAGAAAAACCAGGAGGAACTGCTGAATATGGCCATCAGGAATATGGAGGCGGATCTGTTATCAGCCATGGAAACCCACGTCACAGGGTGACAGTGCAGACTATCTCCAGATGGCTCAAGGTGGTATTCGGTGCAGCAGGTAAGACACTAAACATTTTAAAATGTCATTGTACCAGGGCTGCATCCACATCAGCGGCGAGAACCATGGAGGTGTTCATGGGTCATGTCCTCGCAATAGTGGGCTGGGCCAGTGAAACTACATTTTAGCAATTTCATAACTAACCTGTGGCCACTCCCGCAACGTTTGCGGAGTCAGTTTTAAGTGCTGTTCCCTAAACGTTTGTCCCCGAGTTCAGGGGTTTATTGTTGTATTAACAATAATGTTATTATTTTTCAGCTTGTTCAAGTCCAAAATACATTAACATACTTCCTCTATCAGTATTACGGCAGTGTATGGGCATGGACGTGATCCAGGGCATGTAATCACAGAGCTTTGAAATCTTCACGAAGTCACTCACGTGACTCCGAAATGAAATAGTAAGATTAAACGAGAACTTACCAGTTTGATCTTTATTTATGAGGAGTTGCGATGAGGGATTTTGTGCCCTCCGCTCCCAGCCCTCTACTTTAAGGTCAGCTGGTAAATAGAGTCTCTTCAATCTTACTATATTAGTTCATTTCTGGGTAGTTCTGTGATTCCACACCGCTGCTTTGAAAAATGTCGCGCATGCGTGCCTGGCGGGGTCTTCACAAAATCCCTCATCGCAACTCCTCATAAAATAAAGATCAAACTTCAAACTGGTAAGTTCTCATTTAATCTTACTATTTTATTGCAAAAGTGAACATCGATTCTAAAGTAGGTATACTCATTGAATTCTTAACATCTAACAAAGACCATTGCAACATGTAAAACATAGATATAAGACATGAAGAGCTCAAACAAAGTTTAATCAAAGCCTTTTCACATTTTGAATGAACCTGGGACTTCCTAAAAACTGAAGCCAGAAACTTCAAGACCAAGAGCAAATAATTGTTCCACCTGGGTCATTCATTTTTCTCCCTGCTGTCATTGGGTAGAAGATACAGAATGCTTGAAATCACACACCACCAAGAACATCTTCTTCCCCTCTGTTATCCAGCTTCTGAATGGTCCTACCATTAATTAGGGTATTGTCCGATTCACCTCTGCCCCAATGCGAGCATTGGACTTTGTCTATGGAACTGGTGTGTAACATTGCTGAGGACTATTTTCCACACTTTGTTCTTTTGTACTTGAGTTTGGCATGGTTGTTTTTTTATGTATGGTATATCTGATTTGCAAAACAAAGCTTTATACTGTACCTCAGTCCACAAGAGAATAATACACCTAAACCTAAACATATATCATGTTGTCTAATATTAATGATCACTGTTCACTATTATAATAACACATTTTCAAATTACTAATGTAATTGTCGGAACAGGCAGAATAAATCAATATGCCTTATAGGGGTTTAGAAAATCATGAGGGGTGTAGATAAGATGGATGATCATGGTATTTTTCCAGGGTAAGGAGTCTAAAACCTGAGAACATAGGTTTAAGGTGAGAAGAGAAAGATTTAAAGGGGGCCTGAGAGGCAAGATTTTCACACAGAGAGTTTATGGAATAAGCTACCAGAGGAAATGGTAGTGGTCGTACAATTACAATTTGAAAAAAATGTTCGGATAATTGTTGGAAAGTAAAGGATAAGAAGGAGTATGCATCCCTAGGCAAAAGGGTGCTTGGCTGGCACGGACTAGTTGTGTGAAGAGATTGTTCCCATGCTGTATAACTCTAGGACTCAATTACTAATAAACAAGCAGATGATGATCCTTTGAAATGATACTGATGATTAATTATTCTGGCTGGGAAACGTGGTCAGCTATGTCATCTTAACGAGTGTTCCCAGCTGGAGCACCAAGTTCCACATTGACACTGCTGGCATCAGATTAGTATTTTATGCTGAATGATTTTGTGATCTTCCCTTTCTTTTGACTGTATTTTGTTTCACAACTGACTTGAAATTACTGGGCTGAATCTTGCAGTCAGCCATGAATAAACAAAGCAACTTTTAGAGGAGTTGACCACATCTGACATCAACTTCCTGATTTCTCCATTGAGTGTGCAATTATAGGATGTTACTGTCCAGTTCATGTACTAAAATTCATGATCTCTGCTAGCCACACCATTATTTTAACAGAATGCTCCAGGCATCTAAGAATTTGAAGATCTTCAGGCGTATACCAATCATTTAGCTATGGAAAAATAGCATGATGGTTTATTTTACTTCGGAGTCACGTGAGTGACTACGTGAATAGAGGCCCGTACAGCCGTTGGGGCGGTTGGAGCAGCAGCGCTCCTCCGAGCGGTAAGTTTAAAAACGGAGGTAAGGTTGTTGAAATTTTTACCATAGGTCATTTCAGCGACGGTTTGAAGTACTTGGAGATATGTTGAAGAAAGTAAAGAAGGTGTCGGCGAGGCGCTCCGCAGGTAGAAAGGAGACTGACCAGGAGAGTGTTGCGGAAGGAGGCCCGTCTGGTACACCTGGTCCGATGCTGGCTACACAGCCAGTGGTTGCGGACCCACTGCCGGGGGGGCAGTGAAGGCTTGCCAGTAGGGCGTAAGGCCACTGGCAAGTCTGTCAGGCCCGTAGATGAGTCGGGCATGGAGGTTATACCCTCCATAGGAGAGTCCGTTTGCTCACGGCTCTCCCAAGTCGAGAGTTTATTACAAAGAATGCTCGACAGGGACCAGCTCCGTGAGGAGGAGTGGTGCCCAAGCCAGGCTGATGGAGAGCTTGTGCTAGCATCACCTGTTCCGGGGCTGCAGAACTATCCTGCCTGTGAGGAGGATGTTCCATCAGTGCAGTTTGCTGACACTGATTCTATGCTGGGGGAGAGCAGTAAAGAAGTTCGGTTGGAGGTAATTCCGAACATTGCTGGGAAGTTTGCTCAGCCTAGAGAGGCAGGAGAGGCGATTGATGGGGAATTGGCTGAAGCCATTCAGTATATGCTCTCCCACCAGTTACAGGAGCTAGCTATGGATGAAGCAGCAAAAAACTATACTCCTGTTAATTGTGATCTCCTGAAGGTACCGGTGGTTAATCACCAAATTTGGTCACAGATGGGAATGCCTGCTAGGGCCCAGGAGATAAAGTTCCAAAAAGTGCTTAAACTGTTGTCAGCAGGTATTACTGCTGTGGTGAAAGTGATTGATCCACGCAATGTGGTTGAAGCACACCAGGACGGACTGGGATTCCTTTGTAATGCGTTTTTTGAAATCAATAACATCAGGAGAGCCGCTATTAGGCCAGTGCTTAATCCGAATTTGGCAAGTTTGTGCAAACCAACCTGTGTACCACCACAAAATCTGTTGTTTGGAGGTAACCTTGCGAAAAGGGTCAAAGAATGCCATGAAGATGTTAAAACTATGGCCCTCATTAAGCCGGCTGGTAAGCAGGGCAAAAGGTTTTCTCCGTATTGGAAAGGAACTAATGTGGATGCAGGAGAAGGAATGAGCCGTTCAGGTCTTCAATTTCGGAACTGGCAGGCTGCCAGCATGAAGGGGAAGGTGCCTTTCTCCACAAGAGGTCGAGGACAACAAGGTCCGCAAGGAAAGATGCAGGTAAGGAAAACATCAACAGACGATGAATTAATTGATGTTCCTGTTCAAATTGGGGGAAGGTTAAAATTGTTTCTCAAACAATGGCAGCAGTTGACATCAGATTTGTTCATACTTAGTAGTATTGAAGGGGTGAAAATTGAATTTTACTCTAAGGACAGTCTACCTAATCAACATTTTCCTAGTCGTAAACTTATTTTTTCAGATGAGGAAAATGTGCTTATTCAAGCAGAGATTCAGTTGTTACATAAGAAAGGGGTAATTGAGCCTTCTGTCTATCAAAGTCGACAATTTGTGTCAAATATATTTCCCAGATCTAAAAAGACTGGGGGGTGTAGAATTATTTTGGATTTATCGAGTTTGAACAAGTTTGTTTGTTATAGGCATTTCAAAATGGAAACCTTTATCACGGCCAAACATCTAGTATCCAAAGGGTGTTATATGGCAACTATTGATTTAAAGGATGCGTATTACTCAGTGTCTATTCATGAGGATGATAGAAGATATTTGAAATTTATTTGGATGACTCAGCTGTGGCAATTCAGGGCATTGCCGAATGGATTAACTTCAGCTCCTAGATTATTTACTAAATTGGTAAAACCTGTGTTAGCGTTACTTAGAGCTAAGGGGCATGTGGTAATGGCCTACTTAGATGATATTCTGATTGTTGGAAAGACTCATGCTGAAACTCAATCATCAGTTTCAGTTGTTAAAATCACTTTTGAACAAATGGGATTTGTGATTCACGCAGATAAATCTAAATTATCACCAGTCCAAATTATTGATTATCTGGGATTTACCATTAATTCCAATCACATGTTGGTAACTTTGCCCAGGGATAAATTGAATCAGTTAATTGAGGACTGTGTTAATCTCATTGGAGAACAAAGGCCTCCGATTAGACAAGTAGCCAGGTTAATTGGGAAGTTGGTGGCAGCATTTCCAGCTGTGCAGTATGGTCCTCTGCATCATCAACAATTACAATGATCAAAGGAACAGGCACTGAGAATACAAAGGGGCCATTTTGATAGGCCTATGCAGTTGTCAGCTGGGGCGATTGCTGACATACAATGGTGGATAGCAAATGTTTCAACAAGTTTTAGGAAGGTTTTGGTGGAACCACCGTCATTGATATTACAGACTGATGTAAGTGCACTGGGTGGGGGTGCAACAGATATGTCTTCTAGTTGTGGAGACAGATGGAATGTGGATGAGACATTGCTTCTTCAACTAAGAGGGATTAATTATTTAGAGTTGTTGGGCACCTGGTATGGGCTCAAAGCTTATTGTTCTACAAGGAGGGATCTGCATGTGCAGGTTCAGATTGACAACACCACAGCAGTGGCATATGTAAACCACATGGGTGGAGTTAAGTCACAGTCTTGTGATAGACTGGCTAACCAGATTTGGAGCTGGTGTATTGACCAAAATATCTGGCTTTCAGCACTTTATTTGCCACGAAGGTTCAACACGGTAGCTGACACTAGGTCACGTCAGTTTAATGACAACATTGAATGGATGTTAAATCAGGATGTATTTAACCAAATGATTGTTCAGTATGGATTGCCAGATATTGACTTGTTTGCATCTCGATTAAATTATCAGTTACCTAGATATGTTTCATGGGAACCAAATGCTGGGGCAGTAGCAGTGGATGCGTTTTCGCTGCATTGGGGAGGAATGTTTGTGTATGTATTTCCTCCATTCTGTCTCATCAGCAGATGTTTGCAAAAGATCAAGGAGGACTCCGCTTCAGGGGTATTGGTAGTGCCAGATTGGCCTACACAAGCATGGTTTCCCGTTGTATTACAAATGGCTAAGGAGCCTTACATGCTTATTCCCAAGAATAAAAATCTACTGGTAAATCCAGTCACTGGGGATCAACATCCTTTATATGATCGTATTGATCTGTTAATTTGCAGATTTTAAGGAGGCCATACCTGGGGAGAGGACTGTCTCATCGGACTGTGGATGTTCTCACGTCGACCTGCAGGGATAGTACACAGCAGCAATATATCACCTATATAAAGAAGTGGGAGCAATTCTGCCTACAGCAGAATATTGTATATCACACTGCAGGGATCACGGACGTATTGGAATTTTTGTCAACTCTTTATTTCGACCAAAAATTAAGTTATAGTGCGATCAATTCAGCCAGAAGTGCTCTGTCTTCTTATTTACCTATGAATGCAGAATTACATACAGTAGGGACACATCCGTTAGTTTCACGATTCATGAAGGGAGTTTTCAATTCTAATCCTCCTAAACCCAGGTATGCCGGGATTTGGAATGTGAGTGAGGTTCTTATGGTTCTTTGCCAGTGGGCTCCGGTTACAAGCCTATCTGTAGCCAAATTAACTATTAAGGTGGTCATGCTTATGGCGTTGGTTTCAGCTAAACGTGTACAAACGTTGCAAAAGCTACGGCTGGATAGAATGCATGTGTCGGTAGATGCCATTATATTTTATGTCTATGATTTGCTTAAACATAATAGAAGATGCAAGACAGGATGTGAGATTGTGTGTTCAGCATACCCCGCAGATGATCGCTTGTGTGTAGTCTCACATTTATCACGTTACATTGAGATTACTCAACCTCTGAGGAACAGAGTCGGCTTTGTTTATTAGTCACAAAAAAAAAAACACACAGTAAGGTGTCGGTGCAACAATTTCAAGGTGGCTAAAGCAGGTCCTGGCAAGTGCTGGAATTGATACTGATAAATTCAAATCTCATTCCACCAGGGCGGCATCAACTTCCGCGGCAAGGGCGATGTACGTGCCAATAGACCATATCCTCGCGGCCGCAAGATGGTCCAGTGAGCTAACTTTTCAGAGGTTTTATCACAAGCCGATTTCAAGGCTCAGGGTGTTTGCTGATTCTGTTTTGAGTACTGTTACACTTTCCCCTTGAGTTAGAGGGGTTTGTTATGATTTGTTTGTAAATAAACTGTTATTCATTTAACAAATGTGTTACTGATGCATGATTGATTGTTAACGACTTTTGAGTCAATCCAGGCAGTGTGAACGTCGGATTTTGGTCTGCGGCGTGAATTCACAGTGCTTTGAAGTCTTCACGTAGTCACTCACGTGACTCCGAAGTAAAATAGTAAGATTAAACGAGAACTTACCAGTTTGAAGTTTGATCTTTATTTTATGAGGAGTCGAGTTGAGGGACTACGTGCCCTCCGCTTCCACCCTCATAGATCTCATCTGGTAGTTCTAGTTTTATTATCTTACCATTATACTTCAGTCATTGTTAGCTGTGAATTCATTTCGCTGCTTTGAAGATTGACGCACCAACGGCTGTACGAGCTTCAATTCACGTAGTCCCTCAACTCGACTCCTCATAAAATAAAGATCAAACTTCAAACTGGTAAGTTCTCGTTTAATCTTACTAGTTATGATAATAATATTCCACAATAAGAATTGAAGTATTGGACAAGAGTACTGAGTTCCATGGTGGCCAGTTTTAATATGCCTAACATTATCACTTTTCATAGGAATAATTGCAAATAATAGTATTTAGTTTGTCCTGCCAACAAAGCAAACTGCAAATATAAATGTGACTGATAGTGTATAGGATCTGGTTAAATACAGCAGACTTACTGAACAATGGCTGTTGGAATTTTAGTCAGATAAATTAAAATACAGATGTTGAAGTGAGAAAGAAAATATGCGTCTGCTGCAAAGAGAAAGAGAATTAACCATTCACAGAAAATATCGAAAACTGTTCTCCAGTAAATTAGTATAGTATTATGATACATCTTCAGATAATTTGATTAAATCAAAAACAATCACATTTGTTTCTGTTAACATTTCCAATGCAAATGTATGGACATTTATTTCCAATAAAGTATCATGGCAGAATTGCTCTGGTCATCCACTCCACCACTATGCCACTTTCCTATCATTATCAATTCCATTATCTATTGAAACATTAGCTACCATACAAATAGCTCTTTTTTTCTAGCTTTCACTACTTTTCTCAGAATCCGAATAGTACTTTATTAGCCAAGTATGTTTTGCAACATACGAGGAATTTTATTTGCCAAGTCAGTCATGCAAATAAAAAGCAACAGATCCCCAAAACACATTTTAACATGAACATCCACCACAGTGACTCCTACACATTCCTCACTGTGATGGAAGGCGAAATAAAGTTCAAATCTCTTCACTTTGTTCTCCCACGGTCCGGGGTCTCGAGCCCCCCGTTGACGGGACGATCTTGACTCCCATAATCGGCGGTGTTTGGGCCCTCCGCGTCAAGGCAATCAGCTCCTGCATTGGCGGGATGTCAGCTCCCCCGCGTTGGATGATCAAACCTCGCTTCAAGGCCGATCGAACCTTCCGTGACATTGGAAATCCCGACTTGGCCTCTCCCGAGACTGAGCACTTGATGGTAAGTCCACAGGCCGTGATTGGGGCGATCCCAGGCTAGGAATCAGCTCCGTTGTTAGGTCCGTGCCCTGCGGTGGGGCTTACGACAGTACAAGGAGGCCTCCAGCTCCATCGATGGAAGGCCGCAGAGCACCCGGAGAATGCAATGCAAAAATCAATCGCAACAAATGGTCGGCACGGACTGGAAGGGCCGAGAGGGCCTGTTTCCGTGCTGAATTTGTTATATGGTTATATGGTAATATGGTTATCTCCAGCAAGGGGATCCCCTCTCCCTCCCCCTCTCCCCACATGAAATAAACCGGAGAACATTAAAACAAACTTTTCACAAACACTAAAGATGAAAAAACGAACAGACTCCCGGCGGAGCTACCATTGTACGGCGCCCCTGATGGTAATTTGGGTGAAGATTCACCATCTTCTGCAAGAAGAACTTCCTATGCAAATGAGTCTTAATAAACACCTACTCGTAAACATATTTATTCATCTCTGATTCTCAACTCACAGAAACATCTTGCCATTCATCCTGCCCTTCCTCCTTGGAATCTCATGGACTCCACTAAGATCACCCATTGTTCTGAACTCAAAAGAATACAGATTTTTAGGTACTCCTGAGAAGACAATCCACTCATCACTGGAATGAGCCTAGCTAATCTATTTTGGGCTACCTCCAGTGTAAATACATATTTTTTTTAATACGGGAAGCAAAACTGTGCAATGAACTTCAATAGATGAGAAAGTGGTATAAAAAGGGGCTTTTAAATTGGCAGATGGATATGCTTGGTCCAGTGCTGTACTATTTTATGTTCCATAGGGACATAGCATCAACATCAACAATTGTAACAATACTTTCCTTTTCTAAACTGCAATCAACTTAAAATAAAGACCAAAATGCTCTTTGTTTTCCGCCCAACTTACTGTACTGGCGTGTAGGATTCATTACTTTTGGCAACTTAGAATTTATTCACTTGTGTAAATGCTTTTTGATGCCTCATTTATTATTTATTGTTATTGATCCAAAAGATTTAGTTTTGGGTTTATGTGGAATTATAATGCATTTCAAATCCTTCAAGTCACATTCACCTCAATAGCAGTGACAGATTGGTGGGAGTAGAACTTGAACTTGCATCTTGTATTTTACTGTGATAACTAACCATTTTAAATAGGCTTGTCTGATGTAGATTGATTACACAGTTGTCAGGGAAGTTACATTTTGGCCTAAGAGCCTTGTTGAGATGGAGAGTCGCTCCACTCCATTGCACCACTCTAAACACTGAGTGGATATCCCAGCTCAATTTTCCACTCTGTCCACCGAATGCAAGATAGGCGAAGCATGGCACACCCATGAAATATGTAAAAAGCCTATATCTTACATGGGAAAATCCCAGTCACTACTGTAAGTTTTGCCCAAAGATACCATCTGCCAATTATTTTTATTGCAGTCTAACTAAAGGAATTGGACAGCGTCCAACATAAAACGATAATTTTAGTTTATTCAACTTTGTTGCCTCACTCTCTCTGATTATTGCATCCAAGCCAGACAAGGAAGAAAAGCCCCCCCCCCCCCCCCCAACAGAACCAGTGCCTTAGATACTCAAAATAATACATTGTAGTTATTTTTTTTTTATTCCTGCGATAATTGTTAGCCATGGTTCAGTTGACAGCCTTCTTGTTCATTGAACCAGCAGGTCAGTGATGTGTCACTCTCGAGATTTAAGTTCAGCAACCTACGCTTCGCCTTTCTTACAATATGAAGATAGCAGAGTTACTGAGGTCCCAATGCAAGGACGAGATGTTCAACCAAGGAAGTCTTCCCAAATAGGTGGATGTAAATAATCTTATTTCACAGAAAATTTGGGAACATATCATAAGAAATATTTATCCATCCACCAACATCAGTCAACTATACATTCACTCCACAGATGCCACCTGATCTGTTGACTTCTTTACCTTTTGTTTGTTGCTCAATATTCCAACATCTGTCGTTTTTTGTGACTCCAACCTCCACTGAGTTTCTCCGTACCAAAAATGTCATATGAATGATAAATCTCC
Source organism: Okamejei kenojei (assembly GCA_035221665.1). NCBI lineage: Eukaryota > Metazoa > Chordata > Chondrichthyes > Rajiformes > Rajidae > Okamejei > Okamejei kenojei. Next base: position 108,284,101 of record CM069134.1, on the reverse strand, counting down.
AAGGGATGGAATATATTAATAGATAGCTGGCAAACATCAAGAATGTGCTAAAGGTTCAATATGGACACATCCCAACTTCTCCCTCTGCCACTAGACTCACTTTGAGTCCAGGATCTCCCAAGAGTTGGTAAGCCAAGGTGCTGAATGCACTTCATATCCAGCCTTCATATCACACCTTTATGGATTTTCACATGAGATTTATGTCTTTCATTCATTTACAAATGGTAATGTGATGTTATTTTCATTAGCTCATTTCAGTTATTTTCAGAGATGGTTCCTCACATGCCATGCTTCCTCATTGTCCACAGTCTTCTCTACCAGCAGTGACATGGAGTTTAAAAGTGGGAACAATGTTGGAGAAGATGATTGAACAGGTGAAAATGGTTTGGAGAAAATAATGAAGTGGACAGCAATAGTTTGGCTGTCTCAAGGTCATGTCACAGGGTCATTTTGGGGAAACATTCAAACAGGCAACTCTGGACATGACAAGTACAAGGGTGAGGGCTCTTGTGTTGAGGCAGATTTGAAGCTGGGTAATGTTACAGGTATGGACATAGACTAGCTTAGTACTGGAATGGAAATATGCACACACATTTTAAATCTATCAAGATCATCACCATGATATGGGCAGAAGGAACTGCAGATGCGAGGATCTTGCATCAAACACAAAGTGCTGGAATAACACAATGGGTCAGGCAGCATCTCTAGAGACATGGATAAGTGATGTTTTATGTCGGACCTTTCTAAGAACATCACCAAGTGTGCTCAATTTTACATAATGGAAATATTTTCAGCAAAACATTTGAGACAATGGTTTCAAAGTTCTGAATGTTAAGGGCCTGTCCCACTGCGGGGACCTAATTTGCGAGTTTAGAAGAGTTTAGGAGAGTTTAAAAAAAGTGTCATGGTCTTGGTGTATCACCGAAGTAGAACACCTCCTACGGCCTCTTTCGACTATGTAGAGAACCTCCTATGAATATGTAGAAGACCTCCTTCGAATATGTAGAAGACCTCCTTCGATCTCCTTTGATTATGTTTTCGACTAGCTTCGGGAAAATTGGACACCGAATACTGGAGAGTGAAGACGACCACCTTCGACTATACTAAAACCAACTATGACTACCTTCGCTTATCTTCAACTACCTTCGATTACCTTCAATTGCCTACGAATAACAAGCCGACCTACTACGACCTACTTCGACTACTTCTACTTCAGTAAAAAAATATCGATTTTTTTCCATGCCGAACTTTTTAGATAGACCTCCTAGGACCACGTGTCAACCCTGTTGTGAGTATGTCGAGGGCTAACTCTTCTCAACTCGCACATTAGGCCCTTTAATGTTTTGGAACTGTCTCCTTATGGAGTTTCAAATGTAGGATAAGCTATATGACACATCTGAGGTTGATTGTTACCAATATATGAACAGAATATTTATTTATATATCTTTATAATTGATATCTGATATAACAGAAAATACAGGAAATATTTGGGAGAAATAAATAATTAATATTCAGGTCAATCAACTTATGTCATTAATATTTTGCTCTCTCCACAGATGCTTCCTGAGTTGCTGTGCATTTCCATCACTTTTCATTTTTATATCATATTTTTAGCATCTGCATTTTTTTTAGGTTTTTCAATTCCTATTGAATGTGAAGTTATTTTCAAAGCGTATACAGAATTGAGTATAATGATATACTTAGTAATTGCATATGAATGCATTGAATGCTTTTCTGATTGCAATCCATTTATATCACACCAATTAATACTCATGCAGTTATAGCAACATTTTGTGGATGTGCATCTTTCATGGTGAACAATTAAATTCACATTTCCAAGATACACTGCAGGAAATTCCTCAAAACATTTGGTGGTGTTTAATGCATTAAACCGTGTAATTTAAAAACAATTGCAATGTTCCCCATACAAAACCCAGTTTTTCAGGAGAATTGGTTTAATGCTGTGACAAGTAAATGAGTTGCATTTTAAATCAAACTGTTGGCTAAGACAGCAAAATCTTCCCTTGTGTGCACTGCAATCCAAATTTGATCAGTAGAGGGCAAAAACATTCAGTATTCAAAAGCAGCTCCTGCACTTTTCAAAAATGTGAACATTTATTGAAGTCACTGATCTTTTCATAGGATCCACAAAACCAGAAAGTATTGTGACACGACAGGTTAGACACGACAAAATAGCTCATCTTTATGAATAATGTCATGGACATTTCTTGCTCTACACTCTCCTTGCTTAGTTTCAACTTCCTGGAGTGATAGGGCTCATTTGTAAGGATAGCCCTGTAAATCACAAATAGTAACTGTAGCTCCAAATGCTCTATCCAAATTCCATAAATATGACATTCATGCAATCAATTCGCCTAAAGGAGACGTCTTACATCAAGAAATTTCACAGAACTGCATATGCATGCATTGAGCGTGCAGAAATTTTTCTTGCTTGCGAGTAATTTCTGTCCATTTTTGAAATTCTTGTAATCAGTAGCACACATCTGAATGTGATTGAAACAGTTTTCACCGAACTGTAAGGAAATTACAAAATTGCTGTATGCAATCAATTATTGATAAATTATCCTTAGAAAATAATACCAAACTTTCAGTCATGATGAGTTGTTATATATCTTAATATATGATGAGGTATTATAGTCAAATGCTTTTCTGTCGCCGTGGTGGGGGGGGGAAGAACAAAGGAGGACCTGGCATGGGGGGACTGCTGTGAGGGAGGGGGAACAAAGGATGACCTGGCGTGGAATACTTTGCAACTTTGTCAGTGCCCTTTATGTGGTAACTCTTTGCATAACTTGGGTATGTAAAACAAAGAATTTCACTGTGAGTTAAAGTATTCATTCATTCATGTCTTTCCATAATTCATTATTCATTCAATCTACCTTTTATGAGTAGTTCTGCCCTAAGGGGTGTTTTCTTAACACAAATTTGATATAATGCAAGTGACGAATTATCGAACACCATTTGCATTATATGGCTGAATTGTTTATAAGCTGATTTTGAATGGGAACTAGAGAACTAGTGAAAAGTTACTTTGGAATCTGATAAATAGAAAAAAAGCTGTCTTGCATTTAAATAGCATAGGGTATAAAAACACTGTTCCTTTTTACCTATCCATTGTAATCAGACTATATTGCCTCTTTAGTTTAATAGTTTAATAGTCTAATAGTTTAACCATGAGAGGCTACTGAAGTTGACAAACAATCGCTTTTATTGTCACATGTGCTACTATACTCTATTAAATAATGTAACATACAACCTTTGATATTTTTAGCTTGCAGTAACAAAAAAGAAGTCATAGTTATTAAAATGGCATGTTTTTGAAAAATAACTATTATTTTGTGTCTGGAACTCTCTAACCTCTAATTCCCTTCCCCCCCCCCCTTGACACAATAGTCTTGTAATAATGCAATTTTCTACAGTATGTGGATTATTAGTAAGATTAAATGAGAACTTACCAGTTTGGAGTTTGATCCTTATTTTATGAGGAGTGACGTTGAGCGATTACGTGAAGAAGCCCCGCCAGGTGCATGCGCGTCATACTTCAAAGCAGCGGCGTGAAAACACAGAAACAGCCGAAGTAACATAGTAAGGCTCGTAGAAGACTAGAACTACCAGATGATCTCTTAGATTATGAGGGTGGGAGCGGAGGGCACGTAATCCCTCAACGTCACTCCTCATAAAATAAGGATCAAACTTCGAACTGGTTAATCTTACTATTTTACTTCGGAGTCACGTGAGTGACTACGTGAAGATTTCAAAGCTCTGTATTTTCATGCCGTAGATGCACACCGTACGACAATCTGCTTCGGTTGACTCAGTAGGGAATAAGTAATATATTGAACATTGCTTCGAATTATTCAATAACTATTGTTAACAATAATAAACACAGGAATAACCCCTCTGTCTCAGGGAAAATTACAAACAATGATAGAAAACAAAGCAAATGAATTAAATGTGACCCAAAACAGCATGCCCAAACCGTGGCACGGTCTGTACAGGTTTGTCAGAAAATTGAGAAAATGTTGCTTCTTGAGACCATCCTGTGGCCTCGAAGATTTGGTCTAGCGGCATGTCCTGAGCCTTCGCCATGGAGATCGATGCCGCCCTGGTGGAGTGAGAGTTAAAAACAGGAAAGTTGACTCCAGCATAATTGAGAACCTGTTTCAACCATGTAGAAATAGTTTGTGCTGACATTCTTTTATATGTATTTTTGTGACTAATGAGCAGTCCTGTCTCAGAACCTCTGAGACTCCTTGTTACCTTAATATATTGGCTTAAGTTATATGGCGGAACTACATATAACATTTGGTCAACAAGATAGGCTTTAAACGTCACCTTGATTCCAGCCAGACCGGGCCTGCTTTGTTTGATTAAATCATAAACATAGAAGTTAATTTCATTGACAGACAAATGCATACAAGGTATTCGTAAGAATTGTAATGTTTGTACACATTGTGCTGAAACCAGCGCTATTAGCATAACCACAGCAAGAGTTAATCTCTGCATAAAAAATGAAGTAATTGGAGCCCATTGCCGAGGCATGTGAGAACAGGAGTGATGTCCCAGATTTCTGTATAGCGAGGTTTCGGAGGGTTTTTATTAAAAATTCCTCATAAATTGGGATACTAACGGATGAGACCCGATAGGATGTTGTTCTGAAGACTGCCCGCAATAAGAGGACAACGCACTCCGAGCGTTGGTAATGTCACTATAACGCAAGTGCTCATCAAAATGCAACTTAGCAAGGAACTCCAACACATCACATATGCTTGCATTATGATAAGACATATTGGATTGTTCACAGAAACAGTTCCCATTTCTTTATGTGAACCATATATTGTTTTTTGAGTGCTATTTCGCCAGCCTGCAGTGAGAACCACCATGGCCCTGTTCGACAATCCAAGTCCTTGGAATTGTCTGGTCAGAACCTGCAGACCAACAATGAATACGGTCATGTAAAGGGTGACTTTCTCCTGTAACCGGATGCACCAAGAAATTACTGCAGCTGGGAATCATCATGAATGACTGAACCATCATTGAAAACACTAAAGGGAACCATGGTTGTGTTGCCAATCTGGGACCAGCAAAACACCTGTGGCGGAGTCTCGCTCTATTGTGGTGAGACAGTTCAGGATGAAAAAATGGAGGAATTGCATAAAATTGTAGTGCCCTCAATGTAACGAGACTGTATCCATGGCCACTGCATCTGGATCTGGCTCCCATGAAACATATTTAGGCAACTAGTGATGTAATCTTGATGGAACAGATCAATGGCTGGCAACCCAAATCGAATGACAGTTGTGTGACAAAGTTTTGAATTCAACATCCACTCTATATTGGCATGAAACATACGCGACCTATGGTCGGCCACCACATTAGCTATAGGTGGTGAATAAATGGCTGAAACGCAGATATGCCTTGACATACACCAATGCCACATGACAGTACCCAGTTAACACATGATACTGATCGTGCTCCTCCCATATGATTAATATATGCCACTGCTGTGGTGTTATCAATCTGGAGTTGAATGTGTAAATCCTTCATTGAGGAGCAATATGCCTTTACCCATAAAATGCCCCCAATAATGCAAAAGAATTTATCCCGTGTGTGTGGTGAATCAACCCTTCGTGTTCATGCCAGCTACCCCCACAGGTAGACTCGGTGTCCGTAGCCCCCCATCCGAGAGTGCTGAAATCAGTCTGGAAGATTAGGGAAGTGTCAAGTACCCAAAATGTTATTGGTAGCTAGATTAACATTAACAATGCACCTCCGCAATTCTGCGAGAGCTGTGGTTGGTAACTGGATAACCCGATGAAAATGGCCTGCATTCGATTTTAGTGCTAATTCTCATGCTCTCTGCAAATGTTGATAATGCAAAGGCCCGAATGTACTGCTCCCCATTTACCAATGACCGTAGCGTCTTCTCAGATGGAGGGATAAAGTTTTGTGGGAGCCAAGTACAGACATCATCATCATCGACAATCTTGGTTGTTGGTAATGTTAGTGTTATAGCAATGGAAATAATAAGAAACCCCAAATACTCAATAATTTTGGGTTGGCTGTAACTTGGACTTTGTTGGATGGAGCAACCCCTAATGACTCAAGCACCGATTCTTCAGCTGACTCATTAGTGTTGCTGATAATTAAGATATCAGCTAAATAAGCAATTACAATGTGATGATGGGCTGAATAGCATCAGCACAGGTTTTAACAAATTAATAAATAGCCTGGGTGCTGAACTTAATCCAGGAGTCAATGTATTGCCACAGCTGTGCCATCCAATTAAATTTCAAGTACCTGTGATAATGAGCATGAATTGGCAGTGAATAATACACATCTGGCAAACCAATAGTTGCCACATATCAGCCCTGTGATAGCAGGTGTTTAGCAGTAACGAATTTAAGTGATTGAGGATGAGAATTACTCTACAACACCCATCTTTATGAGATCTGGGGAAATATTAGACACAATTGTGGAGGATGATTAATGGCTTTATCAATCACCATTATCTATCTGTTCAGGCTCTTGAGCAGAAAACACCAACATTTTATTAGGCTTGTGCTGTTGAGGTGGATCTATCCCTGAGATAAACTCAATGGGAGATGTGAGACAGTATTTAGTATAAACATATCATATATTATACCGCACTATTCATTAGAAAACATTTGTAATCAACCTCCAATAGGAGATTGGCCACCAGAACTATATCGTTAAGAAAAGTCCCTGTACCTCTACAGTTGACCTGTAAAGCTGTTGTCTGGAATTGTAGCCGATGTGTCTCGGTGGGTACCCTCGTTGCCCCACTGGCCTGCCCCTGCTGAGCCCAGCACCTGGATCTGACCTTCAGTATTAACCCAGGGCTGCGAATAGATGGCCTCGAAATGCTTGACTACATTAAGGCAATTGTTTTGGCCTCATCATGAATTTCACGAATTTTCATGACAAGGTCCGTTCCAAACAATATTTCGGGCGTTTGTACATTAGTTGCCCTACATAGAGCAGCAAAGTTTGGGTTTAGTGTTGCCCTGATGGCAATATTCCCTGATGCAATTTCCTGAAAAATGCATTGCATAAAATACCCAACATATCTGTTGTGAGTTTGAGGAATGATTGTCCCTTGGACATAGTGCCAAATGCAGTAATTGCTGCAGCCACCAGTTGGAGGACGTGTTAACACCGAACCTCCTGTCCCGTCAAAGAAGGACTCATGGGTGCCCAGAACCTGGGTCATCATAGGCACTTTCAGTAATGCACATTAAACAGGTGTCTCATATTTGTTTGCAGTCACTTGCATCATATCTTGCTGGAGCTGGTGAGGTACTACATAATTGATACCGCTGGCAAGGGATTGTTCCATTGACTCACCAGTCCCCTCTGGAATAGCAACTCAGTGCCTTTCCGAGACACCCGGAGCATGGCTCTTGTGCGCGCTGGTGTTTGCACATAAGCAGGGACACCAGCATCAGGGTCAGCTGCAATCTGCCCACTTCTCCCAAATCATATAGTAGGGAGGCATCCTCCAGTCCTAAACAAGGCGCTGGAAGGAACTCCAATATATGGACCCTCCATATGTTGGTTTTGGTATGGCCCTCTTGGACATTACTGGCCCTTGGACCCGTATGTAATGAAGGTTGGAGCATCAGCTGCATGTTCCCAACCTCCCCCACAGTCTTGTATGATCAGGGGAAGAGTCACCATTGTTGTCAGAGAACCCAGGTCTGTGACTTTATATTTGCCTTTTCATGGCTTAGGAGCAGCCTCAGTCTGCTAGCACCCTTGCAAATAAACAGATGGACCAGGCTCGTTCTGAAGCAAATTCCAGTTGGCCTGCCTTTTGTCAATGGAGCTAGTGGGGAAAATTAGCGCGCTATTTTAACTGCTGCGGTAAAACGGCACCCGGCATCGGAACCGGCGTTGCCGTGCTTATCTCCCGACCCGATCAAATTGGTGAATCCCTGGACCCACGCTAAGACGGATCTTCGGAAGTGACAGCTCCCACTCCCCATTCCTACTGACTGCTCGAGCCAGCTTTATGGAGTGGAAATACTTCTAAGTAAAGTTTTTAAACACTTACCTTAGAAGTTCCTACTTACCCGCTGGTGGAGCTGTGTCCTCCAGCCAATTCAGTGCGACATGCGCGGACGTAATGACGCGCATGCGCCTGGCGGGGCTTCTTCACGTAGTCACTCACGTGACTCCGAAGTAAAATAGGAACTGAACTATTGTATTATAGCAGAACTACCTGTATTTAGGTGTATTGACTGTGTTTCAAACTGAAAATATTTAAACTATCTAATGCTTATTGGATGATATATGTTGGAAAAATAGCAATTTTAGATCAATTAATGTAAATCAAATCAGAAATAGAGCAGGAATTTCTAAATTTCTCAACATAGCAATAAAGTAAAAGCAAAATACTGTGGATCCTGTAGATTATGAATGAATATATTGAAACACTATTTGGCCAGTCAGTATTTGCGGGTGTAAAACCAGAATGTTCTACTTTTATTACCTAGCTAAACAGTTGGCTTACCTCCCTCTCATATACCAGACTCAATAACACAGCCATGGTCTAATTGCAACCTGAACAGCCACATTATGAGTCATCCTTTTCCGGTGTGAATTGATATTCCAGTCAAGAATTGAGCAGAAAAGTATATCTAAGTTGTAGTTTGATGGATCCAGACAAAATGAAAGCTCATGTTTTTAATTTTCCAAAATATTACTGGACTCTTGCAGCTCAGCCATCTGAGTGTACTCACTTCCCATACGTTTACCTACATGCCTGAAATCCAGCCAATATTGTTGAGGCTGACGACCAGTCCACTGTAGCTCTCAAAGCCCAATAAAGTCCCGGACTGAAATTCACTGGGATCAGTCAACATACCCATCAGCTGCCTTCCCAACAGTCAAAATTAACTGCATAAATGTGATGTGACAATTGATAAATTATAGAGTCCATAGAGATAAATACTTCAAGGAAGTTGCATTATTATAAGAGTGGAAAAAGATATCACTACTCCCGATGACATAGCTACAGAGACACTGGTATTGGTATTGGATTATTATTGTCACATGTACCAAGATGTAGTGAAAAACACATTGTTTTATGTGCTGAAATCATATCTTACATAAGTACATTCTAACCATAGACAAGTACAAAATGTAGTTGTTCGAGGGACCATCATTCTAAAAGTTTTGTCCTGTTAATGGGATTTAAAGAAGCATAAGACATTTATGTTCTACTTTGTATCCTGATGAAAGTTTAATCTTCAGCCAGTATTACTAAGAAAATAGATCATCTGATTATTTGGAAATTGCAGTTCGTAAATCTTTGCTGCGCAGAGATGTGGACATCCCCTCACACATCAGTGCCCACAATTTACCATAATTAAAAAAACACCTCTATGATATTTTGGGTCAGCATGAGGTTATAAAAGGACCGCTTGAAACATAAGTCTCTGTACTTTGAGATCTGTGCTAGGTACTATATTTGCTGATTCACGTGCCTTGCTCCCTGCACCAATATTAAACCCACAATTGAACCAATACTTTTCAAAAGAGCTGTGGAAGAGGTTACGAATATGCTTACTGCTGTGTACACAAATGCATAATGTAAATGCAAGACATGTTTATGTATCCCTCTGTGTCTCTTTGTGATTCTCAATATTTATTTTATAACCCACAATTAGAACAAGCAACATGTGCTTATGCACATGTATTGCACTTATGTAAGTGGTAAAATCAGACAACATAATCAGTTACTTTTACACTTGCATGCAATGCCTCTAACAACACCAAACTGAAGTAAGAATTACCTCAGGAAATGAATGGGAAAAAAAACAGATGTGAAATGGTGGCATCGTAAACTATCTCTGTGGCAGTTTTAGCAGCTAAAAGTAAAACTTGACAGTGTCTCTGGTATGATAATTGAGTTAATGTATGCAGAGTTATTACATTTATCAGTTAGATCAGCTGGATCTAAAAGTAGTGTGAAACACTGAATAAAATAATAGATCAAAGCCTTTCTGTCGTTTGACTCAATAAGTTCTCTATCTTGTCTGAAATATCAGAACCCAGGCACGTTGACCTGCCATTCATGCTCCTCTTGCAACCTAGTTTCTGTAATGTCCACAACATTATAATTCCAAGCACTGATCCAGGTTTTATGTTCATCAGCTTTACCCACAACAATCCTTGGGGTAAACCCACTTCAGCCTTTCATTATCCCCAAATTCATGAATCTCACCTTGCATGTCCTTCCTTTGAGACTTACTTTGCACATTCCAATTAGCCTTTCCATTTGCTGAGCTCCTGCTCTGGTTTCCACCTCCCTGTCATTCTAGTTTAAACCCTCCAGAGTAGCACTAACAAACCACTCTGCAAGGCTGTTGGTGTTCCTCTAGTTCAGGTGCAACCCATCCCTCTTGTACAGGTTACCTTTGTCCCTGAAGAGATACCAGTGGTCCAAATATCTGAATCCTTGTCCACTGCACCAACTCCTCAGCCAAGCATTCATCTTGCCTATCCTTCTTACTACCCTTACTGGCACTAACTAGCAATTGGCATTAATAGTAATCCATAGATTACCTGCTGTTTAACCTTTTGCCTAACTCCCCATATTCACTTGGCTAAATCAATTTGTCCGTTCATTATCATAAAGTTATTGTTGTTTCTGGGAGTTAGCTGTGAGAAAATTAGCTATTACTTTTTCAATTTCCTCAATTTAGATGTGTAATTGGATGTAAAGTTCTTTGAATCATCATGTACCAGAATCAGGCAAAGTTTTCCAGGCTATCGTTAGGCTGGAGATAGGAAAGGGAGTGTGTTAAAACCAGCATCCATATCTTCAGTGGATTGATACCCCCATTTAATTGGCTGCAAACACTTTTAGGTTATGAATTTGTGGGAAGTTTTGTAAAAACACTTTTTTTTTCCTTAACAAATAGCTATTCAGCTTCAAAAGATAACATTATGCTTTGAATTTCCTTTGGATTAGTCTAAGCCCTCTTTATCTCATAAATAAATGTCCATGATATGCCCATCAATGTTAAGACAGCAGAGTCAAACAAAATCTGCGAAATTTAGCCTTGAATTTTTTTACCCTTATTTTTTTTAAAGTTGTTCATGTTTTATCGGCGATTTTTTAAAGGTTTTCATCAACTACCTTCTAAATACAAAATATATGTGATGACTTTTGACTTACCAAAACATGCTCCATGTGTTGTCCAGATCATAGAGAGACATTCAGTGCTTTTCTTCAATTGTGTAATGCAATTTTTACTTTATACCTGCAATGTAAGTTTTATTAACAAGGAATTTAAATATACATCACTGTTCTGTGCAGTGCAGTGTGAATGAAAATCCAGCTTTGTATAGCGTGAGATTACAAAGTTTTTTCAGTACTTTTGTGCTACTTTGAAAGGCTGTTCAGGAACTGCCTGTCATGAACAGCGGCTGAGTAGATCATGCATTTTATCAATGCGTTTTGCTCATTTTGACATTATTCTGAGTGCAACTCTTCTAGCGACTATTGCCAGATGAAAGATGTTTCGAAAGCTTTCCTGATGTTGGTAAGTGTCAGCCCTATCAATTTTACACTGTTGTGGAGTAGTGTGCTTTAGCCAACTTACAACCTTGTTTACATTTCCTACTCCAACTGGTCCACCTAGATTATCTATTCCTTTGTTAACCTTTACCATTCGCACCCTTTTACCTAGATCTGACACCCTCCTTCATTTGGTTCCATTGGCCCATCACCCATGTACCTATCCATCTGCACCTATCCATACTTTGTCTATTCCCTCCCCTACCTGGTTCCTTCTGCCCATAAACCCATCTCTAATTCTGCTCAGTACATTCCTGCCTCCATCTCTGTCTCCATTCTCTACACTCCAACCTGATATAAACTACTCATCACCCCCTAGTTCACTAGGTTCCACCCATTCCCTACTAACCCCTGTCTCACCCTTCCACCTCAGCTCTTTATACTGGCTATCTTCCCTCTACATTTTCAAACTCTCAAGGTCTAGACCAAAAATATCACTCATGCCCTAGCCCTGCACAGATGCTGATTGACTCATTAACTTACTTCTGCCATCTTATTCTTGCACCTGCACTCTTGTCACCAACCTAGAGAGCTAGCCATTCAGTGCAATCATTCAGAAAACCAGAGCATGCTTGGGTGGCAAGTATACTGCTGGCAGCTAACTTAAGGCCCTGCCGCCATGGTGCATTGTGAACTGTCAGGAAGCAGTTCCCCAATTTCTATGATCATCAGCCATTTCTGGCCTACCCGAAGTATTGCACGGCAGAAGCCTTCCCGAGGTGCCACAGCCGTGGTGCCTGCCTGGAAGACCCAAAGGCTTGTAGGTCAGCGGGGCCCACTTGAAGGTTCATCGGACAGTGGAAACAGGAGGGAGCTGGAGGCGTTGGATGGGAGAAGCAAGGGCCAGTAGGATGATAAGGACCGGGGTAATGCCTCCAGCGTCTTCAAGGTCAGATGCAGGAGGCACCCCCGTGACACAAAGATGGCCGGACGAGGAGAAGGAAGTAAGTTCACGGGAACTGCTCCAGTACATCGAGTGAGTGGGCTGACTGGACTTTGGACTTTAGAAATAATGTCGAAACGTGGTTGCACCTGCATGAGTAATATATGCAAAAAATAATTTCACTGTGCAGTTGCATATGTGACAAATATAACACAATTGAACCATTAAAATGTGAGAAAATGTAAATGGATTATTAAAAAAATCATTCATTTTATTGAAAATGAATGAAATGTTAAAAAAAGTAGTATGTTTCTATAAAACACATCAAATACTTTAAAGTAGTGAATATACACATATTCTGTCAAATAAAGTTAAGGTCAAAAGTGTTGCCCAATACTAGATATATCATAGATGACTAATATAATGATAAGGATGCCAGGTGCTAAGGGTATCTCACCCCCTTAACTCCGCAACTCACTGAATACACCTAGCCTCAAAACTGACTTCAGGGGTGGACTGGGAGGTTAGATGTGTCCACATTTGTGCTCCGGAGTGGATCTGACTTCTGATCTGTCTTATGCCACAGGTTTATTGCGTCCAAAGAGCCGGCTTTCAGGGTGATCTAGAACAGATGAGCACTGTCCCTTGTGGACTATCCACTTAACAAGGAAACTGGGTAACAATAAACAAAACACATAATAAATAACTGTAATGAAAACAGGGTATGTTATAATTTAATTGTGGATAAATCAGAACCAGTAAGTTCATCAAAGAAAATTATGAACTAGAAGGTTCATCAAAGAAAATAATGAAAGTTTATTTAGAAATTAATATATAAAGGAAAAGAAAAACAACCTGAAAATCTAGAAGTATAAGCTAATGTAAGAAGACATTGTCCCCAAAATGGTATTTGAAATGTTAGTTCTTTGAATAGAGGCCTGGTATTTAGGATGTTCATCCAATGTTGAATAAGGATGAGCTTCAAGATCAGGAATAGATGTAATACTTTAAAGGGACATAATTTTTAGTATGTTTTGCATGATGTTAGTAATTGCATGCTTCAATGAATATGACGTTAACAGTTTGTAGTAATCAATCTCTATCAAATGAGTGACAAATTGTGCAGACATGAGCTGAGAGCAGCTCCAGTGAAAGTGAACATTGAGAACCAGTCACATTTCTATTTTTAAACATGATTAGGAAATTGTATTTCAAATTGCACATGGATATGCAGAGAATGGGGGGAAACAGATCACATGCAGTCTAAGAAGATCATTTTAGCATGGCACTATGGCATGGACATTGTGGGCCATAGAACAGTACAGCACTGGATAGGCTCTATGTTCAAATTCTTCACACACAATAACAACAAAATTAAGTTAAATTGTACTTTAGAATTATATAATAAGTTTCTTTCCGAAAATTATTTTCTTACAAAATCAGCCAAAGTTTAGACTGTGAAATTTACCTCAAAATATCGCCAGGATGGACATATATGAAAAACTGTATGACCAATTATCGAGTGTGTGTTTAAAATTTGCAACTTCATTGTTTAATTCCTGAATCTCCATGTTTAAGTGGCTTATCAAGACTATCGATCATACCATTTCATGCCCTAATAAACATTAATTACCAACTCTAAGTGGCTATAGCAAGAGTAATAGATATAAACAATGAACAAGATATAAACTGCAGGCACTTAGCTATACTTTTGGCACAGGAGCTTGATGTTACAGAACTGAGCCTATATTTCTTGTTCATCATAAATTACCAGAATTTGCCATTGTCTGTTCATTTCCAACAAAATAACAAGTGCTCAGCTGTCAAAAATGAAGTTCCAAGATAATAAAATAGAAACATAGAAAAATAGGTGCAGGTGTAGGGCCATTCGGCCCTTCGAGCCTGCACCGCCATTCAATATGATCATGGCTGATCATCCAACTGAGTATCCCGTAACTGTCTTCTCTCCATACCCCCTGATCCCTTTAGCCACATGAGCCACATCCAACTCCCTCTTGAATATAGCCAATGAACTGGTCTCAACGACCTTCTGTGGCAGAGAATTCCAGAGACTCACCACTCTCTGTGTAAAGAATGTTTTCCTCATCTCGGTCCTAAAGGAATTCCCCCTTACCCTTGTTCTGGACTCCCCCAACATCGGGAACAATCTTCCTGCATCTAGCTTGTCCAACCCCTTAAGAATTTTGTAAGTTTCTATAAGATCCGTATCTATAAGATAACAAGGGCTTGGTAGTCAAAAATGAACAATGTTGGTTGTTGCTGTTAGAGTGAACAGAACTTCAAACAAAGGAATAATTTAACCTCCCCTTGTGTGTTGGCAGCTCATTTTCTGAGTGCAGCTGGATAATCCAGGTCAAATATCTCACAAAGAAAACAATTGTGGAAGAGTACAACTGCTGAATGTGTTTATGTTGCAAGCTTATAATATAAAAAGGGAGATGGGAACTTACATTGGACACACTGGCAAATAAAAGGAAATCAAAAATATGATGAAGAAGTAGAGTTTTAAGGTGAGAGGATAAGATTTGATAGGAACCTGAGGGGCAACCTTTTTACACAAAGGGTGGTAGGTATATGGAATAAGGTAACAGACGATGTAGTTGAGGCAGGTGACCATATAACCATATAACCATATAACAATTACAGAACGGAAACAGGCCCTCTTGGCCCTTCCAGTCCGTGCCGAACATTTATTTTCCCCTAGTCCCATCTACCTGCACTCAGACCATACCCCTCCATTCCCTTCCCGTCCATATACCTATCCACTTTACTTTTAAATGTTAAAATCGATCCTGCCTCCACCACTACTGCTGGAAGCTCATTCCACGCAGTCACCACTCTCTGAGTAAAGAAGTTCCCCCTCATGTTACCCCTAACCTTCTGTCCCTTAATTCTCATGTCATGCCTTCTTGTTTGAATCTTCCCTGCTCTCAATGGGAAAAGCTTATCCACGTCAACTCTGTCTATCCCTTTCATCATTTTACAGACCTCAATCAAGTCCCCCCTTAACCTTCTGCGCTCCAAAGAATAAAGACCTAACTTGTTCAACCTTTCTCTGTAACCTAGTTGCTGGAACCCAGGCAACATTCTAATAAATCTCCTCTGTACTCTCTCTATTTTGTTGACATCCTTCCTATAATTAGGCGACCAAAATTGTACACCATACTCCAGAATTGGTCTTACCAATGCCTTGTACAATTTTAACATTACTTCCCTACCCCTATATTCAATGCTCTGATTTATAAAGGCCAGCACACCAAAGTGGAGGACTTAAGGGCAAGACTGCTTTATCAAAGGGAGCTGAGGGAATGCTGTGTGCTCTGTTTCACAGAGACATGGATCACCCCCAGCTCCCCAGACTCAGCGGTCCAGCCTGAAGGGTTCTCCATCCACCACATGGACCGTACACTGGCATCGGGGAAAGGGAGAGGAGGGGGCGTCTGCCTCATGGTCAACTCTGCGTGGTGCTCAGACGTGGCAGTCCTGTCCAACTCCTACTCTCCACATCTCGAACATCTGGCGGTGAAGTGCCGTCCCTTCTACCTTCCGAGGGAATTCACCTCCATCATCCTGACCGCGGTCTACATCCCACCCCAGGCAGACGTCCGTCTGGCACTGGAGGAGCTGCACACCGTGGTCAACAAACACCAAACGTCTTACCCCGAGGCTTTTACCACCATTGCTGGGGACTTCAATAAGGCAAACCTCAAGAAATCGCTCCCTAACTTCCACCAACATGTCTCGACCCTGCTGCACCAGAGGAGACAGGCAGCAATTAAATAGCGCAACCCCAGAGGTGAGGACAGTACAGAGCTGGTCGGGGGGGGGGGGGGGGGGGGGGCAGAGGAACAACTACAGGACTGTTTGGTGTCTGTAGACTGGGCAATGTTCAAGGACTCGGCAACGGACTTGAATGAATATGCCACAGTCGTTACAGACTTCATTAAGAAATGTGTGGAGGACTGCATCCCTACAAAAACCTTCCGAGTGTTTCCCAATCAGAAACCTTGGATGAACTCTGAGATCCGCACTCTTCTGAAGACCAGACACCGGGCATTCATGTCTGATGATACAGTGGTCTACATGAAGTCCAGATACGACCTTGGTAAGGACATCCAAAAGGCCAAAGGGGAGTTCTGCTCCAAACTGGAGGATGAGACAGATGTTTGGCAGCTGTGGCAGGGACTGAATGCAATCACCTCCTACAAGGTGAAACCAGGAGGCAGCTCGGATGTCGGCGATACATCACTCCCTGACGAGCTCAATGCGTTTTACGCACGTTTTGATAGGAAGAACAGCTATGTGCCTTCCCGAGCCCCCATTCGCTGTGATGGTATTTCAGTCTCAGTCACAGAGGCCGACTTCAGGAAATCCTTCAGAGGGGTGAACCTTCGAAAAGCGTCTGGACCTGATGGCATACCTGGTCGTGTTTTAAAAACCTGTGCGGACCAACTGGCTGGAGTTTTTATGGACATTTTCAACCTCTCACTTCTGAGGTCTGAGGTTCCCACCTGCCTCAAAAGGGCATCAATAATACCGGTGCCCAAGAAGAGCAAGATGACGTGCCTCAATGACTATCGACCTGTGGCAGTAACGCCTGTGGTGCTGAAGTGCCTCGAGAGGTTGATAGTAAGATTAAATGAGAACTTACCAGTTTGAAGTTTGATCTTTATTTTATGAGAAGTTACGATGAGGGATTACGTGAAGACCCCGCCAGGACGCATGCGCGACATTCTTCAAAGCAGTGGTGTGAAATCACAGATACCAGAGTAGACTAATATAGTAAGATAAGAGAGAACTTCCATACCAGTTGAACTTTATAATAGAGGGTTTTGGGAGCGGAGGGCACGTAATCCCTCATCGTAACTCCTCATAAAATAAAGATCAAACTTCAAACTGGTAAGTTCTCATTTAATCTTACTATTTTACTTCGGAGTCACGTGAGTGACTACGTGAAGATTTCAAAGCTCTGTAATTTCATGCCCTGGAACAAGACCATGCTCACACACTGCCATTCTGGGACGGAGGATGAACGTATTTCACACACGACACTGTGCTGAAAAACAATAAAGGTATTATTCATACCTAAAATAATATGCCCCACATTGGGTAATTTATTTTACAGAACTTAATTTTTCCCTGCAAACGTCTCAGGATCGGCCACGGGTTTATTATAAAGCATTGAATGCGTTCATTGCTCCACCCCGCTGTGGCAAGGATGTGGTCCATAGGAACTCCCATCATCCAAGCGTCCGATGTAGATGCAGCCCTGTTGGAGTGAGATTTGAAACATCAGTATTCACCACTGCACGTAATACCACCCGAACCATCTGGATATGGTTTGCACCTTAGGTGAGGGCATTTATGGCTAATGAGAAAGCTCTCGCCGTGCCTATAAGTGTCTTGGTGACTATATATTGGAAAATATGTGTCACTATGCAGGGCCGACTATCTGCAGGATAGGCCAGAACTCTAATATTGGCCAAAGGAACCGGGTCAGTCTTGTTTAAGTACCCCTGTATGTAGCAGGTTATCTGCCATTTGTGACAGACATGACGTCCTATTCTAGCTTGTGTAAGGACTGGACCCGTTGTGCTGATCCAAGTGCCATAATCATTCCCATCTAGGATATTAGTTTGTCCAGAGTGAGCCCCGATATTGGTGTCCATCCTCCTAACATGGTGTACTACCTATGTCCCATATATAGGTGTATCTGGACCTGGGGGGAATAGAGTACAAATACCCCTCATTCGTTTAGGTACTAGTGGGTGTGATCCTATAGCCAGGTGATCACTCCCTCTGCCCAGATATTAGATAGGGCACTCCTTGCACAATAATGGCACTGTAACTCAATCCTTCATCGAAATGAAGGGTGGCCAGAACTCCAGCACTTCAGTGTTGGTGGCTGAGTCATATGTAGTGTTCGTCCTGGTGCTGAACACTTCCCATTTCCTGACATATGTCAGGTACTGTCTTCTCGTGGACTCCCTGCATGACGCTGAGATGGCATTGATCGTCCTGTCGGAGAGTCCGTATCCCAGAAATGGCCTGTTCAGAAACTGCAAATCAACAAGTTCATACAGTCATGGCATGGATACTTTCCCGCACGGGGTGTGCCAACCTCCTTGGCCGTTGCTGATCCAGATGCAGGGTTCTGAGACCATCTTTGTACTGTTGGGAACCATGGTACCTGTTGCGGGTATTGTTTAATTATTGTAAGACTCGCCTGATGAGGCAGAAGGGGAAAATGCATAGCAAAACAAATCCCCCCCCCCCCCCCAATGCAGCGAGAAATCGTCCATCGCTGCTGCCCCTGGGTCTGGTTTCCAAGCAACATATGTTGTAGTTGGTGAATTAGTCTGGATGGAAAAAAGGTCGATATCTGGTGTCCCATACCGGTCTATAATATCTGTAAACACTTTCCGATCCAACATCCATTTAATGTTGTCGTTGAATTTACGTGACCTGGTGTCTGCCACTGTATTTAGCTTACCTGGAAGGTAAGTGGTTGAGATCCAAATCTCTCTCCCAGACACCAATGCCAGATATTATTAGGCAATTCATCACATGATATCGACTTTATTTCACCCATATGATTATATATAGGCCCCCACTGTGGTATCAATTTGTACCGTACATGCAACTGGTGCTCATCTGAGCAGTAGGCCCTGAGTCCATGAAACGCTCCCAGCATTTCTAGATAATTAATTGCTAGTGCTTTAAACAGAATAATTTTTGTGCACTCATCTGCCACCACAACTTGCGGTGGTATTAGTTGCTCCCCAACCTTTAGCACTGGCATCAGTCTGTAATGTACCCTAGGGATATAGAATGGGGTGATGGGGTTAGGATAATATTGAACATTTCTATCCACCAGTTTAATTCTGATTTACTTTCCCTGGTAGTTGCATAGGCCTATTGAAATGGCCTGCATGATTTTTGAGAGCTAAAAATTTCCCTCTTCCAGGTTTTAATAATGGAGTGGTCCAATTGTGCTGCTGGGAACGCAGCCACCAATTTCCCAATCACTCTTACTCCTTGCCGAATGGATGGTTCCCTGATGCCAGTGAGGCTTTTGCATACTCCCATCAAGTCTGTCACTTTGTTTGGTGGCAAGGTGATAGACATATGAACAGAGTCAATAGTGAACCCCAAATAATCCATGGTAGTGGAGGGTTCCAATTTTGACTTATCTGGATGTACGTTAAATCTCTGTGTTGTGGCTGATACCACCAATGTAGCCAGCTCCAATTTTCACCTACAATGAGAATATCATCAAGGTAAGCCATGACGATATGGTTATGTTTCTTTAAGTATGCTAAAGCTGGTTTTAATGAATTTGTAATAGCCTAGGTGCTGATGACAACCCATTGGATAAGGCATACTGCCATAGCTGTCCCATCCAGATAAATTTCAGGTATTTACGATGACCCTGTGTGTGACAAATGTGTCTATTTTGAAATGGGCATACTGAATGGAAGTATTTAGTTCGGTCAAATCTGTAATGATACGGCAACCACCATCTTTTTAGTTTTTATAAATATATTTGATACGAACTCGTGAAATTCTCTGATTGTTTTCTCAATCCCTTTTGTGTTTAGTCTTAACAGTTCAGCATGGCCTGCTGTTCTCTCTTTTTGTGAAGTATGAACTTCCTGCTAGGCGTATGCTGAACTGGGACGGTAGTTCGTATACAAATTCAATTTTGTAATTCTGAATACTTCCGAGTATGTAAAAGTTCAGAGGTAAAAGTGCAGCACACATGATGAAACAAGTGCAACTGTCCCCCAACTTTTGATGAATCGGACATGCAATGTTTTTTAAGACAACCAGACCCACCTACCTCCATGGTTACCGGTGTTGTGTGGGTTGTCTCCGCAGTTGTTTCTTCTGGTATTGTGTTGCTGCGTTGTGGGGTTGGCGCATTTTCCATGAAGGCCAGGCTGGGCCATGGTCTGCAAGACCGCTGTGCAGGTGGGCCAGCCTTCGAGCTTTCACCACCAGATGGTCTTCCATAGTACCGATGTCTGGTGGGTGTGTAGGGGTGCTGCCGCTGTTGATAGTGGGTTTTAGAGGTGCTTGGCACCTTGATCAGGCCTATAGCCTTGGCTTCCTCATGCAGGTCTTTCACCTGCTTCGGGAGGTCCCCCAACAGCAATTTTGGCGCCTGTGTGCTACTTGTCTTGCATAATTCCGCACTTCTTGATGATGCTCTTCCTGTAACTGTTAATCTCCACTGAGTATTACACAGTCTGCTAGAGCATCTAGTAACTCTTCAGGCAAATCAACCCCATCAGTTGTCCTGGTACTGCTGTGATTTTAGCAGCCAGCAGTTTCCTCTGGAGCTTCTGTTGCCCCAGATGGGGTCATAGACTGCTGGTACTTTAAGAGAAATGGAGTTCTCTGGAGCAATGTACTTCCCAGCCATAAAGTTAATGGCTTGCTCCTGTAGCTGGTTTGTAGCCATGTATTTTGTACTGGCTTGCAGCTTTGTATAGGGCAGTCCTTCTTGAGTTGATACAGCATGTGTTCCCACAAATCTTCTGCTGCTCTCTCTTCTGGCACCCCTCACAGTTGACTGTTCAGCCATTGCCCCTTCTTCAGGGTCAGCCCAGCTCTGACCCCTAATGCTCACCCCTGCGAAGAGGGTGAGACATTTGGCAGTCCTTGCAAGGATGCTGCCGTGGGTCTGCGAAGAGACCCACTGTGACTCTGCCCCTGCATAAGCAGGTCACGCTGGAGCACTGCTCCCCACCCGCTCCCGCGGGAAAGACGCCCGCCGTCCCTATCCGTGAACGGGGTGTCTTCAGGTCCGGACCCAGCCGAGTCAACGGACCTGTCCGACTTCCGGGTGGTTTTGCCGCCGACCGCGGCGCACCTGCGGTCTGTAGCGGCGAGAAGCCGGGAGCTGCTGGCAGCACCTGCAGCTCTGGAGAGACGGCACGCTGCTGGCTGCTTCCACAGCAGCAGTATCAGCTGCTGCTCTCCCTTACGCGACTCCATGGTGCTTCCTCCTGAAAAAGAAACACACCGAGTCGCCACGCTCACCAGAAAAGGTAAGACTTACCTTCCGTAATTTTTCAAAATTCGCGCTGGAGGAGCGGCGCTCCTCCCGACTGTCGCTTCCGCAATGCGTTCGACGATATGTCGCGCATGCGTCCTGGCGGGGTCTTCACGTAGTCACTCAAGTGACTCCGAAGTAAAATCATGGTGCAAATCAACTCCTACCTTGACAAAAACCTGGACCCACTGTAGTTCGCTTACCGCCACAACAGATCAACGGTGGACGCGATCTCGCTGGCCCTCCACTCCGCTCTGGACCACTTGGACAACAAAAACTCAGATGTCAGGCTGTTATTCATTGACTACAGTTTGGCATTTAACACAATCATCCCTTCCAAGCTGGATACCAAACTCGCAGAACTGGGTCTCGGCGCATCCCTCTGCAATTGGATCCTCGACTTCCTCATTCACAGACCACAGACTGTTCGTATTGGTGGAAATGTGTCAGACTCGATTACAATCAGCACGGGAGCACCTCAAGGCTACGTGCTCAGCCCCCTGCTGTACTCGCTCTATACTCATTACTGCGTAGCCGGTCACAGTACGAACTCCATCATCAAGTTCGCTGACGACACCACTGTAGTGGGATGTATCATTGATGGGGATGAGTCGGAGTACAGAAGAGAGATCGAGCGACTGTCCATATGGTGCCAGCACAATAACCTGGCCCTCAACACCAGCAAAACCAAGGAACTGATTGTGGACTTTGGAAGGAATAGGATGGGGACCCACAGTCCTGTTTATATCAACGGGTCGATGATTGAAAGGGTCAAGAGCTTCAAATTCCTGGGCGTGCACATCTGTGAAGGTCTTTCCTGGTCCGAGAACACAGATGCAATTATTAAGAAAGCTCATCAGCGCCTCTACTTCCTGAGAAGATTACGGAGAGTCGGTCTGTCAAGGAGGACTCTCTCTTACTTCTACAGGTGCACAGTAGAGAGCTTGCTGACTGGTTGCATCGTGGCTTGGTTCAGCAACTTGAGTGCCCTGGAGGGGAAAAGACTACAAAAAGTAGTAAACACTGCCCAGTCCATCATCAGCTCTGACCTTCCTTCCATCGAGGGGATCTACCACAGCTATTGCCTCAAAAAGGCTGGCAGCATCATCAAGGACCCACACCACCCTGGCCACACACTCATCTCCCTGCTACCTTCGGGTAGAAGGTACAGGAGCCTGAGAACTGCAACAACCCGGTTCAGGAATAGCTACTTCCCCACCGCCATCAGGCTATTAAACCTGGCTCGGACAAAACATTAATATCCCTCCATCTGTTATTTGCACTTTATTAATTTATTAATTAATGTGTGTATTTAAGTATTTAACTGTAGTCAATGACTACTATGTTCTGTTGTGCTATGCAAAGAGAGAATTTCATTGTCCTGTCAGGGACACATGACAATAAACTCTTTTGACTATTGACTTTGACTTGGCTTTCTTTACCACCCTATCCACATGCGATTCCACCTTCAGGGAAATATGCACAGTTATTCCCAGATCCCTCTGTTCTACAGCATTCCTCAATTCCCTACCATTTACCCTGTATGTCCTATTTTGATTTGTCCTGCCAAGATGTAGCTCTTCACACTTATCAGCATTAAACTCCATCTGCCATCTTTCAGCCCACTTTTCCAAATGGCCCAAATCTCTCTGTAGACTTTGAAAATCTACTTCATTATCCACAACACCACCTATCTTAGTATCATCTGCATTCTTACTTATCCAATTTTCCACCCCATCATCCAGATCATTGATGTACATGACGAACAGTGGACCCAACACAGAAGATTGTTCCCGATGTTGGGGAAGTCCAGGACAAGGGGTCACAGCTTAAGGATAAGGGGGAAATCCTTTAAGACCGAGATGAGAAAGACTTTTTTCACACAGAGAGTGGTGAGTCTCTGGAACTCTCTGCCACAGAGGGTAGTTGAGGCCAGTTCATTGGCTATATTTAAGAGTGAGTTGGATGTGGCCCTTGTGGCTAAGGGGATCAGAGGGTATGGAGAGAAGGCAGGTACGGGATACCGAGTTGGATGATCAGCCATGATCATATTGAATGGCGGTGCAGGCTCGAAGGGCTGAATGGCCTACTCCTGCACCTAATTTCTATGTTTCTATGTTTCTATCCCTGAGGCACCCCTCTGGTCACCAGCTTCCAACCTGACAAACAGCCATCCACCATTACTCTCTGACATCTCCCATTCAGCCACTGTTGAATCCATCTTGCTACTCCGCCATTAACACCCAAGGATTGAACCTTCTTAACCAACCTTCCATGGGGAACCTTGTCAAAGGCCTTACTGAAATCCATATAGACAACATCCACTGCTTTACTCTCATCAATTTCCCTAGTAACCTCTTCAAAAAATTCAAGAAGGTTTGTCAAACATGACCTTCCAGGCACAAATCCACGTTGACTGTTCCTGATCAGACCCTGTTTATCTAGATGCTTATATATATATTATCTCTAAGTATCCTTTCCATTAATTTGCCCACCACTGACATCAAACTAACAGATCTATAATTGCTAGGTTTATTCTTTGGACCCTTTTTAAACAATGGAACAACATGCGCAGTACGCCAATTCTCCGGCACTATTCCCATTTCTAATGACATTTGAAATATTACTGTCATAGCTCCTGCTATTTCTACACTAACTTCCCTCAATGTCCTAGGGAATATCCTGTCAGGACCTGGAGACTTATCCACTCTTATATTTTTCAAAAGTGTCAGTACTTTCTCCTCTTTGAATCTCACAGTTTCCATAGCTACTCTACTTTTTTTCCCTTACCTCACATAGTTCAATATCCTTCTCCTTGGTGAATACCGAAGAAAAGAAATTGTTCAATATCTCCCTCATCTCTTTTGGCTCTGCAGATAGCTGTCCATTCTGGCTCTCTAATGGTCCAATTTTATCCCTCGTTATCCTTTTGCTATTAATATAGCTGTAGAAACCCTTTGGATTTACTTTCACCTTTCTTGACAAGGAACCTCATATCTTCTTTTAGCCTTTCTAATTTCTTTCTTAAGATTTTTTTTACATTCTTTTAACTCCTCTAGCACCTCATTTACTCCATGCCTCCTATAATTATTGTAGATATCTCTCTTTTTTCGAAACAAGTGTCCAATTTCCCTTGAAAACCATGGCTCTTTCCAATTTTTACTATTTCCTTTCAACCAAACAGGGACATAAAGATTCTGTACTCTTACAATTTCCCCTTTAAATGTCCTCCATTTCTCTTCTAAATCCTTCCCATAAAACAAAATGTCCCAATTCACTCCTCTTAAATCCTTACACATTCCCTCAAAATTAGCCTTTCCCCAATCAAAAATCTCAACCCTAGGTCCAGTTCTGACTCTCTCCATAATTATATTGAAACTAATGGTATTGTGATCACTGGTCCCGAAGTGCTCACCAACGCATACCTCCGTCACCTGACCTGCCTCATTTCCTAACAGGAGGTCCAGCACTGCCCCTTCTCTGGTCGATACCTCTATGTATTGCTGCAAAAAACTATCCTGCACACATTTTACAAACTCCAAACCATCCAGCCCATTTACAGAATGTGTTTCCCAGTCTATTTTTGGAAAATTGAAAATGGTACTCTCACAACATTTAAAAAAATATTTGGACAAGTACATGGCTAGGATAGTTTTATGGGGATATGGGCCAAACACATGCAGGCAAGACTAGGGCATGTTTTTTGATGTGGTAAGTTGAACTGAAGGTCTCTTTTCCATGCTGTATGATTCTATGACCCCATGTAACGACATCATAGCCATACACAATGTTTCAGGTGTGGTCTCATCAAGGTCCTTCATAATTATTGTTCTCTCCATATAATTTCTGCACCATAGTGGACTAATATACATTTCCACATAATATTTCAACTGACCGTGCGCCAATTTCTGCAATAATCCAGTAATACTGCCTGCAACCTATGAAAGTTCCATTTATTCCCATGCTTTACTTCCTGTCTGTTAACCCCTGCCAGTGCATAACTCTCAATTCCATTTCCTCTGACCTTTTTTGTCAGCCTCGATCAAGACCTTATTAGAAGCTATCTTAAATTCTAAGTACACCATGTCCAATTTTTCCAATCCACTAGTCAATTACTCAAAGAACTCCACTTGATCAGTGCAACATAAGTTCCACTTCAGAGTGTGTATGGTTATTAAATTGTTGTGTATTCTAGCTGTTTTCCTACTTTCGACATTAGGCAAACAGATTGGTAATTCCCAGAACTCTCGCTCTTCTCTACAATGCTCTGAGCACATATGGTGCAATTATAACTGCTGTTGCATTACAGCTCCAGGGACCTGGTTTCATTCCGCACATTGGGTATTGCCTTTATACAATTTGAAGGTTGTTTCCATGACCATTTGGATTTCATCTACTACTCTTGATTCCTTGCATTTGCCAGAAACATACTGGTAGGTTTGTAAATCCTGGCCAAAACAGAGCAGGAATAGCACCAACATTTATTAAAGGATTCATGCATTGCTAGGCCATTTTGACCAAGCCTGTGTTTCTGCATATATAAGACAAGCTGCTGAATGGTGCCAGTAAGTCTAGGTCCCAGATCAGTGTTGCAGATAAGAAATGTATGAGTATCTCTTCAATTGACAGAATGAATGAGATTTCTGCAGAGGAGATTTCTGCAGAATGAATGAGCGTAGTTTTCTATAATCAATTAACATTGTAGATAGGAAGTGGGCAAGATGAGACTTTTACTATGATAGATCATGTTGCTAGATAGTTAAAATGTTGTATTATTCAAGTTAAGTTAGCTTCTTCCAGAAGCTTCTCCTAGAAATAATGTATGGGAGACTCTGTTATTGGTTTGGGGAACTGTCAATAATGTACTGAGTAATTAATATGTTTGATTGGATTGTAAAGAGACCACCCCTATGTAGTTTGGCCCCTCAAGATTCGTTGACATATAAAAGGTGTCTCCATCTTAGATCGGTGTTGATCTTCTGGAAGAGTGCTTGGGGACTGTGTGATCATTTGGAGTGTGTCTGTTTGCATGAGGCTGAAGGGCTTAGCCAGGCAGAGACAATGATTGAAACTGGTTTAGGTTTCATATAGGGAATTTGCTGTTCCATCTAAAAATAAGATTAGTTGTTCCACTGCTTGGCGCAGTGGTTTTTGACTGAACTAGACTGGGGGATAAGCTTGAGAAGAGCATATTTAAATTGAGGGCTCATCCAGGATCTCAATGGGCCCCCTAACACAAGCTTGCAATTAAGGGTGTTGGGCTGTTCCTGATCGTGAGTGCAGAAATCGGCGCCACGGTGCGGTTTTCACATTGGTTTTTGTCACATCACTAGTCAGAGCAGATCGGTCATTCGCGGGCTTGGGATAGAGTCCCAAAGAGATCATAGAACTGTATCCACCAAGCACTGGGGGCAAAAGTGCCTTTGCAGTTAGAGGCCCTACTAGAATTGGGTTAGAGTCCCATAAAACTAGGGTTAGGTTAAAGGCCCTCTCCTCTGGGTTAAAGACCCGTAAAATTTGATCGTAGTCTAGGTCCCAGATCAGTGTTGCAGATAAGAAATGTATGAGTATCTCTTCAATTGACAGAATGAATGAGATTTCTGCAGAGGACCTCCAAAGAAGTGTAAAATGCATGAAGTTGATTGGATACTGCAACAGCATTGTAAATATTGTAAACTAGACAAAGTGGGACCCATTGGGTCCCAGGTTCATACGGGAGGGCTGGTCCCCCAACGCAATCTTCCACCTCTCCACCAATTCCAACATTGGTGGCCAGTGGGGGGGGGGGGGGGGAGCTTTCTGGAGCGCTAGCATAGGTGTTGAGGATCGTCAAGTCAGGCACAGTGAGTGCAGGGCCAACAATCCATTTCAAGTCAAGTCAATCCATTTCAAGTCGTCAAGTCAATCCATTTCAAGTCATGTCAAGTCAAGTCAATCCATTTCAAATCATTCCATTTCAAGTCAAGTCAATGCATTTCAATCCATTTCAAGTCAAGTCAATCCATTTCAAATCAAGTCAATCCATTTCAAGTAAAGTTAATACATTTCAAGTCAAGTCAAGACAAGTCAATTCATTTAAAGTCAAGTCAAGTCAATCCATTTCAAGTCAAGTCAATCCATATCATGTCAAGTCAATCCAAGTCAAGTCAATCCATTTCAACTCAAGTCAAGTCAAGTCAATCCATTTCAATAGACAACAGACAGTAGACAGTAGACAATAGGTGTAGGAGTAGGCCCTTCGGCCATTCGAGCTAGCACTGCCATTCAATATGATCATGGCTGATCAGGGTACAATCAGTACCCTGTTCCTGCCTTCTCCCCATATCCCCTGACTCCGCGATTTTTAAGAGCCCTATCTAGTTCTCTCTTTAAAGCATCCAGATAACCTGCCTCCACCACCCTCTGAGGCCCTCTGAATTGCACAGACTCACCAGTCTCTGTGAGAAAAAGTGTTTCCTCGTCTCTGTTCTAAATGGCTTATTCCTTATTCTTAAACTGTGCCCCTGGTTCTGGTGTCCCCAACATCGGGAACATGTTTACTGCCTCTAGCGTGTCCAAACCATTAACAATATTATATGTTTCAATGAGATCCACTCTCATCCTTCTAAACTCCAGAGTGTACAAGCCCAGCTGTTCCTTTCTCTCAGCATATGACAGACCCGCCATCCCGGGAATTAACCTTGTAAACCTACGCTGCACTCCCTCAACAGCAAGAAAGTCCTTCCTCAAATTAGAGGACCAAAACTGCACACAATACTCCAGTTGTGGTCTCACTAGGGCTCTGTACAACTGCAGAAGGACCTCGTTGCTCCGATATTTGATTCCTCTTGTTATAAAGGCCAACATGCCATTCGCTTTCTTCACTGCCTGCGATACCTGCATGTTTACTTTCATAGACTGATGATCAAGATCCCCAGATCCCGTTGTACTTCCCCTTTTCCCAACTTGACGCCATTTAGATAGTAATCTGCCTTCCTGTTTTGCTACCTAAGTGGATAACCTCACATTTATCTGCATTAAACTGAATTTGCCATGCATCTGCCCACTCCCCCAACCTGTCTAAGTCACCCTGCATTCTCATAGCAAGTCAAGTCAATCCATTTCAAGTCAAGTTAATCCATTACAAGTCAAGTCAAGTTAAGTCAAGTCATTTTAAGTCAAGTCAAGTCATTCCATTTTGTCATCAATCCATTTGAAGTCAATCCATTTGAAGTCAATCCATTTGAAGTCAATCCATTTGAAGTCAAGTCAATCATTTTAACTCAAGTAAATCAATTTCAAGTCAAGTCAATCCATCTCAAGTCAAGTCAAACACAGGGCAGATGGGGCCAGCCAGCAATACATCCATTTCCTTTCATTTCAAGTGAGGTCAAGCAAAGTGAAGGCAAAGCAAAAGCAAAAGCACCGGGCAAGCGGGGCCAGCCAACAATACAATTCATTTCCTTTCATTTCAGGTGAGGTCAAGCAAAGCATTGGCAAAGCAAAATCATAGGGCAGGCGGGGCCAGCCAACAAAACAATCCATTTTCTTTCATTTCAGGTGAGGCGAAGCAAATCAAAAGCAAAAGCACAGGACAGGCCAAACAACTCATTTTATTTCCTTTCCATTTCATTTCCACTTCAAGCACAGGGCAGACCAAGCAACCAATTTTATTTGATTAAGGGCTAACAAATCATTTATTGCAAGCACATTAATGGTTAACAAATCATCATTCATTTCAAGCACATTGCAGGCTAACAAATAATTTATTGCAAGCATATTAAGGGTTAACAAATCATCATTCATTGCAAGAACATTGCTGGCTAACAAATCATTTATTGCAAGCAGGGTTAACCAATTATCATTTATTGCAATCACATTGTGGGGTAATAAAGCATTTATTGTAACCACATTAATGGCTAACCAATCATCATTTATTGCAACCACATTGCGGCATAAGAAAGCATTTATTGCAAGCATATTATGGGCTAACCAATCATCACTTATTGCAACCACATTGCGGGATAACAACACATTTATTGCAAGCACTTTAATGGTTAACAAATCATCATTCATTGCAACCACATTGCTGGCTAAGAAATCAATTATTGCAAGCATATTGTAGCCTCACAGTTCAGTGGACTCACAGTTCAGTAGACTCACAGTTCACTGGATTCACAGATCAGTTGACTCACAGTTCAGTAGATCACAGTTCAATAGACTCACTGTTCAGTTGACTCAGCAGAATCACAGTTGTGGACTTTCCCTCGCTATCTTCCAGAGTGACTGACTCATGCCCAGGCATCCGGGGTTTTATACTCCTGCCCCCAGGAAATGGGATTACCTTCATCATGGTGATTGACAGGCGAGAGGACCAATGAGCTGATCTCAAGATTTTTTAAACATTCATAACTTTTTTATTTTTCAGCGATCGGAAAAATCCTTGGGGCTCCTTCAATGGAGGAGGGCTGTGAGTAAGATGGCCAAAACTCATAGCAATATATGGTAGCGTAGTTTTCTATAATCAATTAACATTGTAGATAGGAAGTGGGCAAGATGAGACTTTTACTATGATAGATCATGTTGCTAGACAGTTAAAATGTTGTATTATTCAAGTTAAGTTAGCTTCTTCCAGAAGCTTCTCCTAGAAATAATGTATGGGAGACTCTGTTATTGGTTTGGGGAACTGTCAATAATGTACTGAGTAATTAATATGTTTGATTGGATTGTAAAGAGACCACCCCTATGTAGTTTGGCCCCTCAAGATTCGTTGACATATAAAAGGTGTCTCCATCTTAGATCGGTGTTGATCTTCTGGAAGAGTGCTTGGGGACTGTGTGATCATTTGGAGTGTGTCTGTTTGCATGAGGCTGAAGGGCTTAGCCAGGCAGAGACAAGGATTGAACCTGGTTTAGGTTTCATATAGGGGAATTTGCTGTTCCATTTAAAATAAAGATTAGTTGTTCCACTGCTTGGCGCAGTGGTTTTTGACTGAACTAGACTGGGGGATAAGCTTGAGAAGAGCATATTTAAATTGAGGGCTCATCCAGGATCTCAATGGCCCCCCTAACACAAGCTTGCAATTAAGGGTGTTGAGCTGTTCCTGATCGTGAGTGCAGAAATCGGCGCCACGGTGCGGTTTTCACATTGGTTTTTGTCACATCACTAGTCAGAGCAGATCGGTCATTCGCGGGCTTGGGATAGAGTCCCAAAGAGATCATAGAACTGTATCCACCAAGCACTGGGGGCAAAAGTGCCTTTGCAGTTAGAGGCCCTACTAGAATTGGGTTAGAGTCCCATAAAACTAGGGTTAGGTTAAAGGCCCTCTCCTCTGGGTTAAAGAACCGTAAAATTTGATCGTAGTCTGTAGCTGCAGCTGCTGGCAAAAAACAAAAAATTATCCCGTAAAAAATAAAACTAGAGGTTCGAGGCCCTATCCAGATCGGGTTTCCAATTGAGTGGATATTTCAACATGACCTGGGTGTAACAGTGCTAAGCGGCTAAGTACTGCATCGTTGCTGGGGGTGCAGGTTGGAAGCGTGCTCCAAAAATTGGCATTGACTGCCAGCGTGATGTGGTTACACAAGCAGGTGGAAACAAAGAAGCCTTTTTGACAGGGTGAGCCTATGTTGGTTAATGTCGATGCCTGTTTGAGATATCCAGATCTCTGAAAAGACGGGGGAGGACCCTCGTAAAGGCATCGGGCACTCGGTGGTTAGAGTATAGATGGGTTGAAAATACTCTAATCAATTTGAGAATTCTATATCCAAACAAATTTGAATTCGAATTTGCATGTGTCGAGTTACGCACCAAAAAACTAATTGGGCAGATCAGAGCGAATTGAAATTCTTTGATTTGAAAGTCACTAAATTCAGAATCTCATATTGAGGTGCTGGACAATTTAAAGTGTGCACATATTTTGTCAGATTAATCTGTGTATATAATAAATTCGAAGTGTGTGTAAATATTGTGTAAGATTGTTTCCGACATGGCATTGAAATATTGTGAATTGATTTTGAAAACTGTATATTGAAGATTGCTGTTAGTGTATTGTGTTTATTGTGTATTGCATTGCCTGTGATAGCATTTAGTAAATCTCAAGTGTACATATTTCTTTCAGAGTTGAATTGTGTATTAAATACTTTGTTGCTTGTAAGATACATTTGGAGTGTGTTAAGATTGTGAATTGTTTCATTGTACTGGGTGTGTATTGTTTAAGAATTTCAGTGTTAGAAAACTGGGGTAAAAGTGGGTTAAAGTGAATATATGAGAATTTGGTTTTAGTTGGGATTGTATTAGTATTGGAGCCCCATTCTTGGTTGTTCGATCGGGCATTTCGTATCCTTCCGATCGATTGCTTTGGGGAGGGGATTGTTCCATTGACCGATCACACCACGAGGAGGAATTAAAATAGTGTGTGATTGAATTGGGATAATAAGTGAATGTTTGTAGTTTATATTGGAGTGTGTTTCTGTTTACTTATAATAGGTGGTATTGTATCTTGCTTGGGTATGGTTTTGCTTGCGTGGTTTGGGCTTATTTGTCTCTGTTAAATTGAAGTATTTTGAGTGGGAGAGACTGCTAAAAAGTATTTTAATATTAAGCACCTTAATCTGGGAGACTGAGGATTCTTCCAGAACTGTTTACAGGTTGGAAGTTGGATGAGTGGTTGTAAATGAGACGAGACTGATAAGAGAGTTGGGTTCACGATTGAATAGAGCGATTGAATAGAGCAATTGAATGAAACAATTGAATAGCAAAATATTGACTGTACAATTGTGTGAGAAAGGTGTGAGAAAGGAGTGAGACTGTTAGCGCTTTGCAGATGTTGGCTATTGTTCAGGAACTATCTGGGTAGCCTTGGAAACTGAAAGGGAGGAGTGCATTATTGAAGAGGTATGAGGTGTGAGTGATTCAGAAATATATCTGTATCTGTATTGTTTCTATTGTACAAGGACATGGGGAATAATCTGGTGAAGGATATAATTAACACTTCTGAAATAATCTGGAGAAGGATATAACTACCACTTCTGAAAGCCCATTACAAATTATATGTGATTAATTCCCTCTGAAAGCAGAGATTACGAAAATTTTTGGGAAATTTAAATAAAGAGTTAGGAAGTGAATTATGGCCGATGGGTGGCCTGAAGTCAGTGACGGGGATAAGGTACATAGAAAAAATTATCCGGCAGTGTGGGGATAGCGAAGAAGGAAATTAACTTATAGAATTATGGAGAATGTATTATATGAAGAAGAAAGTGAACAAAGAAGTTGTTAAGCTAACAAATTGCAGTATGGCAGCCTCAAAGCTGAGAATAGAGCTAAAAGAAGTGGGAGCTGGCCCTTCTCTGGATATTTCTGAAAAGAAAGAGAAAGATATTAAAGATCAAAAGCAGGAGCAGAGAAGGGTGGAGTTGTCCCCATTAACTCTTAAAGGGGAAGTGGCCCCGAAGACAATTACATTTAGCAAGAGCACGGTGGTTAGTGTGAACCTTGAAGGGAAGGAAGCCCAATATTTAAAAAGATGGGCAGACTTTTTTGGTATAGAAAACAGCCTTCCTCCCATCCCTCTCATGTTCCTAGTCCTAAAATACCTTGTGCAGATTGTGAGCAGGGCACTTGATTGGAGTCTACAGCATAATTGACTCCACCCACTGAGTTTAAACCTGTAACGGAGATATTGGAAAAGGATTCTCTGGCCTTGATTGCTTCACTGGCTAGCGTAGTAATTCAGGGGGCAAGGAGTAAGGTTCCTTATAAGCCGGTGCCAGAACAAATTAAATGAACAGCAGGACAAGTGAAGGAATCACTTACAAAATATAGGGATTGCTTTAGTGAAGGAAGCCGTGCTTCTGAGGGTGAGACAAGAACAAACTATAAGATAGCCGATCCTGATATCACGAATTTCATGGAAGCAGAACAAATTCCCCGTAGGCAATTCCCTGTTGGGAACATGCCTACTCCTACTTTAGATTTGGATATTGCAGTAGGTGCAGACCATCCCCGGGCTACAGATGCCCCCACTCCAGTGAAATCCAGTTCGACAATGACCACGGATAAAAATCCAGACAGAAAAGATTTATCTGCCTCATTTGGGGAATATTTGAAACTCAACCTATATGGACAGTACCCTGATTCTCAATGCTTATTGGAGGCAGTGCAACGATTGATCACCCCTGAGGAATATGCTAAATTCTTGACAACTTTAGGGTACCCTACGTATGAATCCTTAGTGAGGGGGGTTACAAAAGAGGGTGACAGAGAAAAGGCTTTTTTTACGGCCCTTAGCAATTACTTCCAGGGACCAGTGGAATTGATACAACAATTAAAAGTTAAATCAAAAGAAGAAGAAGAGTTTGAGGCTTTGATCCCACCAGATTATCTTAGGGACATGCCTGTTCGGGAGCCTGTTTTCCCTCAGTTCCACTGGAGAAGATACAGAACAGTTAAGCCAGATCAGTGTTATGTCTGTGGAGAGACGGGGCATTGGAGCAAAGCTTGCCCCATGAGAGAAGGAAAGTGTCATGAGGTCCAAGAAGTTGATGGATCCCTAGGGGCTATAGGGATACTTGGACCCTGAAGATCAAAGGAGAGAACATTGATCAGAGGATCAGGGGGCGGGAAATCAAAGTCAAGTCTATTCCTGTAGTCCTGATCTGCCAGCCTGTCCAGAGTGTGAACAGAGTAACCTGACCCCTGCCACAGAACCCAGAAATGAAATCTGAGGGAATAGAACATACCCTCCTCATAACACTGAGATGGTCCAGGGGAAATAAAAAAATAATCAAAATCAGAATGAGAGAAACCCCTTACAAATACGTGGAAGGAAGTCATAAAGAAGAGGTAGCAATTCTAACAACTGCCTTAATTTTTATCGATTGGGATCAAGAATAGACCACCGATAGAAAGGAACATTAAAAATAATAAATGAACTTAAGAAAAGAGGCAAAGTAGCTGGTGTCAAAAGAAAAATAAAATATCTCAAAGGAACTTAGATTGGCACTAGGGAAAGGAAGAAAGGAATCTATTGCGCAGGAGGTGTAGGAGTGAGGAATAGGGGCAATTGTAAACTCGTTTAATAACATTTTGTTGAGTTGTTGTGCCTTCAGGACAGTACTGCTTATGACACGCCATTATCTGGGGATTGAGGTAAAAGGGCATGTGCACCCTCAAGAACGGGCAGAAGACACAGCTCAGGTAGGATGTGTAATCATCATTTCCATCCAAGTATTTCCCCAGAGACAGAGCCCAACAGAGATAAAGAAGTGATACTGTCCAGTTTAAGAAGGAACTGCAGTTGCCGGAAAATCAAAGGTAGACAAAAGTGCTGAAGAAACTCAGCGGGTGAGGCAGCATCTGTGGAGCATAGATGCTGCCTTACCCCCTGAGTTTCTCCAGCATTTTTGTCTACTGGTGATACTGTCCTGTCCCTTTAACATTTACAATCTGGGAAAGGACAACAGACAAAGAAGGCTGCTCCTCCTAGTTGTATTCCTATTCCTGCAAATTTAACATCACGAAGAAAAAGAAAATCTATATACCTTACACATACCCTAATGCCCAACCGTACCAACATAACATAATATTTGACACCAGTGAAAAGGAAGAAAGATGTCTCAGGTACTTAAAGAAATAAAGACAACCTCTAGAGACCATTGAGGCAAGCTCCAACTTAAAAGAATTAAAGATGAAAACCTGGGAATGAACACTCCTCTGTGGTTCTGGGACACCTACTTTGCTGTTTTAGCTACGAGTAGCAATGTTACAAAATTTTGAGATTTTAAAAGTCAAGTCTGCAATTTATCCCATCAGATAAAGCATAAAAATAAGTTTAATTTGACACCTGATTCACTTTCATATCTTCAGTATTTAAAAAGTTATGGCCATTTTCATACTTGGAAATTAGCATCTTGTTCCCTATTGCTTTTCCATTGACTTAACTCAAAAGCTGTGATCGAGGACAGTCAAAAGTCCATAACTTTCTTAAAAATTAAGAGAACTGAATGAAAATTTCAGTTATTATAGATTGAAGCATTCTGAAACAAATATGAAACAATCTTACTTGGATGACCTGAAATTCAAGCATATAATTAGCTAGTTACCTAATTATAAAATTCAATTACTAGATCTAAACATCTATCCATTTCTTATGAAAAGGTTGACATTTTTAAATAGCCTAAGTGGCCAAATAACATTCACACAAGAATTCACAATATAACATGATTTTTAAATCTTATTGTCATGAATTATTAGGCCAAATGGAAGGAATTTGATGTTTAATTCCCATAAATTAATGGGCAGTTAAATCATCTTACGAGTGGGTTTTTGTGGAACACGATCGATTGGAACGTTGCGGTTGCGGTGAATTTGAACCCCATATCGGCAGGAAAAACACTGCCGGTTCATATCGGGCCAAAATCACATTTTCGCAAAGTAAATTTTGACTAAAGTCACCCCAGGAATCAAGTTTGTATGTAAAATAAACGACTTACCCCATGTTTTGTCCCCTACTTGAGATCCGTCACATTGTAGGCGTTGACGGCATTAGAAGTAGATTTTTTATTTTAAAATGAATAATTAAATTGTCCAGCGATTTGAAAAGATATATCGAGAACGGAAAGTCCGGTCGATTGTTCTTCAGCAGCTGGCAGCCCGAGGAAGTTTGCCTCCGACAAGCAAGAGAAAACGGCATTTTAATCCCGCCCCCTCCCCTTAATGGCGCCAAAGTTGCGCACACAGCCAGTGGCAGAACTGCAGCGCCGCTGAAGGTACGTTTTGTAACATCGCTACTACGAGGAATAAATCGACCGGTTTTAAATATTAGATCCCTCAAATTATATAGTAATGTATTGGAGGGACTTTAAAAGTTTATATTTGGAAATGGTTCATAGGATATGGCTTAAAAGTATTTGAAATTTGAGTATGAATCTGCTATCTTTTATTGTCTCACCCCCAGACAGATAGCCTGAGATGGGAAGGGTTGGTAACGGTCATCAAGAGAAGGATAGAACTTCGCAGAGGTCCCGGTATTGTAGCACATGAATGAATATCCAGAGAAGATGCGAGATGCATAAGAATAATAGAGAATGAGGAAGTGCAAAGGACAAAGCTTCCCTTCAGGAAGTCAATGCTAACCACCTGGGAAAAAGAGCTGCTGGAAAAGAGAAAGTTGATAGGGTTAGAAGAAGTACCAGGGGAGTAGGTACTTGTAGTCAGAGTCGATGTATTTCACCGGTGGATCGAAATTAATCTAACCCTTGATAATAAATCGGCTATTATTATCAAGGTATAAAGAAAATTGTGCCCAGATTCGACATTCTAATTTGGCTTGATTTAAAATAATGGTCCACAACATATGGAAATATATTAATGAAATTAAACAGCTGGGAATTCCACAGCAATTGAATTGAATTGTGCTTATCGACCACAAGCTGTGGATTGAAAGGGGTAAGACAGGCCCTGAAACTTAAAATTGTAAATTGAAGGCTGAGACTGAATTTGGCTGAATTGAACCCCATGGTTGTTTTGAATAAGAGTCACGCCTGTAGTGAAATCTGGACTGAACCCAGCTGAATTTCATATGAGGAACCTTCATTAAGGGAACATTGGAAATCACCATGTGACTGCGGAGATAAGTGACTACAGTTTAGCTAGGATCATAGCGTGGGAAGGATTGTATCATAAAGTAGTAGCAGTGTACAGAGAAAGATCTTTTGTTGACAGTGGATTAAAGAAATGGATGGGAATATCTCCACCACAGTAAGAGTATCAATGGAAGTATGGACTGCTAACTTACTTTATCCCAGGTTCTTCTATGAACTTTATATTCTACTATGGATCAAGCATAAATGAGTTAGCAACACGGATTGAGGGGATACACACCCTCGAAAACTCAGGAGGTGAAGACTCATCAGCCGAGAATCATGAAGCTACGCCAATGAAAACTTGGGAAGCTTGATGAGATTCCGGGAAGATACATCATCATCTTGTTGTTAATATGTTTGATATATTAATAAATTTTATAAATAATAATAAAATGATAATAAAAAATAATAACATTCTCAAAACTCCTTAGACTCTGGAGTAGTTCCTGAGGATTGGAGGGTGGCTAATGTAACCCCACTTTTAAAAAAAGGAGGGAGAGAGAAAACGAGGAATTACAGACCAGTTAGTTTAACATCGGTAGTGGGGAAACTGCTAGAGTCAGTTATTAAAGTGGTGAAATCATTAGACAAAGTCAGCATGGATTTACGAAAAGTAAATCATGTCTGACGAATATTATAGAATTTTTCGAGGATGTAACTAGCGGAGTGGATAAGGGAGAACCAGTGGATGTGTTGTATCTAGACTTTCAGAAGGCCTTCGACAAGGTCCCACATAAGAGATTAGTGTACAAATTTAAAGCACACGGTATTGGGGGTTCAGTATTGATGTGGATAGAGAACTGGCTGGAAGCAAAGGGTAGGAGTAAACTGGTCCTTTTCAGAATGGCAGGCAGTGACTAGTGGGGTACCGCAAGACTCAGTGCTGGGACCCCAGCTATTTACAATATATATTAATGATTTGGACGAGGGAATTGAATGCCACATCTCCAAGTTTGCGGATGACACTAAGCTGGGGGGTAGTGTTAGCTGTGCGGAGGATGCTAGGAGGCTGCAGGATGACTTGGATAGGCTGGGTGAGTGGGCAAATGCATGGCAGATGCAGTATAATGTGGATAAATGTGAGGTTATCCACTTTGGTGGCAAAAACAGGATGGTAGACTATTATCTTCATGGTGGGAAATTAGGAAAAGGGGAGATACAACGAGACCTGGTTGTTATGGTACACCAATCATTGAAAGTAGGCATGCAGGTGCAGCAGGCAGTGAAGAAAGCAAATGGTATGTTAGCATTCATAGCGAAAGGATTTGAGTATAGGAGCAGGGAGATTCTACTGCGTTTGTACAGGGTTTTGGTGAGACCACACCTGGAGTATTGCATACAGTTTTGCTCTCCAAATCTGAGAAAAGACATTCTTGCCATAGAGGGGGTACAGAGAAGGTTCACCAGACTGATTCCTAGGATGTCAGGACTTTCATATGAGGAAAGACTGGATAGACTTGGCTTGTACTCGCTAGAATTTAGAAGACTGAGGGGGGATCTTATAGAAACTTACAAAATTCTTAAGGGGTTGGATAGTCTAGATGCAGGAAGATTTTTCCTGATGATGGGGAGGTCCAGAACAAGAGATCAGTCTAAGGATAAGGGGGAATTATTTTAGGACCGAGATGAGGAAAATATTTTTCACACAGAGAGTGGTGAGTCTCTGGAATTTTCTGCACAGAAGGTAGTTGAGGCCAGTTCATTGGCTATATTTAAGCGGGAGTTAGATGTGACCCTTGTGGCTAAAGAGATCAGGGGGTATGGAGAGAAGGCAGGTACAGGATACTGAGTTGGATGATCAGCCATGATCATATTGAATGGCGGTGCAGGCTCGAAGGGCCGAATGGCCTACTCCTGCACCTATTTTCTATGTTTCTATGTTTCTATGTTTTTTATGATAGTCACCAGTGTGTTTCTATGACAGTCACCAGTGTACAATTAATTATCATAAATGGTGGTTATCTTATGATAAAAGGGAGGAATGTAAATCCTGGCCAAAACAGAACAGGAAAGCACCGAAATTTAGTAAAGGATTCATGCATTGCTAGGTTATTTTATTCAAGTCTATGTTTCTGCAGATATAAGACAAGCTGCTGAATGGTGCCAGTAAGTCTAGGTCCCAGATCAGTGTTGGAGCTAAGAAATGTATCATATATACAGAAATGTATATATGAAATGTATGTTGACAGAATGAATGAGATTTCTGTAGAGGACCTCCAAAGAAGTGTAAAATGTATGAAGTTGATTGGATTACAGCAACATCATTGTAAATATTGTAAATATTGTTGCTAGACAGTTACCCTGCTGTTTGTTAATTGGCCAAATTGTTAAGCCCTGGCAGGTTTGTTTAAGTTCCTGGGTAAATGATGCATTATTCAAGTTAAGTTAGCTTCTTCCAGAAGCTTCTCCTAGAAACAATGTATGGGAGACTCTGTTATTGGTTTGGGGAACTGTCAATAATGTACTGATGTAATTAATATGTTTGATTGGATTGTAAAGAGACCACCCCTATGTAGTTCGGCCCTTCAAGGTTAGGGCCGCTCAAGTCACTTTTTCCAGTGCCTTTGCAATCATCTGTGGATGAGTGCAAACCCGTCTGCATTTTATTTTCTATGTTTCTATATTTAAAGGTAAGTATGATGCAAGGTGGTCCTGCTCAAACTTGGGAGGTAGGGACACTAAAGGTAGACCGACTCTCCCCCCCCCCCCCCCCCCTTTCACCACAAATCTTTGTACATCCCCATTCCTTTCCATTCGTCACTTTAATTTCTTGTTTCATATATCTTGTGTTTTATGACTGTTGGCAGATCAGTTTCCCTTCTGGGATAAATAAAGTTCCGTCATTTTGTACAGTATCATATCGTAGAATTAAATCTGTGCACAATTTTCCACGTGCTATCTCACTGCTACATATTTGCAGTGTGACATCTGTACCCTTGTTCTCAAAGCAATAAAGAACAGTTTGGCTTCCTAATTGTTTGTTATACTCTGAATTAATTTTCAATGATTTATGTACTGATATGTTCAAGGTTCCTCTCCCTTTTAATCACAGAAGGCCCTCTTTTCTATTTGTTTCTATCAAAATAGCTGACCTGCTTCCACATTATATTCCAATGCCGTCCTCATCCATTCACTCAGCTTGTCCATATTATCATGAAAGATTGCTGCATCCTCCTCAACACCCAGCCCTTGAAAAGATGGAATATCCACACTGACACCTAGCTATAGTGGTTTGTGACTGCTCAAAGTGATTAAGGAGCAGTTACAATGGTGTTAAACCCCGCAAGGCCACTCATTGGGAATACATAGAGGCCCTGTATATGCAGCAGAAAGGAAGCATAATTTAATAAACTACTCGCCAACTTGCCTTCCAGCATCTCCCAACCAATGCTGTCAGTTTAACTAATCTCAGGTTCATTTTTCCCCCCTACCTCCTTTCCTTTCACCAGAACCATCTGAGCAGTTTTGAGTTTGATATCTCCATAGCTACCACTTTCAAAACTGAGGGATGTTAGTTGAGAGGTCCTAGTATTTTACTAGCTTTCAGTTCCATTGATTTTAGCAAACCTTTTGCCAATATTCTTTTATTATATTTTCCATTTTGCCTTTACTGAACTTTTGAACAATATTGCCCACTTCCTTTTTCTCCTCTGATGTTTTCATTGTTTGGTAACAGCTGGGATATATTTTCGGTTGGTATATATATCTTAAAGGAAGATAAATTTGTTGCAAACTATGTATTAGCGCTATACATATTGCTTGTTTGCTGTCTTTCCTTTCTATTTAGCTAGCACACTTTACCAATTTTTTATGATTTGCTTTGTTTTGATTTAACGTCTTATGGGCCTGTCCCACTTACGCGATTTTTCAGCGGACTACCGGCGACTGTCAAGTTGCCGGCAGTCACCTGAAAAACCAGGAACAGGAATGGTGACTGTCTGAGTGGAACACACACACACAAACACATCACAAAGGCAGGGGCCAGGGCAAGCGGGGGGAGCGCTGTTCTAGCTGCATCTTTCATTTACGGAATTTCGTTCGGAATTGCATATATCGATGTATTTCTAAATGATAATAAAGTTTGATTGATTGATAAAATTCACACGGTGCAAGGCTAGGTTGATACTGACACACACCGCGATGAACAGGAAGGTTGGCACTGTAATTAAGACGGCTAAAGCACAGTGTACGGTAAAGGGCCTGTCCTACTTGGGCATCATTTGCGCCTCATTTACTCATCAGGTAGAAAATTGGTCAAGGTGTCGTGACGCGCACATGGTGAGGCGTGGAATCGCATGTAGTGGCACA
Source organism: Okamejei kenojei (assembly GCA_035221665.1). Taxonomy (NCBI): domain Eukaryota; kingdom Metazoa; phylum Chordata; class Chondrichthyes; order Rajiformes; family Rajidae; genus Okamejei; species Okamejei kenojei. The sequence goes on along the minus strand of CM069134.1, from coordinate 108,242,573 downwards.
CGGTATCGCGCGGCACTCCAGGACTTCGTAGTGTACCGAAATCCTTGCGTGCCACCTGCATGGCGTATCACTTACGCACGCTGATGCATTGGCTGCACATGCTGACATATTGCTACGCACGATGATGCATTGGCATCGCACACTGACGTCCCGACGTCGCATGTGTATCACGTGGTGATGTCACCTTGCGCAATGTCCGTAAACATACGCCACCACACGCCGCCCATATGCAGCCGTAACCTCTAACCTCATCCACACAGACCTCTTCCTGGGTTTCATGCTAGCCTTTCTTGTTGTACTCTTGCCTGGCTGATCTGTAAGTATGAGGGCTGCTGCTAACAGAAGTCTCTGTTGTTGCTGCAGTAATAAAATCTATAGTTCTTCCATGATTGTCATAATGCAGAATAGGTAAGCAGGGTATTAAAAACATAGAAAATAGGTGCAGGAGTAGGCCATTTGGCCCTTCGAGCCTGCACCGCCATTCAATATGATCATGGCTGATCATCCAACTCAGTATCCTGTACCTGCCTTCTCTCCATACCCCCTGATCCTTTTAGCCACAAGGGCCACATCTAACTCCCTCTTAAATATAGCCAATGAACTGGCCTCAACTACCTTCTGTGGCAGAGAATTCCAGAGACACCACTCTCTGTGTGAAAAATGTTTTCCTCATCTCGGCCCTAAAGGAATTCCCCCTTATCCTTAGACTGTGACCCCTTGTTCTGGACCTCCCCAACATCGGGAACAATCTTCCTGCATCTAGCCTGTCCAACCCCTTAAGAATTTTGTACATTTCTATAATCAGTCTGGTGAACCTTCTCCGTACCCCCTCTATGGCAAGAATGTATTTTCTCAGATTTGGTGACCAAAATTGTATGTAATACTCCAGGTGTGGTCTCACCAACACCCTGTACAACTGCAGTAAAACCTCCCTGCTCCTATACTCAAATCCTTTCGATATGAATGCTAACACACCATTTGCTTTCTTCACTGACTGCTGTACTTGCATGCCTACTTTGAATGATTGGTGTATCATGACACCCAGGTCTCGTTGCATCTCCCCTTTTCCTAATTTGCCGCAATTCAGATAATAGTCCACCATCCCGTTTTTGCCACCAAAGTGGATAGCCTCACATTTATCCACATTATATTGCATCTGCCATGCATTTGCCGATTCACCCAGCCTATCCAAGTCACCTTGCAGCCTCCTAGCATCCTCCTCACACCTAACACTACCCCCAGCTTAGTGTCATCCGCAAACTTGGAGATGTTGCATTCAATTCCCTCATCCAAATCATTAATATACAGTGGCTTGCAAAAGTATTCATACCCCTTGAACTTTTCCACATTTTGTCACGTTACAACCACACTTTTCAGTTTTTTATTTGTAAAAAAAATTGAAAACCATGTATCAATTTCCTTCCACTTCACAATTATGCGCCACTTTGTGTTGGTCTATCACATAAAATCCCAATAAAATGCATTTATGTTTGTGGTTGTAACATGACAAAATGTGGAAAATTTCAAGGGGTATGAATACTTTTGCAAGCCACTGTATATTGTAAATAGCTGGGGTCCCAGCACTGAGCCTTGCGTTACCCCACTAGTCACTGCCTGCCATTCTGAAAAGGACCCGTTTACTCCTACCCTTTGCTTCCTGTCTGCCAGCCAGTTCTCTATCCACATCAATACTGAACCCCCAATAACGTGTGCTTTAAGTTTGCATACTAATCTCTTATGTGGGACCTTGTCGAAGGCCTTCTGAAAGTCTAGATATAACTCATCCAGTGGTTCTCCCTTATCCACTCTACTAGTTACATCCTCGAAAAATTCTATAAGATTCGTCAGACATGATTTACCTTTCGTAAATCCATGCTGACTTTGTCCAATGATTTCACCACTTTCCATATGTACAGCTATCCCATCTTTAATAACTGACTCTAGCAGTTTCCCCACTACCGATGTTAGACTAACTGGTCTGTAATTCCCCGTTTTCTCTCTCACTCATTATTTAAAAAGTCGGGTTACTTTAGCTACCCTCAAATCCTCAGGAACTACTCCAGAATTTAAGGAGTTTAAAAAAATTATCACTAATGCATCCACTATTTCTGTGGCTACTTCCTTGAGTACTCTGGGTTGCACACTATCTGGCCCTATCGGTCTTTAATCCATTCAGTTTACCCAACACCACTTCCCAGCTAACCTGAATTTTACTCAGTTCCTCCACCTTATTTGACCCCCGGTCCCCTGATATTTCCGGCAGATTATTTATGTCTTCCTTAGTGAAGACAGAACCAAAGTAGTTATTCAATTGGTCTGCCTTGTCCTTGTTCCCCATGATCAATTCACCTGTTTCTGACTGCAATGGACCTAAATTTGTTTTAACTAATCTCTTTCTATTCACATATCTATAAAAACTTTTGCAGTCAGTTTTTATGTTCACTGCCAGTTTTCTTTCATAATCTATTTTCCCTTTCCTAATTAAGCCCTTTGTCCTCCTCTGCTGGACTCTGAATTTCTCCCAGTTAGGCTGCTTTTTCTGGCTATTTTGTATGCTTCATCTTTTTTTTTATACTATCCCTGATTTCCCTTGTTATCCATGGATGCACTACCTTCCCTGATTTATCCTTTTACCAAACTGGGATGAACAATTGTTGTAGTTCATCCATGCAGTCTTTAAATACCTTCCATTGCACATCCACTGTCAACCCTTAAGAATCACCAGTCTATCTTGGCCAATTCACTTCTCATACCTTCAAAGTTACCTTTGTTTAAGTTCAGAACCCTTGTTTCTGACTTAATTATGTCACTCTCCATCCTAATGAAGAACTCAACCATATTATGATCACGCTTGCCCAAGGGGCCACGCACAACAAGACTGCTAACTAACCCTTCCTCATTACTCAATGCCCAGTCTAGAATAGCCTGCTCTCTCGTTGGTTCGTCTACATGTTGGTTTATAAAAATATCCCGCATACATTCCAAGAAATCCTATTCCTCAGCACCCCTGCCATTTGATTCACCCAATCTATATATAGATTGAAGTCACCCATTATTACTGTTTTACCCTTGTTGCACGCATTTCTAATTTCCTGTTGGATGCCATCCCCAACTCCACTACTACTGTTAGGTGGCCTGTACACAACTCCCACTAGCGTTTTCTGCCCCTTAGAGTTTTGCAGCTCTACCCATATCGATTCCATATCCTGCTAATCCTCCGAAGCTAATGTCCTTCCTTTCTATTGCATTAATTGCCTCTCTCACCAGCAACGCTACCCCACCTCTAACTCCCTCTTAAATATAGCCAATGAACTGGCCTCAACTACCTTCTGTGGCAGAGAATTCCAGAGACTCACCACTCTCTGTGTGAAAAGGTATTGAACTCCATTAACCATTTTTCTGCTCTCTTGCCAACTGTTCAAGATTCTGTTGTAATTTTTGATAAACCTCTTCACTGTCAACGATGCCACATATTTTACTATTATCTGCAAACTTATTAACCAGGCCTTGCACCCTTTCATCTGAATTAATATAAATCACGACAGCAATAGATCTAGCACTGAACTGGCACAGCACAGATCTGGTACACCACTAGTCACAGATAGGAACAAGGAGTTGCATGGTTTATGAAAAAAAATATATAAGGTGCTTTAGTAACTCAGCAGGCCAAGCATCAATTCAGGAGAATATGTATAGGTGACGTTTCGGGTCAGGACCCTTCTTCACACTGAATGTAGGTGGGGGGATGGGAGATATAGAAGAAATTTGGAAGAGAGGGGTAGGATAAAGCCTGGCAGGTAATAGGTTGATAGATATGAGGGGTGTTGTGCAAGGCAGATAGTTGGACAAAGGCCAGAGATGAAAAGACAGAAGGTATGAGACAAAAGGATTGAAGAATTGTGAATTAAGCTAGAGGAGGGAATGCAGGTGGAAGGGGAGGAAGTCCAGGTGGTCCACAGGGGAGGGGAGGGGAAAGGAGGAGATGTGAGGGGAAGAAAGGAGAGGAGGATTCAATTTTGTAAAATTGGAGAATTTAATGTGCATTCCGTGGGTTCTAAACTACCCAAGCGGAAAATAAGGTGTTATTCCTCAAGTTTGCACGTGGCCTTACCCTGGTTATGGAGAATGCACTGGACCTAAAGGTGAGTATGGGAATGGGAAGAGGAGTTAAAATGGTCAGGAACCTAGAGATCCAGTAGGCTTGGCGGACAAACACAAATATATGGTGAAGCTTTCAATATGATCCTTAGAACAGCTTTTACTGAAGACTACCAGGGAGAAGGCAATTGTGGATTTTGTGTTGTGTAATGAACCAGATTTGATAAGGGAACGAGGTTAAGGAGCCATTTGGAGGTAGTGACCATAATATGATAAGTTTTAATCTACAATTTGAGAGGGAGAAGGGTAAATCGGAGGAGTCACTATTACAGTTGAACAAAGAGGTTTATGGAGCCATGAGGGAGGAACTGGCCAAAGTTGACTGGATAGATACCCTAGCGGGGATGACAGTGGAACAACAATGACAGGTATTTCTGGGAGTAATACAGAAGGTGCAGGATCAGTTCATTCCTAACAAGAAGAACGATTCCAAGTGGAGTAAGGAGGCTGATAAGGGAAATCAGGAACAGTAAAAATAAAAGAGAAGAAGTACAACATAGCAAATATGAGCGGGAAGCCAGAGGATTGGATAAAGTTTAAAGAGCAACCGAAGATAACTAAAATGAGGGGGTGTATGTGGGAGGGGGTGTGGTGGAGGGAGGGGTGGGGGAAGTGGGGGGTGGGCAGACACAGCTCGCACTCTGCTCGCCCCATATTCTGCTCACCTGGCACCTTCAGCTTTCACCCTCATTCAGTAGCTCCCAGTCCCACTACGACTTCACTCAGAGGCTTCCGGTTCAACTTAACAGCTCGCGGCTAATCGTGCTGGTTGCTGCAGAAGCAGCCTGCACGCAGCTCTCTGCCTGCACACTGCTCATGGACTCAGCCGTGCATCCGTGGTTTTATTCTCGGCGGGTGCCAGAAGGGGCGTTACCTTAATGGTGAATGACAGGCGAGAAGACCAATTTGCTGATCTCTGATTTTTTTAAACCTTCATAAATTTTCTAATATTTCACCAATTGGAACAAAACTTGGTGCATTTGGAGCAGAAGAGAATGGTGAATAAGGTGGCGATAACATCCTAGCGGTATAGGATACTGTTTTTGCACAAATTTGAAAAAAAACGCAAACAGGAAGAGAGAGTTTTAGTAATAGTATAGATGGTGTCTAGTTGGGAAAGGGGAAGTTCAATGGGATCTGGGGATCCTTGTTCATCAGTCAATGAAGGTGAGCATGCAGGTACTGCAGGCTGTAAAGAAAGCAAATGGCACGTTGGCCTTCATAACAAGAAGAGTTGAGTATATGAGCAAAGAGTTCCTTCTGCAGTTATATAGGACCCTAGTGAGACCACACCTGGAGTATTGTCTGCAGTTTTGGTCTCCAAATTTGAGGAAGGACATTCTTGCTATTGCGGGAGTGCAGCATAGGTTCACAAGGTTAATTCCCGGGATGGGTGCACTGAGAGAATGGAGTGGCTGGGCTTGTATACACTGGAATTTAGAAGAATGAGAGAGGATTTTTTGAAACATATAAGTTTATTAAGGGTTTGGACACACTAGAGGCAGGAAACATGTTCCCGATGTTGGGGGTGTCGAGAACCAGAGACCACAGTTTAAGAATAAGAGGCAAGTCATTTAGAATGGAGATGAGGAAACACTTTTTCACATTGAGTGTTGTGAGTCTGTGGAATTTTTTGCCTCAGGGGGCGGTTCTCTGGAAACTTTCAACAGAGAGCTAGATAGTGCTCTTGAAGTTAGTGGAGTCAGTGGATATGGGGATAAGGCAGGAACTGGGTACTGATTGCCGATGATCAGCCATGATCACATTGACTGGAATATATCCTGTCTTATTGAAACTTTGCACCAAAGATGATAAAACTAGGTAAGATTCCGAATGCATTTTAGATAATGACCAACATAATAATCCACATGAATTATAACTCTATCCATAAAACATCCCTATTCTTAACATTTCTCCATTAATTAAACCCAAGCCCTGCAATTGTTACGTCATTAGGGTTTTGATATTTTTGGCTTGGAAGCTTTTCAGCAGCTGTGCAGGTTTTCTTTTTAATTGCTTAATTTCTTCTTCAAATTTTTAGATTGGCATATACAATATGTTTGTGCCTATAAGATATGTACATAACAATGTTACAAAAAATGAATAAATTTCCCCTATGGAATCAAGCCTTGATAAAAAATAAAACTGATTTTATTTCACTTGTTTGTTGCATTTATATGGACGGCACAGTTGTGCAGCTCATAGAACTTCTGACTCACAGCACCAAAGACACGGGTTTGATCCTGACCTTGGGTGCTGTCACTGTGGAGTTTGCTTGATCTCCCTGTAATTGTGTGTATTTCCTCAGGGTGCTCTGGTATTTTCCCTCATCCCAAAGATGTGTTGGTTTGTAGGTTAATAGGCCTCTGTAAATTGCCGCTAGTGTGTAGGGAGTGGATCAGAGAGTAAAATAACACAGAACTAGTCTGAACGGGGGATTGATGGTCAGCATGGTCTAGTTCAGCTGAACGGTCGGTTTCCATGCTGTATCTCTAAACTAAACTAAATTACAAGGCTGATTAGGGTGGCACGGTTGCACAGCAGTAGAGTTGCTGCCTTACAGTGCTTCCACCGCCGTAGACCTGGGTTCGATCCCAACAATGGGTGCTGTCTGTATGGAGTTTGTACGTTCTCCCCGTGACCTGAATGGGTTTTTTCCAAGATCTTCAATTTCCTCACACACTCCAAAGAGGTGCAGATTTCTTGGTTAATTGGCTAGGTATAAATGTAAATTGTCCCTAGTGTCTGCAGCATTAGTGGGCAGAGATTGCTGGTCAGTGCGGACTAGATGGGCCGAAGGGGCAGTTTCCACGCTGTATCTCTAAACTGAACTGAACTAAATATTGAGATGCATTTTGAGGAACTTGGAGGGTCTTACACACTTTTGTTGGTTACTTACACCATGAATTGCTCCTGCCTCTCTTCTCCCATTTCTGCAATTTCAAGTTTTCAATATTTGTGATCTTTACGCCCATTCACCTGATGTAACGGAAGTAATTGAAGGCTTTTGAAATTGACTAATACTCTAATTCTATCCATTTTTAAGTAAATTCTCCCCATACAAAAACATAAATTAAGGCAACAGCTCCTAAAAAATCAGAATACCGCATGATTATTTTGTGAGTTGTTTCCTACAAACACATACAAAATGTATATTTGAAATTAGTCATACGGGATACCCGAGTAATAGAGATGTAAAATCTGTCGTCAAAACTATTTTAAAATGCTGAATAATTTATGGTATGGTGGAGAATCAGTGTGTAGGTGTGCATGCACTGCAGCCTGAATGTATGAATCAGCTATGTTCATCATCCTTGAATAGCGAGAATGAAACTGGTCCTTATCCTTAATTGATTGAATAAGGAGAATAAATTATCTGCCCATGGTCAAAATAACAAAGGATAATATATAATGGATTTAGGAAATGTTCTCATTGTATACTTCACTCTTTCGAGCAGAAATTGTATACCAAATATGTAATGAATGCAGAGGTTGAATCACAAGTCAATATCAACCATTAAGTATGAAAGAATTTTGGGCAGGCTCATAACATCAAATCTCAGGAGTAGAAATAGGAATGTGTCAGATTCCAAGAATGAAGCCTAACAGATTAGCATGTGGTTTGCCAATGCTTAATCTGTAGAGATGTTGGTCCCATTGTTAAAGTCATAATGATCTTTCATTAGGACATCCAGACAAACAAGTTTTAGATAATTGGAATGAGTAAATCAAGCTCTTACTGATTATTAAAGACACTCCCAAATTAGATGGCAATGTACAAATTGGCAAAATGCAATGTGCTCAGGAATTTTCACATCTCACAATGATAACTTGGAAGAAAGTTTTCTCTGCTAAAACAGGCATTTCTCAACTGCAGAGGACTTGATAATAGTAAGATTAAACCAGTTTGAAGTTTGATCTTGATTTTATAAGGAGTTACGTTGGTATGAAATCACAAATAACAATTACCGAAGTGGCATAGTAAGATGTGTGACTCGAGAACTACCAGATGACCTTGGAGGGCACGTAATCACCAACGTAACTCCTCATAAAATCAAGATCAAACTTCAAACTGGTAAGTTTTCGTTTAATCTTACTATTTTACTTCGGAGTCACGTGAATGATTCCGTGAAGAGTTTGAAGCTTTGTGATTTCATGCCGCAGATCGGAATCTTGCCGTCTCACTGCATCGATTGACACAGGATGAGTGAATAATCAAAAAATGCATTAAGCATGACATTGATTCAAACGTATTAATGGTTTACATTAATAAATAAATCAATAGCAAACCCTGTATCTCAGGGAAGGCTAAAGTGGGTGCAAAACAGAATGGGCAAAAACCCCGGGTTAGTAACCGGCCTATAGTAAAATATATATTTTTTAAATCAATTCAGTTGACCATCCTGCGGTCGTGAGGATATGGTCGACGGGAATGTCCATTGCCCTGGCCGCTGATGTTGATGCTGCCCTGGTGGAATGAGATATTCAATCGTCAGTGTTAATACCTGCATAAACCAGAACCTGCTGCAGCTACCTTGAAATAGTCTGAACCAACCTTCCCTTGTGTGGTTGTTTGTCGCTTAATAAACAATGCTGATTCCACACTTAGGATTCTGGTGGCCTTGATATAATATAGCAAGCCTGCCCTCCCACATAGACGTGAGTCCATGGGGTATTTCCGAAAAATGATCTTAAATCGTGCCACCCCTGGTCTGCTCTGCTTGTGTAGATCAGAATGTAAAATGTAATGGCACCTGCAGCCAATTTTATCCTATCTAGCCACAGCGTTTGCAATGTTTGCCCTCGTTGTGCTGATATTAGTGTCATGACTAAGGATGTAGCTGGAATTCCCCTGGTGAAGTAATGTTAACAGCTTTTCAATATCCAAACTGCATATTCTTGTAGTGGGAGAGCTTGTGTCAAGATCTCTTTTACAACTCGATATCCGGGGTTGAACCTGACAGAGTGGTTCCTGTTTGTTGCAGCTGTAGTGGCTCTATAACTGAATTATTGTCAAAGACCATTTAAGAATGAACTGGAAGACATCAGTTAATCTGTACCATATTAAATGTAACATTAACATTTAAACAAAACCGCTTCTGATCCTCTCAATAGGAATGTACTGCTTTTCTGGGTGCTATCCCTTCACTCTGCAGTGAGCACATATAACCATATAACCATATAACAATTACAGCACGGAAACAGGCCCTCTCGGCCCTTCCAGTCCGTGCCGACCATTTGTTTTCCCCTAGTCCCATCTACCTGCACTCAGACCATACCCCTCCATTCCCTTCACGTCCATATACCTATCCACTTTACTCTTAAATGTTAAAATCGATCCTGCCTCCACCACTTCTGCTGGAAGCTCATTCCACACAGCCACCACCCTCTGAGTAAAGAAGTTCCCCCTCACGTTACCCCAAAACCTCTGTCCCTTAATTCTCATGTCATGCCCTCTTGTTTGAATCTTCCCTACCCTCAATGGGAAAAACGTATCCACGTCAACTCTGTCTATCCCTTTCATCATTTTAAAGACCTCAATCAAGTCCCCCCTTAACCTTCTGCGCTCCAAAGAATAAAGACCTAACTTGTTCAACCTTTCTCTGTAACATAGTTGCTGGAACCCTGGCAACATTCTAGTAAATCTCCTCTGTACTCTCTCTATTTTGTTGACATCCTTCCTATAACTAGGCGACCAAAATTGTACACCATACTCCAGAATTGGTCTTACCAATGCCTTGTACAATATTAACATTACTTCCCTACTGCTATATTTAATGCTCTGATTTATAAAGGCCAGCACACCAAAGGCTTTCTTTACCACCCTATCTACATGCGATTCCACCTTCAGGGAACTATGCACAGTTATTCCTAGATCCCTCTGTTCCACAGCATTCCTCAATTCCCTACCATTTACCATGTACGTCCTATTTTGATTTGTCCTGCCAAGATGTAGCACTTCACACTTATCAGCATTAAACTCCATCTGCCATCTTTCAGCCCACTTTTCCAAATGGCCCAAATCTCTCTGTAGACTTTGAAAATCTACTTCATTATCCACAACACCACCTATCTTAGTATCATCTGCATGCTTACTTATCCAATTTTCCACCCCATCATCCAGATCATTGATGTACATGACAAACAACAGTGGACTCAACACAGATCCCTGAGGCATCCATGGCTCGATGTGACAACCTGAGCCATAAGTCAATCCATTCAGAATGTAAGTCAATAATTGCTTTATTATGCAGAGGCCGGTTTCCTGAACCACAGTTCAAACCAGCAAAGTTTTTGTATTTTAGAAATAACCGTATACCGTTGTATTATTATGCCTGACGAAAGCAAGCAACATGGCTGCTTAGCCAGTCAGACAGTATGAAACCTAAAGCAAGATCTTGCTGACTGTTTTAAGACCCAACTAATGAGGCAAAATGGAGGAAGACATAAAAGAACATTCCTCATTTTTGTAGCGAGAATGTATTTCTCCGCACTGTTCTGCCACATATTTTTGCAATCAGTGAATAAACATGAAACAAACATGTCAATATTCCATGTAGCATTGAACCATACTTTCATAAAACTTTGAGATGCAATACCTATTCTGTGTTGTCATCGATCTGAACTGGATGATACACCAGTGGCAAAGGAGATTAGGTAAATTATTACAGGATACTTTTACTTGATTGCCATGTGACTAACATATGCCACCACCGTAGTGTAGCAACTTGAAGTTGAGCATGTAGATTATGTATTTTCACTCAATAGCCCCTTACCCATGGGGTGCATCTAGTGTATATATTTAGTTGATACCAACAACAGAAGAATTGGTAATTCATGCAAATCTCCACTACCTCCAACTAGAGATGGTATTCGGAACTTCTCACATTAGAGCCCTTAGCATTAGTTTGTAATAACTGAATTTGACCGACCAAACTACTGGAGCAATGCTGAATACTGTTTGTTCATCATTGTTATTGAGGTAGCTCCAGCTGATAATAGCATAAGGTTGTTAACAATGGTCCACATGTCCTTTGAGAGGTCGTTACTTTGTACGATATCAGCTCCTTGATTTGCACAGTTGAAACACAGCTACTGTATTGCCAAATACTCTTGATGAAATAAAAGTCAGTTTTAAAACAGGTTGTTATTAACTCCAATCTCTTGCCACAGGGCGGAGTCATAGGCTAATTAATAGTTAAAGGTAAATCCCAATGACCAACAAACAGTTTATCCCATTCCACATTGTTTCTGTTATTAATACAGTTATATTTTCTTTGATAACCTCTGAAATGGGAGCTGCATAGAATTTGAGACCCTTATGAATCTGTTGTTAGTCAGGAAAATAAGTTTTCATATTCGGAAAGTTCATATGCCCGACACTCCCCATTTTTCATAATAAACAGGCCACTCCTGCCTTATTCCATGGGTTCTTTGCATGAGAACTCTGGCCCGATTTCCGAACCTTATCTTAAAAAAACAACCCTGACCATAATCCAAACCTGCTTGGAATGCTAGTACTGTGCCTCTAAGCAGATGTTTTTATCCTTTGTGTGTTGTACAAACAAGTGAAAATATTACAACTTGTGAACGGTGCACTTACCCATGTTTCGGAAGTTGCCACGCCCACTTTGTTGAGTAGGGTTACCATATAACCATATAACCATATAACAATTACAGCACGGAGACAGGCCCTCTCGGCCCTTCCAGTCCGTGCCGACCATTTGTTTTCCCCTAGTCCCATCTACCTGCACTCAGACCATACCCCTCCATTCCCTTCACGTCCATATACCTATCCACTTTACTTTTAAATGTTAAAATCGATCCTGCCTCCACCACCTCTGCTGGAAGCTCATTCCACACAGCCACCACCCTCTGAGTAAAGAAGTTCCCCCTCACGTTACCCCTAAACTTCTGTCCCTTAATTCTCATGTCATGCCCTCTTGTTTGAATCTTCCCTACCCTCAATGGGAAAAGCTTATCCACGTCAACTCTGTCTATCCCTTTCATCATTTTAAAGACCTTAATCAAGTCCCCCCTTAACCTTCTGCGCTCCAAAGAATAAAGACCTAACTTGTTCAACCTTTTCTCTGTAACATAGTTGCTGGAACCCTGGCAACATTCTAGTAAATCTCCTCTGTACTCTCTCTATTTTGTTGACATCCTTCCTATAACTAGGCGACCAAAATTGTACACCATACTCCAGAATTGGTCTTACCAATGCCTTGTACAATTTTAACATTACTTCCCTACTCCTATATTCAATGCTCTGATTTATAAAGGCCAGCACACCAAATGCTTTCTTTACCACCCTATCTACATGCGATTCCACCTTCAGGGAACTATGCACAGTTATTCCTAGATCCCTCTGTTCCACAGCATTCCTCAATTCCCTACCATTTACCATGCACGTCCTATTTTGATTTGTCCTGCCAAGATGTAGCACTTCACACTTATCAGCATTAAACTCCATCTGCCATCTTTCAGCCCACTTTTCCAAATGGCCCAAATCTCTCTGTAGACTTTGAGAATCTACTTCATTATCCACAATACCACCTATCTTAGTATCATCTGCATACTTACTTATCCAATTTTCCACCCCATCATCCAGATCATTGATGTACATGACAAACAACAGTGGACCCAACACAGATCCCTGAGGCACCCCACTGGTCACCGGCTTCCAACCTGACAAACAGCCATCCACCATTACTCTCTGACATCTCCCATTCAGCCACTGTTGAATCCATCTTGCTACTCCGCCATTAACACCCAAAGATTCAACCTTCTGAACCAACCTTCCATGGGGAACCTTGTGAAAGGCCTTACTGAAATCCATATAGACAACATCCACTGCTTTACCCTCATCAATTTCCCTAGTTACCGCTTCAAAAAATTCAAGAAGGTTTGTCAAACATGACCTTGCAGGCACAAATCCAAGTCGACTGTTCCTGATCAGACCCTGTTTATCCAGATGCTTATATATATTATCTCTAAGTATCCTTTCCATTAATTTGCCCACCACTGACGTCAAACTAATAGGTCTATAATTGCTAGGTTTATTCTTTGAACCCTTTTTAAACAATGGAACAACATGTTTAAAAAGGTTGGTAGGGTGCATGACAGTTCTGCCCAGCTGTCGTGTTGCCCCCAGCTCCAGTGAACCGCCTACTGCCGATGAGCACCTGGGGTGCATTCTGAACGATTAACCTTTGCCCGCCGTTGGCCTTAATTGATTTGTCTGCCAAGTTTTCTCCCCTGTTGAATAGGCCTTACCTGAATAACAGATTCAGCGGCTGGCTCTCACACCCCCCTGTTGGCATTGTTCACTGCCGGCACATATGTGCTTCAGTATGTTCCATCGACCTCTTTAAAGCTTGGAGTCAGTTATATCTTGACCTTACACACTCCCCTTCTCAGAGAGGGTGAGAAGGGGAGCCCTAAACAGGTGCTGCCACAGGCCGCAGAATACCTATGCAGATATGACCCCATTGGACCTGTACCTGAATGGAACATTCTGCTGGGATGGCAACTTTGTTGTCAGGAAAAGGTACCTCTGACACGTGCCCTTCATCCCTTGGGGTATGCCCCACGGCCATACCCTGAGACTCAGTGTCAGCAGGATACTGACCCATCTTGGTCTCCGCCTCCAACTGGGAGACCTGAAGCAGCTCTGTCACCTGGCACTGCTGGTTGCGGCCTACAGAGATGGAACATCTGGCTCAAACTTACCATCGAGTCGGGGTCAGAGCTAAGGTGACCCATGGCACGCGCCTCATCATCCATGAGGGTGGTATCAAGCAGCTCTCTACTAGGTGCTGCTGGCGCCTTTTGTTCAGGGTGGCGCTGACACTCCTCCTGCTGGCGTGTGCCCTGCTGTAGAACTGTATGCAATAGTTGCTGCATTTGGGATAGTCGTTCAAACGCACTATCCAGCCTCAGTGAGGAATCTTCCCCCGACTCCGTGGGCCTATTACTTTTGCTATCCAGCCACAGTGGGGAATCTTCGCCCGACTCCGTGGGGCTAGCAGACTTATATGTTACCTTGAGCAACCCTGTCCTAGGCATTGCCGGTGCCGTCTCTCGTAGAAGCCGGTGCTTTTTGACATGAAACAGCCCTGTCCCAGGCGCTGCTGGTGCGGCTCTCCCGTAGGCCGGCAATGTCACAAATGAAACAGCCCTGTCCCAGGCACTGCTGGCATGGCTCTCCCATAGGCCGGCGCTTTCATACACGAAGCAGTCCTGCCATGCGCTGCTGGCATGGCCTGTCCCATAGTCCCGTGCTATTACACATGCAGCAGCCCTATCCCAGGCACTGCTGGCGCAGCCTGTTCCCATAGGCCCGTGCTATTACAGGCTCACTAATTGAAATTTTTAGTATAGAGCTTCACCTGTGAAGGGTTAAAGAAATTTTAACCCTTCACAGCAACTTGTGCTAAGCAAAGAAAGAATTTCATTGTCAGGGACACATGACAATAAACTCTTTTAACTTTTGACTTTGAATTTAACTTCTGACTTTGACTTTAAAAACACTATAGTATACATGCATAGAAACATAGAAACATAGAAAATAGGTGCAGGCATAGGCCATTCGGCCCTTCGAGCCTGCACCGCCATTCAATATGATCATGGCTGATCATCCAACTCAGTATCCCTTACCGGCCTTTTCTCCATATCCCCTGATCCCTTTAGCCACAAGGGCCACATCTAGCTCCCTCTTAAATATAGCCAACGAACTGGCCTCAACTACCTTCTGTGGCAGAGAATTCCAGAGATTCACCACTCTCTGTGTGAAAAATGTTTTTCTCATCTCGGTTCTAAAAGATTTCCCCCTTATCCCTAAACTGTGACCCCTTGTCCTGGACTTCCCCAATATCGGGAACAATCTTCCTGCATCTAGCCTGTCCAACCCCTTAAGAATTTTGTACGTTTCTATAAGATCCCCCCTCAATCTTCTAAATTCTAGTGAGTACAAGCCAAGTCTATCCAGTCTTTCTTCATATGAAAGTCTTGACATCCCAGGAAGCAGTCTGATGAATCTTCTCTGTACTCCCTCTTTCGCACGAATGTCTTTCCTCAGATTTGGAGACCAAAACTGTACGCAATACTCCAGGTGTGGTCTCTATACCTCTGTACAAGACCCTGTACAACTGCAGTAGAACCTCCCTACTACTATACTCAAATCCTTTTGCAATGAATGCTAACATACTATTTGCTTTCTTCACTGCCTGCTGCACCTGCATGCCTACTTTCAATGACTGGTGTACCATGACACCCAGGTCTCGTTGCATCTCCCCTTTTCCTAATTGGCCACCATTGGAATAATAGTCTACTTTCCTGTTTTTGCCACCAAAGTGGATAACCTCACATTTATCCACATTATACTACATCTGCCATGCATTAGCCCACTCGCCCAGCCTATCCAAGTCACCTTGCAGCCTCCTAGCATCCTCCTCACAGCTAACACTGCCCCCCAGCTTCGTGTCATCCGCAAACTTGGAGATGTTGCATTCAATTCCCTCATCCAAATCATTAATATATTGTAAATAGCTGGGGTGCCAAACTTTTTTATTAGAGAAAAACCCTTGCAGCCCGACTCACCCGAGTCCAATAGGGCTGAACGAGTCCTTTCTTCCACCAATTTTACTCCTTGCCTGGGGACCATCATCCGTGAGCCGCTGACCGCACTGTCAGTGACTCTGGCATTACTTACTTGCCACTCCATGGCATGCCCACAGGCTGGAAGCCACTGACTGCCTTGTCAGCGGCTGCTTATCTCAAAACCCGATTTTTTGCCGGTTATCCGCTTCCGCGGTCGGACTGGGGTTTCCCCACAGTTCATAGCCGGCTCACTCATCGGGCTGTGAATCAGGCAGGAAATCCTCTGTGAAGAGAGGTTCCTGCTTGAAAAAACCCTGGTAAGTAAAAATAACTTACCTAGGTTTAACTTACCGACGGCAGGAGCGCTGCTCTGCCAGTCTGGTGCTTGCGCCAATGCGGCTGATGTACTGACGTGCATGCGCACTGGCGGGGTTCTTCATGGAATCACTCACGTGACTCCGAAGTAAAGTTGCTCTGCAACACAAGAAGAGAGAAAAATTGAGTTAATCTTACTGTTCTGTATCCTTACAACAGAACTGGCTGGTGTTGATACAAATAGGAAACTAGTGATTTATAATATGTTGACCAATATTGAATGCTGAAGACTGAAAGTATATTGAGTGATCATTTTGCAACACCACCATTCAATCTGTGAGGGTGACCATGTGTTGTAGCTGTTTGTTACATGAAAATTCCATTCATCTCCAGTCTGGTCTATCTAGCTGCCTTTCGTCCTATTCCAAAGAAATAGTAAGATTAAATGAGAACTTACCAGTTTGAAGTTTGATCTTTATTTTATGAGGAGTTACGATGAGGGATTACGTGAAGACCCCGCCAGGACGCATGCGCGACATTCTTCAAAGCAGTGGTGTGAAATCACAGATACCAGAGTAGACTAATATAGTAAGATAAGAGAGAACTTCCATACCAGTTGAACTTTATAATAGAGGGTTTTGGGAGCGGAGGGCACGTAATCCCTCATCGTAACTCCTCATAAAATAAAGATCAAACTTCAAACTGGTAAGTTCTCATTTAATCTTACTATTTTACTTCGGAGTCACGTGAGTGACTACGTGAAGATTTCAAAGCTCTGTGATTTCATGCCCTGGAACGAGACCATGCTCACACACTGCCATTCTGAAACGGAGGATGAACGTATTTCACACACGACACTGTGCTGAAAAACAATAAAGGTATTATTCATACCTAAAATAATATGCCCCACATTGGTAATTTATTTTACAGAACTTAATTTTTCCCTGCAAACGTCTCAGGATCGGCCACGGGTTTATTATAAAGCATTGAATGCGTTCATTGCTCCACCCCGCTGTAGCAAGGATGTGGTCCATAGGAACTCCCATCATCCTAGCGTCCGATGTAGATGCAGCCCTGTTGGAGTGAGATTTGAAACATTAGTATTCACCACTGCACGTAATACCACCCGAACCATCTGGATATGGTTTGCACTGTGACCTTAGGTGAGTGCATTTATGGCTAATGAGAAAGCTCTCTCCGTGCCCATAAGTGTCTTGGTGACTATATATTGGAAAGTATGTGTCACTATGCAGGGCCGACTATCTGCAGGATAGGCCAGAACTCTAATATTGGCCAAAGGAACCGGGTCAGTCTAGTTTAAGTACCCCTGTATGTAGCAGGTTATCTGCCATTTGTGACAGACATGACGTCCTATTCTAGCTTGTGTAAGGACTGGACCCATTGTGCTGATCCAAGTGCCATAATCATTCCCATCTAGGATATTAGTTTGTCCAGAGTGAGCCCCGATATTGGTGTCCATCGTCGTAACATGGTGTACTACCTATGTCCCATATATGGGTGTATCTGGGCCTGGGGGGAATAGAGTACAAATACCCCTCATTCGTTTAGGTACTAGTGGGTGTGATCCTATAGCCAGGTGATCACTCCCTCTGCCCAGATGTTAGATAGGGCACTCCTTGCACAATAATGGCACTGTAACTCAATCCTTCATCGAAATGAAGGGTGGCCAGAACTCCAGCACTTCAGTGTTGGTGGCTGAGTCATATGTAGTGTTCGTCCTGGTGCAGAACACTTCCCATTTCCTGACATATGTCAGGTACTGTCTTCTCGTGGACTCCCTGCACGACGCTGAGATGGCATTGATCGTCCTGTCGGAGAGTCCGTATCCCAGAAATGGCCTGTTCAGAAACTGCAAATCACCAAGTTCATACAGTCATGGCACGGATACTTTCCCGCACGGGGTGTGCCAACCTCCTTGGCCGTTGTTGATCCAGATGCAGGGTTCTGAGACCATCTTTGTACTGTTGGGAACCATGGTACCCGTTGCGGCGTCTTGTTTAATTATTGTAAGACTCGCCTGATGAGGCAGAAGGGGAAAATGCATAGCAAAACAAATCCCCCCCCCCAATGCAGCGAGAAATCGTCCATCGCTGCTGCCCCTGGGTCTGGTTCCCAAGCAACATATGTTGGTAGTTGGTGAATTAGTCCGGATGGAAAAAAGGTCGATATCTGGTGTCCCATACCGGTCTATAATATCTGTAAACACTTTCCGATCCAACATCCATTTAATGTTGTCGTTGAATTTACGTGACCTGATGTCTGCCACTGTATTTAGCTTACCTGGAAGGTAAGTGGTTGAGATCCAAATCTCTCTCCCAGACACCAGTGCCAGATATTATTAGGCAATTCATCACATGATATCGACATTATTTCACCCATATGATTATATATAGGCCCCCAGTGTGGTATCAATCTGTACCGTACATGCAACTGGTGCTCATCTGAGCAGTAGGCCCTGAGTCCATGAAACGCTCCCAGCATTTCTAGATAATTAATTCCTAGTGCTTTAAACAGAATAATTTTTGTGCACTCATCTGCCACCACAACTTGCGGTGGTATTAGTTGCTCCCCAACCTTTAGCACTGGCATCAGTCTGTAATGTACCCTAGGGATATAGAATGGGGTGATGGGGTTAGGATAATATGGAACATTTCTACCCACCAGTTTAATTCTAATTTACTTTCCCTGGTAGTTGCATAGGCCTATTGAAATGGCCTGTATGATTTTTGAGAGCTAAAATTTCCCTCTTCCAGGTTTTAATAATGGAGTGGTCCAATTGTGCTGCTGGGAACGCAGCCACCAATTCCCAATCACTCTTGCTCCTTGCCGAATGGATGGTTCCCTGATGCCAGTGAGGCTTTTGCATACTCCCATCAAGTCTGTCACTTTGTTTGGTGGCAAGTTGATAGACATATGAACAGAGTCAATAGTGAACCCCAAATAATCCATGGTAGTGGAGGGTTCCAATTTTGATTTATCTGGATGTACGTTAAATCTCTGTGTTTGTGGCTGATACCACCAATGTAGCCAGCTCCAATTTTCACCTACAATGAGAATATCATCAAGGTAAGCCATGACGATATGGTTATGTTTCTTTAAGTATGCTAAAGCTGGTTTTAATAAATTTGTAATAGCCTGGGTGCTGATGACAACCCATTGGATAAGGCATACTGCCATTGCTGTCCCATCCAGATAAATTTCAGGTATTTACGATGACCCTGTGTGTGACAAACGTGTCTATTTTGAAATGGACATACTGAACGGAAGTATTTAGTTTGGTCAAATCTGTAATGATACGGCAACCACCATCTTTTTAGTTTTTTATAAATATATTTGATACGAACTCTTGAAATTCTCTGATTGTTTTCTCAATCCCTTTTGTGTTTAGTCTTAACAGTTCAGCATGGCCTGCTGTTCTCTCTTTTTGTGAAGTATGAACTTCCTGCTAGGCGTATGCTGAACTGGGACGGTAGTTCGTATACAAATTCAATTTTGTAATTCTGAATACTTCCGAGTATGTAAAAGTTCAGAGGTAAAAGTGCAGCACACATGATGAAACAAGTGCAACCGTCCCCCAACTTTAATGAATCGGACATGCAATGTTTTTTAAGACAACCAGACCCACCTACCTCCATGGTTACCGGTGTTGTGTGGGTTGTCTCCGCAGTTGTTTCTTCTGGTATTGTGTTGCTGCGTTGTGGGGTTGGCGCATTTTCCATGAAGGCCGGGCTGGGCCATGGTGTGAAAGACCGCTGTGCAGGTGGGCCGGCCTTCGAGCTTTCACCACCAGATGGTCTTCCATAGCACCGATGTCTGGTGGGTGTGTAGGGGTGCTGCCGCTGTTGATAGTGGGTTTTAGAGGTGCTTGGCACCTTGATCAGGCCTATAGCCTTGGCTTCCTCATGCAGGTCTTTCACCTGCTTCGGGAGGTCCCCCAACAGCAATTTTGGCGCCTGTGTGCTACTTGTCTTGCATAATTCCGCACTTCTTGATGATGCTCTTCCTGTAACTGTAAATCTCCACTGAGTATTACACAGTCTGCTAGAGCATCACGTAACTCTTCAGGCAAATCAACCCCATCAGTTGTCCTGGTACTGCTGTGATTTTAGCAGCCAGCAGTTTCCTCTGGAGCTTCACCTCCTGGCTCCTTATAGATGGGCTCCTGTTGCCCCAGATGGGGTCATAGACTGCTGGTACTTTAAGAGAAATGGAGTTCTCTGGAGCAATGTACTTCCCAGCCATAAAGTTAATGGCTTGTAATGTAGCTGGTTTGTAGCCATGTATTTTTTACTGGCTTGCAGCTTTGTATAGGCAGTCCTTCTTGAGTTGATACAGCATGTGTCCCACAATCTTCTGCTGCTCTCTCTTCTGGCACCCCTCACAGTTGACTGTTCGGCCTTTGCCCCTTCTTCAGGGTCAGCCCAGCTCTGACCCCTAATGCTCCCCTGCGAAGAGGGTGAGACATTTGGCAGCCCTTGAAAGGATCCTGCCGTGGGTCTGCAAAGAGACCCACTGTGACTCTGCCCCTGCATAAGCAGGTCACGCTGGAGAACTGCTCCCCACCCGCTCCCGCGGGAAAGACGCCCGCCGTCGCTATCTGTGAACGGGGTGTCTTCAGGTCCGGACCCAGCCGAGTCAACGGACCTGTCCGACTTCCGGATGGTTTTGCCGCCGACCGCGGCGCACCTGCGGTCTGTAGCGGCGAGAAGCCGGGAGCTGCTGGCAGCACCTGCAGCTCTGGAGAGACGGCACGCTGCTGGCTGCTTCCACAGCAGCGGTATCAGCTGCTGCCCTCCCCTGCGCGACTCCATGGTGCTTCCTCCTGAAAAAGAAATTACACCGAGTCGCCACGCTCACCAGAAAAGGTAAGACTTACCTTCAGTAATTTTTCAAAATTCGCGCTGGAGGAGCGGTGCTCCTCCCGACTGTCGCTTCCGCAATGCGTTCGACGATATGTCGCGCATGCGTCCTGGCGGGGTCTTCACGTAGTCACTCACGTGACTCCGAAGTAAAATCCAATATAAGATTGAGAAACAACACTTCAACACAATGAAATCTTGAAAAGTTGGGCAAAAATCTCTACTGATAGCAATTTCAAAGTGAAAAAGTCTGCTCTTTCATCTGCAACTGTGTGGAAGTTTGGGTTTGTCATGGATGCATGCATCGGGTTCTGAACTTCCACATGGAAATGACTACAGGGGTTTTTTTCCCACAGAATCTAGTCCGGATTAAACTGAGTTCTGTGGATACAAGGAACTGCAGATTCTAGTTTACATAAAAAGACCCCCACAAAAGTGTCAGAGTAACTCAGCAGGTAAAACGGCATCTCTGGCGAACATGGATAGGTGATATTTCGGGTCAGGGCACTATTCCAGACTGATTGTAGGGGGTTATTTAGATTAGTTTAGTTTAGTGATATGGCATGGAAATAGGCCCTTCGGCCCATGAAGTCTGCACCAACAAGCGATCCCCGCGCATTAACACGATCCTACACACACTAGGTTCAATTTGCAATTATACTATGCCAATTAATCTACAAACCTATCTGTCTTTGGAGGGTCTTTGGTGGTACATAACTGGAAGAGAAGAGGGGCAGTACAAAACCTGGCAGGCAATAGGTTGATGCATGTATGAAGAATTTTGTTAGAAAGAAGGTTGGACAAAGGCAGAGATGAAAAGAGAGAATACGTGAGACAAAAGGTTTGAAGAGTTATAAATTGTGAAGCTGGAGAAGGAATGTAGGTGCAAGTTCAGGTGATGTACCGGGGAAATGGGGGGGGAGGGTGGTGCGGAGAAGAGTGGGGGATATAATGGAAGAGAGGAGAGGGTGGGGCTTTGTGTATAGAAATACAGTGTGCAAAGAGGCCCATCGGCCAACTGGGTCTCTGATGCAGTAAGGTAACAACTCTACTGATGAAGCATTGTGCTGCCCATACAGTGTTGCAGCTGTGTGGCACAGGGCGATTGTACATATTGAAATTGGAGAATTAGGACTTCCGGTGGTGCCATGTTATCTTAACAGATGCTGCACATAGCTCCACTCCCTAAAATTCGCAATTTTTCGCATTATAACCGGGTCTACAGGTCGGGACTAATTAAAAAATCTTAGGGGAGCCTCTGGACGTCGTGCTGATGACATCATCAGTAAGTGCTGTGAATTTAACGGAGGCTTAAAGCACTTTAAATGAAATATTCTTCCCTTGGTAAGAGCACAGTTACAAAACACTCCTGGGGAAGCCAGACGAAGCCTGCAGAATTTATTTTTGAAGTGGCTTCTGAAGAAATGATGCTTTTCGATATGGCTACAAGATCCAAAGCAGATTTGGCCAAAGACAAAGAATTTGAAGAATTAAAGCTTTTGATAAGTGAATTGAAAGATGTAAAGGTGGATGGAAAAAAGATGGAACACATGATGGGAGTGATGATGGAAAAGATAGAAAAGTTGATGCTAAATATGACTTCTTGTAATCAGAATGTTAATGAGTCTGTGAAGGATTCGATTGGCATTATTAATAAATGAATTGATGATGTGAGAGATGAACTATCGGAGAGAATTGATAAGGGTGAAGAAGACACCACGAAGAGGTTCGACACTGTGATGAACACTGTTAACAATGCACGAGATGGAGGATAAGATGACAAGAATGGTGGAGGAGATGAAGAAGGTGAGGTCAGAACAAGACCTTGCTACACGACGGATGGCAACTCAGCTGGCTAAAGTTTCAGACAAATGTCTGGACCTCGAGGCTCTTTCGAGACGTCGTAACCTAAGATTAGTTGGTGTACCACAGGGAGCCGAGGAGATAACATTTGCGAGTTCGCTGCGGGATTAATTAAAGAAGCTCTTGAGCTCCCTAACCTACCAAAAATTGAAGTAGCACACCGAGTTCCTAGATTCAAACACAAATCTCAGGATGGTTCAGAATGTACACGACAGATTATTGTGAAATTCCTGGACATTGCTTATGTGGAAGAGGTTATGAGGGATATCAAATATGGTGTGCCTCTGATGTATGGTGTAACTACTTTTAAAATCTTCAGGGACTATCCTTATGAAATCATGCAAAAGTGAAATCAGTTCTCTAAGGCAAAGCAGGCTCTCCAAGGATATAAGGAGGTCAGATATGGTGTCTACTACCCAGCTAAAATGTGCATTTCCTACAAGGAACAGCAAATATCATTCACAAATCCCAAATATGCTCTAACCATCGTGGAACAGAAGGACTAGCTGGAAAGGTTGGACATTTTGGACACTCTCTCTCTTTACTATTGCACCCAGAATGGTGGCATACTGCCCAAAGAAGGAACTTTGTTTAGACGTCTTATCGGCGGAATGCTAACTCAAGGACATACTCTGTTCCAAGAAAAGCTGGAAAAAGATAACCACCAAAAAGAAGAGCTCATCAACAGACTGGGCTTAGCTATTACTGTTGTATATGAGATTTAATGAATAACCTAAATGATATAGCATTAACTTCCTTAACAATATTAACATAGAATATTAACATAGAAACAGTAATGAATGCTAATCAGAAATGCAGAAATGGGGATTTTCAAATTAACATTTTAATTTAACCTAATAATTCTTAAGTAGATTTATAACTGGGGCGTGAGGGGCAGAGGCGAGCTACTGGCTTAGTTCCAGGAGCCAGAAATAGGTTAACCACTACAACCAACAGTTGATGATTTCTGAGATTAAAATATACGCTTAACACTTAGTAGATAAAATTTATAGTTATATCCGGAAATACCGAGGAAATGGACATATATTCTGTAAATGGGTACTATACATCTGATTTTTAAACGGCTCCCGTTCCAATACCGTTATGATTAATTGAGGGAGCGGAGCTATTTGTTTGTTTTATATCGACACGGAAGTCAATAAAGTGAAATTGGAGAATTAATTTCCATACCATTGGGTTGTTAGCTACCTGAGTTTTGAGTTTTGAAAACTGAGTTCTGTCTCAGTGACTGACTCTGAAGAAGGGTCTCGACCCAAAACGTCACCCATTCCTTCTCTCCAGCGATGCTGCCTGTCCCACTTAATTTTACATCGGAGTCACGTGAGCGACTACGTGAAGAAGGCCGTCCCCACGCATGCACGTTATTACGTCTGCGCAATGACTGACTGGCGGGCGTGTTGCTCCTTCCAGCGGTAAGTTTAAGTGCTCAGGTAAGTGTTCATTACTTAGCTGAGGTTGATGCTCCCGGTTCGGGGTGTTTTGCTTACCTTTTCAGCATCGGACTTCGGGAGAACATGTCTAAAGTAAAGAGGCAGGCCGCGACAAAATCGGCTGCGGAAGACCGCAGTTCGTTGGCAGAGCAGCCAGCGGCTACAGACTTGGTGCTGCCAGAAAGCGCCTTGGCTACTCCACGGGGGAGGAAAGCCACCAAAAAGTCTGTGAAGGCCCTGGACTCAGATGAGTTGGGCTAGGAGGTGGAAAATTCCCCTCCTTCTTTGGGCAGCATTATTGGCAGGCTGGCCCACATGGAGAACCTAGTGGAGAGGTTACTCCAGAACAATATGCTCCAAAGGACGGAGCTATTGGAGCCCGGGGATTACAGAATCCCGAGGCAGAAGCACCTGTGTTAGGGCTGCAGAATATCTCCCTCTCTGATGAGGGGAGCGTACGAGGTCAGTGTTGTACTGACCCAGAGTACGGGGGTACAGTTTGACATCATGCTTCATGGCATGAGGGGCAGACATTGGATGTACCACCTAGGCATCCAGATTTGCTATCCCTGCCCTAACAGGGGAACCATTGGAAGAAGAACTCACCATGAGCATAAATTATCTGGCCTCCCATCAACTCCAAGACCAAACGATGGTGGATACAACTGCCAAATATCATACTCCACTAAACTGTGCCTCACTCAGTGTCCCGGTTGTAAACCTTTCTATCTGGGGACACATTGGAGGGAGTGTCAGAGCCCATGAGGAAAAAATTCAAAAATTCCTCAGGCTACTTGCCTCAAGCATCACAGCCTTTGCCAGGTCAGTGGATGGGGCGCTCCTCTCTGATACTCAGCAGGATGCGATGGCATTAATATGCAATGCACATTTTGAAATCAATTGCCTCAGGAAGAATGCCATCCGTCCTGCTCTAAACCCTAAATTTGCTGGGCTGTGCAAGCCGGGGAATGTGCAACCCCCAAACCTCCTGTTCAGAGAAGACCTGTCTCAACAGGTAAAAGAGCTGGATGAGGAGGCAAAAACCTTTGGTCTTATGAAGGCACCTCCTAAGGTATCGTCTTTTAATGTACCCCTACCCTCCTCTCCATACCAGACGGTTCGCCGGATATGGTGGATGTGGTTCTGAGCAACAGGCACAGCAGCCTTTTTTAGGGCAGGGCCCAAGGCGGGCCATGTTCAAGATGCAGGGATGGCGTCCTCCAATAGCCCTACCCCCCAGACCTCGGGGGCAGAACCAGAGACCATCCTGCCGGTAAGCACTAAGGTAAGTGAGCCTGCGACTGATCAATTACAAGTTGGGGGGAGTTTGCAATTTTTCTTACATGAATGGCATTGGATAACATCTGACCTGTTAATACTGCACGGTATACAAGGTTTCCAAATTGAGTTCATTTCTGACTCGCCTCCACCCACTCAGCATACCCCTAGCCGCACTTTTGTGTTTTCAAAACAGGAGTGTATGAGTGCACAAGGAGAACTTGAGTTATTGTTCAAGAAAGGGGTAATTGATAGGTTGTGTCGTGAGCCTCACCTGTCTGTGTCCAACATATTTACTAGGCAAAAGAAGGATGAAGGATGTTGAATTATCCTTGATTTGACAGAACTTAACACCATTGTGTAGTATAAACACTTCAAAATGGAATATTTTGTCACTGCCAAACAACTGCTATCCAAGGGATGCTACATGGTGAGCATTGACCTCAAAGATGCTTACTACTCAGTGGCCATTCATGAAGATCACAGGAAAGTTTCGAAGTTTAACTGGATGGAGCAGTTGTGGCGGTTTAAAGCATTGCCTAATGGATTAACCTGAGCCCCCAGACTGTTCACTAAATTGCTAAAACCAGTCCTGGGGCTACTCAGGTCACAGACTCATATAGACATCGCATATTTGAATGACATATTAGTCATTGGAAGGACTTTGGAATTAGCTGAAATATCTGTGTCATCTAAAAAACTCTTTTTTTCAGAAACTGGGGTTCGTAATCCATCCAGTTAAGTCTAAATTGGTACCATCTATCATAATTGACTATTTGGGATTCACCATTAACTCAATACACATGTCAGTGACTGCCTCGGGGCAAACAATTAGAGTTAATTTAAGCCTGCAGGAAACTCATTGTTAATAATCAAACTTCTATTAGACATGTGGCTAGTATAATTGGAAAATTAATGGCAGCTTTCCCAGCTGCTCATTTTGAGCCTTTGTACTACCAAACCTTACAGCGAGCAAAGGAACAGGCACTCAAGTTTCATAGAGGTAGTTTTGATAGACCCATGCAATTGCCAGCTGAAGCCCTGGCTGAGTTACAATGAGTTACCAATATTCAGTATTGTTCTAGTACTATTTTAGTCAATATACCATGTTATCCTGCGGACTGATGCTAGTGCGCTAGGATGGGGTGCTACCAATACCATCTCGAGCTGCGGTGGCAGATAGGATCTGCAGGAATCATCGATGGTTCAGTCACACGTATTAACTACTTAGAGTTGTTGGGAGCACTCTATGGGTTAAAGGTTTTTTGCACCAACATGCATCATTTGCATGTCCAACCTCAGATTGATAACACTACAGCAGTAGCGTACATTAATCACATGGGTGGAAGTAAGTCTGTATTTTGTGACAAATTGTCTAATCTCATCTGGCACTGGTGTATTGCGAGAAACATTTGGGTTTCAGCTCTCTATTTACCAGGGAGATATAACACTGTTGCGGACACCAGGTCATGAGAGTTCAATGGCAACAAAGAATGGATGTTAAATCACAAAGTGTTTAATGACACTGCCCTTTGTTATGGTGTACCGGACATTGATCTGTTTGCTTCCAGGCTTAATCATCAGTTACCAATTTACGTGTCATGGGAGCCAGACCCAGGGGCAGTAGCAGTAGATGCATTCTCGCTGCACTGGGGTGGGAAATTTGTGTATGTTTTTCCCCATTCTGCCTCATTAGTCGATGTTTGGCCAAAATTGAGCAAGACTCCGCCTCTGGCATATTGGTAGTACCAGACTGGCCTACTAAGCATTGGTTCCCTCTGGTTCAAGCTTTAATCACACAGCCTTTTATGGCAGTGCCCAAGAGCACAAATCTGCTGGTACACTGGCAGGGGAAAGCCACCCTCTTCATAACCGTATAAATTTATTGGTTTGCAGATTCTGAGGAGACCATTCCTGGGGCTCGGACTTGCAGAGCGTACCATAGATGTCATCACTGCGGCCTGGAGGAAGAGCACATAAAAACAGTACATCACTCACATAAGGAAATGGGGGATGTACTGTTCCCGCTCTAATATTTCATATGACACGGCTTCTATTACGGATGTTTTGGAATTTCTTTTGTCACTTTTTCATGACAACAAGCTCAGTTACAGTGCCATTAACAGTGGCTTTGTCAAATTATTTATGGCTGGGGTCAGCGAACCACATGGTAGGGTCTCACCCTTTAATAACCAAGTTTATGAAGGGCATTTGAACTCCACTCCCCCTGGGCCCAGGTACACACATATATGGGATGTGAGCGTGGTTCTCATGCTGCTCCGTCAGTGGGCACTAGCTTCATCTATCTCTCTGCACCATCTTACACTCAAAGTAGTCATGCTCATGGCACTGGCTTCAGCACAATGGGACCAGAGATTACAAAAACTCCGACTGGACAGTATGGGTACATCTTGTAATAACATCATTATTCATTCATGACCTCGTTAAGCAGAGCAGGCCAGGGATACAAGGGCTCAAATTGAGTTTATGGCATACCCCTCAGATCCATGAGTGTGTGTATTGTCACACATAATTCAATACATAAAGGTCATAAAGAGCCTGAGAGACTTGGAACTCTCCTTCTTTGTTAGTTATACTAAACCTCATAAAAAGGTCATGGTGCAGACCATCTCGAGATAGATTAACCAGGTTCTGGCGTGTGTAGGAGTGGGCACTGACACTTTTAAACCTCATTCCACCAGGGCTGCATCGACATCAGCAGCAAGGGATATGGATGTCCCTCTTGACCACATTCTGGCAGCTGCAGGATGATCGAATGAGCGGACGTACCAAAGGTTTTAAAATAAGCCTATCGCCAGACCGGGGATTTTTGCTGATTCGGTTTTGAGTTCTGCTTCACAGTTTCCCCCTGGGTGAGAGGAGTCACTGTTAATTTATTTTGTTATTAAAGCATCAGTATTGTTTAATCATGTAATGTTTGAATGCATTAATATTTCTCACTCGTCCTGGTCAATTGATGCAGTTGTGACGCGTGAACTCGTTCCTCGGCATGAAATCACAGAGCGTCAAAATCTTCACGTAGTCACTCACGTGACTCTGAAGTAAAATAGTAAGATTAAACGAGAACTTACCAGTTTGAAGTTTGATCGTTATTTTATGAGGAGTTACGATGAACGATTACATGCCCTCCGCTCCCTACCCTCATAACATAACGATCTTTCTGTAAGTTCTAGTCAAGTCTAATCTTACTATTTTAGTTCACCAACTCTTTTTCTGTGATTTCACACTGCTGCTTTGAAGATTGACATGCAGGCGTGGGGACGGCCTTCTTCACGTAATCGTTCATCGTAACTTTCATAAAATAATGATCAAACTTCAAACTGTTAAGTTCTCATTTAATCTTACTATTACTCCATCATGTTGTGTCTATTTTCTGTCTCATTGACTATTGATTTCAGTGGAGAAGTTACAGGAAACTTACCTGTTATGATTTAATCGAACTAATTTAAGTGTTTTAAGTATTGCCTTTATATCTGAGGAGTTATCACTGTTTGCATGTTTTCAGGTTAGAACTTTCTTTTAAAAAATAGGTTTAACCTTTATCACATTGAATGTTCTTAAATGCTGGTAAATGACAGTGATCTTCATCATTATTTAACAAGTAACAATTTCTTATCAGTCCAGAATTTTACAAATATGGTTCATAGTTCTCACTTCTCATATATTTACCTGGAATATCAACGAAAAGGCCCACTGCTGCACATGTAATATCAGGGACAAAGGACCATACTTTGCCCTCTGCCTGAACTCATCACTGGTGGTATCCACAACATTATCTTGATGCAAAGCTTGCTTACCCTCAGAACCAAGAGGCATTAGGCGTAGTGGAGCAGATTCCCAGCAACAAGTAGGCCTCAGGCACCACACGGCTGGAGCTCCAGTCATAGAATCCTTCAAAAGTGTTTGATTGCTCACAGTAGCTCATTGTGTTTTTTAACATTTTAAGGTAAGAACAGAGTAACACGGGGGGTTGTCTGGTGAGCAGCATAGCAAATGGCTTTGCAGAATGTTTAGATAATTGAAAGGTTCCCTTTTTATCTGCAGATTTAGTATATAACCAGTGGGGATAGTTAATTTATAGATATTCATTTTACTAAATACGCCATTAAGAAAATTAATGATCAAGTATTTTTCACTGAGACAGCATGCATCATAAATTCTCATGGACAAGGTGATTTACAAATGGAAGAAACTACTGCCATAATCAATCATAAGAATTTAGATCATAATCCAAAAGCAATGTTATTATTTTAAGGTCAAGTGCAATTCTTTCTAAGATGGTAATCTTTCTCGATGATATACATTTCTTTAAAATTGTGTAAAGCATGCATCAAAAAAAATGTAAAGTCTAATTTTCTCATGAGATCGCAATGAGTAATATCACAGTTATCTACGATTGTTTACTATTTTCCTTTCTCTTTGCCCTGATGGTTTCTGCTCTGTTGGATTCCCTGTTGGTAAGATGACCTTTCATGGGATTCTGGAAAGAAATTCACACAATTAATTTTGACCTTTTCAACTCAGTGGATTTGGTTAGGGTCCCAAATGTCGCCATGGTATTCAAGGCAGAAATGGAAATGCTATTTAATTGTAGCCTCATCAAGATGTTCTCTTTAATATTAACATATTGCAGTGATTAATAATATTCCATTTCGGAATAAATCGGAATTCTGATTAAATTTAGCCCGCTGAATTCCACAAGTTATTTCCATGGGTTGAGTTAAAAAATTCCATTAAGTTACCAAGATCCCAAAATAACCTCAGTTATTTTTTGTTTTGTTTTGTAGAACAATACTGTTTAGAAATTGCAAGTGTTCTCTACAAATTGGACATAAAATGTGACATTATATGCAGTGTTCTGACTTGATCTGTATTGATCACGGAGCTATATTAAGAAAAGACACAACAATAAGCCACACTGGAAATCAAATATGTACGTTCTTTTCCCGCTAAACTGTAACTTTTCACAGAAATGGGCAATCAAACCAAACTGTTAAGCCTGAGGAAATACAAAGTTTCCCAGGTGATTTCTACATTAAAGGGTTCAGTGAAAATAAAACAGAGTTAATCAGGAGATTTCTCCGTCATCCAACTTGGTGAGGTTTAGGCAATCTTACAAGATCATTCCAAATGATGATGACTGTTTACCCACTTTAAAACATTTGCCTGATGAGCTAAATGGTTCTTAAGTAATTCCTGACTTTTTCCACAGTACTTCCACTATTCTATTTAAAAAACAATCTATTCCTTTAAACCGCATTGGGTGAAATGGACCATTATAAACTTATTCTTTCCTAATCCTTTGTTCACCATTTTCATTCATCTACCCAGCCCATTAACTATGTTCATCACCCTTACTTACCTGGTTCCATCTGTCCACCACTCACAACTTGGAGTTCTACTGCCTTGACTCAACTTTCCTATCCTCTTTCCTACCTGGTTCCATGTGTTCATCATCCTTCTCTTACCTCATTCCACTTACTATCTACTGTAGAGGCAGATTTTCATATCTTTCGAGAATTTAACCCCCTAGCCGCTAAATGGATGAGCATGGTTAAAGGGGGGTCTTCGAAATGCATGTGAGACCTTCAGAGCTTCTTCAAAAGCAAAATCCTTTGATTAATAAATGCTTTATTGTTGATAGAAAACAGGCGGAGATACTAAACACTGTACCAACGAGGAAAAAATAGCTTGCACTATACATCCGCAATCAAGATTCTTCATTGATCCTTCAAAAGAATAACAGGATCTTTAACAATAAAGTTCACAGTTAAGTTTGATTCAATGTCTGGATCATTAGCAGAGATTTCAAATCCCAGCTCAAGCTTTGGCCGTTCTCTGCTTGGCTTGCAGACAGATTTTAGTTCATCGATCCATCTGTTTTCGCTTAAGAAACAGTTCACTGTCAGTTCTATGGAAACTTAATTCACAGAATTTTCTTCTGTGTTAACATATTTCAGTTGTACAACATTAGTAACTCCCAATGCTCTTTCCATTGGCAGATTGTCTCTGTCCAAATCCAACTCACTGGTTTCTTTGGCTCTGTCATCTAGTGGAATGCTTTCACAATTGTCACTGTTCCACTTAGAAAATGTGAATCCTCCCTTATTGCAAAGAGAAGTCAGATGTTCTACTGGTAGAATTGCTTCTTGCTCAGTAGACATGGATTTTAAGCAATCATCCTTGTAGAAATTATTCTTCAAAGAGATTCTTACATCATGAAATTTAGTATTCTCTTCAAACTTGCGTTTCAAATTCTGGGTACATTACTCTGCCATATGACAATTATTTAGTAGATTAACACTTTCTTGTTTGAAAGGTAACATCTCCAAGTTTGCGGATGACATGAAGCTGGAGGGCAGTGTTAGCTGTGAGCAGGATGCTAGGAGGCTGCAAGGTGACGTATAGGTTGGGTGAGTGGGCAAATGCATGGCAGATGCTGTATAATGTGGATAAATGTGAGGTTATCCACTTTGGTGGCAAAAAAGGGAAAGTAGACTATTATTTGAATGGTGGCCAATTAGGAAAAGGGGAGATGCAACGAGACCTGTGTGTCATGGTACACCAGTCATTGAAAGTAGACATGCAGGTGCAGCAGGCAGTGAAGAAAGCAAATGGTATGTTAGCATTCATAGCAAAAGGATTTGTGTATAGGAGCAGGGAGGTTCTACTGCAGTTGTACAGGGTCTTGGTGAGACCACACCTGGTGTATTGCGTACAGTTTTGGTCACCTAATCCGAGGAAAGATATTCTTGCCATAGAGGGAGTACAAAAAAGGTTCACCAGGCTGATTCCTGGGATGTCAGGACTTTCATATGAAGAAAGACTGGATAGACTCGGCATGTACTCGCTAGAATTTAGAAGATTGAGGGGGGATTTTATAGAAACTTACAAAATTCTTAAGGGGTTGGGCAGGCTAGAGGCAGGAAGATTGTTCCCGATGTTGGAGAAGTCCAGAACAAGGGGTCACAGTTTGAGGATAAGGGGGAAGTCTTCTAGGACCAAGATGAGAAAAATCATTTTTCTCATCACACAGAGATTGATGAATCTCTCGAATTCTCTGCAACAGAAGGTAGTTGAGGCCAGTTCATTGGCTATATTTAAGAGGGAGTTAGATGTGGCCCTTGTGGCTAAGGGGTTCAGGGGGTATGGAGAGAAGGCAGGTACGGGATACTGAGTTGGACGATCTGCCATGATCATATTGAATGGTGTCGCAGGCTCGAAGGGCCGAATGGCCTACTCCTGCACCTATTTTCTATGTTTCTATGTTTCTATATAATTCCACAACATTGTCCCTCAGTTTTCACTGAGTAGTTCCTAATATCCATGAACTTCAACTCTTCATTCGACATCTCTTCAGATTCCTTGCTGGTACTTTCCTTGAAGTGATGATTGTATGGCTTCATCACCGGATTTTCTAATTCATCAGTAGATATTTGATTAACAACAATGGCAGGACTTCTTCTAATTTTTGTTTTCGTGGTTCCTTTTCAAGGCGGAATAGATTACCCATCCAAGTCAGGTTTTCGTAGCATACGGTCCATCACCTTGGCTCCTAACAATCTGTATAGGTTCTAATGCCTTCAAAACATTTGTTCCGATCAGTAAATCAACACAAGAATTTATTTCAGATATCTTGACATCCTTCAGGTAAGGCCATTTTTTCAAGTCTTCATGTCTTGGTATATTTTGACGACCAACAGGCATAGTTCCATGCGTAAACATTTCAGATATCGGTATAAAATTATCTTCATCCAAACTGAATATCACCATACTCGTAATGTAATGACTCATGCTCTCTTTATCTTTAGTCATGGTATGCAATCGAATCTTAGTCCTTTCTCCTGTGATTTTCAATCTTCTCATCAGGTTTTCTGTGCAAAAGGTAGTCGAACTTCCGTGATCCAGAAAAGCAGATGTTAGTAAAACTGTATTCTTCTTGCTGTTCCTTACCTGTACTGGTAAGATGGAAAAATTACAAGCTTCAAGCCCAGCCTCTATATGAGCAGTTACTTGAGGCGAGGTGATAGCATCACTAGTAGTTGGCTTCTTCTTCTTTTCTGTTTGCTCCAGTTCATCTTCTTCTATTTGCTCTGGTAGCTAATCATCCACTTGTTTCAGTTCTTCCTCAATGTGAAGTGCTTCAGGATGATATGGTCTGCACTCATAGCAAATTAATGACTCTTACAGTCTTTCACCATATGTCATTTTTTCAAACATCTAGAACAGATTCCCTTCTCCTACAAGAAATCCATCTTATCTTCATACTCTTTCATCTTGAATCTTTGACACCATCTTATGGTGTGACCAACTTCATCACATAA
Source organism: Okamejei kenojei (assembly GCA_035221665.1). NCBI lineage: Eukaryota > Metazoa > Chordata > Chondrichthyes > Rajiformes > Rajidae > Okamejei > Okamejei kenojei. Next base: position 108,208,682 of record CM069134.1, on the reverse strand, counting down.
CAAACAAAATACTATTTGCTTGCTAGTAGATACATTTCTTTTCATTCCATCTGTCTTTTCCACAGGTATGGTCAGACTGAACAAGGGTCTCGACCCGAAACGTCGCCTATCTCCTTCGCTCCTTAGATGCTGCTGCACCCGCTGAGTTTCTCCAGCTTTTTGTGTACCCTGCTTAACAAACTTAATGGATTGCTAAATTAGCAAATTTCAGTGATGGGGTCAGGGTAACGGGAGAAGTTAAGACATTTACGGGGACTGACCGCGTAATACTGCAAAGGATCTCCACCATACATAGGAATGTCTGCTGGTGGTAGAATGAGAGAGGTATTATGTCGAGCTATGATCTTGTTAAATTCTGTTTGCCTATTCAACACTGCCAATAATCTATCCTGATAACTCTGGCTTGACTCCACCTGTCGATAAACAGGCCTCTGTGATTCAAATTGGCTTGCTCGCACCTGTGCTTCAGGCCACGAAAAAGCGTGGACCACTAATTGTTTGTCTCGAGCATCCACAGACGCTCCAATAGTAATTGGTTTCGATATAGCACTCATTTGCTGAGATGAAGTTTCACCCATCTTCCTCTGTTCCAATGGGTTTTCAAAGCCATGAAATCTGGTGGACCTCGATTGTGAATTGATCTAATTGCTGATTCACTTCGAGCAGTTTTTCTTCTTGGTCCTGAGTTCATCGTCTTCGATTATCTAGAGTTGCATCTTGACCCCTCACTTTCCAGTAGCTCCTTCTTTGCTTTGGCCATCGCCATATTTGTGTCTTGTTCCAGTTGTTCCTTTCGTCGCCTCAGCTTCTCTTGCTGTTATGTCATCTCTTCTTGTTCTTCCTCAACCTCATGTTTCTTCTTCATGGCATCCACCTCTATTGCGAGAGCAGCTAGCTCAGCTTTAGCTGCTAATCGAACAGAAGCCCTCAAAACCGAACTGGCTGAAGAACCAGATTTATGTCTTGATCCTCGTGAAGATATATTGGAGATATTATCTTGTTGTGTAATTTCATCTTCCATTCTGGCACCTTGTTGCTTCGCACTTCCAGTTACTAAGCTCTTAGGTTGTGACATAATTTCAGATAACAACTTCTCTGCCTATTTCATGAAACTATTGAATATCTTCTTCTTGTCTTCATCCCACAGGTATGTCTTCTGCGTTCTTCCCAAGACGGCTCTGAACACAGCAGTACATCTTGTTTCTTGCCAATCTTCTGGGTGAGGTTCCATTGTTGGCTCATATTAGATTTCACCTTGATCATGTTCTGTTCTGATTGCATTAGTTTCTTCTGTTTCTCAATTAATCTGGTAACCTGGTTCCATAATTTGTTTCTCTCTATCTCGATTTCTTTCAAGTAGGCAGCTTGTGAAATATCTGTTTCTTCTCTATACATGAGTTTAAATTGTCTGGCTGGTCTTTCACCACCACCTCATGGTTAATCAGGCATGGCACTTTCTTCATCTTCTGATTCCATAATTTTAAAGAAGTCTTGGCAGGTCGCCAAGCCTTTAAATTTATCGAACAAAGTCCTCTGCTAGTAGCTTTGACTTTGTTTTGTCAACATTTATTTCAAAATTATAGCATACTGATAATGTAGAGGACATCTCTCCAACATCCATGGAATAAAAGATGATGATAATTCAAATGGAATGTGCTTATCAAAAGATTCAAAACAATCCAAGGTCGGTCTGGCTAGAATCTCCATACAGACTGAAAAACACTTTCTGAGTCTCTGTTACATTTGGCGTTTAAAATTAAAGCTTGCAGCTTCAAATTCAAAGAAATACAATTGATTTTTTACTCACAAATCCTGTGATGTCTTCAGATAAGTCTCGATGCTGTCGATAGACCTCAAGGCCTCCACTGGCCGAGATCTATTGGCTTCAATTCCTCCTGGAACCACTTTCTACTAGCTAAAACCTCTCTGAGACTCTTAACTAATCTTCTGTCCCAATCTCTGATACTTGTTTCACCCCTGTGACGGAGGTCTCCGTCGACTTAACCTTCTGTCCCACTCTCTGGGACTGGTATATAACCCCCCTGGCAGAGGTTACCTTCGACTTAATGTAGCGGCAGATTTTCATATCTTTTGAGAGATTAACCCCCTAGCCGCTAAATGAGGGGTTTCTTCAAAATGTTTGCGAGCGAGCTCACAGAGACCTTCAGAGCTTCTTCTCAGATAAGTCTTCTAAAACAGTCCTTTGATTAATAAATGCTTTGTTGTTGATAGAAAACAGTAAGATAATCCAAACTTCTTTCGACATTACTGCAATCTTCATTGAACTCCAGGTTATTACTTTAAACATTAGAAAACTCCTCATGTCTCCATTACACTTCGCATGATCTCCTTTATGGCCCGCATGGCCCGCATCCCTACTTGTTCCAAACTACACTAAAAAGTAAACTTCTGCGCAAGCATCTTAGCCCCAGCACACCCAAAAACACGTCATAAATCCCACCCACAATGTAACGGGCAGTCTAAAATTTAAAGGCACATGCCATTATCAATGACATGCAAAACAGGCCAAATGGCCACTACACTCTCCTCTTCTGCATCCCCTCATCTAACTGGCTCAATCCCCTCTTCTGCATCCCCTCATCTAACTAGCTGATAACCTATATATTTTTATTTTCTTATTTTTCCACTCATCACATGCCGAACTCATGCCAAACTCTGTCTCAACACTACACCTCCCTATCGTCCCCACCTGGCTTCAGTGCTATCATCCATCCCCCAGCCCTTCATTGGGTACCACCTATCACTTATTCAGTGTTCAGTGTTTTAGTGTTCTATATCTCTCTATAACACTGTCTATATCTCTCATTTTCTTTTCCCCTGATTCTCAGTCTTAAGAAGGGCTTCAATCGGAAACATCACCTGTTCCTAAACTCCAGAGATGCTATCTGAACCGTTGAGTTACGCCAGCATTTTGTGTCTGTTTCAGAAGTCTTTTTACAACTGTAATTAAATCCTCAATGCTAGGATTTTGACCTGGGAAGGATTCTGACATTATTTTACATTTTCTGTCAGTGGTTTTGGAGGATATTGCAGGGAAAGTACGTTCAGTACTTACAGTGCTTTCTTCTGCCTGCTGTAGGTAATCCAAGGCTCATAAGCATATAGGGCAGGAGCCACTGTTGTCCAACAAACCATGAACTTTTTGCCAGATTTGCGATGTTGATTTTCAAACATTCCTTTTCCCAGATGGCCAGAGGTTGTACTGGTGTCTACCTTTGTGGTCAGGATACCAGTAGCATACCTGCCAACATTTGAAAATGAAACGTCTTACTCTGAGTGCGCAGGTTCACGGATAGCGACCACATAACTGGTGGGGTCATACCCATGTAAGATTACAAAAATGCAAATCTTGTTTATTGCGCATTTGTAATACAATTTATTGTGTATTATATGTCATGGCTGCTTTCTTGCATTTGTCCAGATGTTTATCATTGAAAGTCATTTGGTAGCAACGTTTCCCATGGCCTGGGGAAACGTTAAGATGCTAGAATCTCTCTATATTTCATTCTTTCTTTCTTTCTCTCTCTCTCTCCCTCCCTCCCTCTCTCTCTCCCTCCCTCCCTCTCTCCCTCCCCCCCCTCTCCCCTCCCTCTCTTTCTCCATCTCCTGCCCTCTCTCTCTCCATCTCTCTCCCTCCCTCTCTCTCGCCCTCTCTCTCCCTCCCTCTCTCTCCCTCCCCCTCTATCCCTCCCTCTCTCCCTCCCTCTCTATCTTTTCTCTCCCTCTCTCTCTCTCGCTCTCTCTCTCCCTCTCTCTCCCTCTCTCTCTCTCCCTCGCTCTCTCCCCCTCCCTCTCTCCCTCTCTCTCAACCTCTCTCCGGCTCTCTCCCTTACTCTCTCTCTCTCCGCCCCCTCTCTCACTCTCTCTCTCGCTCTCTCTGAAGCTGGTTGGTGAATGGTCGCAAAGCCCCTCGGAGACAGCATCTGATTGGCCGCCGAGTGACCAGCGTATTATGTGATTGGGCACTTTCCCCTTAGAGACAGCGGCTGATTTTATGGACGAATTTTAAGGGAAGCTGGTCGGTGATTGGACGCAATCGCCTTAGAGACTGAGGTTGATTGGCAGTTTTTTCCCCTCATTTCAAAATCATACTGTTCCGATTTATCACACTATTTAAGGCCCACAGGAGCCATTGGAAGTGAAGGAGGGGGAGGAGCGACCCCCGACCGGTAAGGTTAAAAATCAAGCGCGGGGCTTGTTTTTCCTCAGAGGCCCACAGGAGACGTTGGAAATGAAGGAGGGGGAGGAGCGACACCTGACCGGTAAGGTTAAAAATCAAGTGTGGGGCTTGTTTTCCTCAGAGGCCCACAGGAGCTGTTGGAAGTGAAGGAGGGGGAGGAGCGACACCCTACCGGTAAGGTTAAAAATCAAGCGCGGGGCTTGCCTAAATCCATAATGTTCCATTTGGAGAAGTGCTTTTTTATTTTTTTGAGGAAGCCGCTGATTGGTGGGAAGTGGACTAGGGTAAGCAGCTGAGTGGTGGGAAGTGGACTAGGGTAAGCAGCTGAATGGTGGGAAGTAGACTAGGGTAAGCAGCTGATCTACAGTCAGATTTCAGCAGTTTGTAGTGATTTCGTATTGTGTTGATATTGTATCCTGTGTAAGGGGGGAGTATGAAGGCCAGGGCAGTGTACTGTTCTGGATGTCAGATGTGGGAGGTCAGGGAATCTGATAGCCCTCCAAACGTCCACATCTGCGCCAGGTGTGTCGAGATGGGGCTCCTAAAGGACCGTGTTACGAACCTGGAGCAGCAGCTCGATGACCTCCATCTGGTCAGGGAGAGTGAGGAGGTCATAGAGAGGAGCTACAGGGAGGTTGTCACTCCCAGGCCACAGGAGGCAGACAAGTGGGTCACGGTTAGGAAGGGCAAGAGGCAGGGGCTAGAGAGTACCCTTGTGACTGTACACCTGGAAAATAGGTACTCGGGTTTGAGTACGATTGGAGGGGACAGTCTACCTGGGGGCAGCAACACCGGCCGGGTCTCCTGCACAGAGACTGGCCCTGATGCTCAGAAGGGTAGCAAAAAGAGGAGGGCAATTGTAATAGGGACTCTATAGTTAGGGGGTCGGATGGGCGATTCTGTGGACGCAGTCGGGAGACCCGGATGGTAGTTTGCCTCCCTGGTGCCAGGGTCTTGCATGTGTCGGAACATGTCCAAAAGATTCTGAAAAGGGAGGGAGAGGAGCCTGATGTTGTGGTACACATAGGTACCAATGACATAGGCAGAAAAAGAGATGAGGTGCTGAAGGGAGAATTTAGGGAGTTGGGGGGAAAGTTAAGGAGGAGGACCAAAAGAGTAACGATTTCAGGATTACTGCCTGTGCTGTGTGACAGTGAGAGTAGGAATGAAATGAGGTGGAGGATAAATGCGTGGCTGAGGGACTGGTGCAGTGGGCAGGGATTCAAGTTTCTTGATCACTGGGACCTCTTTTGGGGAAGGCAAGATCTGTACAAAAAGGACGGGTTGCACTTGAACCCGAGGTGGACCAATATCCTGGCAGGGAGATTTGCAAAGGCTACTGGGGGAGACTTTAAACTAGAAAGGCTGGGGGGAGGGACTCGGGTAGAGGGGGCTATGGGGGACAGGGTGTGCGGCAAGAGGCAGAGAAGGGAAGCACTTGGACCAAAAAAGTAGGCGAGAAAGAGGAAAAAGATAATAGACAGAGAATAAGGGGCGGCGGAGGATGGTGGGTTTCTAAAATGTGTATATTTTAATGCTAGGAGCATTGTAAGAAAGGTGAATGAACTTAGAGCCTGGATTGACACCTGGAAATATGATGTGCAATCAGTGAAACATGGTTGCAGGATGGCTGTGATTGGAAACTAAATATTTTCCAGCATTTCGTTTGCTTCAGGTGTGATAGAATTGGAGGGACCAGAGGTGGAGGTGTGTTGCATTGCTTGTCAGAGAGGATTATACAGCAGTGCTTTGGCAGGATAGATTAGAGGGCTCGTCTAGGGAGGCTATTTGGGTGGAACGTGAGAAGTGGGAACGGTGTAGCAACACCTTTAGGGGTGTATTATGGACCGCCAAATGGGAGCGAGAATTGGAAGAGCAAATATGTAAGGAGATAGCAGATATTAGTAGTAAGTACAAGGTAGTGATTGTGGGAGATTTCAATTTTCCAAAAATAGACTGGGAAACACATTCTGTAAATGGGCTGGATGGTTTGGAGTTTGTAAAATGTGTGCAGGATAGTTTTTTGCAGCAGTACATAGAGGTATCGACCAGAGAAGGGGCAGTGCTGGACCTCCTGTTAGGAAACGAGGCAGGTCAGGTGACGGAGGTATGTGTTGGTGAGCACTTCAGGACCAGTGATCACAATACCATTAGTTTATGGAGAGAGTCAGAACTGGACCTAGGGTGGAGATTTTTGATTGGAGAAAGGCTAACTTTGATGGAATGTGCAAGGATTTAAAAGGAGTGAATTGGGACACTTTGTTTTATGGGAAGGATGTAGAAGAAAAATGGAGGACATTTAAAGGGGAAATTGTAAGAGTACAGAATCTTTATGTCCCTGTTAGGGTGAAAGGAAATAGTAAAAATTGGAAAGAGCCATGGTTTTCAAGGGAAATTGGACACTTGTTTCGAAAAAAGAGAGATATCTACAATAATTATAGGAGGCATGGAGTAAATGACGAGGTGCTAGAGGAGTATAAAGAATGTAAAAAGAATCTTAAGAAAAATTAGGGAAGGCTAAAAAAAGAAGATATGAGGTTGCTTGGCAAGAAAGGTGAAAGTAAATCCAAAGGGTTTCTACAGCTATATTAATAGCAAAATGATAACGAGGGACAAAATTGAACCATTGGAGAGAGAGAATGGACAGCTATCTGCAGAGCCAAAAGAGATGGGGGAGATATTGAACAATTTCTTTTCTTCGGTATTCACCAAGGAGAAGGATATTGAACTATGTGAGGTAAGGGAAAAAAGTAGAGTAGCTATGGAAACTATGGGATTCAAAGAGGAGGAGGTACTGACACTTTTGAAAAATATAAAAGTGGATAAGTCTCCAGGTCCTGACAGGATATTCCCTAGGACATTGAGGGAAGATAGTGTAGAAATAGCAGGAGCTATGACAGAAATATTTCAAATGTCATTAGAAACGAGAATTGTGCCAGAGGATTGGCGTACTGCGCATGTTGTTCCATTGTTTAAAAAGGGTTCAAAGAATAAACCTAGCAATTATAGACCTGTTAGTTTGACGTCAGTGGTAGGTAAATTAATGGAAAGGATACTTAGAGATAATATATAAAAGCATCTGGATAAACAGGGTCTGATCAGGAACAGTCAACATGGATCTGTGCCTGGAAGGTCATGTTTGACAAACTTTCTTGAATTATTTCAAGCCGTTACTAGGGAAATTGATGAGGGTAAAGCAGTGGATGTTGTCTATATGGATTTCAGTAAGGCCTTTGACAAGGTTCCCCATGGAAGCTTGGTTAAGAAGGTTCAATCTTTGGGTGTTAATGGCGGAGTAGCAAGATGGATTCAACAGTGGCTGAATGGGAGATGTTAGAGAGTAATGGTGGATGGCTGTTTGTCACATTGGAAGCCGGTGACCAGTGGAGTGCCTCAGGGATCTGTGTTGGGTCCACTGCTGTTTATCATGTACATCAATGATCTGGATGATGGGGTGGAAAATTGGATAAGTAAGTATGCAGATGATACTAAGATAGGTGGTGTTGTGGATAATGAAGTAGATTTTCAAAGTCTACAGAGAGATTTGGGCCATTTGGAAAAGTGGGCTGAAAGATGGCAGATGGAGTTTAATGCTGTTAAGTTTGGCAGGACAAATCAAAATAGGACGTACATGGTAAATGGTAGGGAATTGAGGAATGCTGTGGAACAGAGGGATCTAGGAATAACTGTGCATAGTTCCCTGCAGGTGGAATCGCATGTAGATAGGGCGGTAATGAAAGCCTTTGGTGTGCTGGCCTTTATAAATCAGAGCATTGAATATAGGTGTAGGGAATTAATGTTAAAATTGTACAAGGCATTGGTGAGACCAATTCTGGAGTATGGTGATTTACTAGAATGTTACCTGGGTTCCAGCAACTATGTTACAGAGAAAGGTTGAACAAGTTAGGTCTTTATTCTTTGGAGCGCAGAAGCTTAAGGGGGGACTTGATTGAGGTCTTTAAAATGATGAAAGGGATAGACATAGTCGACGTGGATAAGCTTTTCCCATTGAGGGTAGGGAAGATTCAAACAAGAGGGCATGACATGCGAATTAAGGGACAGAAGTTTAGGGGTAACGTGAGGGGGAACCTCTTTACTCAGAGGGTGGTGGCTGTGTGGAATGAGCTTCCAGCAGAAGTGGTGGAGGCAGGATCGATTTTAACATTTAAAAGTTAAGTGGATAGGTATATGGACGGGAAGGGAATGGAGGGGTATGGTCTGAGTGCAGGTAGATGGGACTAGGGGAAAACAAATGATCGGCACGGACTGGAAGGGCCGAGAGGGCCTGTTTCCGTGCTGTAATTGTTATATGGTTATATATTTAACTTAAAAATCGGAAAATATGATAAAAATTGGCTAGTTAACAGGTATGCAATAGACACTTTGTAGCTTCTGTTGCTTGGCAGTCAACAGACTAATTGCCTGTACTACAATAAAATCTATATTACTAAAAGTAAGATCTTGACCACTTTCTGTTTTTCTGTTTCATGATTTTTGAAAAAAAGCTGCCACTTAAGACTGTGATTTTTAGCCATCTTACTCAGAGTCCACCTCCGCTGTGCAGAACAAGAGGATTTTTTCCCATCTATGAAAAATAAGAGTTATTAACATTTAAAAAATGTTGACATTCTCTTGCTGCCCCTGCTGGTGTGAGGGGGGAGGGACCATAAAATCTGGAAGTTTTGTGCCTCACTCTGCAAGATGGCGGAAGCAAGAGGGTCACATCTCTCTGAGCTGTGAATAACATTGAACACATGTCTACTCAACTGTGGGTAGCATAATGTGGTTTGAAAATGAAAATGTGGTTGCTTTGAAATGCTGCACTGCAAATGGTTGTTAGCGGTGTCAACTGCTTTGCACGGCTGCAATGCAAATGGTTGTTGGCGGTGGTAGCTGCTTTGAAATGCTGTACTGGAAATGGTTGTGGGCGGTGGTAACTGCTTTGAAACGCTGCACTGCAAATGGTTGTTGGCGGTGGTAACTGCTTTGAAATGCTGCACTGCAAATGATTGTTGGCGGTGGTAAATACTTTGAACTGCTGCACTGCAAATGATTGTTGGTGGTGGTAACTGCTTTGAACTGCTGCACAGCAAATGGTTGTTGGTGGTGATAACTGCACAACTTCCTGTTTGCACTGTATATTGATTTTAGATTAATCGCTACCACTAACGGCCATGATTTTGGCCATCTTACTCAGTCCCCCCTCCGCTCATCAAGTGCAGAGGATTCTTCCCATCAATGAAAAAATAAAAGTGTTATTCATTTTTAAAAAAAAGTTAGAATCTCTCCCCTGTCAAATCCTCCTCTCCTGTCATGAAGGCTATGCCCCTTCCGGTAGGAGGGGGAGGGATTATAAAACCCGGAAGTGTGGGTATGGCTCAGTCCCTGCAAGATGGGGGAGGAAGAAGTTGTGACTCTGTCTGAGCTGTGAATCAACTGAACACACTGAATGTCTACTGAACTTTGTGTGGTGTGTTTTGTGTGTGGTTTATGATGGTTTCACCCTGCTTGAAATGGTATAAAACTTTGAAATGGTATGAAACTGCATTTGAAAGTGGTGGCCTTGCACCCTGCATGAAATTATATGAAACTGCATTTGAATTTGGTGGCCTTGCATCCTGCATGAAATGATATGAAACTGCACTTGAATTTGGTGGCCTTGCATCCTGCTTGAAATGGTGTGAAACTGCACTTCAATTTGGTTGTCTTGCACCCTGCTTGAAGTGGTATGAAACTGCACTTGACTTTAATGGCCTTGCACCCTGCATGAAATGGTCGGAACTGCACTTGAGTTTAGTGGCCCTGCATCCTTATTTTTTTATTTTTTTATTTTTTTGTTTATTTTTGTTAGAAGTAAGTACAGTAGTCTGGTACTTAAGTACCTAATACATAAATACATATTTTCATTCTTGTACAACTTCATACTTTTGGTTCAATACTAAAAGAACAGTGAGAGAAAAAAGAAATAAAGAGTGTCGGAAAATAGATAGACAAACGAGTAGAAACATAAAACAAAAGAAATAAAGGACAGAGATGAGAAGTTAAAAGATTGAAAGAAAGGAAAAAGTAAAGAAAAGAGAGATTAGGAGAGATCTACCTATCTCATATTTTTGCCCATCCGTCACCCAGTTCTAAACCATTTAATTTCTAAGGTTATGTTATGTTGCAACATATGCTTGTAAAAAGTTGATAAACGGAGACCAAATCTTTAAGAATTGGTCTACTTTGCCTAGTAAGAGGAATCTCATTTCATCAAGATGTAGCATTTCAGACATGCTTGAGATCCCACATTTTGTGTAGGTGTGTTTTTCCAAAATTTAAGTATAAGTTTTTTTGCTGTTATTAGACCATAATTAAGAAAAGCTTCTTGGAATATAGTTAGTTTACTTCCCTCTTCCATTGATCCAAAGATAATCAATTCGGTATTGAGGTTCAATTTTGTGTTAACTAGTTTTGTAAAAATTCCAAAAATTTCATTCCAACATGTACACAGTTTTGTACAAGAGACAAAGGAATGTGCTATAGTGGCATTTTGAGTTAGACATTTGTCGCAGATGGGGGAACATTTGAAAATATTTTATTCAGTCTTGTTTTCGAATAATATAATCTATGTAAAATTTTAAATTGAATTAGTTATGTCTTATATTCATTGAACATTTGTTTACATATAATAAATTTTTATCCCATCTATCGTGCGGAATTTTTATCATAACTCTTGTTCCCAATCTCTTCTAATTGCCTCTGTCGTTGGTGTTTCTATATTTAGAATTATATTATATAATAAGATATTAAATTGCTCGATTCTGCCTTTCTATTCATTCCTTCCTCCAGTAGATCTGGGGTTAAAGTTTGATATCCTTGTATATACTTTTTCAAATAATCTTGAATTTGACTGTATTTGAAATATTGATTACTTTTCAAATTATATTTTAGTTGTAATTGTTGGAATGATAAAAGTTTTCCCATTTCATACATATCTCCCATCATTTTAATTCCTATTCTTTCCCAATGGGTAAACGTTTTATCAATAATGGATGGTTTGAATGAGGGATTATTAGCTATTGGAGAAAAGAAGCGATAATTTTCTTAATTTTAAAAGTTAATTTTATTTGTTTCCAAATTCGTATTATACTTTGAATAATTGGATTCTTTTGTATATTACATTGTTCAGTTTATCAGAGAAAGAAGGATCGCTCCTACATTATAAGGGGAACAATCCTCTTTCTCCATTCTTATCCAATCTACCTGTTGGGCAGAACTGTCCAACCAGTAGATTATATTTTTAATATTCACTGCCCAATAATACTACAATAAGTTAGGGAATGTCAGTCCCCCTGATTCTTTAGATTTACACAAGTGTTTCTTTTTAAAGTTCTGTGTGATTTATAATCCCATATGAAGTTTATAATATCAGAATCTAATGTTTTGAAGAATTTTTTAAGTGAGTATATTGGCATTGATTGAAAGAGGTACAATATTTGTGGTAAGAAGATCATTTTTATTGCACTTATTCTGCCTATTAAAGACATCGGCAGTGTCTTCCAAAATGTAATCAACCCAGTTAAGTTAGTTAATAAAGGCATACAGTTTGCGTTGAGTAATGATTTATAGTTCCTAGTAGTTTGGATGCCCAAATACTTAAATTTTTCTTTTTTTTTAAAGAAGGAACTGCAGATGCTGGAGAATCGAGGGTACACAAAAAGCTGGAGAAACTCAGCGGGTGCAGCAGCATCTAAGGAGCGAAGGAGATAGGCGACGTTTCGGGTCGAGACCCTTCTTCAGACTGGTCAGGGATCAGGGAAACGAGAGATATAGACGGTGATGTGGAGAGATAAGGAACAATGAGTGAAAGATATGCAAAAAAGTATCGGTGATAAAGGGGACAAGCCATTGTAAGCTGTTTGTGGTGTGAAAATGAGAAGCTGGTGCGACTGGGGTGGGGGAGGGAGATAGAGATAGAGGGAATGCCAGGGCCCGAGGGCTGAGGGAGAGGTGGGAAGGGGGGAGACAGCAAGGGTTAACAGAATTGAGAAAATTCAATATTCAAGCCCAAAGGATGCAGACTCCCCAAGCGGAATATGAGGTGCTGTTCCTCCAGCTTGCGGTGTTGCTCACTCTGGCCGTGGAGGATGCCCAGGACCGAGAGGTCGGATGTGGAATGGGAGGGGGAGTTGAAGTGCTGAGCCACCGGGAGGTCGGTTGGTTTATTGCGGACCGAGCGGAGGTGTTCGGCGAAGCGATCGCCAAGCCTCCGCTTGGTCTCACCGATATAGATCATCTGGCATCTGGAGCAGCGGATGCAGTAGATGAGGTTGGAGGAGGTGCAGGTGAACCTCTGTCGGACCTGGAAGGACTGCTTGGGTCCCTGAAAGGAGTGGAGGGGGAGGTGAAAGGGACAAGTGTTGCATTTCTTGCGGTTGCAAGGGAAAGTGCCCGGGGAAGGGGTAGAGTGGGAGGGGAGGGAAGAATTGACAAGGGAGTTGCGGAGGGAGCGGTCTTTGCGGAAGGCAGACAGGGGGGGGAGATGGGAAGATGTGGCGGGTGGAGGGGTCACTTTGGATGTGGCGAAACTGGCGGAGGACTATATGTTGTATTTGCCGGCTGGTGGGGTGAAAGGTGAGGACCAGGGGGACTCTGCCCTGTTTGCGAGTGGGGACTGGGGAGCAAGGGCAGTGTTGCGGGGTATGGAGGAGACCCTGGTGCGAGCCTCATCAATAGTGGGGGAGGAGAATCCCCGTTCTCTGAAGTATGAGGCCATTTGTGATGACTTAAATTTTTCTGTTGTAATTCAAAAAGGGAATTTCAACAGATGTGTCCACTCTTGAGGTTCTATCGTCATAATTTCACTTTTGTTCCAATTTATTCTATATCCGAAAAAGAACCAAATTCCTCTATTAAATTTAGTATATTTGGTATGCTAATTTGCGAATTTGTAATATATAATAATATGTCATCTGCATATAATGAAATTTTATTATTTGAGTGTTTGGTAATATACCCATGAATATTCGGATGGCTTCTTATACTTTCAGCTAAAGGCTCTATTACTAGTGCAAATAGCAGGGGCGATAACGCGCACCCCTGCCTATTGCCCCTTGCTAATTGGAATTTCGGGGATAATATATTATTAGTCAGTATTCTAGCCATCGGCTTATCATATAATAATTTTACCCATGAAATAAAATTATCTCCCATGTTAAATTTTTCCAATACTTTGAATAAATATTGCCATACTACTTGATCAAAAGCTTTTTCTGCATCCAATGAAATGATTGCTAGTTTCTTCTTCAGTATTATGTGAGTACATTATATTAGACAGCCGTCTCAATTGTTAAATGAGTATCTCTTTGGTATGAACCCTGTTTGGTCTGGATTTTATTAGTTTACTAATATAATTACTCAATCTTCTCGCTAGGGTCATTGTTAATATTTTTTGGTCTGTATTTAGGAGTGCAATAGCTCTATATGAGCCTGGTCTTCTAGATCTTTTATCCTTTTTTGATATGTGTAATAGTTTACTCAGTTAATGTTTCTGTTAGTTTATTGTCTTTAAAAGTGTATATATATAAATCTGTGGAGAAATTATCTTGTAGAATCTTTTATAGAATTCATTACTAAAGCCATCTGGTCCTGGCGTGTTGCCATTCTTCAACAAACTAATTGTTTCTTCTATTTCCTGTAGTGTAATCTGAGTTCCTAATGCCTCTTGTTCCACCATATTTAATTTTGGAAGATTACACATCTTAGAAATTTGTAATTTGAGTATTATTTGCAGAGGTTTTCGATGTATATAAGTTTTGATAAAATTGAGCAAATCTTTTATTAATATCTTTAGGTAGTGTTTAATAATTCCATTTGTCTGATTTAATTTTAGTAATTGTATTTTCTGTGTCCTTTTTTTTTTCAGTTGGCGTGCTAGGAGTTTATGATGTTTATCACCAAATTCAAAAGTTTCTTGTTTTGTAATTTGAAATAATCTTATTATTCTGGCCAATAAAATTTAATTTAATTTATATTTTAGTATTATTATCTTATTATGTTTATCTATAGTTGGTTCTTTGGCATTTTCTAAATCTAATTGTCTAATTTCTTGTTCTAACTGCAATTGTTCAGTATTATTCTTTTTATTTGGAAAGCTTGGTATGAGATTATAGTTTCCTCTAATAAATGCCTTAAAAAGTTTCCCATAAATAAGGAGGGTGAAATATCTGGTGTATCATTTGTCTCAAAGAAGATTCTCATCTGCTATTTTAAATATGTGCAACCTTGTGAGTTATTTAACATTTGGGGGTTAAACCTCCAAAACAAAATTTTTATTAGGCATTCCTTCTAATTTTAAAGAAAACGTTAATGGGGAATGATCAGAAATAATACTATTATGATATTTAGAATTACATGTATATGGAATTAGTTTTTGTGTCCACTAAAAAAAATCACATACGTGAATATGTTTTATGTACTGTTGAGTAAAATTAATATTCCCTACCTACTGGGTTAGCGATCCTCCATACATCTGTTTATATCAGTATTTTTTCATGTATGTAATTTAGGAGTTCATTCGTTTTTAGATTTTATGTTAGTCCTTTTTTGTTTTGCTGATTTAATCCAAATATGGATCTAAAACACAATTCAAATCTCCCCCTATTATCACATTTTGATGATTAAGTTCTGAAATTATATCCAAAATTTTTCTAAAGAATTGGGGGTTTGTCAAAATTAGAAGCATTAAAATATTTATCAAAGTAAGTGGAGTAGAATAAATGTCTCCCGTGACTATGACGGTACCTCCCCTCTTTATCTGCTATAATATTCTTTAATTTAAATGGTATACCTTTACGAATGATAATAGCCGTGCCTCTAGATTTAGAAAGGAAGAGTAGTATGTTTGCCCAATCCAATTTGCCTTCAGTCCTTATCTGTGTTTGATATTTCAGATGCGTCTCCTGTAAGAAAATAATATCACCTTTTTAAGGCTTTTAATTGGGCAAAGTTCTTACCCCTTTTAATTGGTTCATTAGTGCCCCTACAAAATGTTTTCTTTTGTTTGTCGTCTTGCATTATGAATCATGTTAATAGCTTTACTTCATATGGTGGCAACCAAGAACCTTATAACTCCAGATGAAGGATGGTCATCGCCAGCTGTTAAGTTTTGTTGCATCTCCCCTTCAGAATAAACCTTGAAAAAGACCAGAAAGTGTAGAGTCGTGAAAAGATAATTAACAAACAAAAAGTGATATTATAATATCCAAAAATAAAGATATAATTAAAAACAAACCACCAACAGGTGGTAGAAAAATTCTTATTGACTTCCGTAGATGTTTTTATGTTTAGCTCTGCCCACTTGACCAATTATTATTAATTGGAAGAGAGAGCAATACAAAGATCAAAATTATATATATAACATAAAACGTGCTCCAATAGCTAAATTAGAATGTATCTTCAAAAAGGAAAAAATAAATAAAAAGTAGTTGCCAACATTAATTATATACTTAGATATAACAGTAATTTATGTTAATTATATATCCATAACTATCAATATGCCTAGATTTTATTACAATTAAGTCTCAAACTTTTGTATCAGACAACAGCAGGTTCCAAGGGGTTAACCAGATTACTTCCAAGTATCTGAGTCTCCTCCCCCACTTCACGCGCAATCTAGACTACTGTACCATAAAATGTGTTAATATGTTATTAATACATCAATCATATTTAACTCGTTATTCTTATTAGCAAAATATTAACATCATGAAAATAAACATCAGCTATAGTTAAGCTATGCCTTAATATTACCCAGCAATTTTATTAATTATACTTTTTATTTTAGTATGTAATTAATATGTTTCTTAAATCATAAATTTCTATACCAAGTCCACTGATAATATTCTATATTACACTATTTCTCAATTTATTTTCCCCCCGCCACAGTTTTCTCATTCTTGTCAGCTCCTTTGTTGAGATGAAACATAAAATCCGTACCTTGAATTAACATTCCAAAGTTTAAAATGTCTAGAGACAATGCCTCAAGGAAGGTTCGCCATTTTAACAAGAGAAAGTCTCCTTTGTATGTTTAAAAAAAAGAGACAAACAATCCTTTCTTTGCCGTTTCTCTCTCCTCGATGTTATTGTAGGAGACCAACTCCTAATGATCAGTTAACCTCCTTTGTGATACTTTGTGAGCATATTTTAAATGCCTCTTCTGGATCCGTGAACGCACGTTCAACATGGTTGATAAGAAATTCTCAATTTAAGCGGATATACTATCCCATATCTTACTCCCGAGAAACTCTTTCAGTAGCCTTCTCTCGTGTTTGTAAACTTGTTCCTCATTTCCATGATTTCAGCTGGAAAATCACAGAAGAATCTTAGTTTGTCTTCTCCAAACATCAAATTCACACCATATGGAATCTTGTCTTGTCATAATTCTTTCCCCAGGTTGAAATGTCTAGAATTTCATAGATAATCTGTCTTGGGGGGGGGGGGGGGTGGGGGGGGGGGGGGGGGGGGGGGCATTAAGATTGCTTGAGCCTTACGTCGCACCACCCCGTGAGCCATATCTATTCTTGGGGCTTCAGGCAGCTTAAGTACTTGTTTGAGTAAATTGGCAGCAAACTCCTGAAAGTTTGTCCAGTGTCCTTTCCCTCTTTTACTCCAATTATCCTCAAAGTTTTGTCTCCTTGATCTTTATTTTTAGCAAGCTTCCCTCCCAGTACTTTCTTGTTGCTGTTTTTAGGTCTCTTTATCTCCTTAGCCATCTCAGTTATCGTATTGTCCCATCCTTCCATAGCCGCCTCAGTAGGAAATTTTAGCATTTGCATCCTGTTTTATTAGTACAATCCTTTATCAACCCGCTTAATTTTTTTGTTTAAATCCTCCTCAACTTCGACCACACTTTTTGGTTAAGTCATCAATTTTTCCCCATCAGCGTAACATTACCTTGTTTAATTTTTTCAGAGAGGCTTTTGTCCAGCACGAGATTCTCTCCTCTCATATCAGTTTTGAAATAACTTTAGTGACTGAAGCTAATACTGACTTTTCCAGAATGTTCCATTTGTTCCTCCATTAAAGGCAATTCTGTAGAAGGATTTCGGGAATCAACTCTTCTTCTGAATTTCCAGCTGATGTTTGTGGGATTGAGGAGTCTTTTCAGTTTTTTTCAGAGTAGGCCCTTGTAGCAGGTCTTGAAGCAGCTTTTGCTTTTGCAGGTTTTATGGCAAGGTTTTCCGTCTTTTCACTTAAAACTGCAAATTATTCTCTGTTATCAGCAGGATTTCTGATAAACACACAATTAAATGGCATCCCTCCGGTAGTTATTTTCAGAAATCCCCCATCTTACAACTCATATTTTAGCACATTAAAACATTCTTCGGGAGCAGAGCGAAACAGTGACGTCTCTCACCACACCAGATGCCGAACCGGAAGTCCCCTGCATCCTTTTTGAAGTGGTAGGAAACTGTACTTGATTTTGGTGGCACTGCCTGCACCCTGCTTGAAGTGTGAAAGAAACTGCACTTGGAATTTGGTGGCCTTGCACTCTGCTTGAAGTGGTTAGAATTGCACTTGAATTCAGTGGCCTTGCACCTGCTTGAAGTGGTAGGAAACTGCACACCTGAATTTGGTGGCCTTGCACCCTACTTGAAATGGTAGGAAACTGCATTTTAATTTGGTGGCCTTCGCAGTTTGCTTGAAAGGAATTTCAATTAAGGAATCTGAGTCAACTGCTCGCCCAACTTGCCGTGAGTCAACTGCCAGCACATCAAGCTTGAGTGACTGAGCTGTCACCTCAATCCATTTGGCCCACAAAGTCCCATATTAGCCCCTGCCTAGAAACCAGTCTCTCCAGCCCCACAATACCCATACTAGTGCTCCAGAAAGCCCCCCCCAACACACACACACTGGGGCCACCAATATTGGAATTGGTGGAGAGGTGGAATATTGTGTTGGGGGACCAAAACCTCCCGTGTGAACATAGGCTAGTATACATTAAAACTCTGTTTTAATGTATAGACAATCACTTAGACTAGTAGGGGGCATTAAAACTGTTTGTGATGTGTGTGAGTGTGGTGTGTGGTGTGTGTGTGAAGGGTGTGTACTGTAATGTGTGTGGTGTAGTGTGTGTGTGTGTGTGTGTGTGTGTGTGTGTGTGTGTGTGTGTGTGTGTGTTGTGTGTGTGTGTGTGTTTTGTGTGGTTGTGTTGTGTGTTGTGTGTGTGTGTGTGTGTGTGATTTCATATAGATTTATTCCCATCTCCTTCAAAAAGCCAATGCCGAAACGTGTGAAATGTTTACAAATCCCTGTAGAAATTTACCTTATAATTTCATCAAATAATCCCCTCATCTGGAACTTTGGTTAATTATTTCCCGAGTTTTTCCACTAAAATTGTTCGCAAATGGACTTCTTTAATTCTAAACCGCTGCCAGCTGATGATTCACCATGCCTTTGTTCTGGATTAAAGCAGCTGCTGTCAAAAACCATGCAGGCACACTGTTTCCATGAGTTTTGTCACCCACCCTCCCCCCCCCCCCCCATCTCCTTCTAATGGCGCAGAAAGAACGAGCAAATTCTGCAGATCCGGAGGTCAACCGGAGGTCACCAGGTTTGAAGAAATCCCTTCTTCATGGAAGTCCAACACCCCATCCACCAGCCCCCATTGCCCCACCCTCCCACCTGTTAACGCTCCTATCCTGCTCCTCACCCCCCCCCCCCCCCCCCCCCCCCCCCCCCGCTGCTTTCTCTCTCTCTCTCTCCCCAGGCTATCTCCGCTTTTTCGCAGCCCGGCTCCCATCCACCTCTCTCCCCCTCCTCTCTAACCACCTCCTCTTCTCAACCCCTTCCTCTCTCCCCACATCCTCTCTCCCAGCTACTCTCTCCCCATCTCTCCCCATCTACTCTCTCTCCCCCCTCTACCCCATACCCCTCCTCTCTCTCTCCACCTTCTCTGCCCCATCCCCCTCTTTGCTCTCTCCCCTCCCCCCAATCTCTCCCCTCCTCTCTTTCCCCTTCCCCCCCCTCTCTCCCCCTCCCCCTCTCTATCCATCCCCCTTCTCCCTCCCCCCTCTCCCCTCCCCTTCCCCTCCCCTCTCTCCCCTCCCCCTCTCCCCTCCCCTTCCCCCCCTCCTCCACCTCCCTCCCCTCTCCGCTCTCTCCCCATCTCCCCCTCCCCCCCCCTCACCCCCTCCAGCTCTCTCATACCCCCTCCCCCTCTCTCAACCCCCTCCAACCCCCTCAAAACCCTCCCCCCCTGTATGTATGGGGAGTGGTGAGTGTGTACGTGAGACCGCAGACACCCCCCCCCCTCCACGTTGAGGGGCAGGACCCAACTTGTCCCCCTAGGTCTATTAATGTATATTTGTGGGAGACTTTCCAGCAATTTATCTGTTGTTACAGCTGTATCTGTCCAGGATGTTGAAGATTCTAGTGATTTTTCACTTGGTTGATAACATGATTTAACAGGTATTAGTATCTTGAGGGTACACAAAAAGCTGGAGAAACTCAGCGGGTGCAGCAGCATCTAAGGAGCGAAGGAGATAGGT
This sequence comes from Okamejei kenojei, assembly GCA_035221665.1. Lineage (NCBI taxonomy): Eukaryota > Metazoa > Chordata > Chondrichthyes > Rajiformes > Rajidae > Okamejei > Okamejei kenojei. Next base: position 108,188,951 of record CM069134.1, on the reverse strand, counting down.
GACGTTTCGGGTCGAGACCCTTCTTCAGACAGGTATTAGTATCTTGATTTCTGGTGTTGATGTGGGGATTTATGCTTACCTCTCTTGGTACATGCTTACCTCTCTCTGTGCCCACAAAATTATTTAGTTACATCATTTCCAATATTGCACTTACTGATTAAATGCAGTGCCAACTTATCAAACATGCAGCAGATAGAGAAACAAAATATTTTAAACACAATAACCTGCAGATGTTGGTAGTCTGAAATAAAAGCAGAAAACATTGAAGTTACAGAACAGGTCTGGCAGCAAGGTTAATATATCAGGTCAATGACGTTCCATCAAATTCTGAAATGTTCACTCCATTTCTGTATCTGCAGAAGCTGTTTGTCATCCTGAGAGTCTCCAGTAAACTCTGATAACTTTGAATACTTTATTTTATTCACTGATGAAATATCATTATTCAAAACATTAATGACAGAAGCCATCAGACAAAACAGGAGGAAAACAAGAGATAAGCTTAGGTTGACTAAAGGGAACAGAGATAATTTAAGGTGTCCTCCTGGGTACGAACCTGTTATCTGGAAGTTATTAGAAGAACTACATCGGCATCATCAGTGAGGGAAAGTATCAGTTCAACAGCATGCTTGCTTAGAATTGTGCATGTGGTGCTGCAACAAGATTGATTTTCATTATACTTGTATTTCACCATACTCGTGCATATCATAGTCAACTCAACTTGACTTGATTTGACTTACATTTCATAGAACCCACTTTTTGGAATCTGAATTACCATCAAGACCTCCAAACAGTAGTCACAAAGTTCAATGGCTTCTAAATAAAAAACAAAAAATTACGTCTATTACCTTAAGCAGGTGCACTGTCTTTATTTATGCAAGTAAGGATTTGAATGCCTTGATATGTGTTCCCTCTCCAAAACTAGATTGTTTTGAATAGTTCTTGGACAATCAAAAAGGTAATTTTACATCAAACCTTACCCTTTTGGAGAGATCCTGCCTTTTCCCCATAACCTCTGACACCTGTACTAATCAATCATCTATCTATCTCTGCCTTAGAAATATCCACTGACTTGGCCTCCACTGTCTTCTGTGGCAAAAGAATTCCATGGATTAACCATCTTGGTTTCCGGAGGAAGAGGCTGCGCTGCCCTAGCAGCGGCGGCTCGCCTGCAGTCCGTCTGTTTTTTCTTTTATTTTTGTTTTCTTTTGTCCTGTTTTACTTAATTTTAATTTATTGGGTTGTGTATGTGTGGGGGGAGAGTGGGGGAAACATGTTTTTGGTCTCTTCCTTTGGGGGGATGCGATCTTTCTTGCCGTATCCCCCATCTCAGTCTCCGTCTGCGCTGAGGCCTATCACGGAGCTGGCGTCCTCCAACTGGGACCGATCTCGAGGCTTCAGAGGCAGAGCCAGCCAGGACTTACCAACGTGGGGCTGGCCGACTTCGGGGCTGTGGTGGGCGTTGCGACCGTGACTTCGGAGCCCCGGAGGCTCAGCGTGGGCTAGTGGACGACATCGTCGGGAGCTCCTGTTGGTGACCTGTTTTTTCTGGAGCTCCCGCAATGACAGCTTCATCCGCTGGAACTGGAGGGTGGCCAGCTTCGGCAGCTTCGACCCGCCCCAGGCCGTGGAGTTTGAACCGGCCCGTTTTGATTCAACCGCGGGATTTACTTACCATCACCCGGTGGGGTCACAACATTGGAGGCCTGGATCGCCTCAGCGCAGAGGGAGGAAAAAGGAGGGAAGAAACAAGGACTTAAGATTTTTGCCGTTCCATCACAGTGAGGGAGGACCTAGTGGACTCACTATGATGGATGTTTAAATCTGTGTTTATTTTGTGTTTTTGTTGTTTTATTCTGTGTTATGAATTCAAGGCATGAAATCTCAGACCGAAAGTTCTGAATGACAATAAAGGATACTTGATACTTGATACCTTGCTGCTCAAAATGGAAAAGGAACATTTAGGAAGATCACCAAATCTGGGCAATCCTCAAAGTCATCCTCAACCCCGAAGGACAACTGATATGAATCATATCATATACTCACTTTGATCAAAATTGTTGCTTGGAAATTCACATAGAATTGTAATTAAAATGAAGTCATGAATATATTTCTTAGACAGACACAAAGAGCGGGTCTGTACCTCAGCGGGTCAAGCAGCATCTCTGGAGAAAATAAATAGGTGGCATCTCGGGTCGAGACCCTTCTTCAGACTGAGTGTCAGGGTAAGGGGAATGAGAGATATACATTAGATGGTAGGTAATTAGGATAAATGAATGGAAGATATGCAAAAAGCAATGATAATCTAGGAAAGGTGGGGCCCACAATGGTCCATTGCAGGGTGTGGGATAGGTGATAATGAGTTATACAGATTGTGGAACTCAAAAGGAAAACAGTAAAACTTGTACAATGACTAGGGGGAGGAGGGATGGAGAGAGAGGGGATGCAAGGATTTCTTAGTTAGATAAATTAATATTCGTACCACTGTTGTAAGCTACCCAAACAAAGTATGAGGTGCTGTTCCTCCAATTTACGTTTGGCTTCACTCTGACAATGGAGGACGTCCAGGACAGAAAGGTCAGTATGGGAATGGGAAGGGGAGTTAATGTGTTTGGCAAACAGCATTTGCATTTCCTCCCTATGTAAGACTAAGTGTGACCCGTTGTGCCCCAGCTTCACAGTAGGGCTGGTCCACCAAAGCAATATTCCATCTCTCCACCAATTCCAATATTGCTGGCCAGTGAGTGGGGCTTTCTGGAGCGCTAGCATGGTGTTGTGGGCTGAAGGGATTGGTTTCCAGAGGGCTAGTATGGACATTGTGGGCCGAATGGATTATTGGGCTGGCAGCTCAGTCACTGAGACCACTCACACACACACACACTCACACTCCCACTCACTCACACACCCACACATAATCTCACACACACACTCACGCACATACACTCACAAACATATACACATACACACTCACTGACTCACACACCATATATATGGCAGTAAACTTTCTTCAATACTCACACGGCTGAGCGCGGCCTCTCCACTTTCTGCAGTCTGCAGTCAGCGGCACTTCCTGAATCAGTGTGACCTCTGCACTTACCGGAAATGACGCAATCAGCGCGACCGCTGCAATCAATGGATATTACGTAATCAGCGCGCCGTATCCACTAAGCGGAAATCACAAAATGAGCGGGACCTTTGAACAGTCGGACCTAATAAAGCATTTATTCCTTCCTAACACAGTTGGACCTAATAAAGCATTGCAGTTTCAAGCACAGGCAGGGCAGCAGGCCAAACAACTCCTGGCATTGGCATTCAGGGCTTACAAATCATTTATTGCAAGTAAACTGCAGACTCACAGTTCAGTTGATTCACAGCTTAAAATGAGTCATGGCCTCTCCCTTGTGATCTTGCCGAGTGACAGAGTGCCGGAAGGGGCATTACCTTCATCGCGTGATCGACAGGCAAGAGGATTCTCAAGGTTTTTTAAACACTCATAACTTTTTTACTTTTGATCGATGGGAAAAATCCTCGGCATGCTCAGCGGAGGAGGACTGTGAGCAAGATGGGCAAAAGTTATAGAGATATATGGTAGCATATTTTCTAAAATCATTATACAGCACAGACAGGAAATGGTCACGATGAGACTTTTAATTATATAAATTTCTGAGGCAAACCCCGATCATTATCATTCTTTGAAAGGATAACTGAATGTGTTCATTAGTACAAAAGTGATTAATTAAAAACTAATACTTGGAAATTGATATGATACAAAGCTCATTTAATGTTTGTTTGTGAAATTATGCATTGTGTTTTGTTCATCACAGGCATACCCATATCTCTGTCAATTTTACTCAAATAAATCTGGTAGCCGCTTTTCCAATATGATATTGTGGATGCTGATAATTATTCTGCCTTAGAAATATTTAGATGCAAACTATATAAAATATCTGATTATAAATTGAGGCATCACAGATGATGTGAAAATCTGAAGGCAGGAAAGCTGTACAGTAAATTTGCTGGGCCTCACTTTATTCATATTGTATGAGTATGCAGCATAGAAATATACCTAGTGTGGCACTAATTCGAAAGCCCACAACTAAGCTCCAAGGACAAGTAGTGTGGGTAAGTTGCACATATCACACAACAGTAGATTTGCTGCCTTATGGGACTGTCCCAATTATGCAACATTTTTAGACGACTGTAGGAGACTATGCAGTTGCCACATGGTCACCACATGTTCACGGGTGGTTGCCTTCATGGTCGTGAGGAGTTCCCGCATTCTGGGAACTAGTCGCGGCCTCATTATGGTCACTGTGAATTTTTCAACATGTTGAAAAATTAGCGACGACTACAATGAAGCCGCCATGGAGAGCGGCAAGATTTCTCTTGCCATAGGTGGGTTGCCAGGAGGTCCTATTGGGTTGCCAGAGGGTCGAAGGTTCTCGGAGGTTGTAGCCGGTGCTAACCAGTGAATTTCATTGGCTCATTGGGAAAAGAACATAAGCAGTAAATTTTGGAACCAAGGATAACCGACCGGTAATGTCACAGCTCTGTAACTCTGGCTTCTTCAAAGTTGTCTCCAATCCTTCTCCCTCCTTCTCCCCCCTCTCCCCCCCCCCCCCCCACCCCAACCCCAACCCCATCTTCTAAAGGACTTACCGTACACTGTGCTTTAGCCTTCTTAATTACAGTCGCCGTTCCAGTTGCTGGTTTTAGAGGCGACTGCCGGCAACTAGACAGTCGCTGGTAGTCACCTGAAAAATTGACTAAGTGGGACAATGCCATTACAACGCTTGCAGTGCCGGAGACTTGGGTTCGATCCCCACTGTACATGGTGTCAGTACGAAGATTATACGTTCTCCCTGTGACCGCGTGGGCTTTCTCCAAGATCTTAGGTTTCCTCCCACACTCCAAAGACGTACTCGTATGTAGTTAAATGGCATGGTGTAAGTGTAAATTGTCCCTAATGTGTGTAGGATAGTGTTAATGTGCGTGGAACGCTGGTCGGTGCGGACTTGGTGGGCCAAAGGGCCTGTAGAGCTAAAGTTAAAAAAAATTATAAAACAGTGAAAGAGAGAAAGTAGTCAGGAATCGACAGCTTTCTACTGTCCAAATCAGTGACTGCTGCCTTTTCAAAGAAACATACACACATGCAATGAAACAAATCATCTGCTTTTTCATCAAATGGTAGCATTTGATTGGAGTACTCATGAACGAGTAACCAGGGCTTTTTTCAGAATCTATTTTGCAGATCGAAGTGGTAAATGTGAAAGCAGAATGCCACATAACAACAAAACAAAACTTTAACCCATCATTTTTGGTTTGAGGAATTTATACTCTGCATGAACATAAGAAGAGAGCAGCTTGAACAGTCGGTGGGGGCACTGCAAGACGGCAGCCCTGCCAGCAGCGTTTAAGTTCTTTCTCCGTTTTTGTTTTTTTTAGTGGGTCTTAATGTATGTTTTTAATGTTTATTTGTGTGTCTTGTTTGGGGGGTGGTGTGGGGGGGGGGGGGGGTAAGGGGGAAACCGCGTTGGTCACCTCCTCTACTTTTTCTATGTCACCTCCCCCATGGCCTAACAGCAAGGATCGGTGTGGCCTTTCCCGGAGACGTGCCCGGGGCTTCAGCAGCGGGCGCAGCACGGACTCTCGTCGTGGAGCGGGCGAGCCCTCGCTGAGCATCGCCGGAGGGGAGTGCTCCATTTGCTGGCCCGCGGCAGCCTGAAGCTGCGGTCTGCAAAGCTCCAGCTGGCAGCGTCCTGGGCATGGAATCCCTCATTGTCGACCCGGGAGAAGAAGATCTCCGACCACCGTCCCTACTTTTACCACAGGCACGGCGGGGACTTATCAATATGGACAGGGTCCCTCTGCCGGGGTCCGACTGCCGGCCCTGCGGTCTGCGGTGCTTCTGGCTGCAGTGCGGCGGGGACTTTAGATCTGTGGCCTACACCAACTTTAAGTCGCAGTCTCTGGTGGGGAGGCACCGATTCAGGACTTACATAGAAACATAGAAACATAGAAATTAGGTGCAGGAGTAGGCCATTCAGCCCTTCGCAGCCTGCACCGCCATTCAATATGATCATGGCTGATCATCCAACTCAGTATCCCGTACCTGCCTTCTCTCCATACCCTCTGATCCCCTTAGCCACAAGGGCCACATCCAACTCACTCTTAAATATAGCCAATGAACTGGCCTCAACTACCTCTGTGGCAGAGAGTTCCAGAGACTCACCACTCTCTGTGTGAAAAAAGTCTTTCTCATCTCGGTCTTAAAGGATTTCCCCCTTATCCTTAAGCTGTGACCCCTTGTCCTGGACTTCCCCAACATCGGGAACAATCTTCCTGCATCTAGCCTGTCCAACCCCTTAAGAATTTTGTAAAGTTTCTATAAGATCCTCTCAATCTCCTAAATTCCAGAGAGTATAAACCGAGTCTATCCAGTCTTTCTTCATAAGACAGTCCTGACATCCCAGGAATCAGTCTGGTGAACCTTCTCTGCACTCCCTCTATGGCAATAATGTCCTTCCTCAGATTTATGTGTCTTGGTCTTTACCTTGTCTACAACATCTGGAAGGCTGCAGCGGCAGCTGTGGATGGTTGAGGTCCCAACCACGGGGGAAATGGAGGAGGGACTGGCCAAATTTTGTGCCCTCCACCACAGTGATGAAAGCTGTGGTGGATGTTTGTGTTAAATTTTTTATTGTGTTTTTGTGTGTTCTTTTTTATTGTACAGCTGCTGGCAAATTCATTTCACTGACACTTTATGTGCAAGTGACGAATATAACTGATTGATTGATGATTGATATAATGAGGCCCCTTACAGAACAAGTCAAGTCAAGTCAATAGAGTCAAGAGAGTTTATTGTCATGTGTCCCAGATAGGACAATGAAATTATCTGACAAATTGTGATTGAGATTTGATAAGATGCCATGGAGCATGTAAGGCAAAATGAAAACTGATTAAGGCAGTAATGCACATATCTATACTATTACTAAAACCCTCATCTCGACCATTTCCGGTTTGATTTTTTTTAAATTGCGCAAAAATAGTGCCATTTATCGATATAATTTTTTGCCACCTTACTCAACATTCTCCTTTGCTCCAGTCCAGCAAGTTTTGTTCCGATCGATGGAATTATACAAAAGCTATGAAGGTTTAAAAAATCGTGAATCAGCAGATGGGTCTCTCGCCTGTCAGTCACCATGAAGGTAATACCCCTTCCGGCTCCCACTGGAGAATAAGAGTCCAGAGGCGGGGCTGAGTAAACAAGTGCTGATTGAGTCCACAAGAGTGGAGTCGGGAAATTCGTTGTGTGGTACTGCGGCCGATGGCCGCAGAGTGCAGTGCTCCTCACCCACACCACCCCAAACCCCACTCTCCACTCCACACCATCATTGAGTCAGTGAGTGAGTGTCCAGAAAGCGGAAAGAGGTGGGACAGGAAAGAGGAGGACTCTCACTCACTGACTCACGGCTTTCTGGTTACTCACGGATTTCTGGACACAAGCACTCATGGCTTTCTGGACACATTCACTGACTCACAGCTTTCTGGACACTCATTCACTGACTCACGGCTTTCTGGGCTCACTGGGGGAGGAGGGTGTGTGTGGGGGTGGTAGAGATATATGAGGTGGATGGGGGTATTGGGGAGAGGGGGGAGAGGGGGTGTGTGGGGGTTCAGGGGGGAGGTGGTGTGTGGGGGGTGCAGGGGGGAGGGGGTGGGGCACGTGTTTTGGGGAGGGAGTTGGAGATTTGCGGGGGAGGAAGGGTGGCATGAGGGTGGGGCATGGGACGTTTTAAACACTCACTCACTGACTCATGGCTTTCTGGACAATCACTCACGGGCTCACGGCTTTTGGGACACTCACTCGCTGACTCACGGCTTTCTGGATATTCACTCACTGACACACGGACTGACTTACGGCTTTCTGGACACTCACTAACTCACGGCTTTCTGGACAGTCACTAACTCACAGATTTCTGGACATTCACTCACTGACACATGGCTTTCTGGACACTCACACCCTGACTCACAGCTTTCTGGACTCACTGGGGGAGGAGGTTGTGTGCGGTGGAGAGGAGGGTGGGGGTTAATGTGGGGGAAGGGGTGTGTGGGGGCGGTGGTGTGTGGGGGGGAGGGGGTGTGTGGGGGAGAGGGTGGGGCGCATGGATGGAGAGGGGTTGGGGGTTTGGGGGGAGGAGGGGTGGCATGAGGTGGGGGCGTGGGACGTGAGAGGGTATGGGGGTTGGCGTGGGCGTGTGTGTGTGTCCAGAAAGCCCTGCCGGTGAGTGTATGTTCAGAAAGACGTGAGTGAGCGTCCAGAAAGTCATGAGTCAGTAAGTGAATGTCCACAAAAGCCGAGAGCCCGTGAGTGAGTGTCCAGAAAGCCATGAATCAGTGGGGTGAGCGTCCCGAAAGAAGTGAGTCAGTGCATGATTGTCCAGAAAGCCTTGTCAGTGAGAGAGTGCCCAGAAGCCGTGAGTCAGAGGGAGTGTCCTGAAAGCCATTATGATGTATGTGATATAATTAGCATATGTTATGTCTTGTGGGAGGGGACACATGCGCTGAGGGAGACTCAAGGTGGCGTCCTAGAATAAAGAAGTTTGTTAGTTTACTCTTGTATCTGAGTGTTCTTTTAAGTCAGTTCCAAGCACCCAAATACACTACAATTGGCAACGAGGATGGGATGGAGTTTGTGAACTCACCCGCAGGACTGTTATGCAACATGCAGGATTGTTTAACAGTTTAAACAGTAGTTACGGAGTTGTGTCGCAGTTGTTTGCGAGCTGGACATGAGAGGCCTGCAGATCCCTCTAAGCATGGGACTGTGGTTCAAAACATCAGCTGACTTGCGGTGGCGTCAATGGTGGGGTGAGAGACGTCGCTGTTTCGCTCTGCTCCCGAAGAATGTTTTAATGTGCTAAAATATGAGTTGGAAGACGGGGGAGTTCTGAAAATAACTACTGGAGCTGCTATTTAATTGTGTGTTATCAGAAATCCTGCTGATAACAGAGAATAATTGCAGTTTTAAATGAAAAGACAGAAACCTCGCCAGAAGCCTGCGAAAGCCGCTTCAAGACCTGCTACAAGAACCTATTTGAAAAAAAACTGAACAAAATCCTCAATTCCCTCAAACATCAGCTGGAAATTCAGAAGAAGAAGTTGATTCCCGAAATCCTTCTACAGAATTGCCTTTAATGGAGGAACAAATGGAACATCTGGAAAAGTCAGTATTAGCTTCAGTCACTGAAGTTATTTCAAAACTGATACGAGAGGAGAACCTCGTGCTGGACAAAAGCCTCTCTGAAAAAATTAAACAAGGTAATGATACACTGATGGGGAAAATTGATGACAACCAAACGTGTGGTCGAAGTTGAGGAGGATATGAGCAAAAAAATTTAAGCGGGTTGATAAGGATTGTAATAAAAAATTGGATACAATGCTAAAATCTACTGAGGTGGCTATGGAAGGGAATGGACAATATGATAACTGAGATGGCTAAGGAGATAAAGAGACTAAAACAGGAACAAGAAAGTATTGGGAGGGAGCTTGCTAAAATGAAGTATAAATGTACGGACTTGGAGGCAAGATCAAGGAGGACAAAATTTGAGGTTAAATTGGATTAAAAGAAGGAAAGGAGATAGGACAAAATGTTCAGGAGTTTGCTGCCAATTTACTCAAACAAGTGCTTAAGCTGCCTGAAGCCCCGAGAATAGATATGGCTCACGGGTCCGACGTAAGGTTCAAGCAAGCTTAACTGCCCCCCCCAAGACAGATTATTTTGAAATTCCATGACATTCCAACCCTGGAAGGAATTATGAAAAAGATTCCACATGGTGTGAATTTGATGTTTGGAGAAGACAAACTAAGATTCTTCCGTGATTTTCCAGCTGAAGTCGTGGAAAAGAGGAATAAGTTTACAAACACGAGAAGGCTACTGAAAGAGGTCTCGGGAGTAAGATATGGGATAGTGTACCCCGCTAAATTGAGAATTTCTTATAACCATGTTGAACGTGCATTCACGGATCCAGAAGAGGCATTTAAATATGCACAAAGTATCACAAAGGAGGACTACTGATCGTTAGGAGTTGGTCTCCTACAATAACATCGAGGAGAAACGACAAAGAAAGGATTGTGTCTCTTTTTTTTAACATATAAAAAAGACTGCTCTTGTTAAAATGGCGTACCCTCCTTGAGGCACTGTCTGGGCATTTTATCTTTGGAATGTTAATTCAAGGTCGGATTTTAAGTTTCATTTCAACAAAGGACTGACAAAGAAGATAAACTGTGGCGGGGAAAATAAATTGAGAATATAGTGTAATATAGAATAAGATTTATGAAATATATAATTACATACTAACATAAAATATAATTAATAAAATTGGGTTAGTATTAATAACATATTAACACATTTTATGGATACTGTAGACTTAGTCTAGTTTGCGCGTAAATGGGGGGGAGGAGACTCAGATTCTTGGAAGTTATCCAAGGGTCTGAATCTGGTTAAACCCCTTGGGACCTGCTGTTGTCTGATACAAAAGTTTGAGACTTAATTGTAATAAATCTAGGCATATTGATAGATATGGATATATAATTAACATAATTACTGTTATATCTAAGTATATAATTAATGTTGGAAACTACTTTATTTTGTTTTTCCTCCTGGAAGATAAATTTCTTATCTAGCTATTGGAGTATATATATAATTTTAAACTTTGTATCGCTCTCTCTTCCAATTAATAATAATTGGTCAAGGGGGCAGAGCGAAACATATAAAAACATCTACGGAAGTCAATAAGAATTTTTCTACCACCTGTTGGTGGCTTGTTTTTAATAATAATATCTTTATTTTTGGATATTATAATATCACTTTTTGTTTGTTAATTATCTTTTCACGACTACACTTTCTGGTCTTTCTTAAGGTTTATTCTGAAGGGGAGATGCCAACAAAACTTAACAACTGGGGATGATCATCCTTCATCTGGAGTTATAAGGTTCTTGGTTGCACCATATGAAGTAAAGGTATTAACATGATTCATAATGCAAGACGATAAACAAAAGAAAACTGGAGGAATCACGTTCTGTAGTTGGAATATAAGGGGCGCTAATGAACCAATTAAAATGGTAAGATATTTGCCCAATTAAAAGCCTTAAAAAGTGACATTATTTGTCACATCTGAAATATACAAGAGACACATCTGAAATATCAAACACAGATAAGACTGAAGGCAAATTGGATTGGGCAAACATACCACTCTTCATTTACTTCAAAATCTGGAGGCATGGCTATTATCATTCGTAAAGGTATACCATTTAAATTAAAGAATACTATAGCAGCTAAAGAGGGGAGGTACGTCATAGTTACTGGAGAAATTTATTCTACTCCACTTACTTTGATAAATATTTTATGCCTCCTAATTTTGGCAACCCCCAATTTTTTAGTAAAATTTTGGATATAATTTCAGAACTTAATCATCAAAATGTGATAATAGGGGGAAATTTGAATTGTGTTTTAGATCCATATTTGGATAAATCAGCAAAACAAAAAAGGACTAACATAAAATCTAAAACGAGTGAACTCCTAAATACATACATGAAAAATACTGATATAACAGATGTATGGAGAATCGCTAACCCAGTAAGTAGGGAATATTCATTTTATTCAACAGTACTTAAAACATATTCACGTATTGATTATTTCTTAGTGGACACAAAACTAATTCCATATACATATAATTCTAAATATCATAGTAGTATCATTTCTGAAATTCCCCGTTAACTTTTTTCTTTAAAATTAGAAGGAATGCCCAATAAAAATTTGTTATGGATGTTTAACCCCCAAAATTTAAATAACTCACAAGGTTGCACATATTTAAAAGAGCAGATGAGATTCTTCTTTGAGACAAATGATACACCAGATATTTCACCCTCCTTATTATGGGAAACTTTTAAGGCATTTATTAGAGGAATTATAATCTCATACCAAGCTTTCCAAAATAAAAAGAATAATACTGAACAATTGCAGTTAGAACAAGAAATTAGACAATTAGATTTAGAAAATGCCAAAGAACCAACTATAGATAAACATAATAAGATAATAATACTAAAATATAAATTAAATACAATTTTATCAGCCAGAATAATGAGATTATTTCAAATTACAAAACAAGAAACTTTTGAATTTGGTGATAAACCTCATAAACTCCTAGCATGCCAACTGAAAAAAAGGGACATAGAAAATACAATTACTAAAATTAAATCAGACAAAGGGGAATTACTAACACTACCTAAAGATATTAATAAAAGATTTGTTCAATTTTATCAAAATTTATATACATTGAAAACTTCTGCAAATAATACTCAAATTGCAAATTTCTTAGATAACTAATCTTCCAAAATTAAATATGGTGGAACAAGAGGCATTAGGAGCTCAGATTACACTACAGGAAATAGTTTGTTGAAGAATGGCTAAAATATAAATTAAATAAAATTTTATTGGCCAGAATAATAAGATTATTTCAAATTACAAAACAAGAAACTTTTGAATTTGGTGATTAAACCTCATAAACTCCTAGCACGCCAACTGAAAAAAAAGGACACAGAAAAATACAATTACTAAAATTAAATCAGACAAAGGGGAATTATTAACACTACCTAAAGATATTAATAAAAGATTTGCTCAATTTTATCAAAACTTATATACATCGAAAACCTCTGCAAATAATACTCAAATTACAAATTTTCTAAGATGTGTAATCTTCCAAAATTAAATATGGTGGAACAAGAGGCATTAGGAACTCAGATTACACAACAGGAAATAGAAGAAACAATTAGTTTGTTGAAGAATGGCAAAACGCCAGGACCAGATGGCTTTAGTAATGAATTCTATAAAAGATTCTACGAGATAATTTCTCCACAGTTGCAAGATTTATATATATTACACTTTTAAAGACAATAAGCTAACAGAAACATTAACTGAGTAAACTATTACACATATCAAAAAAGGATAAAGATCTAGAAGACCCAGGCTCATATAGAGCAATTGCACTCCTAAATACAGACCAAAAAATATTAACAATGACCCTAGCGAGAAGATTGAGTAAATATGTTAGTAAACTAATAAATCCGGACCAAACAGGGTTCATACCAAAGAGATACTCATTTAACAATTTGAGACGGTTGTCTAATATAATGTACTCACATAATACTGAAGAAGAACTAGCAATTATTTCATTGGATGCAGAAAAAGCTTTTGATCAAGTAGCATGGCAATATTTATTCAAAGTATTGGAAAAATTTAACATGGGAGGTAACATGGGAGATAATTTTATTTCATGGGGTAAAACTACTATATGATAAGCTGATGGCTAGAATACTGACTAATAATATATTATCCCCGAAATTCTATTTAGCAAGGGGCAATAGGCAGGGGTGCGCGTTATCGCCCCTGCTTTTTGCACTAGTGATAGAGCCTTTAGCTGAAAGTATAAGAAGCCATCCGAACATTCATGGGTATATTACCAAACACTCAAATAATAAAATTTCATTATATGCAGACGACATATTATTATATATTACAAATTCGCAAACTAGCATACCAAATATACTAAATTTAATAGAAGAATTTGGTTCTTTTTCAGGATATAGAATAAATTGGAACAAAAGCGAAATTATGATGATAAAACCTCAAGAGTTGACACATCTGTTGAAATTCCCTTTTAGAATTACAACAGAAAAATTTAAATATTTGGGCATCCAAATTACTAGGAACTATAAATCATTACTCAACGCAAACTGTATGCCTTTATTAACTAAATTAAATGGGCTGATTAAATTTTGGAAGACACTGCCGATGTCATTAATAGGCAGAATAAACGCGATAAAAATGATCTTCTTATCTCAAATATTGTACCTATTTCAATCAATACCAATATACATACCTAAAAAATTCTTCAAAAGATTAGATTCTGATATTATAAACTTCATATGGGATTATAAATCATACAGAATTAAAAACAAACACTTGCGTTAAATCTAAAGAATCAGGGGGACTGACACTCCCTAACTTATTGTATTATTATTGGGCAGTGAATATTAAAAATATAATCTACTGGTTGGACAGTTCTGCCCAACAGGTAGATTGGATAAGAATGGAGAAAGAGGATTGTTCCCCTTATAATATAGGAGTGATCCTTCTTTCTCCGATAAAACTGAACAATGTAATATACAAGAAGAATCCAATTATTCATAGTATAATACGAATTTGGAAACAAATAAAATTAACTTTAAAAATTAAGAAAATTATCGCTTCTTTCTCCAATAGCTAATAATCCCTCATTCAAACCATCCATTATTGATAAAACGTTTTACCCATTGGGAAAGAATAGGAATTACAATGATGGGAGATATGTATGAAATGGGAAAACTTTTATCATTCCAACAACTACAACTAAAATATAATTTGAAAAGTAATCAATATTTCAAATACCTTCAAAATTCAAGATTATTTGAAAAAGTATATACAAGGATATCAAACTTTAACCCCAGATCTACTGGAGGAAGGAATGAATAGAAAGGCAGAATCAAGCAATTTAATATCTTACTTATATAATATAATTCTAAATATAGAAACACCAATGACAGAGGCAATTAGAGGAGATTGGGAACAAGAGTTATTGATAAAAATTCCGCACGATAGATGGGATAAAAATTTATTATATGTAAACAAATGTTCAATGAATGTAAGACATAACCTAATTCAATTTAAAAATTTACATAGATTATATTATTCGAAAAACAAGACTGAATAAAATATTTTCAAATGTTTCCCCCATCTGCGACAAATGTCTAACTCAAAATGCCACTATAGCACATTCCTTTGTCTCTTGTACAAAACTGTATACATTTTGGAATTAATTTTTTGGAATTTTTACAAAACTATTTAACACAAAATTGAACCCCAATACTGAATTGATTATCTTTGGATCAATGGAAGAGGGAAGTAAACTAACTATATTACAAGAAGCTTTTCTTAATTATTGTCTAATCACAACGAAAAAAAACTTATACTTAAATTTTGGATAAACGCACCTAAGCCAACATTCAAAATGTGGATCTCAAACATGTCTGAAACGCTACATCTTGAAGAAATAAGATTCCTCTTACTAGGCAAAGTAGACCAATTCTTAAAGATTTGGTCTCCGTTTTACCAACTTTATACAAGCATATGGTGCAACATAACATAACCTTAGAAATTATATGTTTAGAACTGGGTGACGGACGGGCAAAAATATGAGATAGGTAGATCTAATCTCTCTTTTCTTTTACTTTTTCCTTCTCTTTCAATCTTTTAACTTCTCACCTCTGTCCTTTATATGTTTGTTTTGTTTTCTGTTTCTACTCGCTTGTCTATCTATTCTGACACTCTTAATTTCTTTTTTCTCTCACTGTTCTTTTATTATTGAACTAAAAGTATGAAGTTGTACAAGATTGAGAATATGTATTTATGTATTAGGTACTTAAGTACCAGACTACTGTACTTATTTCTAACAAAAATAAACAAACAAAAAAAAATTAAATTAAAAAAATAAATAAATACAAAATAAATAAATAAATAAAATTAAATTAATTTTATTTTTATTATGCTACATCTTGGCAGGACAAATCAAAATAGGACGTACATGGTAAATGGTAGGGAATTGAGGAATGCTGTGGAACAGAGGGATCTAGGAAATAACTGTCATAGTTCCCTGAAGGTGGAATCGCATGTAGATAGGGTGGTAAAGAAAGCCTTTGGTGTGCTGGCCTTTATAAATCGGAGCATTGAATATAGGAGTAGGGAAGTAATGTTAAAATTGTACAAGGCATTGGTAAGACCAATTCTGCAGTATGGTGTACAACTTTGGTCGCCTAGTTATAGGAATGATGTCAACAAAATAGAGAGAGTACAGAGGAGATTTACTAGAATGTTGCCAGGATTCCAGCAACTATGTTACAGAGAAAGGTTGAACAAGTTAGGTCTTTATTCTTTGGAGCACAGAAGGTTAAGAGGGGACTTGATTGAGGTCTTTAAAATGATGAAAGGGATAGACAGAGTTGACGTGGATACGTTTTTCCCATTGAGGGTAGGGAAGTTTCAAACAAGAGGGCCATGACATGAGAATTAAGGGACAGAGGTTTCGGGGGGGTAACGTGAGGGGGAACTTCTTTACTCAGAGGGTGGTGGCTGTGTGGAATCAGCTTCCAGCAGAAGTGGTGGAGGCAGGAATCGATTTTAACATTTAAGAGTAAAGTGGATAGGTATAATGGACGTGAAGGGAATGTAGGGGTATGGTCTGAGTGCAGGTAGATGGGACTAGGGGAAAACAAATGGTCGGCACGGACTGGAAGGGCCGAGAGGGCCTGTTTCCGTGCTGTAATTGTTATATGGTTATATGGTTATATGGTTAAATAAAACATCAGCTGTACAAGTCAGCGAGTTTGTCTGGCTATCTCTATGTTGTGTCTACGTGGCAACATATCGTCCTTTCGGATTGTTACACATTTTAGACTGAGTTTTTTTTGTCGAATTCCTCAAGCTGAATAAATTTTGTACAGCTACGTTTTAGATTAATTGTTACACCAAAACACACAACAGGGATAACGAGGCAAAGAGGATGAAAGAACAGAAAAGAACAAAGAAGAAGGGTAGTCAAGAGAAAAAAGTTAAAAAGAGGTTGTCTTTGGAAAACAAAGTGGAACGCATTAAGCAAAAAGATTTGGCACCAAATGGTTTTGAATTGGCGCCAAAGCAAAGAAATGTCGGAATAGGAAGCAAGAAAAACAAGTGGGGCAGTAAGTAAGTGTCACCGAAGAATGCAGCCGAAAGCTGGAAGCCTAACCGGCAGGACAGCGACGGTGTCAACTTACCTGGAATGCTTTCCAGGGCTGTACAGCCACGGCAAAGGGGCAGAAGAGGCCCAGCAGCCGTCACCGACTTCGGGTGAGTTCCAGGACCGTGTACCATGTAGGCCACGGACAGGTCCGGTGACCGCCACCGACTTTGAATGTTTTCCAGGGCTGTGTAGCCCACAGCCAGGCCCACGAGCCGCCACGGACGTCGAGTGAGAGCCAAGTACCGGGTAGGCCACGGACAGGTCCGGAGAAGCAACTGACAAAAACGGAGTCAACCCGGCCAGGAGCAGTCAGCACAGTCGTGAGAAAAAGCCCGGCCGGGAAAAGAGCCCGCCCGGTCGAGGGAGAAAGTTGGCCGCGTGAGAAGCGGACAAGCAGAGTAAAAAAAAGCCTGGCCGGGAGAAGAGTCAGCCCGGTTGATGAAGAAAGCCAACCGAGTGAAAAGCAGACCGGCCGAGGAAAAAAGCCCGGCCACGAGAGAAGCGAACCGGGAGTGAGAGAAAGCCCGCTCGGGAGCAGGGTCAGCCCGACCGTGAGCAGAAAAGAGGTTCCGGCCGCGCAAGAGAAGCGGACCGGCTGAGTGGGAAAGCCGACCGCGAGAGAGAAGCGGACCAGGCCCCGCGAGAGAAGCGGGACACAGCACTCAAGCACTTCAGCCCGGTTGGAAGCAGAGTAAGCCCGGTCGGGGGAGAAAGCGGAGAAAGCACGGTCGCGAGAGAAAGCCGGCCGAGAGAGAGAGAAGCTGGTCCGCGCAAGAGAAACAGGACACAACGCTTACCCAGCCACCGATGGCGGGGCACAGTCCCGACGAGCCGAGCAGCCAGGCATGTCGGTGAGCCAGCGAAGAGTCGAGCAGTGGGACCAGCAGCAGCGACTTACCTTCCAAGGGAGACAGCAGGGCATCCAAGGGAGACAGCAGGCAAGTCAGCAGAGCAGCGGGAGTCGATTTGGCAGCGAGCCAGCGGCAGCAAAAGTAACAGTGAAGCCCGCGGGGAGCCAGCAAAAGCATCAAAAAAGTTGAGGTCCGGCCATCAGCAAAGGTACCAGTGGGGACAGCTCGAGAGGTTGAGGATGCACCAGAGTCCACAGGCCCACAAGCTGGAGCTGTGAAATCCTTCATAATAAAAGCCCTCTGTGAATGGAATGCATGGGCACAGTAAAAGCTGGACTGTTTGAATGTAATGCATTGGTCACTGTTATTTTACTTCGGAGTCACGTGAGTGACTACGTGAATAGAAGCCCGTACAGCCGTTGGTGCGTCATGACGTCAGACGCTGGTGCAGTTGGCCGGTTAGAGCAGCAGCGCTCCTCCGAGCGGTAAGTTTAAACGGAGGTAAGGTTTTTAAAATTTTTTTTACCACAGGTCATTTTCTGCGATGGTTTGGAGTTCTTGGAGAATGTTGCAGAAAATGAAGAAGGTGTCGGCGAGGTGCTCCGGGGATAGAAAGGAAAAGTGGCCAGGAGAGTGTTGAGGAAGGAGCCCGTCTGGTACACCTGGTCCGGTGCTGGCTACACAGCCAGTGGTTACGGACCCACTGCCGGGGGGCAGTGGAGGCTTGCACAGTAGGGCGGAAGGCCACTGGCAAGTCTCTGTGGCCCGTAGATGAGTCGGGCCTGGAGGTTATACCCTCCATAGGAGAGTCCGTTTGCTCACGGCTCTCCCACGTCGAGATTTTATTGCTAAAGAATGCTCGACAGGGACCAGCTCCGTGAGGAGGAGTGGTACCCAAGCCAGGCTGATGGAGAGCTTGTGCTAGCAGCACCTGTTTCAGGGCTGCAGAACTATCCTGCCTGTGAGGAGGATGTTCCATCAGTGCAGTTTGCTGACACTGATTCTATGCTGGGGGAGAGCAATAAAGGAGTTCGGTTGGAGGTAATTCCGAACATTGCTGGGAAGTTGCTGAGCCTAGAGAGGTGATTGATGTAGAATTGGCTGAAGCCATTCAGTATATGCTCTCCCACCAGTTACAGGAGCAAGCTATGGATGAAGTAGCAAAAAACTATAAAGCTCCTGTTAATTGTCATCTCCTGAAGGTACCGGTGGTTAATCATCAAATTTGGTCACAGATGAGTATGCCTGTTAGGGCCCAGGAGATTAAGTTTTTTAAAAAGTGCTTAAACTGTTGTCAGCAGGTATTACAGCTGTGGTGAAAGTTATTGATACAAGCAATATGGTTGAAGCACACCAGGACGAACTGGGATTCCTTTGTAATGCATTTTGAAATTAATAATATCAGGAGGGCCGCTATTAGGCCAGTGCTAATCCGAATTTGGCGAGTTTGTGCAAACCGACCAGTGTACCACCACGAAATCTGTTGCTTGGTGGTAACCTTGCAAAAAGGGTCAAAGACTGTCATGAGGTTGTTAAAACCATGGCCCTCATTAAGCCAGCTGGCAAGCAAGGCAAAAAGGTTTCTCTACAAGAGGTCGAGGACAACAAGGTCCGCAAGGAAAGATGCAGGTAAGGAATATAACATTGACAGACGATGAATTAACTGATGTTCCTGTTCAAATCGGGGAAGGTTAAAATTGTTTTTTAAACAATGGCAGCAGTTGACATCAGATTTGTTCATACTTAGTAGTATTGAAAGGGTGAAAATTGAATTTTACTCTAAGGACAGTTTACCTAATCAACATTTTCCTAGTCGGAAACTTATTTTTCAGATGAGGGAAATGTGCTTATTCAAGCAGAGATTCAGTCGCTATAAAGGGGTAATTGATCCTTCTGCCTATCAAAGTCAACAACTTGTGTCAAGTATATTTCCCAGATTTAAAAAGACAGGGGGGTGTAGAATTATTCTGGATTTATCAAGTTTGAACAAATTTGTTTGTTATAGGCATTTCAAAATGGAACCTTTACCACGGCCAAAACATCTAGTGTCCAAAGGGTGTTATATGGCAACCATTGATTAAAGGATGCGTACTACTCAGTGTCTATTCATGGTGATGATAGAAGATATTTGGAAATTTATTTGGTTGAATCAGCTGTGGCAATTCAGGGGCATTGCCGAATGGATTAACTTCAGCTCCTAGATTATTTACTAAATTGGTAAAACCTGTGTTAGCATTACCTAGAGCTCAGGGGCATGTGGTAATGGCCTATTTAGATGTTATTCTGATTATTGGAAAGACTCATGCTGAAACTCAATCATCAGTTTCAGTTGTTAAAATCACTTTTGAACAAATGGGTTTTGTTATTCACCCAGATAAATCTAAATTATCACCAGTCCAAATTATTGATTATCTGGGATTTACCATTAATTCCAATCACATGTTGGTAACTTTGCCCAGGGATAAATTGAATCAGTTAATTGAGGACTATTAATCTCGTTGGAGAACAACGGCCTTCGATTAAACAACTAGCCAGGTTGATTGGGAAGGTTTTGCAGCATTTCCAGCTGTGCAGTATGGTCCTATGCATTATCAACAATTACAACGATCAAAGGAACAGGCACTGAGAATACAAAGGGGCCATTTTGATAGGCCTACGCAGTTGCCAGCTAGGGCGATTGCTGACATACAATGGTGGATGGTACATGTTTAAAAAAGTTTTAGGAAGGTTTTGGTGGAACCACCGTCACTGATATTACAGACTGATGTAAGTGCACTGGGTTAGGGTGCAACAGATATGTCTTCTAGTTGTGGAGGCAGATGGAATGTGGATGAAACATTGCTTCTTCAATTAAGAGCGATTAATTATTTAGAGTTGTTGGGCACCTGGTATGGGCTCAAAGCTTTGTTGTTCTATGAGGAGAGGACTTGCAAGTGCAGGTTCAGATTGACAACACCACAGCAGTGGCATATGTAAACCACATGCGTGGAGTTAAGTCACAGTCTTGTGATAGACTGGCTAACCAGATTTGCAGCTGGTGTATTGACCAAAATATCTGGCTTTCAGCACTTTATTTGCCAGGAAGATTCAACACTGTAGCTGACACTAAGTCACGTCAGTTTAATGACAACATTGAATGGATGTGAAATCAGGATGTATTTAACCAAGTGATTGTTCAGTAAGGATTGCCAGATATTGACTTGTTTGCATCTCGATTAAATCATCAGTTACCTAGATATGTTTCGTGGGAACCAGATATTGGGGCAGTAGCAGTGGATGCGTTTTCGCTGCATTGGGGAGGAATGTTTGTGTATGTTTTCCTCCATTCTGTCTCATCAGCAGGTGTTTGCAAAATATCAAGGAGGACTCGGGGGTATTGGTAGTGCCAGATTGGCCTACACAAGCATGGTTCCTATTTGTGTTACAAATGGCTAGGGAGCCTTCCATGATTATTCCCAAGAATAAAAATCTACTGGTAAATCCAGTCACTGGGATCAACATCTTTTACATGATCGTATTGAACTGTTAATTTGCAGATTTTAAGGAGGCCATACCTGGGGAGAGGACTGTCTCATCGGACTGTGGATGTTCTCACGTCGGCCTGCAGGGATAGTACACAGCAGCAATATATCACCTATATAAGGAAGTGTGAGCAATTCTGCCTACAGCAGAATATTGTATATCACACTGCAGGATCACGGACGTATTGGATTTTTGTCAGCTCTTTATTTCGACCAAAAAATTAAGTTACAGTGGGATCAATTCAGCCAGAAGTGCTCTGTCTTCTTATTTACCCATGAATGCAGAATTGCATACAGTAGGGACACATCCGTTAGTTTCACGATTCATGAAGGGAGTTTCAATTCTAATCCTCCTAAACCCAGGTATGCCGGTATTTGGAATGTGAGTAAGGTTCTTATGGGTTCTTTCGCCAGTGGCTCCGGTTACAAGCCTATCTATAGCCAAATTAACTATTAAGGTGGTCATGCTTATGGCGTTGGTTTCAGCTCAACGTGTACAAACATTGACATTAAGTCCAGTGCAGGAAACACAGTGAGAGAACAGAATATAGTTCACCTGAATAGCAACAGGTAGCATGGCTTTTTAAATTGTAGGAAACGTGCCCCAGTTAGATTCTGGGTGTAATTTTGAGAAATGGACCAATGTCTTGGAGGCTTCTTTCATTTCCAATGATATCGCTGCAGAGGAAAAGAAGAGAGCATGGTTCATATTAGGCTTAGGAAGAGAGGGTTATCAGACCTTACGTATGTTACTGCTGCCAGCAATGCCCACAGATAAAATGTACAAGGAGTGTAAGGAGGCATTAATGGCATCCATTAATGGCACCAAGGGCATCCAGAGGCAAGGAGCCTGAACTAAAGAGGGCAGGGAGTCCCTCAAATGGCAAAAGTCAAGGGCAAAGTGACAAAAGTCAAGGGCAAAGTGACAAAAGTCAAGTGCCAAGTGACGAATGTCAAGTGTAAAAGGTCAACGGTAAAAGGCAAAGTGACAAAAGTCAAGGGCAAAGTGACAAAAGTCAAGTGCCAAGTGACAAATGTCAAGTGGAAAAGGACAAAGGTCAAAGGCAAAGGGGCCAAAGTCAACTGCAAAGGGACATTGCCATCCAGAGGGCAACCCTAACTATTCAAGCTGCATTCAGGGGTATGAAGGTACGGAGAGAGATCCGGAACAAACAGAAGGCAGCAACGGGAATACAAGCAGCATTTAGAAGGCACAGAGTATACCATCCATACAGGGCAATGAGATTGGCAGCTATAATAGTACAAACCCATTTTACTTCAGAGTCACGTGAGTGACTACGTGAAGAACCCCGTACAGCCGTTCGTGCGTCATTACGTCAGACGCTTTCGTGCAGACGACTGTGGAGCAGCACAGCTCCTCCAACGGTGAGTCTAAAAAAGTTTCAGGTAAGTGCTATTTCTTACCTGTTCTAGGTTTCCTTCAGGAACCTCCGGGGTTCTTGTGGGATGGTCGCGAGGCCGACGAGTGAACCAACCTAGAGCTTTGGGGGGAAAACCCTGGCCCGACCGCGGGAGCAGGGAGCCGGCGAATGTTGGGTTCGCGATCGGAGTCACTGATAACGCGGTCAGTGACTCCACACGTTGTGTTCCCGGGGAGGGGATACCCGAGAATAGTGCGGTTCCAGACCGCAGTAATCCCTAGGGGATGGGGCTTAACGGACCTCAACGGTCAGCCTGGGTTCCCGGTGGTGGGGAAACTCAAGTGTTTGCGGTTCCCAGACCGCAGTAGTCCCCAAGAAATGGGGTTTAATTCACGTAACTGAGTAGCACGGGTGCCCGGGGATTGATTCCCGGGGAGGGGAAATTCACTTATGGGGTTCCCTAACCACAATAATCCCCAGAATATGGGGACAGCTGACAAAATAGTCAGAGTAATTAAGAAAGATTTGGTAGGTTCACCTCTGGGAATTAATTTAGAGAAACTCCTTTAGGCAGGAGGTGGATCAGTAGTAATGTTTATGGCAATCTATGGCAGAGGCTGAGCCAGCAGCACCTTTGGGAAGGGCTGCTTCATGGGAATGCCAAGTTATGGCAGTGCCAGCCTATGGGAGAGGTTGTGCCAGCAGTACCTTTGCTCAGGACTGCTCATGGGGATGCCAAGCTATGGCAGGCTAGCCTATTGGAGAGGCTGTGCCGGCAGTACCTTTGCTCAGGACCGCTCATGGGGATGCCAAGCTATGGCAGGCTAGCCTATTGGAGAGGCTGTGCCAGCAGTACCTTTGCTCAGGACTGCTCATGGGGATGCCAAACTATGGCAGGCTAGCCTATTGGAGAGGCTGTGCCAGCAGTACCTTTGCTCAGGACTGCTCCAGGGGAATGCCAATTTATGGCAGGCTAGCCTATTGGAGAGGTTATGCCAGCAGCACCTTTACTCAGGGCTGCTTCATAAGAATGCCAAATCTATGGCAAATACTGGCCTATGGGAAAGGCCGCGCCAGCGGTACCTTCTTCAGGGCTGCTTTATGGGAAAGGCCGTGCCAGCGGTACCTTCTTCAGGGCTGCTTTATGGGAATAGCTGTGAGTATGGTATTCCCATTTACAGTGATCATGGGGGATGAGGGGACATTGTTAGGATAAGGCAATATAACAGAATCTGTTAAGTCTTAAACTATATTTGAGAAATATGGCTCCTCCATCCAGCTAGATTAAGTCTATCAAATAGACTTGTAGGATGTTGGGATTCACTTTTAGGTATTCAATTGGCTGTGATGCCAGCCTGGGCAACAGATGGCTGTCAATAAACTCTGGTAACAGGTTTACTAGTCGTTAGATTAATTGTTAATTGTATAGATGTGATTCTGCTGTGCAGGCAAGACAACTTATCTTGTTAAATGGTGAACTATTAAGTGCCTGATAGGTCATTGTTAACACACCTTGTCTCTCCAGGTGAAATTAATAAAGTCACAAGGATGGACAAACAGTATTCATTACTGCTCCAGTTGTTGTTAAGTAAATCTTTAATTATATTACAAAATGGTGCTAATGGCCCTAAGTAGGTAATTGTGTCAGCAGTGCTTTTAGCAGGCCTGCTTAAGGTCTCCCTCATGTAGGAGGAGAGCAAGCTGCGTCAGTATTATTCTGACGCTGGGGCCATGGCAAAGTCGGCGTATTGCTGAAGCTGCGCCAGCAGCACCTTTTATTAGGGCTGCTTAATGGCTCCCTCATGTAAGAGGAGAGCATGTGGGATCGGCATAGTCTAATGCTGAGTCTGAGGGTATAGCCATAGAGCATGCCCAAGGGATTCAGGGCATGTGCCCAGAGGTCTATGCCTGGCCAGAATGTTACCATCCCAAACACATATGCAGTGAATACTGCTCTAAGGGAGACATTGCAGTTGGCCGATGAATCTTCTATTCAGGTAAGACCTTTCCATAGGCGAAACCTGGAGGACAAAGCACAAGCTATTGGAACAAGCAAGGTTTCATAGTTTTGGTGATAATGCACCCAAAGTCTTTATTGGCAGCAAGCGGTTCACTGAAGTTGGTGGCAGCATGAAGGCTGGCCAAAGGTTCCACGCACTGTACCTGTGTTACTCTACAATTAAGGGACCACTTACAGCTTGGTAAGGTGTACACTTAGTTATACATTACAAATGATTGAGACATTATCAGCTATTTGAGGGGTCTAAACATGTAAAATGGTCGGTTCTAACTTTTCAAGCAGGTTAGAATTGCACAGGTTCAGTAGAAGGACCCTTACAAGACCGGTTCAGAAATCGGGTCGCAGTTGCTGTTTACGGCAGATATCAAGTTGCAAATATTATCTCGAGTTTGGAGGTGGAAGAGATTTGCACAAAATGTCTGTTGTGGGTATCAACTATCTATAGACCCTATGGGCATCGTATGGGTTAAAGAGTGATTGGACCAATGTGCATATTGTGATGCTCAGGTTGATACATTATGATGATGGCATATGTTAGTCATGAGGGTGCAATCAGTTAAAGACCCATGGAATGGTTACATATCTTGTTGTCACAGGAGAATCATCAAGTATAGGTTAATGGCAACACAGAATTGGCATTGAATTACACTATATTATGAAATTCTGGTTAATGGAACACTTAACATGGTTTCATATTTATTTCACTGGTTGCAAAATATGTGGCATTACAGTGGCGAAACATACATTTTCGCTAAAAGGAGTAGGAAGGACTTTTATGGCTCCCTCCATTTTGTTTATCAATTGAGGTTTCAAATAAAGTCATTAAGAGGCCGCTTAAGGTTCCTACTGAGTGATTATGCAAATTGATTCCTGATTTGTCGCGAATAATATAACCTTATTTGGTTATTTTAAACGTAATTTGCTGGTTCAGCCCGAGGCTTGGGAAATCAGTTGTTGTATGATAAACTCAAATTATGTTCTGCAGGTTTAATAAACTGCCCTAAGGTTTGGGTTGTACATCTATGTGTTCAAAGTGTTTGCATAGCACCAAACCGCAGAATTTTCTTTTCCAGGAGATGAAAGAGTTTGTTATGCTTATGTTCCATGGGAAATGTTATTGATTGCTAATGTTTCGAGTTCATGCTAAATTATCGTTTGTTAATTATGGAGTTATACAGCCATTAATTGGGTTACAAGGGGTAGGCTATCTTCAACATAGGTCCCAGGACCAATATAATGCCATATGCGATGTTGACATTTGTGAACACTATTTCACCAGGAGGCTGCAGCTATATCCTTAAATTTGGCTGGAGTTTATTAGGTAGTTATCCTTCTGGCACTGGTTTAGTGCAGCAGGTTCAGTCGCTACATAATTGTGATGGTACAGGATGATAATGTCTGTAAATTATAATATAATATGTTATAAATACTTGAGCAGGCCAGAAGGGGGTCAGGTCTCAAAATAGTCACAGGCATACTAGGGGACCTTTGATAAGGTAAGCACACATATATACAACAATATGTCAAGATCAAGGTCATCAAGAGCCTTGGAGTTCTGGACTAGCAATGTTGTTAGTCACAATAAATAAATAAATAAATAAATAGATACATAAATTAATAATTTGGGAGAACTTATTGTTCAGGCTATTCCAGATGAGTTGTGTTATGTACTAATGGATTCTGATTCCAGATCTCATTACACCAGGGCTGCTTCAGCAGCAAGGGTATTTATGTTCCGCTGGGTCACATCGTTACGGCTGTAGCATGGTCCAATGAACGAATCTCCAAACATCTGTAATGACCCATTGCTGAACCAGGGTTATTTGTTAACTCTATTTATGTTCTGGTTATATTTTCCATCTACGTGAGAGATGGAAATATTATTGTTTCATTTAAACAGCATCAGCATGTTTTACATCTATGTTATGACTGTATGCATTATGAATGTTTTCCCTCCATTTGTGAATGAAGCAGGTGTGGTTGTGTACACTCGTTTCACACGGCATGATATCACAGAGCTTTGAAGTCTTCACGTAGTCACTCACGTGACTCCGAAGTAAAATAGTAAGATTAAACGAGAACTTACCAGTTTGAAGTTTGATCTTTATTTAATGAGGAGTCGAGTTGAGGGACTACGTGCCTTCTGCTCCCAGCCCTCATAGATCTCATCTGGTAGTTCTAGTCTTTGTTATCTTACCATTATACTTCAGTCATTATTATCTGTGATTTAACACCGTTGCTTTGAAGATTGACGCATGAACGGCTGTATGGGGTTCTTCACGTAGTCCCTAAACTTGACTCCTCATAAAATAAAGATCAAACTTCAAACTGGTAAGTTCTCATTTAATCTTACTATTATAGGGCACACCTTCAAATGGAAAGTGATCGCAAGACTTACATGAAGGCACACAGCAGTGTTGTACTGCTTTAGGCTGCCTACCGAGGAATGCTTGTTCGAAAGTAATTGCGGGGCATGCACAAATCTGCCAAGGTCATACAGACTTATTATCAGATGCATAAACAGCGTCAGTATTTCAAGAAACTACGCTGGTCTGCCATTGCGGTACAGCAACGATACCGAGCTTGCCAGATAAGAGATGTCCAAGTGAGACATTATAATAGTTTGAGAAAAGCAGTGGTTTGTATTCAGGCCTTCTACCGTGGGATTAAAGCCAGAGAATTGGTTGAGAGAATCAAGGCAGCATGCCATATTAAGTCAGTCTTAATGATGTGCATTACAAGAAAACATTTCTTGAATCAAAAGGCGGCTGTAGTCACTCTGCAAGCTACTGTAAAAGTTCAATCAGTACTTTGTATGAGTTGGTATAGGAAAGACCCAAGGAGACAAATAGATGCACAACAGAAAAGGCTGAAACGATACAAGAGGCTTAAACGTTATCGGAAAGACATCCTCAAACTGAAATATACAACAGTTGTACTGCAGTCTCACTACTGTGTTTATGTAGTAAGAAAACTATACAGATCACAAATCAAAGCCACTGTTGTATTGCAAAGACAATACAGATCCTACTTCATGAATAACCAGAAAGGTGATTTAAGAAGACAAATAGATGAACAACAGAAAAGGCTTAAATGATACAAAGAACGGTTAAATAAATGTGTGATGATGAGCAAAAAGCTGTTAATAGAAAAGTCTGCAGATGAGAGGCTTGTCGGTCGAGACAAAAGTATGCAGGACCGATTGCGATTAGGACACTTCACTATAGTCCAGCATGGAGCATCCTTCACTGAGCAATGGACAAATGGTTATGCATTGCAGAATGTTATTGTACAGCAAGAGCAGATAAACACACAGCCCCAGGAAATAGAGCGACAGAGGAAGCTGCTAGAAAATAAAAACCTGCAGTCATGTGTCAGATCCCACCTACAAATAAGGAACAGAAACAGAGGAAATGTTAACTTTAGCAGAATATCAGGAACAGGAAGAAATCTACAAATTACATTAGGATATTTAAAAAGGTAAGAGGGATAGATACAGGTAGAACTAGAGTGATTAGAAAGAGTGCGCAATTTACACAGAAGGGAATGGAAAAGGATAACACATAAAGCAAGGGGTAATGTATGTGGTTTAAGAAAGATGAGTGGAATTAAAAATTATGTGCTAAGTTTAAATACAATTATTACAGTTATGCGGATGTAATGTAAAATGATTGTAATAATATAATTTTGCAAGTTAATCAATTATATTTAATGTAAACAAAATGGTGTTATCTGTCTCCAAGTTAAAGGGGGAGCAGTGTAATGTATATAATGTAAATGGTGTTACCTGCCTCCACGTTAAAGGGGGAGCAGTGTGATGTATGTGATATAATTAGCATATGTTATCTCTTGTGCGAGGAGACGCATGCGCTGGGGGTGACTCGAGGTGGCGTCCTAGAATAAAGAAGCTTGTTAGTTTACTCCTGTATCTGTGTGTTCTTTTAAGTCAGTTCCAAGCACCCAAATACATTACAGCCATGAGTCAGTGACTGAGTGTCGAGGAAGCCGTGAGTCAGTGAGTGAGTGTCCAGAAAGCTTTGAGTAGGTGAGTCAATGTCCAGAAAGCCGTGAGTCAGAGTGAGTGTCCAGAAATCTGTGAGGTTCACAAGATTGTTCCCTGGGATGGCTGGACTGTCATATGAGGAAAGATTGAAAAGACTAGGCTTGTATTCACTGGAGTTTAGAAGGATGAGGGGGGATCTTATAGAAACATATAATACTATAAAAGGACTGGGCAAGCTAGATGCAGGAAACGTGTTCCCAATGTTGGGCGAGTCCAGAACCAGGGGGCACAGTCTTAGAATAAATGGGAAGCCATTTAAGACTGAGGTGAGAAAAAACGTTTTCACCCAAAGAGTTGTGAATTTGTGGAATTCCCTGCCACAGAAGGCAGTGTAGGCCAAATCACTGGATGGATTTAAGAGAGAGTTAGATAGTGCTCTAGGGGCTAGTGGAATGAAAGAATATGGGGAGAAGGCAGGCATGGGTTATTGATTGGGGACGATCAGCCATGATCATAATGAATGGTGGTGCTGGCTCAAATGGCTGAATGGCCTCCTCCTGGACCTATTTTCTATCTATCAGTCTAGTATGAATGGGTGATTGTTGGTTGGTGCAGACTCGGTGGACCGAAGGGTCTCTTTCCATGCTGTATCCCTAAACTAAACTAAATCGGGCCAGTGAGAGGTGGATTCAGTGAGGGGGGGGGGGGGGGGGGGGGGGGGGGGGGGGGGGGGGGGGGGGGGGGGGGGGGGGGGGGGGGGGGGGGGGGGGGGGGGGGGGGGGGGGGGGGGGGGGGGGGGGGGGGGGGGGGGGGGGGGGGGGGGGGGGGGGGGGGGGGGGGGGGGGGGGGGGGGGGGTGGTAGGGGGGGGGGGGGGGGGGGGGGGGGGGGTGGGGGGTCAGGAGTGATTGACAGACAGTTAGACAAAAGCCAGAGATGGAAAGACAAAATGGGTGAGATAATGATAGAACAGGTGAGAAGTGTGAAGCCCGACGAAGGAATATAGGTGGAAGGGGATGGGTTAGTTACCTAAAATTGGAAAATTTAACGCTCCCCAAAAATTGGATAATTTACTGTTCGCATATTATTTCATCCAACCGTTTGCCAACAAAAAATCTCCATGCACCTATCAATCACCTGACTTATTCTGCCTCAAATCTTTTCCAAATTTCTGCCCCCTACTACAATCAGTCTGAAGAAGGGACGTAAATCAAAAGGTGACCTATCAATGTTCTCCAGGGTTGCTACTTGGCTTGCTGAATTACTTCAGCACTTTGTGTCTTTATTTGGAAACCAGCATCTGCATTTCCTTGTAGATGTCTGTTCTTTAAGACTCTGCTCTCTATGTGAATACTTGAAGTAAATATTAAAGAATTGACATGGTGTATCGGCAGCCTTTATCTTCTGACATCGATAATGCACTCTCTAGTTGCATGTGAGGGTTATAGTTTATTGCATAAAATATATCATCATATAGTGATGTGTGTGGTAAGAATGATGACAAGTTGCACCAAGTGCTGACATTCTGTGATCTGCGTATTGGCATTCTTTGTCAAGATATTAAATCCAAAACAATAATTCCCTGCAGAACATTTCCCTCTCTCAGAGCCTGTGGAGAAGAGCAAACATGAATGAAAAGCAAACAACACAAGAAGAATTTGTGAGTGTCACTCCATGGAGCTGTAACTTCCAGGAAATGTCAGTATTTCCCTGGTCTACTGTGTAAGGACTAGTTCCTTCCTTTTTATGAGTTATTTGAGTGCTTTTTAATGTTTTAAACTCTGTTTATGCATTTTAGCATTAAAACAATGTTTTGAATGAATACATTCATTGAAATCATTTGTAATCATTCAGTGCATGATAGCTTTGATGATTCCAGTTCATTGCTGATGTCAAAACCACGGCTGTCAAAAGCATTCAACATTTAATCATAGGGCTTGTTCTCATTACCCCTTCCACGGATCATATAACATGATCCCAGTACATCAGGAAATGCCTGTTCTGATCTAAAGCAGTTGATCCAAATGTCTTTCAGCAGTTGTGGTTGCCCAGATTGTTCCAGATAAGTTTAAACTTTATTGCAAGGTTATCAGTTATTTAGGATGAAATTTCCAGTCAATAATCTGTGGAGAACCAAAGACATAACTAAAAACATACAGTGGTTTAAAAACATGTTTCTTCGGTTTCATTTTAACGATCTAATATTAAACTTGTAGAGATCATGAGAGTATTGATAACTTTGAGAATTGGTGCGACAGATCATAGTGAAAATGTGGTTGGATCAAAGAAATAACAGTGCAGAAAATATTTATAAGCTTAATTTATATATTACCAAACAAACTCAGCGGGTGCAGCAGCATCTATGGAATGAAGGAAATAGGCAACGTTTCGGGCTGAAACCCTTCTTCAGACTGATTCAACTGCAGTAATTGTACAATGCAGCATAAATCAGGAAATTAGTAGTCCATGTATTTATGGGGGACCTTAATCTACATATCGGACTAGACAAGCCAATTTAGTTGTATTAAGTTAGTGGGTGGGAATGGTTTCTGGGATTAATATGTTGGGAAATGAACAAGGGAAGAGACCACTTTTGAAACATAGAACATAGAAGCATAGAAAAATATGTGCAGGAATGGGCCATTCAGCCCTTTGAGCCAGCACCGCCATTCAATATGATCATGGCTGATTTGAGCCAGCACCGCCATTCAATATGATCATGGCTGATCATGTAAAATCAGTACCCCGTTCCTGATTTTTCCCCATATCCCTTGATTCCTTTAGCCCTACGAGCTAAATCTAACTCTCTTGATTCAATTAATTGGCTTTCACTGCCTTCTGTGGGAGAAAATTCCACAGATTCACAACTCTCGGTGAAGAAGTTTTTCCTCACCTCGGTTATAAATGGCCTACCACTGGTCCTGGAGTCCCCCAACATCGGGAATTTTTTTCCTGCAGCTAGCCTTTAAGAATTTTATTTGTTGCTATAAGATCGCCTCTTATCCTTCCAAATTCCAGTGAATAAAATCCCAGTTGACCAATTCTTTCATCATAGGTCAGTCGCACCATCCTGGGAATTAACCTGGTTAACTTACGCTACACTACCCCAAAAGCAATAATGTCCTTCCTCAAATTAAGAGAACAAAATTGCACATAATACTCAAGGTGCAGCCTTACCAGGATGTTGTACAACTGCAGTTGGACCTCCTTGCTCCTAAACTCAGATCCTCTCACAATGAAGGCCAACATGCCATTAGCTTTCTTCACAGCCTGCTGTACCTGCATGCTTACTTTCAATGACTCGTACACAAGCACACCCAGGATTCATTACACGTCCCCTTTTCTTAATCTGACACCAATCAGATAATCTGCCTTCCTGTTCTTGCCACCAAAGTGGATAACCTCACATTTATTCACATTATACTGCATGTGCCATGCATCCGCCCACTCACCCAACATATCCAAGTCGCCCTGCAGCCTCATAGAATCCTCATCGCAGCTCACACTGTCACCCAGCTTTGTGTCCTCTGCAAACTTGGAAATGGCACATTTTATTCACTCGTCTAAATTTTAGATCTAGTACTGCAGAATGAGAGTCTTGTTATAAAGGACTCTTCAAGAAATAATAAAAGTAATATGATAGAATTTTGTAATGAGTTTGAAAATGATATGATTCAATCCAAAACTGGGTCTTATAACTAAATAAAATAAATTACAAAGACAAATACAAATTAGGGCAGCACAGTGGTGTAGTGGTGGAGTTGCTGCCTTACAGTGCTTGCAGTGCCAAAGACCCGGGTTCGAACCCGACTATGAGTGCTGTCCGTACGGGGTTTGTATGTCCTCCCCATGACCGTGTGGGTTTTCTCCGAGATCTTCGGGTTTACTTCCATACTCCAAAGGCATACAGGTTTGTAGGTTAATTGGTTTGGCATAAGTATAAATTGTCCTTAGTGTGTAGGATTGTTCAAATGTGTTGGAATCGCTGGTCGCTGGGCCGAAGGGCCTGTTTCCACGCTGCATCTCTAAACTAAACTTAACATGAGGTGATTGGTTGTGGAGGGATTTGTGTATTTTACCCGTACCCTGAATCTGGCTTTCATGTGGGGCTCAGATATTTGGACAGTACATGGACAGGAAAGCTTTAAGGGAATATGGGCCTAACACAGATAAATTGGATTAACTCAGATGAAGCAATTTGGTTGATATGTGGGAGTTGGGTGGAAAGACCTGTTTCCATGCTGGAGGTCTAAATGACAGAAATAGACAATTTAAAACATTTAAAAATATACAAAGGAGGACAAAGAAATTGTTAAATAAATTGAACCATTCCATTAATCCCGTTCTTATCCTTATTTCCTTACACCCCTTTCTCACATGCTCACCTTGTCTGCCAAGATTTTGTTTTACCATTAACTACACTAAAGTAATTAACATATCACCAATTAATCTACCAGTATGTTTCTGGCATGTGCAGGAATCAAGAACATGAGATGAAACCCAAAAGGTCATGGAAACAACCTTCAGATTGTATAAAGGCAGTACCAAATGTGTGGAATGAAACCCTGGAGCTGTAACGCAGCAGCAGTAATAATAGTAAGATTAAATGAGAACTTACCAGTTTGAAGTTTGATCTTGATTTTATGAAGAGTTATGATGAAGAAGGCCGTCAGTCCGCTTGCGCATCAATCTTCAAAGCAGCGGTGTGAAATCACAGACAAGAGAGGTTGAGCTGTAGATAGTTCTAGTTCTCCAAATCTTACTACCAGTTGACCTGATAATATGAGGGTTGGGAGTGGTGGGCACGTAATCGCTCATCGTAATTCCTCATAAAATCAAGATCAAACTTCAAACTGGTAAGTTTTCGTTTATTCTTACTATTTTACTTCGGGGTCACGTGAGTGTCTATGTGAAGATTTCAAAGCTCTGTGATTTCATGCCGGCTCGAGTCCAGGTGTCACACACTGAATGGATTGACCATGGATGTGTGAGAAAAAATTAATGCATTCAGACATAACGTAGTTAGGAAACAATACTGATGCTTTAATGTGAAAAACAAAATAATAGTGACCCCGCCCAACCTGGGGGGAAACAATAAAACAGAATTTCAAATGGTATGTGCAAACAACCTGGTCCGGCAATAGGTTTATTATAAAACCTGTGGAACATCCGTTCATTGGCCCATCCTGCAGCCGCTAGGATGTTGTTGAGGGGCACGTCCATAGCCCTCGCTACCGACGCTGATGCAGCCCTGATGAAGTGAGATTTGTAGTGTCAGTATTCACCCCTGCACCCGCCAGTATCTCCTTTAACCATCTGGAGATGGTTTGTGCTGATACCCTGTGGTGTGGTTTCTTGTGGCTGTTTAGGACAGCTAACTCAGAAAATCTGAGGCTCTTCGTGACTTTTATGTACTGGTGCAAGTGTGATAATACACATAATCGTGGATCCTCGGGGTATGCCAGGAATTCAAGCTTGGGCCCTGGTACCCCCGGCCTGCTCTGTTTGATTAAGTCGTAGATGACGAAGGTTATGGTGTTAACATTGGTGGTCATGTTGTCCAGTCGTAGCTTGTGCAACGTCTGGACTCAGTGCGCCATTACCAGCGCCATCAGCATGACCACCTTGTGGATGAGCTTGGTTAAGGATAAGGAGGTGGCTGGTGCCCACTGGCGAAGCAGTGTTAGCACCATGCTTACATCCCAAATGTCCATATAACATGGCCTGGGGGGGTATTGTGTTGTATATTCCCTTCATGAACCTGGTAATTAGGGGGTGTGTTCCTACCGGATGGTGCCCCATTCCCAGCACTAAATATGAGGATAGTGCACTCCTGTCACACTGTCACCTAATTTATGGTCATAATATAAGTTGATAGGAACTCCAGAACATCCGTGATGCACACTGTGTCATATGATATGTTGGAGACATGACAGTACATCTTGATGTGAGAGACGTACCGCCTTTTTGTACTGACCCTCCAGGCCGCTGTTATGACATCCACTGTCCGGTCAGACAGTCCGAGTCCCAGGTATGGTCTCCTCAGAATCTGCAAACCAATAAATTGATTCGGTCATGTAGTGGGTGGTTGCCCCCCATTATTGGGTGTACCAGCAGATCCCTGCTTTTTGGGGACAGCCATGAAAGGTTGTGTCATTATTCCCAGGACTAGTGGGAACCAAGATTGTGTAGGCCAGACTGGCACTACCAAATTGCCTGTGGCATTATCTTGCTTAATTTTTATCAAGCATCGGCTGATGAGGAAAATGGAGGGAAAGCGTACAAAAACATTCCTCCTCAATGCAGTGTGAATGCATCTACTGCCACTGCCCCTGGGTCTGGCTCCCATGACACATATTTGGGTAACTGGTGATTCAATCTGGATGTAAACAAGCCAATATCCTGCATGCCATATTGGGCGACAATGTCGGTAAACACATCATGATTCAACATCCATTCTGTGTTATCATTGAATTTCCGTGATCTTGCGTCCGCCACCATATTGTATTTACCTGGTAGGTAGATTGCCGTGACCCAAATGTTCCTTACAATATACCAATGCCAAAGAAGGTTTGCCAATTTGCCACAAGATACAGACTTTATTCCACCCATGTGATTGACATACGCCACCGCCGTGGTGTTGTCAATCTGTAGTTGAACATGCACATGATGCATATTGCTTCAATAAGCCTTTAATCCATAGAGTGCTCCCAACAACTCTAAGTAGTCCCATTTACTCCAAATACAAGGCGTAGCAATAAAAGCACATGCATGGGCCCCAGCTACGCCTGTCTCTTTGTCGGGTACGTCGAACAATCCTTGTTCACGGCATACCAGGGCCCCATCCCCGACCTCTACCTCCATTACATCGACGACTGCTTTGGTGTCACCTCCTGCACCCACACACAACTGACTGACTTCATCCGTTTCACCACCAACTTCCATCCGGCACTCAAATACACCTGGACCATTTCCGATACTTCCCTTCCATTCCTTGACCTCACCATCTCCATCGCAGGGGGTACACTCCTGACCGACATTCACTATAAACCCACTGACTCCCA
Source organism: Okamejei kenojei (assembly GCA_035221665.1). Lineage (NCBI taxonomy): Eukaryota > Metazoa > Chordata > Chondrichthyes > Rajiformes > Rajidae > Okamejei > Okamejei kenojei. The sequence goes on along the minus strand of CM069134.1, from coordinate 108,153,241 downwards.
CGGCTACCTGGACTACTCTTCCTCCCACCCTGCTTCCTGTAAGAACTCCATCCCCTATTCCCAATTCCTCCGTCTACGCTGCATCTGCTCCCAGGATGAGGTGTTCCATACCAGGGCATCACAAATGTCCTCATTCTTCAGAGAACGAGGATTCCCCTCCCCCACTATAGTTGAGGCTTGCACCAAGGTTTTCTCCATACCCCGCAACACTGCCCTCTCTCCCCATACCCCCCCCCCCCACTCGCAACAAGGGCAGAGCCCCCTGGTCCTCACCTTTCACCCCACCAGCCGGCACATACAAAACATAGTCCTCCGCCAGTTTCGCCACCTCCAATGTGACCCCACCACTCGCCACATCTTCCCATCTGCCTTCCACAAAGACCGCTCCTTCCACAACTCCCTTGTCAATTCTTCCCTTCCCACCTGCTCCACCACTTCCCTGGGCACTTTCCCTTGCAACCGCAAGAGATGCTACACTTGTCCCTTTACCTCCCCCCTCCACTCCTTTCAAGGACCCAAGCAGTCGTTCCAGGTCCAACAGAGGTTCACCTGCACCTCCTCCAACCTCATCTATTCCATCCGCTGCTCTAGATGTCAGCTGATCTATGTCGGTGAGACCAAGCGGAGGCTTGGCGATCTTTTCGCCGAACACCTCCACTCGGTCCACCATAACCAACCCGACCTCCCGGTGGCTCAGCACTTCAACTCCCGCTCCTATTCCGTATCTGACCTCTGTGCTGGGCCTCCTCCACGGCCAGAGTGAGCAGCATCGCAAATTGGAGGAACAGCACCTCATATTCCACTTGGGGAGTCTGCATCCTCTTGGCATGAACATTGAATTCTCTCAATTCTGCTAACCCTTGCTGTCTCCTCCCCTTCCTACCTCTCCCACAGCCCTCGGGCTCCACCTCCTCCTTTTTCCTTTCTTCCCCCTGCCTCCCCCCACCCCCTATCAGTCTGAAGAAGAGTTTCGGCCCGAAACGTTGCCTATCTCCTTCGCTCCACAGATGCTGCTGCACCCGCTGAGTTTCTCCAGCATTTTGTGTACCCTCGATTTTCCAGCATCTGCAGTTCCTTCTTTAAAACTCTAAGTAGTTAATGCTATATTGCTGTAGAATTAAGGGCTCCTGCACATTCCATCTACCCCCGCAGCTGGAGATGGTATCTGTTGCTCCCCAGCCCAGGCCACTTGCATCGGTTTGTAAGATTGCCGATGGTGTATCAATTAGAATTTTCTTAGAGCAGTGATGTATATTTGTTGCCCACCAGTGTAATTCAGCAATGGCCTCTGGTGGCAAATGCATAGGTCTTCTGAATTGGCCTGCGTGGGATTTGAGAGCCTGTTCCTTTGGACGTTGTAAATTTTGATAGTGCAAATGTCTGAAGCATTAAGTAGGAAAAGCTGCTACAAGCTTGCCAATTACACTTGCTGCTTGTCTGATTGTTGGCTGCTGTTTGACAATTAGCTTATTGCAGGCTTCCATTAACTCTGATTGCTTGCCACTTGGCAGTGTCACCGACATTTGAATTGAGTTAATTGTGAACCCCAGGTAATCAATTATCCTGATTGGAGTCAATTTTGACTTAACTGGATGGATTAGAAATCCCAACCTCTCAAGCATGAGTTTGGTAGCTGAAACAGATGATTCAGCTGATTCCTTGGTGTCCCCAAATATTAGAATGTCATCCAAATAAGCCATCACCATGTGATTCTGAGCTCGCAGTAGCCCCAGAACTGGTTTTAGTAATTTTGTAAATAGTCTGGGAGCTGAAGTCAGCCCATTAGGCAATGCCTTGAATTGCCGCAGTTGCCCCATCCAGTTAAATTTCAAATATCTCCTGTGCTCCCTGTGAATGGATACTGAGTAGTATGCATCTTTTAGATCTATGCATGCCATCTAACATCCTTTGGAAACCAGTTGGATGGCTGTGCCAAGGTTATCCATTAAAAAATGTTTATACTGCACATGGGTATTGCGTTCTGTCAAGTCTAAGATGATACGACATCCTCCATCCCTTTTCTGCTTGGTGAATATGTTGGATACAAATTGGTGTGATTCCTGGTGCAACCTATGAATCACCCCCTTTGTATGTAAAGCCTGAATTTCAGCTTGTACCACAACTATTTCCTGTTGTGAGAACACATAATTGCGGTTTGGTAAATTTTGTGTGGGTGGTGATGAATCAAGAAAGAACTCAATTTTGAACCTTGTATACACAGCAGTATGAACGGGTCTGCTGTGATCCAGTTCCATTCATTCAAGAAATGTCGCAATCACCCCCCAACTTGTGAGTGAGTGATGTGTAAGGTGTTCCACAAGGAACTAGGTTCTCCTACCTTAGACGTTACTGCCGGTGTGGTCCTGGCTTCCGTCCTCGTGTCTTGGAAAGGGAGGCTGATGGCAGGTGCCGCCCGTGCATCCGAGCCATGGGCCGGCTGGGGCCTACCCCTAAAAAAGACTTCGGTACTTCCAGCTCGAGTCCTCCTCCTGTCCCGGAGCCCCTAGGCTGGTTTCGTCTGGTGTTGAAGGAGGCATAGGGGTGTGCCCGGTGTGATGAGCCCCTGGGTGTTGTTTGAGATCGGCTCATGAGGCGTATGGTCTTGGCCTCATCATCCAGCTCACTGACCTGCTTCGGCAGGTCTGCCCCAAATAAATAATTAGCCGGCTGGACGTTGCTGGCCTTGCACAGCACAGCAAATCTAGGATTGAGTGCCGGCCGTATAGCATTTTTACGCAGACAATTTATTGCAAAATGGGCGTTACAGAGAAGCCCCACAGCGTCCTGCTGTGTCTCTATCAGCAGCCCCCCATCTACGGACCTTACAAAGGCCATTATGCCTGAGGCCAATAATTTTAATTCTTTTTGGAGTTTCACCTCCTGGGCTCTTACCCCCGCTCCAATGTGGCCCCAGATGGCGTGGTTGACGGCCGGCACATTGAGGGATGCACAGTTGGCAGGTGTATGATATCTGCTGGAGTTCTCCTCCATCGCCAGAGCTTTGCGGTGATGAGACGCCAGGTAATTTATTGTAGTGGCCAGCTCTTCGTCCGTGGTGCTCCTGTGGAGTTGGAATGGCAAATTTTGATGCCAGAAGTGGCACCTCGGCCCCATGCCCCCGTGAGTGTTCACCTGATGTGCCTCCCAGAGTGGGAGACACTTCGCAGCCTTGTGTACGGTTCTGCTGGCGCAGGCTCCTGTGGAGACCCGGGCTGATACTGCTCCCTCCTCTGGAGCAGATCGGTCTGGAGCCACATCTCCAATAGGTGCTCCATCTGGGAAAGTCGCCCATAGTGAAGGAGGGGATCCCTCTGGCCCGGACTCGTCTGAGTCTACAGGCCTGGCAGACTTGTGAGTGGTCTTGCGCCCCGGCAAGATTGGCACGGTGCTCTCCTGAGGCACCAAGTCTGCTGTCGCTGGTTCCAGGTGATTCGGACAGTCGCCCGCTACCCGCAGCCCTGCGGTCTTCTGTAGCCGGCTTCCCCGCAGACCGTCTCCTCATGTTTGACATGGTAGGGTTCTACTCGCTAGAAAGACAAGAAATAACGAACCCGCCAAAACGACAGCAGAGTAGTTTTTGAAAACACTTACCTAGGTTTTTAAAACTTACCACTGGAAGGACGCGACGAGCCTGCCAGTCAGTCGTTGGCGCATGCTTCAGTTGTAATGACGCGCAAGTGGACTGACGGCTTTCTTCACGTAGTCACTCACGTGACTCCGAAGTAAAATTGGACCATATATGCGCATAGCATTGTAGAGAAGAGCAAAAAAGAGTTCTTGGAATTACCAATCTGTTTGCCTAATGTCAAAAGTAGGAAAACCGCTAGAATACACAATTTAATAATCATACACACTCCGAAATGGAACCTATGTTGCACTGATCAAGTGGAGTTATTTGAGTAATTGACTAATGGATTGGAAAAAGTGGACGTGGTGTACTTAGAATTTCAGATAGCTTTTAATAAGGTCTTATGCACGAGGCTGACAAAAAAGGTGAGAACAAATGGAATAGTAAGATTAAACGAGAACTTACCAGTTTGAAGTTTGATCTTTATTTTATGAGGAGTCGAGTTGAGGGACTACGTGAATAGAAGCCCGTACAGCCGTTGGTGCGTCAATCTTCAAAGCAGCGGAATGAATTCACAGCTAACAATGACTGAAGTATAATGGTAAGATGATAAAACTAGAACTACCAGATGAGATCTATGAGGATGGGAGCGGAGGGCACATAGTCCCTCAACTCGACTCCTCATAAAATAAAGATCAAACTTCAAAACTGGTAAGTTCTCGTTTAATCTTACTATTTTACTTCGGAGTCACGTGAGTGACTACGTGAAGACTTTCAAAGCACTGTGAATTCACGCCGCAGACCCAAATCCGACGTTCACACTGCCTGGATTGACTCAAAAGTTCGTTAACAATCAATCATGCATCAGTAATACATTTGATGAAATAACAGTTTATTTACAAACAAATCATAACAAACCCCTCTAACTCAGGGGAAAAGTGTAAAAGTACTGAAACCAGAATCAGCAAACACCCCGAGCCTTGAAATCGGCTTGTGATAAAACCTCTGAAAAGTTAGCTCACTGGACCATCCTGCGGCCGCGAGGATATGGTCTATTGGCAAGTCCATCGCCCTTGCCGCGGAAGTTGATGCGGCCCTGGTGGAATGAGATTTGAATTCATCAGTATCAATTCCAGCACTTGCCAGGACCTGCTTTAGCCACCTTGAAATCGTTTGCACCGACACCTTACTGTGTGTTTTTTTGTGACTAATAAACAAAGCCAACTCTGTTCCTCTCAGAGGTTTAGCAATCTCAATGTAACGAGATAAATGTGAAACTACACACAAGCGATCATCTGCGGGGTATGCTGAAAACACAATCTTACATCCTGTCATGCCATTCTATTATGTTTAAGCAAATCATAGACATAAAATATAATGGCATCAGCCGACACATGCATTCTATCTAGCCGTAGCTTTTGCAACATTTGTACACGTTGAGCTGAAACCAACGCCATAAGCATGACCACCTTCATAGATAATTTGGCTACTGATAGGCTTGTAACCGGAGCCCACTGGCAAAGAACCATAAAACCTCACTCACATTCCAAATACCGGCATACCTGGGTTTAGGAGGATTAGAATTGAAAACCTCCCTTCATGAATCGTGAAACTAACGGATGTGTCCCTACTGTATGCAATTCTGCATTCATAGGTAAATAAGAAGACAGAGCACTTCTGGCTGAATTAATCACACTGTAACTTAATTTTTTGGTCAAAATAAAGAGTTGACAAACTCCAATACGTCCGTGATCCCTGCAGTGTGATATACAATATTCTGCTGTAGGCAGAATTGCTCCCACTTCCTTATATAGGTGATATATTGCTGCTGTGTACTATCCCTGCAGGCTGACGTGAGAACATCCACAGTCCGATGAGACAGTCCTCTCCCCAGGTATGGCCTCCTTAAAATCTGCAAATTAACAGATCAATACGATCATATAAAGGATGTTGATCCCCAGTGACTGGATTTACCAGTATTTTTATTCTTGGGCATAAGCATGTAAGGCTCCCTAGCCATTTGTAATACAACGGGAAACCATGCTTGTGTAGGCCAATCTGGCACTACCAATACCCCTGAAGCGGAGTCCTCCTTGATCTTTTGCAAACATCTGCTGATGAGACAGAATGGAGGAAATACATACACAAACATTCCTCCCCAATGCAGCGAAAATGCATCCACTGCTACGCCCTAAGATCTGGTTCCCATGAAACATATCTAGGTAACTGATGATTTAATCGAGATGCAAACTAGTCAATATCTGGTAATCCATACTGATCAATCATTTGGTTAAATACATCCTGATTTAACATCCATTCAATGTTGTCATTAAACTGACGTGACCTCTTCCTGGCAAATAAAGTGCTGAAAGCCAGATATTTTGGTCAATACACCAGCTCCAAATCTGGTTAGCCAGTCTATCACAAGACTGTGACTTAACTCCACCCATGTGGTTTACATATGCCACTGCTGTGGTGTTGTCAATCTGACCTGCACATGCAGATCCCTCCTTGTAGAACAATAAGCTTTGAGCCCATACCAGGTGCACAACAACTCTAAATAATTAATCCCTCTTAATTGAGGAAGCGATGTCTCATCCACATTCCATCTGCCTCCACAACTAGAAGACATATCTGTTGCACCCCAACCCAGTGCAGTTACATCAGTCTGTAATATCAGTGACGGTGATTCCACCAAAACCTTCCTTAAAATTTTTGAAACATGTACTATCCACCATTGTATGTCAGCAATCGCCCCAGCTGACAACTGCATAGGCCTATCAAAAATGGCCCCTTTGTATTCTCAGTGCCTGTTCCTTTGATCGTTGTAATTGTTGATAACGCAGAGGACCATACTGCACAGCTGGAAAGGCTGCAACAACTTCCCAATTAAACTGGCTACTTGTCTAATCGAAGGCCGTTGTTCTCCAACGAGATTAACACAGTCCTCAATTAACTGATTCAATTTATCCCTGGGCAAAGTTACCAACATGTGATTGGAATTAATGGTAAATCCCAGATAATCAATAATTTGGACTGGTGATAATTTAGATTTATCTGGGTAAATAACAAATCCCATTTGTTCAAAAGTGATTTTAACAACTGAAACTGATGATTGAGTTTCAGCATGAGTCTTTCCAACAATCAGAATATCATCTAAATAGGCCATTACCACATGCCCCTGAGCTCTAAGTAATGCTAACACAGGTTTTACCAATTTAGTAAATAATCTAGGAGCTGAAGTTAATCCATTCGGCAATGCCCTGAATTGCCAAAGCTCAGTCATCCAAATAAATTTCAAATATCTTCTATCATCACCATGAATAGACACTGTGTAATACGCATTCTTTAAATCAATGGTTGCCATATAATACCCTTTGAACACTAGATGTTTGGCCGTGGTAAAGGTCTCCATTTTGAAATGCCTATAACAAACAAATTTGTTCGTTATATCTCGATAAATCCAGAATAATTCTACATCCCCCAGTCTTTTTAGATCTGGGAAATATACTTGACAGAAATTGTTGACTTTGATAGACAGAAGGCTCAATTACCCCTTTCTTATGTAACGACTGAATCTCTGCTTGAATAAGCACATTTTCCTCATCTGAAAAAATAAGTTTACGACTAGGAAAATGTTGATTAGGTAGACTGTCCTTAGAGTAAAATTCAATTTTTCACCCCTTCAATACACTAAGTATGAACAAATCTGATGTCAACTGCTGCCATTTTTGAGAAACAATTTTAACCTTCCCCAATTTGAACAGGAACATCAGTTAATTCATTGTCTGTCAATGTTATATTCCTTACCTGCATCTTTCCTTGCGGACCTTGTTGTCCTCGACTTCTTGTAGAGAACCTGTTTTGCCTTGCTTGCCAGCTGGCTTAATGAGGGCCATGGTTTTAACAACCTCATGACAGTCTTTGACCCTTTTTGCAAGGTTACCACCAAACAACAGATTTCGTGGTGGTACACTGGTCGGTTTGCACAAACTCGCCAAATTCGGATTAGCACTGGCCTAATAGCGGCCCTCCCGATATTATTAATTTCAAAATGCATTACAAAGGAATCCCAGTTCATTCTGGTCAGCTTCAACCATATCGCTTGTATCAATAACTTTCACCACAGCTGTAATACCTGCTGACAACAGTTTAAGCACTTTTTTAAACTTCATCTCCTGGGCCCTAGCAGGCATACCCATCTATGACCAAATTTGGTGATTAACCACCGGTACCTTCAGGAGATCACAATTAACAGGAGCTTTATAGTTTTTTGCTACTTCATCCATAGCTAACTCCTGTAACTGGTGGGAGAGCATATACTGAATTGCTTCGGCAAATTCTACATCAATCGCCTTTCCTGCCTCTCTACGCTCAGCAAACTTCCCAGCAATGTTCGGAATTACCTCCAACCGAACTCCTTTACTGCTCTCCCCCAGCATAGAATCAGTGTCAGCAAACTGCACTGATAGAACATCCTCCTCACAGGCAGGATAGTTCTGCAGCCCTGAAACAGGTGCTGCTAGCACAAGCTCTCCATCAGCCTGGCTTGGGCACCACTCCTCCTCACGGAGCTGGTCCCTGTCGAGCATTCTTTTGTAATAGAATCTCGACCTGGGAGAGCCGTGAGCAAACGGACTCTCCTATGGAGGGTATAACCTCCAAGCCCGACTCATCTACGGGGCCACAGAGACTTTCCAGTGGCCTTCCGCCCTACTGGCAAGCCTCCACTGCCCCCGGCAGTGGGGTCCGCAACCACTGGCTGTGTAGCCAGCACCGGACCAGGTGTACCAGACGGGCCTCCATCCTCAACACTCTCCTGGCCACTTTTCCTTTCTACCCCCGGAGCGCCTCGCCGACACCTTCTTCACTTTCTGCAACATATCTACCAGAACTCCAAACCGTCGCAGAAAATGACCTGTGGTAAAAAATATTTTAAAAACCTTACCTCCGTTTAAACTTGTTAACGAAGAACTGCAGATGCTGGAGAATCGAGGGTGAAGTCTGAAGAAGGGTCTCGACCCGAAACGTCGCCCATCTCCTTCGCTCCTTAGATGCTGCTGCACCCGCTGAATTCTCCAGCTTTTCGTGTAACCCTCCGTTTAAACTTACCGCTCGGAGGAGCGCTGCTGCTCCAACCGGCCGACTGCACCAGCGTCTGACGTCATGACGCACCAACGGCTGTACGGGCTTCTATTCACGTAGTCACTCACGTGACTCCGAAGTAAAATTGAGGGTTATGCACTGGCAGGTTAAAGAATTGGTTAACAGACTGTAAGTAAAGCATGGGAATAAATGGGCCTTTCATAGGTTGCAGGCAGTATTACTGGATTTTTGCAGAAATCGGCAACGGTCATATAAAATATCATGTGGGAATGTATATTAATCCACTATGGTGCAGAAATTATATGGAGAGAACAATAGTTATAAAGGACATTGCAGAGACCACACCTGAAACATTGTGTATGGCTATGATGTTCTTACATGGAGTCATAGAATCATACAGCATGGAAAAAAGACCTTCAGTCCAACTTACACACCGAAAAATGTGTCCTAGTCTTGCCTGTCTGTGTTTGGCCCATAGCCCCCTAAACCTATCCTAACCATGCCCTTGTTAAAATGTTTTTTAAATGTTGTGAGAGTACCTGCCTCAATTACATCCTGTCAGCTTATTCCATATACCTACCACCCTTTGTGTATAAAAGTCGCCCCCCAGGTTTCTATGAAATCTTATCCTCTCACCTAAAAACTCTGTTTCCCAGTTCTTGATCCCCTTACTCTGGGTAAAAGACTCTGTGCATTTACACTCATGATCCTATACACCTCAAAAAGATCACCCCTCATCGTTATGCACTTTACGGAATAAAGTTCTTGACTGCTCAACCTCTCCCCACAGCTCATGCCATCGAGTCCGGGCAACATCCTTATAAATTTTCTCTGCACCTGTTCCATCTTACTTATAGCAGGGGAAACAAAACTGCATACAATATTCTCAATGTGACCTCACCAATGTCTTGTACAGCTGTAAAATGACTGACCAACCTCGACACTGATTACTGTGACTGATGAAGACCAATGTGCTAAAACCCTCCTTGACCACCCTATCTATCTGTGGTGACATTTTGAAGGAACTACATACCTTAAATCAAAGTGCTCTTTTCATAGTGAGAGGCAATGAAGATTCACTACACTGAAGTATGGGATGGTGGGCATGCTGTGCTAGGAGAGATTACATTGGTCGAGTCCTCTATTTTATAGTTTAGAGGAATGAGAGTTGACATATTGCAACGTCCACAGTGGATATGGGAAGAATGTTACTCCTGGATAAAGAGCTCAGAGCCAGGGATTACAGTTTCAACCGAGGGAGAGGCCACTTAGAACTGAAACGAGGAAAACGTTTATTCACTTAGTGGGTGGTAAATCTAGCTTTGGGTTTATTATTGTCATGTGCACCAAGGTACAGTGAAAAGCAGTGAAATCCTTTGTTCAGCATGTATTCCAAACAGACCAGCTATACCACACATCAAGTCAAACTCAAGTAGACCAAAGAGAAAGATAGGGAGGGCAGAATATAGTCTATACGAGTATCTGCACATGTACTCTTGGTTATTAAGGTAACACAAAGCAGCTGGAGACAGAATCATTTCTGGGGAATAAGAGAAGGCGAGTGCACGAAAATTGCAGGGAATTTGAAAATCAGCAATGATCTTGATATATGTTGTAAGAGGCTCAAAGGGAGAGATGGTTTACTCCCGACCTGCGCGAGATAACCACTGATGAGGTGTATGCGTAGTAATCAACCAGAACCAGCTTATTTTTGTGTTCTTATTCTTGTTCAGATTCTTGTATTCTTATGCTCTTAATTTGGTAATGGTATTATTGAAAATGATAACTGTTTAGGCCAATGCCTTATTAGCCTATTTACTTTGTTGTTATGTTGGTCCGTTATCCAATGGAACTAAAACTGTGGCATCAGGATTGCCAACCTAGTTTGCCATTGTCATAGTTTTCAATGCACAGATGCTGACAAACATTACAGGTCTTGTGCTGTTAAACCAGCTGCGAAAGTAAGAGCACAGCCCGGGGATTTTGCTACAAAATGTTCATTTTGGCCATGTTAGGCAATGAAATTTCAACAAAACAAAATCAACTGTTAACAACAATGAATTACTAAGTTTGAGGACTATTGGGAATTGTCTACAATTCCTCTGTGTGTATTGCACACATAGGTAGACACCACAGAGGATAGACAGTAGGGAAAAATAAACAGCTGGAGACAATCAGCAGGTCAGGCAACGTAGATGGAAGCAGAAGGACGATCAATGACTTGAATTGGCATCCTGCATCAGGACTGTGAATGTAGAGGGGAGATAGCCAGTATAAACTGGCAGGTAGAACCTGGTGAGATCAAGGAGAATAGGAATATTGTACAAGATGGTGAATGGGAAAGGTGTAAATGCGAGATAGCAGTTGTTGGATAAGAGATTGAGGCAGATTAAATAAAGTAGTAAATGGAAGGGTGTGATGGAGCCAGTTGGAGGGAGAGATAGGTGGACATAATGACCGAGGCTGGAAGGAGATAAATTGATCTTGTGCAGAGGATTCAAATGCTGGAATTTGATAATTAAGGTTGGATTTGTGAACCAAATAATGGAGAGGTGATGACACCTGAAAAAAAATCAGTTAAACATGCAAGCTTGTAGATCGCACAGTATATGTGCTTTACTGGCTTACAAGGGCTAGGGAGTTTGTTGTTGCAATCACCTACAGCTATGTTCCCTTTATTTAATGATGTTCACCACAATCTGCATTTCACCTCAGGTTCTCCATTATCGTAACTTGGCCTGATTGCAATCCCCTTCTGCATACCAGCAGATTGAGAATGCACCAAAACCCCACACATGGTGGAATACAACTCCATGGTCTCAGCCACACTGCCTCAGATCTGAGATCTTGATTCCATTTAACTCATGATTTGATGGCATGTGTCTCCCAACCCAAGGATCTCTCCAGTCAAGATCCATCCTGCAGATGGTGACTCATCTGAGTTAATCCGTTTGGTCTATTGTGGCCTACGTTCTACACTATGGGTGGGATAGGCACATGTGAATCAAACATCGCAGTCAATGGAACAGAGTTTAGGAAGTAACTAATGATACATTCTTGCCCCTTCTTGTCTTAATATCCAATAGAACAAGCATGGCTTAGTTAAAGTTACATTATAGTGAAGCCATTGTTAAATTCTCATATGTGTTACAAGTATTTTAATAATTTTTGTGAAATCCTGTTCAAATTACTAAGAACAAGTATTAAGAGGCCCGGGGAGCCATTGGTGCGAGAGGGTGGAGTTACCTGCGCTGTGAGTGTAAATCTAGCATGGGGCTTGCTTTTCGCAGAGGCCCGGGGAGCCGTTGGTGCGAGAGGGTGGAGTTACCTGCGCTGTGAGTATAAATCTAGCGCGGAGATTGCTTTTCACAGAGGCCCGGGGAGCCGTTAGTGCGAGAGGGTGGCGTTACCTGCGCTGTGAGTATAAATCTAGCGCGGGGCTTGCTTTTCACACAGGCCCGGGGAGCCGCTGGTGCGAGAGGGTGGAGTTACCTGCGCTGTGAGACCAAAATCTGCAACGTTCCATCTTCCAGAGGGGGAATCTGGTGGAAGCCTCTGATTGGTTGAAGAGGACCAGAGGAAGAAGCTGATTGGGTGCAACCCGGGGTTTACATTTTTAAATTTCATTAATACATTAACTGGGAGTTAAGGATTCTGGGAGTTAAGGGTTCAGTATTTATTAATAAAGTTTAAAGGATAACGTTTTGTGTTTAATAAAAATAAAAATTAAAAAAAAAAATATATATATATATATATATATAAAAAAATATATATATATATATATATATTTTTTTTTAAATTTTTATTTTAATAAAAATATATATATATAAATAAATAATTACTGATTATATATAGACAGATGCCCAGGAGCGGTTGCAGTGGAAGAGCCCAAATCCGTAACGTTCCATTCGCAGCTCGCAGTTGAGGAAGCCGCTGATTGGTGGAAGACAAGTCGAGGGAGCAGCTGATTGGCAGTCAGATCCCTGCTGATTTCTTTCATCTAAAATCCTTGCATTGTGTTGTACATTGTATAGTATCCAGGGTAAGGGGGAGGATGAGTGCCAGGGCAGTTTTCTGTTCTGGATGTCAGATGTGGGAGGTCATGCAGTCAGATAGCTCTCCAGACGTCCACATCTGCGCCAGGTGCGTCAAGATGGTGCTCCAAATGGACCGTATTCGGTACCTGGAGCAGCAGCTCGATGACCTCCGTCTGGTCAGGGAGAGTGAGGAAGCCATAGAGAGGAGCTACAGACAGGTGGTCACTCCAAAACCACAGGAGGCAGAAAAGTGGGTCACGGTTAGGAGAGGCAAGGGGCAGAGGCAGGGACTAGAGAGTACCCCGGTGGCTGTACACCTTGGAAATAAGTACTCCTGTTTGAGTACTGTTGGGGGGCACAGCCTACCTGGGGGTAGCAACAGCGGCCGGGCCTCCGGTGCAAAGACCGGCCCTGTTGCTCAGAAGGCTAAGGAAAAGAAGAGGAGGGCAGCAGTAATAGAGGACTCTATAGTTAGGGGGTCAGATAGGCGATTCTGTGGACGCAGGCAGGAGACCCGGATGGTAGTTTGCCTCCCTGGTGCCAGGGTCCGGGATGTGACTGAACGTGTCCAAGATATCTTGAAATGGGAGGGAGAGGAGCCAGAGGGCGTGGTACATATAGGTACCAAAGACATAGGTAGAAAAAGAGAGGAGGTCCTGAAAGGAGAATTTAGGAAGTTAGGAAGAGTGTTAAGGAGAAGGACCGCAAAGGTAACAATCTCAGGATTACTGCCCGTGCCACACGACAGTGAGAGTAGCAATGGAGCAAGGTGGAGGATAAATGCGTGGATAAAGGACTGGTGCAGAGCGCAGAGATTCAAGTTTCTGGATCATTGGGACCTCTTTTGGGGAAGGTGTGACCTGTACAAAAAGGACGGGTTGCACTTGAACCCGAGGGAAACCAATATCCTGGCGGGGAGATTTGCAAAGGCTACTGGGGAGACTTTAAACTAGGTCGGTTGGGGGGAGGGACTCAAATAGAGAAGGCAAGTAGTCCGTTTGTGAGGCAGGAGGCAGAGAAGAGAAGCAGTCAGACACAACACGTAGGGAGGAAAGAAGAAAAAAATAACAAACGGAGAATAAGAAGTGGAGGGTTTCTTAAATGTGTGAGCAGAGAGACAGAGGGGTGTAAAATGAGGATAGGAGCAATAGGTAGCGAGGTGAAAAGTGGCAGGAAAACAAATCCAGGGCAAAAATCTAAAAGGGCCACTTTTCAACATAATTGTAAAAAGTGTTGTAAAAACAAGCCTGAAGGCTTTGTGTCTCAATGCGAGGAGCATTCGTAATAAGGTGGATGAGTTGAATGTGCAGATAGCTATGAATAATTATGATAGTTGGGATCACGAAGACATGGCTCCAGGGTGACCAAGGCTGGGAGCTGAACATTCAGGGATATTCAATATTCAGGAAGGATAGACAGAGAGGAAAAGGAGGTGGGGTAGCGTTGCTGGTTAGAGAGGAGATTAATGCAATAGGAAGGAATGACATTAGCTTGGAGGATGTGGAATCGATATGGGTGGAGCTGCGAAACACTAAGGGGCAGAAAACGCTAGTGGGTGTTGTGTACAGGCCACCTAACGGTAGTAGTGGAATTGGGGATGGCATCAAACAGGAAATTAGAAATGCGTGCAACAAAGGTAAAACCGTTATAATGGGTGACTTCAATCTACATATAGATTGGGTGAATCAAATTGGCAGGGGTGCTGAGGAAGACGATTTCTTGGAATGTATGCGGGATAGTTTTCTAAACCAACATGTGAAGGAACCAACGAGAGAGCAGGCTATTCTAGACTGGATATTGAGTAATGAGGAAGGGTTAGTTAGCAGCCTTGTTGTACGTGGCCCCTTGGGCAAGAGTGACCATAATATGGTTGAGTTCTTCATTAGGATGGAGAGTGACATTGGTAATTCAGAAACACGGGTCCTGAACTTAAAGAAAGGTAACTTTGAGGGTATGAGACGTGAATTGGCCAAGATGGACTGGCAATTGATTCTTGAAGGGTTGACGGTGGATATGTAATGGAAGGCATTTAAAGACTGTATGGATGAACTACAACAATTGTTCATCCCAGTATGGCAAAAGAATAAATCAGGGAAGGTGGCGCATCCATGGATAACGAGGGAAATCAGATATAGTATCAAAGAAAAAGATGAAGCATACAAATTAGCCAGAAAAAGCAGCCTACCAGGGGACTGGAAGAAATTCAGAGACCAACAGAGGAGGACAAAGGGCTTAATTAGGAAAGGGAAAATGGAGTATGAAAGAAAACTGGCAGGAAACATAAAAACTGACTGCAAAAGTTTTTATCGATATGTGAAGCGCAAAAGATTAGTTAAAACAAATGTAGGTCCCTTGCAGTCAGAAACGGGTGAATTGATCATGGGGAACAACGACGTGACAGGACAATTGAATAACTACTTTGGTTCTGTCTTCACTAAGGAAGACATAAATAATTTGCCGGAAATAGCAGGGGATCGCGGGTCAAATGAGATGGAGGAAATGAGTGAAATCCAGGTTAGCCGGAAAGTGGTGTTGGGTAAATTGAATGGATTAAAGGCCGATAAATCCCCAGGGCCAGACAGGCTGCATCCCAGGGTACTTAAGGAAGTAGCCCCAGAAATAGCAGATGCCTTAGTGATAATTTTTCAAAACTCGTTAGATTCTGGAGTAGTTCCTGAGGATTGGAGGGTAGCTAATGTAACCCCAAATTTTCTAAAGGGAGGGAGAGAGAAAACGGGGAACTACAGACCAGTTAGTCTAACATCGGTAGTGGGGAAACTGCTAGAGTCAATTATTAAAGATGGGATAGCAGCGCATTTGGAAAGTGGTGAAATCATTGGACAAAGTCAGCATGGATTTACGAAGGGTAAATCATGTCTGACAAATCTTATTGAATTTTTTGAGGATGTAACTAGTAGAGTGGATAAGGGAGAAGCAGTGGATGTGTTGTATCTGGACTTTCAGAAGGCTTTCGACAAGGTCCCACACAAGAGATTGGTATACAAACTTAAAGCACACGGTATTGGTGGTTCAGTATTGATGTGGATAGAGAACTGGTTGGCAGACAGGAAGCAAAGAGTAGGAGTGAACAGGTCCTTTTCAGGATGGCAGACAGTGACTAGTGGGGTGCCGCAAGGCTCAGTGCTGGGACTCCAGCTATTTACAATATACATTAATGATTTGGATGAGGGAGTTAAATGCAACATCTCGAAGTTTGCGGATGACACGAAGCTGGGCGACAGTGTTAGCTGTGAGGAGGCTGCAGGATGACTTGGATAGACTGGGTGAGTGGGCAAATGCATGTCAGATGCAGTATAATGTGGATAAATGTGAGGTTATCCACTTTGGTGGCAAAAACAGGAAGGTAGACTATTATTTGAATGGTGACCGATTAGGAAAAGGGGAGATGCAGCGAGACCTGGGGGTCATGGTACATCAGTCATTTAAAGTAGGCATGCAGGTGCAGCAGGCTGTGAAGAGAGCGAATGGTATGTTGGCATTCATAGCAAAAGGATTTGAGTACAAGAGCAGGGAGGTTCTACTGCAGTTGTACAGGGTCTTGGTGAGGTCACACCTGGAGTATTGCTTGCAGTTTTGGTCTCCTAATCTGAGGAAAGACATTCTTGCCATAGAGGGAGTAAAGAGAAGGTTCACCAGACTGATTCCTGGGATGGCACGACTTCCATATGAAGAAAGACTGGATAGTCTTGGCTTGTACTCGCTAGAATTTAGAAGATTGAGGGGTGATCTCATAGAGACTTCTTAAGGGGTTGGACAGGCTAGATACAGGAAGATTGTTCCCGATGTTGGGGAAGTCCAGGACAAGGGGTCACAGATTAAGTATAAGGGGGAAGTCTTTTAGGACTGAGATGAGAAAATCGTTTTCACACAGAGAGTGGTGAATCTGTGGAATTCTCTGCCACAGAAGGTAGTTGAGGCCAGTTCGTTGGCCATATTTAAGAGGCAGTTGGATGTGGCCCTTGTGGCTGAAGGGATCAGGGGGTATGGAGAGAAGGCAGGTACAGGATACTGAGTTGGATGATCAGCCATGATCATATTGAATGGCGGTGCAGGCTCGAAGGGCCGAATGGCCTGCTCCTGCACCTAATTTCTATGTTTCTATTTAAAGTCCTTGACTCTTACTTTGATAATGTTCAATAGAAAACAATTTATTTCTGTGCCATCCAAAGCTGAAGAAAGTGGAACCCCCTCTGAGTATATAGCTGTGAATATAGAGCAGCCAAATGATTTGATGAATCTGACATAATCTCAATAGCATGCTCTGCCAACATTAATATCAGTACTCTCAATATTTACACGGTACTTTCAGTGTTAGGAACTATTACCATCCTAAACTCCAAAAGCTTTAAATTCTTCAGAATGCTTACATTTATATCAAATTAAACTGTGCTGACATTTGTGCATCTGGTGATACAATATTGTTGCAATGACTGAGCAATCATAAAATAAAATAAATGCATTATATTTGCTAATAGAAACTCAGAATAATTGCTGTATCAAGTTTTAGTCTTAGATAGAGATACAAGATACATTTATTTGTCACATGTGCCAATTGGCACAGTGAAATGTGATCACCATACACCATACAATAAAATAAAGAACACAACACATGATAGAGTTCAACATATAACATCCCCCCACAGCAGAATCAAAAGTTTCCCACTGTGAGGGAAGGCACCAAAGTCAGTCATCTTCCTCTGATGTTCACCCGTGATCGGGGCCTCCGGAGCCCTCTGCAGTCGCTGCTACAGGCAGCCCCACCACGCAGGCCTGCTCGCCGGGATGATGGCACTCCGACGTCGGAACGGGAGGCCAAACTCAGCGGCTTGTACCTCCAAAACTGCCGCCACTTCCTACCGGAGTCCGCAACTCTCGATGTCCCCAGGCCGTGCTGGGCGGAGACTCTCGCTGGCGGCCCTTGGCAAAGGGCCCCAGGACTCCGCGATGTCGGTCAGTGCCGCCCGCGCTGGGATCTCCGCGAACCACAGCCCCGTGATGTTGGAGCAGTGGGCCCAGCGCTCCGGAGCTCCAAACAGCAATCCAGTTAGGCATCGCCCGCTCCTCGGTGAATCTAGCGCCGCGCTGCCGCTTCCGAAGCTCTGGTCTCGGGTAGGAAAGACCGCTCCAATCCAGCTGGTAGGCCACAAGGAGGGCGGCGAGGACGCGACTCAGAGAAAAATTTGCATCCTCGCCAGGACACGACTGGGAAATGGTTCCCCCCTTACCCTAACCCCCTCCCCCACACAGGAAAAACTAAAGAATCTCAAAAACAAACAGTTTAGAGAAACTAAAATAAAAAAAAGATAAGAAAAAAACAGACTGTAGGCAGTGGAGCCTTCAATGCACCCTAGTGGTTCTTAATAGAAACATATAACATTCTTCAGGGATTGGACAGGCTAGATGCAGGAAACATTTCCCCTGTGTTGGGGAAGTCCAGAACCTGACGTCACAATTTAAGAATAAGGGGTAGGCCATTCAGGACTTAGATGAGGAAAAACTTTTTCACCCTGAGAGTTGTGAATCTGTGGAATTCTCTGCCACAGAAGGCAGTGGAGGCCAATTCACTGGATGTATTCAAGAGAGAGTTGGATATGGCTCCTAGGGCTAACGGAATCAAGGGATATAGGGAGAAAGCTACAACAGGGTACTGATTCTGTATGATCAGCTGTGATCATATTGAATAGCGGTGATGGCCTACTTGTGCACCTATTTCTATGTTAATTTTATTTTGTATGATTTATTCATCATTATCCTAATCCTATATTCTGGTGTTGTCCCCATAGAGGCTGCTTTGGACTATGCAGCCCCATATTAAATAATACATGGTGTCCTAAATGTATTTTATCTACCTCTGATATGACCAAATGTTTCCTACATTCTACCCTAGCTATACCCTCATAATTATATACTAGGCTGAGTGGAACCCTTTGGGTCCCAGCTTCACATGGGAGGGCTGGTCCCCCAACGCAATATTCTACCTCTCCACCAATTCCAATATTGCTGACCAGTGGGGGGAGGGGGTGGGGCTTATGGAGGGCTAGCATGGGTGTTGTGGGCCAAAGGGACTGGTTTCCAGAGGGCTAGTATGGACATTGTGGGCCAAATGTAATCTTGGGCTGGCAGCTCAGTCACTGAGGCCTGGCTGCTCAGTCACGCAGGCCTGGCAGGCTGGCAGCTCAGTAGCTCAGGCCTGGTGGGCTGGCAGCTCAGAAACTGCCAGAAATTCTGCCGAAAACAAGTGACAGACTATGTGAGAGAGAGGGGAGAGGGTGGACAATCAATTTTAGATATTTTCATCTTTTTTTAGATCACAGCATACACACATATACACTCATGCACACACATATACACTCATGCACACACATATACACTCACACACACACACACACACATTCACACACACACACACACACACACACACACACACACACATTCACACACACACAGACTCACATACACAAACTCACACACACACTCACACATGGACACATACACACAATCACACACACACACATTCACACTCACACGCATACACACTCACACACCCTCACTCACACACACTCACTCACACAACCATACACACACATACACTCACTCACACACACATACACTCACTCACACACACAGACACTCACTCACTCACACAGAAACTCACACTCACACAGACACTCAGAGACACACACATACACTCACACAAACATGCACTCACACACACACATGCAATCGCACTCACACATACACTCACACACACATACACTCATACACACATACACTCACACACATACACTCACACACACATACACTCACACACACATACACTCACACACACTCACATACTCACACACACAAATGCTCACACTCTCACATACACACACATACACATACACTCACACACACACCCAGGCACTCACACTCACTCACACAGGCTCTCTCGCACGCGCTCTCTCGCACGCACATGCACGCGCGCACACGCACACACCATATATATGGCAGTAAACTCTCTACTCACACGGCTCAGCGAGGATCTCCAATTTGGGGCCTCCACAGTCAGCAGCACTTCCGCAATCTGCGCGACCTCTGCACTCACTGGAAATTACGCAATCAGCGCGATCTGTTCACTTAGCGGAAGTCACAAAATGAGCGGGACTTTTGAACCAAACACAGTCGGATCTAATAAATAAATGCAGTTTCAAGTACCGGCAGGGTTGCAGGCCAAACAACTCATTTCATTTTCATCAAGGGCTAACAAATAATTTATTCAAGTACATTGCAGACTCACAGTTCAGTTGATTCCCAGCTTAGAATGAGTCGTGGCCTCTCCCTCACCATCTTGCAGAGAGACTGAGTCACATCCAGGCATCTGGGGTTTTATAGTCCTGCCACCCCCCACCCCATCTTCCCCCCCCGAAGGGGGTGTTACCTTCATTGCATTGATTGACAGGCAAGAGGATCTCAAGGTTTTTTAAACACTCAGAACTTTTTATCTTTCATCAATGTGAAAAATCCCCGGGGCCTGATCAGTGGAGAAGGACTGTGAGTAAGATGGCCAAACATTATAGCAATATATGGTAGCGTTTTTTTCTAAAATCAATATGCAGCGCAGACAGGTAATGATCAAGATGATACTTTTAATTATATAGATGCTTAATCATGTTCCCTCTCAACCCCCTCCACTCCAAAGAAAACAGACTTCTCTCGTCTCCCATTATAACATAAATGCTCCATCTCTTGCAACACTCTTAAATCTCGTCTGTGCCCTCTCTAGAGTGATTACATATTTCCTATAGTGTGGTGACCTGAAATGCATTCAGTACTCAGCTGAGGTCTGACCAATGCCTTATCATGTTGGAACATATCCGACCTACCTCTGTATTAAATAACTGATTTAAGGCCAGTAACCCATGTGCCTTCTCAACCACATTACCCACCTGTGCCTGAGGTGAATTAGTGTTTTGTATCGATTCAAAGGCAGAAATGTCATCTTCCTTGAAGGATTATACTGAGCTGTTCTAAGATGACAACATGATAGGCCATGATTCCCATGTAATAGACAAACCTCTGACTTGATCTGGTTATTCTGGAATAGAAGCTTTTATGATAGCTATTTGGCATTTACAAAGCTGAATGTATTACTGCTGCCATGTGATATGTCTACTGATTCCATGGTAGAAGGAATGAACGCTGAGGTCTACACAAAGCTGTGCTCTAAGTTAGAGCCGCATTCTTCAATGCTCCTTTACACTCTATAAAGGCTTTATGACGTACTCATATGTCCGTCAATTATATACAGCATATGTGTAATTAATCAGTGTTTTGCTCTGCATTTTGAGTGAGTTCTCTACAGCAGAACCAGTGTGATACCTTACCTTCTCTTGATCTGTCACATTGCAGTAGATATCGGATCATCCTTTATGCTTATTTCTAAAATGTACTTCCTATTTGTTATGTGAGTAGCTAGGAAAGTAGGAATGGGTGATTTCATTTCATCTTCTCGGTCTGTATCCTTTTCCTCCACTGACTGACACTGTTACATTTCTTGGGCACCAGAAGTGACAAAGATAAAAGGGCTCGATATAGGTGTAAGAAATATGAATTGCTTCCTACAGCACCTGCAGCCAGTACAGTAAAAATAACCATGAGAGGAGTCAAATATGAGTGGGAAAGCCAGGTGGAACAGGATCTTGGTTAAGGTATTAAAGAAGGAACTGCAGATGCTGGAGAATCGAGGGTACACAAAAAGCTGGAGAAACTCAGCGGGTGCAGCAGCATCTAAGGAGCGAAGGAGATAGGCGACGTTTCGGGTCGAGACCCTTCTTCTTGTGAAACTGTCTCCGTAGGGAGGAGGAGAACTTCTTCAAAGTAGGCATACCTTGAGGAGATATCGCAGTGTAGTAGACAAAGTTTTTAAAGAAGGAACTGCAGATGCTGGAGAATCGAGGGTACACAAAAAGCTGGAGAAACTCAGCGGGTGCAGCAGCATCTAAGGAGCGAAGGAGATAGGCGACGTTTCGGGTCGAGAAGAAGGGTCTCGACCCGAAACGTCGCCTATCTCCTTCGCTCCTTAGATGCTGCTGCACCCGCTGAGTTTCTCCAGCTTTTTGTGTACCCTCTTGGTTAAGGTACATCACTAACTCAGAAAATAGTCCAGAGATCAAAATCAATGTATGTTCCAGCTGATAAAACTGCCTATCCTTGCCAGCATCTAATCGAAAGAGATGCACCCCCTCCCCAGGTACTTTTCCCTGCAACTGCAGGAGATGCAACACCTGTCCCATTACTTCCCTCCTTGATACCATCCAAGGACCCCAACAGTCTTTTCAGGTGAGGCAGAGGTTCACTTGCACCTCCTCCAACCTCATCTACAGTATCCGCTGTTCCAGGTGTCAACTTCTGTACATCGGCAAGACCAAATGCAGGCTTGGCGATTGTTTTGCTGAACATCTCCACTCAGTTTGCCTTAACCTACCTGATCTCCCAGTTGCTTAGCACTTTAATCCTCCTCCCATTCCCAATCTGACCTTTCTGTCATGGGTCTCTTCCATTGTCAGAGTGAGATCCAATGCAAATTGGAGGAACAGCACCTCATATTTTGCTTGGGTTGCGTACACCCCAGTGGTAGGAACATTGATTTCTCTAATTTTAATTAGTGCTTGCTTTCCCTCTCTCTCCATCCCCTCCCTCTTCCCAGTTCTCCCACTAGTCTTACGGTCTCCGACTACATTCTATCTCTGTCCCGCCCACTCCCTTGACATCGATCTAAAGAAGGGTCTTGACCCGAAACATCACCCATTCCTTCTCTCCAGTGATGCTGCCTGTCCCGCTGAGTTACTCCAGCATTTTGTGTTTATCTTCGATGCAGAGAAGAAACAGATAATCCAGCTGCTCTCGATATAATGCTTTTGCAGCCTCCATTGGCCCAAGTATTGCTGATTGTCTGTTGAACGGAACAGTGATGTAGTTGATAATTTTCTCATTACCACTATGAAGCACCTTTGGCCAATTTGGTAAATGGAAAGCCAAAATTTATAATGCAGAGAACACAAGTTCAAATCCCACCACGAGAGTTTAAGAATTTTAATTCACCTTAATAAATCTGGAACTAAAAATACACACCGTATGTAAGTGCGATCATTAAGCTGTCCGAATGTTGTAAAATCACAACTAGTACACTAATATACTCTTGGGAAGAAAGAATACTGTTCTTGCCAAGTAAGGCCAAAAGGATGTGGCTGCAGAAATGTGGATGCATTGCTTGTGATCTTCCAAAATCCAATAGCTCGGAAGAAGGTCCCAGCAGAATAAAAAGCAACGTGAGTTCCACAGGTATTCAAAACAGAAGGCAAGGTGTAGAAGGGAACTTTTGACCTGCTGGCCTGATGTGTGAAACACTTTGAGAACATAAAGTTTAGGATATTTATGGGGAAGTATAAGTTGGTTCTCAGGTGAATGTGTTAAATCGGGGAAGGATAATTAAAACAATGTTAGGCAGGAATTGGGGAAAGTTGAGTGGGATCTGCTATTTGGGAGAAAATGCACATGTGACATGTTGGAGTCACATAAAGATCCTTTAGTATAGTTTAGTTTTTTATTACCAAGGTACAGTGGAAAGCTTTTGTCTGTGTGCTATCTGGTCAAATAAATTACTATGCATGAATACAATCAAGCGATCAACAGTGTACAGATGAAGGATAAAGGAGACAAATTTAATGTCACTTAAAAAAATATACAAAGTGCTGGAGTAACTTTTTTTTTTTTTTTTTTTAATTTTTTTATTGTAGAAACAATATATACCGAGTACACTCTTATACGACAGTGAGAATTATATAATATACAAAATTATATAATATTGATTATCGATTGATACTGTTTATGTTAATTGTAATAATATCCATTATACATTTCGTGGTTATTTATTTTATATAATTGGGAGTGTATGTAGTATATTCCTAAAATAAGCAATATACTCAGACTTCTCATATCATAGATATTCTTCTAATTACCAAATACAAATCCCCGCTAATATAACTACATAATACCCAATCTTAAACAAAGTTTTATGATATTCATAATGTTATCAAAATATTAAGAAAGTTTG
Source organism: Okamejei kenojei (assembly GCA_035221665.1). Lineage (NCBI taxonomy): Eukaryota > Metazoa > Chordata > Chondrichthyes > Rajiformes > Rajidae > Okamejei > Okamejei kenojei. Next base: position 108,129,414 of record CM069134.1, on the reverse strand, counting down.
TATTATTGTTAACTTTATATTTCAAAATTATTATATAGTTGAAAATGCACAATTTTATATAATTACAAATTTAAGACATCTATAATCTTTTCATACGAAATAAAAATAGGTGTGTACATATTAAAAATTTATATAATATGTTTCTATATTTTTTTCCTTAATTAAAGATAGGAAGATAGAGAAAGAGAATAGAAAATAGAAAAGAAAATGTGAGAAGTTTGATGGAGATTGAAGTATTACTAAATAATCCATTCTTGGAGATACATTCATGATTTATTATATGTATTTCTTCATCCATTCAGATATTCAGGCCTCAGTCAAGTCCCTGCGCCGAACCATTGTGACCCTGTAGATATTTAATATAGGGAGACCAAATCCCTTTGAAGAGATCTAACCTGTCCATAAGGACAAGTCTCAATCTCTCCAAGTGAAGTGTCTCCGTCATTTCTGTATTCCACATTTTAATTGTTGGGGATACAGGGCCTTTCCAAAATTTTAATATTAATTTTTTCCCAATTATTAAAGAATAGTCGATAAAAGTTCTTTGATTCCTTGTAATTATTTGTTCCGTTTCCGGTATTCCAAGTATGATTAACTTTGGGTCAGGAATCATAGTAATATTAATAACATTCGAGACTATCTTAAATATTTCATTCCAATATTCTAAAATCTTCGTACAATTAGTAAATGAACGTGACAAAGTTGCTTCTAAGATTTGACATTTATCACATATAGGTGATAATTTTGGAAATATATTATGTAATTAAGATTTAGAATAATGTAATCTATGTAAAATTTTAAACTGTATAAGAGCATGTTTAGCATTTAACGAACAGTAATGTATGTGTTGTAAGCTTTCTTCCCATATTTCTGGGCTTATTATTTGACCTAATTCATTTTCCCAACGCTGTCTGTGTATTTCCGATGATGGAATATCACTTTCCAACAAAATATTGTAAATGTATGATATCATTTTTTCTGTATTTGGATGTTTATTCAAGCATTCATCTAAAATTTCACTCTTTCTATTTCTGAATTCTTGTGTATTTGCAGAGATATAGTTTCTGATTTGTAAATATCTGAAATATTCATTATTATGAAGCCCGTAGGTTTGTTGTAATTCTTGAAATGAAAGAAAAGAATTTTCCTTTATAAAGATCCCCTATATTTAAAATTCCTTTATTTTTCCATTGTATAAAAGCCTTATCCATCGTTGACGGTTTAAACGTAAAATTGTTGGCAATTGTAAGACCTAGCGGTATAAATTTTAGTTTTAGTGTTTTCTTTATTTGTTTCCAAATACGTATTCCACTTTCTATTATCAAATTTTCACTATAAATTTTCTTAGGTACATTAATATTAGCAAATATTATAGAGCTAATTTCAAATGGAAAACAGTCTTCTCTTTCCATTTTTAACCAATTTGGTTTATTATCGAAAGTGCTGGAGTAACTTAAAGGTCAGTCAGCTTCTCTGGAGAAAATGGAAAGGTGGTGTTTCAGGTTGAGATCCTTCTTCAGACATCTGAAAGATCTCACTTGAAATGTCACCTATCCATGTTCTCCAGGGAAGCTGTCTAACATGCTGTGGTACTCCAGCACTTTGTTTTTTTTTCATATAAGCCAGCATCCCCTGCCTCATCAATGTCACTGTTGCAATGCACACTGAATCAGCATTTGTTTGTGTCCGATGTAAATGAGTAACAAAAACCTTGCATTATTGAATACATTCCCATCTTTATTATTCTACAATATGTTGGATTTATGTTGGTTTCTTTCATCCCTCTGCACGCTTTATATTTCAAACCCTCTGTGTCCTGATCATATTATTTTGAAAAGCAGGTGAAGAAGCATCGTTAAAGCCTAGATAAGGTTTTGAACTTATTCATTAATAATGCTAATATCATATGGGCTGCTTTGACTCTTGCATGGTTTTAAAACGAATATATTCCGGATATAAACTAATTGAGAGAATTTAAATAGGCGCTGAAGAACAATCAGAAATAGACTTCCCTAATTAAAAAGATTTATTCAGAATGAGTAAACTGGATGCAGGTTGCAATCTACACAACGGTATTTTACAAACATGACTGTAAAAATGAACGATAAAAAGACTGAAAGAAATGAAAGAACTACATTTAGAGAGAGATATCTGAAACAAGAATTAGAATGAGAGGAAGGTGTGTTAAAGAAGACATTAGAGGAAAGTCATAAGTTATACGGTTATGTGATAGGAGCAGAATTAGGCCATTCAGCCCATCAAGCCTATTCCGCCATTCAATCATGGCTGATCTACAGTATCTCTCCCTCCTAACACCATTCTCCTGCCTTCTTTCCACAATCCTTGACGCCCATACTAATCAAAAATATATCTCAGCCTTAAAAATATTAATTGACCTGACCTAGTGCAAAGAATTCCACAAATACATCACCCTCTGACAAAATTAATTCTTCCTCATCCCCTTCTTAAAGGAACGTCCTTTAATCTGAAGCTATGACCTCTGGTCCTAGACTCTCCCACTAATGGAAACATCCTCTCCACATCCATTCTTTCCAAGCCTTTCAATATTTGATAAGTTTCAATGAGGTTTCCCCCTCATCATTCTAAACTCCTTCTAAAGTGCAGGCTTAGTGCCATGAAATGCTCATCAGGCCTGGGGAGCCATTGGTGAGAGAGGGTGGAGTTACCTGCGCTGTGAGTATAAATCTAGCGCGGGGCTTGCATTTCACAGAGGCCCGGGGAGCTGTAGGTGCAAGAGAGTGGCGTTATCTGCGCTGTGAGTATAAATCTAGCGTGGGGCTTGCATTTCACAGAGGCCCGGGGAGCCGATGGTGCGAGAGGGTGGAGGTATCTGCGCTGTGTTTATAAATCTAGCGCGGGGCTTGCTTTTCACAGAGGCCCGGGGAGCCGCTGGTACGAGAGGGTGGAGTTACCTGCGCTGTGAGTATAAATCTAGCGTGGGGCTTGCTTTTCACAGAGGCCCGGGGAGCCGTTGGTGCGAGAGGGTGGAGTTACCTGCGCTGTGAGTAATAACCAAATCTGCAACGTTCCATCTTTGGTTCCATCCTCCAGTGAGGGAATCTGGTGGAAGCTTCTGATTGGTTGACGAGGACCAGCTGCAGCTCCTGGCAGACTGCGTTGAACGATTGGAACTGGGGCTGGATTCATACTGGAGCATCCACGATGCGGAGAAAGTCATGGATAGCACATACAGTGAGTTGGTCACACCACAGGCAAAAGGTAAGAGAACAGAAAGGGATCGGGTGGCCAATAGCCAGCAAAGCAGTAGGCAGGTAGTGCAGGAGTGCCCTGCGGTCATCTCCCTCCTAAACAAGTATACCATTTTGGATACTGTTGAGGGAGATGGCTTACCAGGGGAATGCAGCAGCAGCCAAGTTCATGGCACCATGGGTGGCTCTGCAGCGCATGAGGGGGGAAAAAAGAGGGGAAGGGCAATAGTAATAGGGGATTCAATTGTCAGGGGAATAGATAGGCGTTTTTTTTTTGTAGTTAACTTTTATTAGAGGCATGTACATATCCTAGTCCAAACCATTACAAACTTTGTTAAATGGTTACATATTAAATATTCAGGATTCCAAGGACTCCACTACCAATGTAGCAGGAGTCTACATTTATCGGTTACATATTAACATTGACTCTAATTATTATTATTTTTTTAATAATTAGAAAGAATAAAGAGAAAGAAAAAAAGACACTTGAAAACATAAAATAAACTATCCATAATACAACTTACGAGATAGGTCCGTAGGTAAGAAAACAAAACTATTCGTCTAGTCCTGGGTTCAAGCTTCCGTCACGCCTCAGCGCTGGCCCATTCTCCCCCTTCAAATAATCTATGAATGGCAACCATATTCTAATAAATAATTCAGGTTTGTCAATTAAGACAAATCTAATTTTTTTCAGATTTAAGGTCTCCGACATCTCCATATTCTACATTTTAATTGTAGAGGATGCAGGGTTTTTCCAAAATGTTAATATTAGTTTTTTCCCAGTTATTATACTATAACCCAAGATATTTCTTTGGTTTATTGTCAGTTTTAGGTATTGTTCAGATATGCCCAATATTATTAATTTAGGATCGGAATCCAGTTGAATATTAACCACTACGGAAATAATTTAAAAAATATCCACCCAGAATGTTTTAATTTTTATGCAGTTTACAAAGGTATGGGTTAAATTAGCCTCAGTGTATTGACATTTATCGCAGATAGGAGAGACATTAGGAAAAATTCTATTTAATTTTGTTTTAGAATAATGCAATCTGTGTAATATTTTAAATTGTATTAAAGAACGTCTAGCGTTTAACGAACATTGATGTATATGTTGTAGACTTTCATCCCAAATATCTTTTGTTGTGTGTCGAACTAATTCATTTTCCCATGCTTGTCTATGTGATTCCATTGACTGATTCTCGCTATCTAACAGAATATTATAAATATATGATATTAATTTGATTGTGTTGGGATGTTTATTCAAACATTCATCTAGAATCTCTGGCTCTCTAATTCTGTATTCTTGTGCATGTGATTTAACATAATCTTTCAATTGTAAATATCTAAAAAAAATATTTGAATGTAATCCATAATTCTGTTGTACCTCCAGAAACGAGATGAACACACCTTTTCTATAAAGATGTCCCATCTTTTTAATTCCATAATTTTTCCATTGTGTAAAGCCTTTATCCAATACTGAAGGGTTATTTGCAATAGGGAGCGAAAGTGATAAATTATCCAATTTTAATGTCTTTTTTATTTGTTTCCAAATTCGAATACCGCTATGTATTATTGGATTTTCCCTATAGATCTTTTTGGTCAATTTTGTAGGGGATAAGAAAATCGGACCAATTTCAAATGGCAGACAATCCTCCTTTTCCATCTTTAACCAGTCTGGTTGTTGATCCATATCTTCCAACCAGAAATTTAAGTTTTTGACATTAACTGCCCAGACATAAAATAAGAAATTTGGTAAGACTAATCCTCCATTCGTCTTAGATTTACATAAGTGTTTTTTACTTATTCTGTGATTCTTATAATTCCAAATAAAACTTGTTACAATAGAGTCCATTTTTTAAAAGACATTTTTAGGGAGGCATATTGGAATTGATTGGAAGAGGTATAGAAGTTGAGGAAGGAAAATCATTTTAATTGGATTAATTTTACCGAGCATTGAAATAGGAAGCATTTTCCAATATTGAAAATTCTTATCTAATTTAGGCACAAAAGGCACAAAATTTGATTTAAATAAAGAAGTATATTTCTTGGTCACATAGATTCCTAAGTATTTGAATTTTTCATTCACTATTTTAAAAGGTGATTGTTGCAATATATATAAAAGAGGTTCCATTATTGGCATAATCTCACTCTTCTTTCAGTTGATTCTATATCCCGAGAATAAACCAAATTGAGTTATAAGATTTAACAAGTTAGGAATACTAATTTCTGGATTTGTAATATATAGTAATAAATCATCTGCATATAGAGAAATTTTATTAACTGTATTTTTAGTATTATACACATATATTTCTGGATGAGCTCGAATTTGTTCTGCTAGTGGTTCTATAACAAGGGCGAATAGTAACGGTGATAACGGGCATCCTTGTCTACAACCTTTAGATAAATCAATTTTTTTGATAACATTTGATTTGTCATTATTCTGGCTTTTGGATTGGTATATAAAAGCTTAACCCATGTACAAAACCCCTCACCTAATTGAAATTTTTCCACCACCGAAAATAAATAGGGCCATTCAATTTTATCGAATGCTTTCTCAGCGTCTAGTGAGATGACTGCTAAGTATTCATTGGCTATTCGATTTGAGTATATAATGTTGAATAATCGTCTCAGATTATAATATGAATAATGATTTGGAATAAAGCCAGTTAGATAGGCATTTCTGCGGCTGCAAACGAGACTCCAGGATGGTATGTTGCCTCCCTGGTGCAAGTGTCAGGGATATCACTGAACAGCTGCAGAACATTCTGGAGGGGGAGGGTGAACAGCCAGTTGTCGTGGTGCATATTGGCACTAAAGTTATAGGTTAAAAAAAAGGGATGAGGTCCTACAAGGTGAATTTAGGGAGCTAGGAGATAAACTTAAAAGTAGGACCTCAAAGGTGATAATCTCTGGATTATTACCAGGACCACGGGCCAGTCAGAATAGAAATGGGAGGATATTACAGATGAATACGTGGCTTGAAAAATGGTGCAAGGGGGAGGGATTCAAATTTTTAGGGCACTGGAACTATTTCTGGGGGAGGTCTGCACCTGGGCTGGAATGGAACCGATGTCCTTGGGGGAGTGTTTGCTAGTGCTGTCGGGGAGGATTTAAACTAATGTGGCAGGGGGATGGGTACAAGTGCAGAGAGGCAGTTGGGTGTAAAACAAGGGTTGAAGCAATAGGGAGCAAGGTGAAAAGTAAAAGTGGCAGGCAGACAAAACCTGGGCAAAAATCAAAAAGGGCCACTTTTCAAAAGTGGATTACACTCCAAAGAATATTTTCGATATCTACAAATTAGAGATTATGTTAAATCAAATACACTAGATTTTAGTAATAATTAAATGCTTTTTAATTATTCTATGGTTCTTATAGTCACAAATAAAATTGGTAACCATAGAGTCCACTTTCTTAAAAAATTCTTTAGGAAGATATATCGGGATCATTTGAAACAAGTATTATAATTGTGGAAGAAAATCATTTTTATCGCATTAATCTTACCTTGCATTGAAATAGGTAATGTTTTCCAATATTGAATATTCTTAAGTAATTTATTCAATAAGGGAAATTAAATTTAAATAAAGGATCATATCTTTTTGTTACATAAATTCCAAGATATTTTTTTCATTTGCAATCTTAAAAGGATATTGTTGTAATATATGTAAGTTATTTCCCATTATTGGCATAAGTTCACTTTTATTCCAATTAATTCTATATCCTGAAAACGATCCAAATGGAGTTATTAAATCTAACAAGTTAGGAATACTAATTTCCGGTTTTGTGATATCAAGTAATACATCATCTGCGTATAAAGAGATTTTATTTTCAGTTTCTTTAGTTTCATACCCATATATTTTAGGATGCAATCTCACATATTTTGCTAGTGGTTCTATTGCAAGCGCAAACAGTAGTGGAGATAAAGGGCAACCTTGTCTGTAGCCTCGGAATAAGTTAAATTTAGTTAACATTTGGTTTATTAATATTCTGGCTGTTGGTTTGGTATATAATAATTTAACCCATGTTATAAATTTCTCCCCCAACTGAAAAAATTCCATAACCGAAAAGAAATAAGACCATTCAATCTGATCAAAACCTTTCTCTGCATCTAGCGAAATAATTGATAAATCCTTATTAATGTTTCTTTTCGAATGTATAATATTAAACAATCTTCTCAGGTTGTTTGAGGAATATTGCTTTGGTATAAATCCTGTTTGATCTAAATGAATTAGTTTATTAATCACTTTGTTTAGTCTTTGTGCTAATATTTTTGTTAATATTTTTTGATCAGTATTTAAGAGATATAGCTCTATATGACCCTGGATCATCAAGATTTTTATCTAATTTAGGTATAAGGGTTATAATAGATTCATTTAATGTTTCTGGTAATTTCTGTTGTGCATAAATGTGTTCATATAGTGTCTTCAAACGTGGAGCTATCATGTCATAAAATATTTTATAAAATTCTGCTCCAATACCATCTGGTCCTGGAGTTTTACCATTTTTTAATGATCTATTAGTTTCTTCAATTTAGTAGTTATTTCAACGTTTAATAATTCTCTATCTATACAATTTTTTAAAAATGTTTCTACTCCTATCTGATTTTCTTTTGTTTTAGCTGAATATAAATGTTTATAATATTGCAAAAATCTCTCATTTATATCATTAGTTTGTACTAGTAATTCCCCTTTATCTGATTTAATCCTATCAATTATTTTTTCTCCTTCCAGTTTTCTTAATTGACGAGCCAATAGTTTATGTGGTTTGTCACCAATTTCAAATTGTATTTGTTTAGTATATTGGTATAGTTTTACAACTTGGTCTGTCTGTATTTTATTTAATTTATATTTCAATGCAAAGATTTTATTATGTTTTATCATAGTTGGATTAACAGCGTTCTCTGTATCTAACTGTTTAATCTCTTTCCAATGCCTGTTGTACCTTCCGATTCTCTATTATAAAATGCTTAAGAACATATCATAATTCCCCGAACATATGCTTTAAAAGTTTCCCATAAAAGGGACGAAAATATTTCTGGTGTATCATTTGTTTCAAAGAAAATCTTGATCTGTTTTGTAATATATTCTTGAGTTATTTTGTCCTTTAAAAATTGTGGGTTAAATCTCCATTGACCTTGTTTTTCCATTTTACCAGTTATTTTCATCTTAAAAGGTAAAGGTGCATGATCTGAAATTATAATATTATGATATTTTGAATTTTACGTAAGTGGAATGAGTTTTAAATCTACCAGAAAATAATCTATTCTTGAATAAGTGTTATGCACAGGTGAGTAAAATGAGTATTCGCGTCCTGTTGGATTTTGCAATCTCCAAACATCTTTAATATTACTAGTGTCTATATATGCATTTATTAACTCACTGGAATGCGATTTAAGTTTCCGTTGTTGATCTATCCAAATAAGGATCTAGTGTGCATTTTAAATCTCCTCCAATTATTAGATTGTGTTGTGATAATTCCAGGATGGTATTAAATATTCTTTTTAAAAACAGCGGACTATCAAAATTTGGGCCATATACATTGACATTTTGTGTGTATAATTCTCCTGTTACAATAATATAAATACCGTCACTGTCAGTTATTATTGAAGTATGTTTAAATGCAGTGCCTTTACAAATTAATATTGCTACACCTCTAGATTTGTGTGTGAAAGAAGAGTGATATACTTTATCAATCCATTTGGCCTTTATGTTCTGCCTTTTTTTTTAATGTGTCTCTTGGATGAATGCCATGTCTATTTTAAGTGCTTTTAAATGTGCTAATACCTTACCCCTCTTAATTGGTTAGTTAGTACCTTTAACATTCCAACTACAAAATGTTATTCCTCCATTCCCCATATTTGTATGTAAGTCTTGCATCTTTTATCTAAAGGGATATATAATAGAGCAAGTGGTACAGTTCGACATACCATATCTTACACCTGAACTTCGAATAGACGAATTTCAAAACCCTTGATTTTCTCTCACATATATATCTCCTTTGCATTAATTTATAATTCAACTCAAATGTAATATAATAATAACCAGAAATAGTATTAAAAAAGGGATAGATTAAGAAATTAGTAGTGCACAAAGAAAGAAAAAAATACATCTAATATTAGTGTAGTTAGTGTTAGCCATACTAACATGGCTAGCAATGTAAAGACTTCCGTAGTGAATGTTAAATATTTATCCATCTCCATGATTCACTAAAATTATTATTCAAAAAAAAAAATATTATTTAAACCGGGGGTACTAAACTATGATGTGTACAAAGTTCATAGTCAAGTATATATATATATATATATATATTAGAAACAATAATAATAAAAATATATAATAAAAAGAAAATAAATAAATAATAAAAAGTAAAGAAACAGGACCCAATTTATGGAAAAAATAAAAAGTAAAAAAGAAATAAAGTACTGGGGGGATAAATGAAGTCAAATTTTATATTTTGTATATTTATATTTACTATTTACTTAATTCTAAGTTAGTCGGCTATAATTAATTATTAATCAATAATTAGCAGTTATTAACTCTAATTAATAATGATACCAGTGTATTAAATTTAATATATGTTTATATATGTTAATTATTAAATTAGTAGTGTTAGTATTCTAATTATTAGTATCTATGGAATAGTCTTCAATCCAAATCTCCTCAATTTTCCCATCCACCTCCTTCTCCGTCTTCTTTAGATGACACAAGTCCATAGTCTATTGCAATCTTCAACCAATCTTGAAAATACGGTTTAATTGTTCCTTTAATTCATCTTTGAAGATTAGATTCAGTCTTCTTCTCGCTCCTTAATCCTTTGGGCAAATCTCAATGCGTCCTCTGGATTTTTAAAATAATGTTATTCCTGATTGTAGGTGACTCTCAGTGTGGCTGGGTATCTCAGACTGTACTTCAGATTCTTCACTTCCCTCAAAATTCTTTTGGTCTCTTTAAACGCATTTCGTTTCTTGGAGACCTCTGCTGGATAGTCTCGGTAGATGCTGATCAAATCTTCTTCTTATTTAAGATTTCTACTTTTTACAACTTTATTCATCATATCTTCCAAAACATAATCATACTGGACTTTTACTATCATTTGTCTTGGAGGGCCATCATGCTTTGTATAACGTCTCATTACTCTGTGTGCTCGGGCTAGCAAAGGCTTTTCTTCCAGAGATAAAACCTTTTGTAGTAAGTTTGCAGTAAACTCCCGGGTATCTTGATTCTTTTCTCTCCCTTCTCGAATACCCACGATCCTTAGGTTCTGCCTTCTCTGGCGTCCTTCCAGCTCAGTACACTTATCAGTAACTTTGACCAGTAAGTCGGATAATCGTTGACTTCCTTTGACGAGTGTTTTCGTAGTCTGAGTATTTGCTTCGACTAGTTCTTCAAGGTCTTTTATGGATGTTGATTGTAGCTTAATTTCTTCCAGCACAGGTTCCATTTCCATTTCCACCTTTTTTTCAATTTTTTCATGCAACTCTTCCATTATACTTGCAAATTTTTCCGTCACTACTTCTGTAATTTCCTTTCGCAGCATTTCTGATAAATCCGTAGTCGAAAGATTAATTTCAGACTTTAACTCCTTCATCTCAATCTTGATTTTCTTCATTTCCTCCATAAAATTCATTTTTTCCAATTCCATCTTTAGTTCAAACTTCATTTCTTTTTTAAATTCTGCCATTTCTTGCACAAAAAATTTTTTGAGTTCTTCCTATTTCGATTTTTTTAGACACTTCTAGGGACTGTGTCCTACCTGAGGCCGAGGCTTCAGTCGGGCCTTGTTCTTGTTCAGCCTTTTTTTTTGATACCGGAGTCTGGATCTCTCTGGTGGGTTGCGCTGTGTTGCCATTACGGGTCGCACGTCTGATGACGTCACTCACGGCAGCCGGTGTAGAAGCAGCAGATGCAGAAGCAGCAGCAGCAGCAGGTAGGTTTTCTCCCCGTTTTCTCCCCGTTTTATTATCGTTTCTTCACGGAAGTGGCTGGCGTTGCCTTCTAGTCCTCCATAGCGCCACTGGAAGTCCAGGTTAGTTGGGAAGTGGTGTTGGGTAAATTGAATGGATTAAAGGCCGATAAATCCCCAGAGCCAGATAGGCTGCATCCCAGAGTACTTAAGGAAGTAGCTCCGGAAATAGTGGATGCAGTAGTGATAATCTTTCAAAACTCTTTAGATTCTGGAGTAGTTCCTGAGGATTGTCGGGTAGCAAACGTAACCCCTCTTTTTAAGAAGGGAGGGAGGGAGAAAACGGGGAATTACAGACCAGTTAGTCTAACATCGGTAGTGGGGAAACTGCTAGAGTCTGTTATTAAAGATGGCATAGCAGCACATTTGGAAAGTGGTGAAATCATTGGACAAAGTCAGCATGGATTTATAAAAGGTAAATCATGTCTGTGGAATCTTGTGGAATTTTTCGAGAATGTAACTAGTAGCGTGGATAAGGGAGAACCAGGAGATGTGGTGTACCTTGACTTCCAGAAGGCTTTTGACAAGGTCCCACATAAGAGATTAGTATACAAACTTAAAGCATATGGCATTCGGGGTTCAGTATTGATGTGGATAGAGAACTGGCTGGCAAACAGGAAGCAAAGAGTCGGTGTAAACGGGTCCTTTTCACAATGGCAGGCAGTGACTAGTGGGGTCCCGCAAGGGTCCGTGCTGGGACCCCAGTTATTTACAATATACATTAATGATCTGGATGAGGGAATTGAAGGCAATATCTCCAAGTTTGCGGATGACACTAAGCTGGGGGGAAAAGTTAGCTGTGAGGAGGATGCTAGGAGACTGCAAGGTGACTTGGATAGGCTAGGTGAGTGGGCAAATGTTTGGCAGATGCAGTATAATGTGGATAAATGTGAGGTTATCCACTTCGGTGGGAAAAACAGGAAAGCAGACTATTATCTAACTGGTGGCCGATTAAGAAAAGGGGATATGCAGCGCGACCTGGGTGTCATGGTACACCAGTCATTGAAAGTAGGCATGCAGGTGCAGCAGGCAGTGAAGAAAGCGAATGGTATGTTAGCTTTCATAGCAAAAGGATTTGAGTATAGAAGCAGGGAGGTTCTACTTCAGTTGTAGAGGGTCTTGGTGAGACCACACCTGGAGTATTGTGTACAGTTCTGGTCTCCAAATCTGAGGAAGGACATTATGGCCATAGAGGGAGTGCAGAGAAGGTTCACCAGACTGATTCCTGGGATGTCAGGACTGTCTTATGAAGAAAGACTGGATAGACTCGGTTTATACTCTCTAGAATTTAGGAGATTGAGAGAGGATCTTATAGAAACTTAAAAAATTCTTAAAGGGTTGGACAGGCTAGATGCAGGAAGATTGTTCCCGATGTTGGGGAGGTCCAGGACAAGGGATGACAGCTTAAGGATAAGGGGGAAATCCTTTAGGACCGAGATGAGAAGGACATTTTTCACTAGAACTCTCTGCCACAGAGGGTAGTGGTGGCCAGTTCATTGGCTATATTTAAGAGGGAGTTAGATGTGGCTAGGGGGAGCAGAGGGTATGGAGAGATGGCAGGTATGGGATACTGAGTTGGATGATCAGCCATGGTCATATTGAATGGTGGAGCAGGCTCGAAGGGCCGAATGGCCTACTCCTGCACCTAATTTCTATGTTTCTATCAGTCTTGAAAGTTTTTCATATTGAAAGGCATTAATATCTAGCATGCACTGCGGAAGAGGTGATAGAAACAGATGCAATCACACCATTTAAGAGATTATTAGACCGGCACTTGAATAGGCAAGGACAGATTATGGACCAAATGCTGTGAATGTGCCAAATAGTCAACATGAATGTGGTGGGCTGAAAGGCCTCATTCTGTGCCTTGCATCTCTATGACTCTAACAGGTTGATTGTTTATGAGGATTAAGTTGGTGGAGGCATATCTAGCTTATTCTTTACAACTTTACAACACATAAGGTATTGGAAGATCCAATGAGGTCTTCTATTGCTCGTCGGATGATTTTATCTTTGGTATCTGTAACTCCAAGGATGAAAACATCAACAAAAATGACAGACAAGCATGACAGTCCAATGTTGCTGGAATGAAAAAATAACAATTGTTTTTCTGTCTCTGAAGAAACATCAGACCTACACTAATTCACTGACTTTTTGAAAAGCATCGACTCTTTCACTTATTTTGGTACACTGACTGACATTGACTGACGGACCTTCATTGACTCACTGACTTCATTAACTCGCTGGTTAAATATATTTAAATAGATTTTCTTGCTTGATTTGTTGTGTTTCGAACCCCTCCCCTTTCCTGGAAACTGCTCCACCTCTGAATCCTCTGAGAAAACTATACTTCTCTCCTCTTTGGGAGCTTATATTGTGTTTAGCTCTCTGTGTCATATCCGGTTACAACTACTGCTGTGCTGTGTTTGGAAAACAATTGACAAGCTTAATTATGGAAGGGATGAATACACCATCCTTTGGCTCAGTCAGCCTGGAGGTGGAATTGTCAGAGCCCAAGACCCAAAGCCCTGGAGATCCCACTGTAAACCTTCCTGTTTCTACATCTTTCTTTTCTTCTTAATTGCAGAGAAATCATGAGAGTAAAAAATTAGAAATAAGATTAAGAGAAAACTATGTCTGAAGAAGGGTCTCGACCCGAAACGTCACCCATTCCTTCTCTCCAGAGATGCTGGCTGTCCCATTGAGTTACTCCAGCATTTTGTGTCTAACTACTGTTGACTGATATGGTTGAAAGGCCAAAAAAGCAATTGACCTTTATTCTAGAGGCCCATGGGTAAATGCACAGATGCTTCGTCTATAACCTTCACAAATGTTTTCCATTCTGGCAGTGTTTTATAAGAATGGAACATTGCAAATCCAAGTGTAGGAAAGAACTGCAGATGCTGGATTAAATCGAAGATAGACACAAAGTTTGGTCTCAAGAAGGGTCTGAACCCAAAACATCACCTATTCCTTCTGTCCAGAGATGCGGCTTATCCCACTGAGTTACGCCAGCATTTTGTGTCTATCTTCGATTGCAAATCCAATGGTTTCAGACAGGAAAAGATGGAGAAGGAAAATAGGGAATGGTATCTGTTGCTAAGAAAATGCTAGCATTCATTATGAAGGCAGTAGTAACAAATATGTAAAGAATTAATGTTTGAAGATACGGAATTTATGTGCTTTACGTAAAAGAGTATGGCATTTACCAAATCAAAAATGTCTGGACATGTTTGCCAGGTTAGGGGAACTACAAGTATATTGTTGTGCCTGTATGCTCCTCTCTGCTTCTAAAGTTAGTTGATTTTCTGCTTCAAAAATTTGGTTACATTATCATTCAATGCCATTCATATACATTAAATTCAAACCAATAGGGATTTCAGAGAAGTTAAATAGTTCGTCCATAGATATCTAGATTTTCAAGAAGTCTTAGATAATGGCCTTCAGTAAGGATCATTACATAAAATAAAATACCAGGAAATGGAAGGTGATACGTACAATAATAGATGATTATTTGAAGAACAGAAAACAGAGAGTGGAAATAATTGTCTCACAAATCTGATCTGATTTACTTTTTGAAGATGTGACCAAAAAGGTCGATGAGGGCAGAGCTGTAGATGTTGTATACATGGATTTCAGTAAGGCGTTCAACAAGGTTCCGCATGGTAGGCTGCTCTGGATGGTTAGATCGCATAGGATCCAAGGAGAGATGAATGAATGAATACGTTTATTGGCCAAGTATTTTCACATACAAGGAATTTGCCTTGGTGCTCCGCTCGCAAGTGACAGCATGACATACAGTGACAATTTGGATCCCATGCGATCTAACCATCCAGAGCAGCCTACCATGCAGAACCTTGTCGAACGCCTTACTGAAATCCATGTATACAATGACAATTAAGAATGACACAAAACATTAAACATTAATAATAAAACATTAGATACCGCAGTCAGAAGACTTTTGAAGATTCACAAGGTGTTGATTAGTGTGTACATATATATATGTATATATATATAGTACTAATATGTATATTCATAATATATATTCACTAATATATATATTAGTGAATATATATTATGAATATATATATTTATTTATATATTACCACAGATTATGCATGTCGCACATTTCTTAAATCACTCATACTGCTGATCCGCCCACAGGCTTGATAGTGAGTTATCTGCCTCTCTTCAGTTAGACTAGATGAATGCATGGAGACATAGAAACATAGAAATTAGGTGTAGGAGTAGGCCATTCGGCCCTTCAAGCCTGCACCGCCATTCAATATGATCACGGCTGATCATCTAACTCAGTATCCCGTACCTGCCTTCTCTCCTAACCCTCTGATCCCCTTAGCCACAAGGGCCACATCTAACTCCCTCTTAAATATAGCAATATAGATGACAGCACATAGTGTTTCCTCCATAGAGTTGCTAATAAAAGACTATGGATTCTAATCACTATGTGTGAGTCTGATCATTTGAACATGGTGTCAGAAATTTCGGACTCTCTCCTCGCCTAGTTGGTTTACTTTTACTTAGTTCATTTTTTTTTTTGTTCAGTTTGTGGTTTTACCAGGCTGCTGCTTCTCTTCACTGCTTCTCTTTGCAAGCCTGAGCCTTTAGTATTTGATGGTGATCTCACCGAGCGTTGGTGCAACTTTGAAGAGGATTTCACCCTGTATGTGCATGCTGTCACTTTTCCAGATGTTCGTGCCTCTATTCTCCTCAACATGGCTGGTACAGAGGCCACTCGATGTGCTAGAAAATGTCATTATGCCCCGGCACAGTTCAATGCTGTGGGTGCCAGATTGTTCCGGCTGAATCTTTTCAAGACCCTGAGTGCCTACTTAACAAGTTCAGACACCTATGTGACTTACGCATTACTCTTGTGATGGAATGCCAAAGGCAGGGTGAACCTGTTGATGCGTATTTCAGTTCTTTGAAGCACATCGAGTTTGTTAGATATCAGACAGACTGGTTTATGGAATTCTCAATGATTAGGTGAACTTCTACATGCTGTTGATTTCACTCAGGAGAGTGCTGGAAATCGCTGTTGTATTGCGGAAATGACAGATCTTTGGGATAGGTTCCCCATTCTGCCTATAATGTTAATGTTGCCGTTATGGTTTATCAGACCCAATGCCAGTTTTACAGGTGCCCAGTAGATCTGGTGGTAAGTTCATTAATAATTGTGTGAACTGTGGAGTTCGACTGCAGGCATTTATGAATGTTGCCTGGCTACAGAAAACTTTGCCACTTCTGTAAATGCAAAATCACTTCATTCATTATTGCCATTCGCTTGGAAACATAATAGAGACAAAGCAATCTGTCCACCTGCTCCAATGTGAGAGCTTAGATCCAGAGCCTTCCCATGCGGCTCCCATGCAAGCTTCTCTGACTAACGAGGACATACTGCCTGCTAACGAGAGACTGGATATCAACATACATTCCTTCTTGGATTTTTCTCATAAACATCAAGATCCCATGGTCACTCTCGTCATTAACGGAATTAATGTTATTGTTAAACTCGACACTGGAGCTCGTTGCAACATTTTATCCTCATCTGAACTCAATGCGATATGAAAAAATGAGGTAATCAAACACATGGCCACCACTCAACTTCCATTTGCACATGGCACTGTGCTCCCTATCGGTCAAGTCGAGCTACGATGCTCTCTTGACCCCGAGGTACTCCCAGTTGTCCGTCTGATACACTGGATTCCCCATGCTATGCGGGGCCATGTACAAGTTGATCACGACAGAATGGTGACAATGGTTGTTGCTGACCAATCGGATTGGGTCTTGACCATGGTCGTAGTAACGAGAAAGAATAAG
Source organism: Okamejei kenojei (assembly GCA_035221665.1). NCBI lineage: Eukaryota > Metazoa > Chordata > Chondrichthyes > Rajiformes > Rajidae > Okamejei > Okamejei kenojei. The sequence goes on along the minus strand of CM069134.1, from coordinate 108,112,384 downwards.
GAAGAAATATAGATTTGCATCAATTCTAAAGACATAAACACTGCCATTAAACGGCCAAACTATCTCTTGCGCACAGTGGAAGAAATTGCAGTGCAGCTGGGTAAGGTGACTGTATTCACAGTGCTAGATGCCAAGAGTTCATTCTGGCAGATTGCCTTGGATCACAACTCCTCCAAGTTAACCACCTTCAGCACACCCTTTGGACGTTACAAATTTATTTGAATGCCATTTGGCAAAAGCTCTGCTCGTGAAGTATTTCAACGCACTATGTATCAATTGTTTGCAGGTTACCCATGCTCCATCATAGTTGATGATATCCTTGTTTGCTGGACAAACTATTCAAGAACACGATGCAAATTTAAAGAAGGTTTTGATCCGCGCTAAAGAAATCAACCTCAAGTTAAACCTTCTAAAGTGAAAATTCAGAGTAAATGAGGTGAACTATGCAGGCCATGTGTTCACTAAAGATGTCCTCAAACCCGATCCATCAAAAACCATTGCTATCAATCAGTTACCGGCACCCACAGACCCGCTCAGCCAACAGAGATTCCTTGGCATAGTAAATTATTTGGGGAAATTCATTCCAAACGTCAGTGAACTATCGGCCCCATTGCGCCAGCTAAACCACAAAGACATTGTTTGCGCCTGGCATGAGCAACAGCAGAGGGCGTTTGACACTCTCAAATAATAGATGTCTTGTGCCCCCACTCTCGCCTACTTTAATGCTAAATTACCGGTCACACTAACTTGTGATGCCTCACAGTATGGAAAAGGAGCAGCTTGCCTCCAAGCTGATGGTGACGGCAACAGGCCTATTGCCTATATTTTGCACACCATGACAGACACAGAACAACGCAGATTGAAAAGGAGCTGCCAGGGTTCGTTTTCTCATGCAAGAAGTTTAATGACTTTATCTTCGGTCAAACGGTCATGATCGAAACTGACTATCAACCGCTAATCAGCTTTTTAAACAAACCAATACATGCCTCTCCAGGATGCCTTCAACGGATGTTACTACAGCTTAAGAAGTATGACATTGTTCTAATCTACAAACATGGCAAAGGCATGCACCTAGCTGACACCCTCTCGTGTGCTCCTCGAACGACGTGTGAGGGTTCATCCACACCAGATGACGGTTTTGTGGTTATGAGTGTTTCCTTTATTCCCTCATCCTGCTTGGAGGATCTGGTAGCCCACACTGCTGCTGACAATACCTTATGATCGCTTTCCTCTGTCATGAAGCGTGGTTAGCCTGACAAGCAATACAATCTACCACTTCCAGTTTGGCCCTTCTTTGCCGTTCGGGATGAACTAGTACTACAAAATGGCATTATCGTAAAGGGCCACAAAGCTGTAGTTCCTGCCTCTCTACACAGCGGTCCATGTGGGACACCCAGATGCCGAAGCAACTGTCCTGCGAACTGTTCTGGCCTGGCATAACCGATTACATTCACGAGAAAATGGAATCCTGTGCAATGTGCAACAATCAACAAAAGCAACCACTTCTCTCACACCCGGTTCCTGCCCTCCCTTACAGTCCTGCCAGGGCTAGAGGGTGTGAGCAATAGCGAGAGGTTGAGTAGGCTGTGTTTATATTCCTTGGAGGAAGAGAAGTAATTTTATAGAGGTGTATAGTATCATGAGAGGAATAAAACAGGTAGATGCAGAGAATCTCTTGCCCAGAGTAGGAGAATCGAGGACCAGATATCATAGGTTCATGGTGAAGGGGAAAAGACTTAATAGGAATCTGAGGGGTAAATTTGTCACACTAAAGGTGGTGGGTGAATGGAACAAGCTGTTAGACAAGGTAGTTGAGGTTGGGACTATCCCAACATTTAAGACACAGTCAGACTGGTACCTGGATAGGACAGGTTTGGAGGGATATGGATAAACACAGGCAGGTGGGACATGTTGGCCGGTGTGGGTAAGTTGGGCCAAAGGGCTTGTTTCCACACTGTATCACTCTATTACTCTATAACTGAACTCTCTAATTGTGTTGTGTTTGAATTGACTGGCTATTAATTGTGGAGTGCCATAATGATCATTGCATTAATATCATTACAGTTAATATTAATTATTTAGATGAATGATAGTGTGCAACATATCTAAATTTGATGACAATAGAAGGTGTGAGAAATTTACAAAGAGCATGCAAAATAATTTCAAGAATTCAAGAAATTCAATTGAATCATCCTTTTTTGATCAGCATTACACAACTGAAACTTATTTTCAAATGACATGCAAATAGTGGTTTCAGGATCTCCATGTATTGGCGATAAAGTGTCACAGGAGAACGTATCCCATGCTCTCCTGTGGAGTGAGAGAACAATAAGGAACATCAGTTATAGTAACATAGGGTTTAGAATACTATGAGTAAAATATATCAGTCCCTTTCGAGTGCAACTATTCCAATGGAGAACTTGTCTGGTTAATTTTCAGTTCATATTGAATTTAACAATTGTTGTTCCTTCAGGAAGAGATTGTTTTGGTTTGGTTTTTAATTGGAAGATTAAATGAGAACTAACCCGTTTGAAGTTTGATCTTTATTTTATGAGGAGTTACAATGAGGGATTATGTGAAGAAGCCCGCCAGCCTGCATGCTCCTCAACCTTCTAAGCAGCGGTGTGAAATCACAGATAACAGTTGTAGACCTGATTGTAGGAAGATTCGAGAAACTAGAACTACCACATGACCGTTATGAGAAGAGGGTTGGGAGCGGAGGGCACGTATTCCCTCATCGTAACTCCCCATAAAATAAAGATCAAACTTCAAACTGGTAAGTTCTCGTTTAATCTTCCTATTTTACTTCGGAGTCACGTGAGTGACTACATGAAGATTTCAAAGCTCTGTGATTTCAGGCCGCAAACATGAGTTCACTACATCTGTTGACCAGGGATGATTGAAAACTAATAATGCATTCAGACATGACATAGATTAAAAACATGCTGAAGTTGTTGCTGCCCTGGTGGAGTGAGATTTAAAAACATCAGTGTCCACTCCTGCACAAGCCAATACACATCTTAACCACCTGGAGATGGTCTGCACTGATACCCTCTTGTGTGTTTTTTTATAACTAACAAACATTGCCAATTCAGTGCCTCCAAGTGACCACACACAATCGAAGGTCTATAGGGTATGCCATAAATTCCAGTTTTAGACCTGACACACCCGGTCTGCTCTGCTTGACTAGCTCATGAACATAAAATGTTATTTTATTGGTAGATTTAAACATTCTGTCCAGCCGTAGCTTATGCAATGACTGGGCCCGTTGTGCCGAAACCAGCGCCATGAGCATAACCACTTTATAAGTGAGCTTGACCAAAGACAAGGATGTAGCTGGAGCCCACCGGCGAAGCAGCATTAGCACAATGTTAACATCCCATATCTCTGTGTACCTGGGCCTGGGGGGATTTGTGTTATAGATACCCTTCATGAATCTGGATATCAGTGGGTGAGACCCGACAGAGTGGTGTCCCGATCCCAGCAACAAGTATGACGACAAGGCACTCTTGGCACAATTAATGGCACTATAACTCAATCTCTCGTCAAAGAACAGTTTTGAGAGAAATTCCAAGACACGTTATACATGCCATGTCATAAGTTATGTTGGACTGCGAACAAAACACCTCCCATCTCTTGATGTAAGAGATGTACTGCTTCTTGGTGCTATCCCTCCAAGCCACAGTGATCACGTCCACAGTTCGCTCTGACAATCCGAGTCCCAGGACAGGTATTCTTCAAGTATGCAAATCAATAAATTGATTCGATCATGCAGTGGATTGCCTTCCTGAGTCATGGGATGAACCAGCAAATTATTGCATTTGGAAATAACCATATATGGTTCTGTTATCATTCCCAATATCAGTGGGAACCATGGCTGTGTAGGCCAGTCAGGCACTACCAAAATGCCTGAAGTGGAATCTTGCTGGATTTTTTGCAAGCACCGACTGATGAGGCAAAATGGAGGGAATGCATAAAAGAACATTCATCCCCAGTGTAGCGAGAATGCATCTATTGCCACTGCCCCTGTGTCTGGCTCCCATGCAACATACTTTGGTAACTGGTGATTGAGCCTAGATGCAAACAAATCGATATCCGGTGTTCCATACCAAGCAACAATGTCGTTAAACACTTTATGATCCCACATCCATTCTGTGTTGTCATTAAATTTTCATGACCTGGTGTCCGCCACCATATTAAACCTACCCAGTAAGTAGGTAGCTGAAATCCAAATGCTTATTTCGATACACCAGTGCCAAATAAGGTTAGCTAAATTATCACAGGATACTGACTTGATTCCACCCATGTGATTAATATATGCCAACGCTGTAGTGTTGTCAATCTGTAGTTGAACATGCAGATGATGCATATTCCCACAATAAGATTTCAACTCATCGAGCGCCCCCAGCATCTCTGGGTAGTTAATACCATGTAATGGAAGAATTAATGACATGCGCAACCCATCTTTCACTGTAACTAGAGATGGTATTAGTAGCTCCCCATCCTTGAGCACTAGCATCAGTTTGCAATATAACTGAAGGTTTGATGACCAAAATGTTACTGGATTTAACGCCAAATATTGGTCATCCACCATTGTAACTCTGATATAGCTTCAGCTGATAACCGTATAGGTCTGTAAAAATGGCCTAAATGGTATTTGAGTACTTGCTCCTTTGCATGTTGTAAATTTTGATAATGCGAAGACCCAAATTGTGCAGCTGGAAAAACGGCCACTAATTTGCCAATTACACTGGCTACTTGTTGATGGATGTTGCTCCATAACAACAAGGTTGTTACAGGCTTCTATTAATTCTAATCTCTTTCCCCAGGGCGGAGTCACATACATATTAATAGAGTTAATGGTAAATCCCAAATAATCAATAACTCTAGTTGGTATCAACTTGGATTTAACTGGATGGATGAGAAACCCCAATTTCTTAAATGTGAGTTTTAACTAATTTAGCTAATTTCAGTGTTTTCCCTATGATTAGGATACTATCCAAGTATGAGATAACAATGTGATTTTGAGCTCTAAGTAGCCCAAGCACCGGTTGAAATAATTTGGTAAATAATCTGGGGACTGAAGTTAACCCATTAGGCAACGCTTTAAACCGCCACAGTTGCTCCATCCAGCTAAACTTCAAATATCTCAGGTGATCCCTGTGAATGGGTACCAAATAGTATGCATCTTTGAGATCAATGCATGCCACAATGCATCGTTTGGAAATCAGTTGTTTGGCAGTAACAAATTTTTCCATTTTAAAATGTCGATACTGCACATAAGAGTTAAGTTGAGATAAATCAAGGATGATTTGGCACCCTCCATCTTTCTTTTGCATGGTTAATATATTAGAAATAAATTTGTGATGTTCATGACTTGACCTTGATTGCCCCTTTTGTGTATAATGTGTGAATTTCAGCTTGTATATCCAAACCTTCCTGTTGGGAATGAACGAATGTCCAGCTTGGTGTATGCTGTGTGGGTGGCAATGAATTGGAAAGGAATTCAATTTGGAACTCTTGTATACTGTGCTGTATATACGGATCTGATGTTATCCAACGCCATTAATTCAAAAAAAAGTGTAATGTACCACCAACTAGTAACCGGTTCACACACCCCATGTTCCGGAAAGAACCAGACCCACCTACCTCCATGGTTACCGGTGGTTTTATGATAAGCCCAAAGGTCCCTGATGCAGGTTCTATTTCTGCCCCTGAGGTTTGGGGGGTAGGGTTGCTGGAATGCGCATCTTCCACGAGGGGGTGGCCTGGGCCTTGGCCTAAAAAATACCTCTGCCCAGAGAATTTGGCTTTTGAGCTGCCACCAGGTTCAGCGAACCGCTTACAGCTGATGGAAGCGTAGGGGTGCTGCAGTCAAAATGGTGACGCTTTGCTAGTCATTGGTCCCTTGATCAGCCCGACAGCTTTTGCTTCTTCATCCAGGTCCTTAACCAGTTTCGATAGATATTCCCTGAACAGAAGATTCGGCGGCTGAACATTGCTGGCCCTTCACAATCCTGCAAATTTGGGGTTCAAGGCATGCGGATGGTGTTCTTCCGAAAACTGTTTATTTTGAAATGTGCGTTGCACATCAACCACAGGGCATCCTGCTGTATGTCAGACAAGGGTCCCCCATCCACAAACCTGGCGAATGCCCTAATGCCTGCAATTTCAGGATTCTTTGTAGCTTCATCTCCTGGGCTTTGATGCCCCCTCCAACATATCCCCAGATTGAAGTTCACAGCCGGCACGCTCAGTGAAGCACAATTTCCAGGTGTATGGTACTTTGCAGTTGATTCCACCATCACCTGTTCCTGCAGCTGGTGCGATGTGAGGTAATTTATGCTTGCAGCAAATTCCTCTTGCAGTGGCTCCCCTGTTTGCGTGGGTATCGCACATTTTGATGCCATGGCAGGTCATTCTTGTGCCTCACATATGTTGCTCTCCGAGCATACCTCCAAATTCGGAGTCAGTCCAGAACTGACCCCGTACGCTCCCCTCCTCAGAGTGGGAGACATTATGCAGCCCTGGACCAGGCGCTGCCGCAGGCCCCCAAAGAGACCCGCGCTGATATAACTCCGTTTCACGGAGCATATCATGATGGAGCATCCTTTCCATAAGGTGCTCCATCCGGGATAAACGCCCGAAGATGCTAACCATTGTAGGAGGCGAATCCTCCTGGCCTGACTCGTCTGAGTAAACAGGCCTATCAGATTTCTTCTTGGCTTTCCCCCATTTCGGGGTTGCCAAGGTGCTTTGGACGGGCACCAAGTCTGAAGTCGCTGACCGCACCGTCAGCGACTCGGATGGCAAAATTGACAGCAGCCGGCTACCCGCATTCCGTAGCCGGTTTCCCCGTGGCCCATCTGGACTTTGCCCTTGATTTCTCCATGATTAGATTTTTAACGAACAAACCGACCTCAGAATAAGTTTAAAACTTACCTGTAGGGCTATTAAACTTACCGCTGGAGGAGCAACACACCTCCCAGCCAGTCGTGCCCAATGCGTTAGACGTATTGACGCGCATGCGGGCTGGCGAGCTTTTTCACGTGGTCACTCACATGACTCCGAAGTAAAATAAAGTTAGGGCAATTAAACAAAGAATTCCTTGGATGACCCCCCTCCCAAAAAATGACAATTGTCAAATTGTTAACACAAGTGAAATTCAAATGTGACCCACGCGTGGACAGTACAGGCTCACATATCCATTCTTCACCGGCGAGAGTTGTGAGACCGGGGGCTGGTGGAGCGCCGGAGGCCCATAAGACGGGTGAGGGGAGACCAGTGGGTAGGACACCTAAGGTGGTGGCAAGAAGGCAGGATACATGCTGGGCGCAGACACTGCAAACGGAGTTGGGGGAAAAGAGAGTATCAGTCATATGATAACACAGTCCAGGAACATCTGGATACGGGATCATAGGTTGCGGTTCCTTCACTGGTAAAAGGTGTTGACCGTTTCGCCGGTAAGTCCCTCCATTAGAATCGACCATGTAAGAGCGTGGTTCTGGTGCCGGGCTGCGAATTGTACCAAGGCATCCGTGACCCTTGAAGCCTTACAGTTAGAAGCCTTACATCCTGAACACTTGCCAGCAGCTCGAGTGGGCTGCTTGTTCTGTTGTACGAGTGTTTTTGAATCTCGTGCTTATGCTGAAGTTGTGCTTGAATTACCGATGGCTTGCGAACTTGTGGCTGCAGTAGTTGCTTGGGTACGAGCAGCGTGGTACGGGTCTGCCTTGACATGAGACGTTGGGCAGGAGACCCTAGCACTGGGTCGCGGGCAATGTTTCTTAAGTTGACCAAGACCAGGTAAACATCAGATTTTGCCAAGTGTGATCTTTCCATCACATGTTTGGCACTCCGGACTGCACGCTCGGCCAGCCCGTTCGATTGAAGGAATTTGGGACTGCTGGTAGTGTGACAAAAGTCCCATCGTTGGGCAAAAGCCTTGAAGCACCGGCTGGTGAACTGGCTTCCACAGTCAGACAGGAGTTTTGCGGGTGCCCCATGATTTGAAAAGTATTGCTCTAGTTTATGAACCATCATTGCTGAAATGGGCCTGGGATGCAAGTCAATCGCAAACTAGCCCGAGTAGGAGTCGACCAGAATTGTTCACCATGCCATTCGAAAATGTCTGTTGTTAGTGTGGACCATGGTAAAGCAGGGACAGGGTGAGTGAGAAGTGGCTGACAATCAACAATAGACAATGGACAATAGACAATAGACAATATGTGCAGGAGTAGGCCATTTGGCCCTTCGAGCCAGCACCGCCATTTAATGTGTTCATGGCTGATCATCCCCACTCAGTATCCCGTTCCTGCCTTCTCCCCATATTCCCTGACTGCTATGTTTAAGAGCCCTATCTAGCTCTCTCTTCAAAGTATCCAGAGAACCGGCCTCCACCGCTCAGTGAGGCAGAGAATTCCACAGACTCACAACTCTCTGTGAGAAAAAGTGTTTCCTCGTCTCCATTCTAAATGGCTTACCCCTTTATTCTTAAACTGTGGCCAATGGTTCTGGACTCCCTCAACATCAGGAACATGTTTCCTGCCTCTAGCATGTCCAAACCCTTAACTATCTTATATGTTTCAATAAGATCCCCTCTCATCCTTCTAAACTCCAGAGTGTACAAGCCCAGCCGCTCAATTTTCTCAGCATATGACAGTCCCGCCATCCCGGGAATTAGCCTTGTAAACCTACGCTTCACTCTGTGGGAAGTTAAGACACCATTATCACAATGTAGGTGTCGTTGTCTGTTGCTCACAGGTCTTGTGCGGGCTCTAGATAGAGTGTCAGCTAAGTGCATGTCTTTGCCTGATTTGTAAACCAAGTTGATATCATACCTTTAAAGCTGCATCATCATCTGTCGCAGCCGGCGAGGAGCAGCATGGATTGGCTTGTTTAGAATGCTGATCAGAGGCTGGTGGTCTGTTTCAACAGTCTTTCCAAAAATAAAGTCTTTAAATTTTGCACAGGCAAAGACCATTGCCAGTACTTCCTTTTCGATTTTAGCATAGCATTGCTCAGTCTCAGACATTGTGTGAGAGGCAAATGCCACGGGTCTGTTGTCACCGTTACTGGTGCTCTAAAGGCAGGCAACACCCAATTCCTACTGGGAGGCATCGCAGGTTAGCATTACCGGTAGTTTTAGTAGTAAACTCTCCCAAAGGCTGGGCATTGCTCGCAGACAGCAGAGTGTAACCAACCATAATTATTACATTGAACAGGAGCTCTGCCAGTCTGTCTGTCTTCAGGTGACGGGCGTTGAGCACAGTAGAACGGGTTGGCAACACTCACTTGGTACGATGAGTGCGGACTCTGTTCTGCGAGGCAGGTATGAGGGTTGGTGACTTTGGCAATGCAGCAGACAGTATCTGCCCTGATGAGAGTTAGGTCAGCATCCCACTTTTCACTTTTTCATTTAGGGTGCCACTCACCAATCTGTCGCGGGCAAGCTCATCGCACAGATCTCCAAAATGACACCAGCTTGCAATGTGTAATTTGGTACTTACAGGTATGTATGTCTCGACAAGCTCGCCAGGGAGCTGGTTTCTTTGATAGAATTTGTTGCGCTCCATAACCATGTTGGTCCAAAGTTCACACAGGTGTCCGAACTTGATCATTAAACAGACTGGGTCGTACATAAAGGCATATCCCACTTGGCAATTTTTTCGGCGAATGACGTATGATGCGCGATGTTTTTTCAAGTGTCGCAACAATTTTTTTTGTCTCCGCTGGATTTTGAAATGTTTGAAATCTTCTGGCGACACTGATATGATGCCGGCAGTCGCCAAAAAAAATCACAAAGTGGGACAGGCCCTGTAGTCTCTACAGCGGTGATCACCACATTGTCGTCACACATCACAGCCGGGGCATAGAGGAACCATTCAGCTTGTTGGATAGCTTTAGATCCCGCAACATTGAGAAGTACAGCAGCTATCTGCTCTTGTGGCACTCCACGATGGGCACCACGAATGTAGAAATTGAAATCCCTCTCAAAAATCCGCTAACACTCAATAAGGTCAGCATCGAAAACTAGGGGGTTAGGCTTCTTAAACGATTGAGCCATAATTGTTTGGAAACTCTGACACCATGTAGAGCTAATAAAGAACACTCCAAGTAACTGTCGAACAAGTTTATTAGTAAAGTTACACTGCAAGTAGTCACCACTGTGACTACATCCCGACTAACTGACTAATGGCTGAATGTGCATATGGATGTGAACAGAAAGAGGGCTGTAAGAAAAATTAGGTTGAGTGGTCCAGAAAGAAATCAACACATGGAGGCAGAGGGCTGAGATACACAATGGATATTTCACATTGGTTATTAGCAAGGAGGAATATGCCACTGCAGTCTCAACAAAAGATGTGGTTGAGATATTACAAGCTAAAATTTGAAAAGGGGGAGGTACTAGAAAATTTAGCTGTACATAAAGTGGATGAATGATTTGGCTCTGTTAAGATACACCCTAGATTGTAAAGAGGTGAGGATGGAAATTCCAGAGACTTTGGATCTTCAGAACATTGATAGATTTGTGGTGATGCCCGAAAACTGGAGAATTGCAAATGTTCCACCTTGTATCTAAGGCAGTGACTTAGCTAAGAGATGCGAGCCAGCTACAATGTAACAGTTGGATTTCTAGGATTTCTCATGTTATGGAAAACCTTGCAATGAAAACAGTTGTGACAATGGGGTAAACGAGGTTGTGCATTGAGAATTTCAAACGCGCAATTAAAATGTTTCTCACAGGATTCTCAAAAATATATATTTTTTTGATGGATATTTTTTATTATAGAAACATATGTATGAAAATTGCAATATTTTACATAAACGAAAATACATCCTTAAATACTTTCATAATATTATTAATATTATTACTAATATTGAGATTTAGGACTATATGCTTCTATACGCTTTTTTAATTATTTTTTATAAAGTAAGAAAAGATAGAGATAAATAATGAAAAAAATATGAAAACAAATGGAGTATTAATCGTTATTCCGTCATTGGAGATATAGGCATGATTTATTATATTTCTTTCTTCATCCATTCTAATATTCAGGCCTCAGTCAAGCCCTCGTACCGATCCATTATGACTCTGTAAATATTCAATATATGGAGACCATATCCCTCTGAAGAGATCTAACCTGTCCATTAAGACAAGCCTCAATCTCTCCAGATGAAGAGTCTCCGACATTTCTGTATTCCACATTTTGATTGTAGGGGATGTAGGGCCTTTCCAAAATTTTAATATTAATTTTTTCCCAATTATTAACCCATAATCAATAAAAATTCTCTGGTTTGTTGTTACTATTTGTTCTGTTTCCAATATTCCTAGTATTATTAGCTTTGAATCGGGTTGTCAAAGATATATTAACAACATTCGAAATTATCCTAAATATTTCAATCCAGAATTTTGTAATTTTTATACAATTTGTAAATGAGTGTGCCAGATTGGCTTCTAAATGTTGACATTTATCACATATAGGAGATACTTTTGGGAACATATTATGTAATTTGGTTTTTGAATAATATAATCTATGTAATATTTTAAACTGTATAAGAGAGTGTTTAGCATTTAGCGAACAATGATGTATATGTTGTAAACTATCATCCCATATTTCTGGTCTAATAGTTTGACATAATTCATTTTCCCACGATTGTCTATGTATTTCTGTTGATGGAACATCACCTTCCAATAAGATGTTATATATATATATGAAATCATTTTTTCTGTATTTGGATGTTTATTCAGACATTCATCTAATATTTCTATCTTTCTATTTCTGAGTTCTTGCGTATTTGCTTTAACATAATCTCTAATTTGAAAGTATCTAAAGTATTCTTTAGATTGTAGTCCATAAATTTGTTGTATGTCTTGAAATGAAAGGAAGGAGTTTTCCCTGTAGAGATCCCCAATCTTAATAATTCCATTATTTTTCCATTGTGAAAAAGCTTTATCCATCATTGAAGGTTTAAACGTAACATTATTTACAATGCTAAGAGATAGTGGTATAGATTTTAATTTTAATGTTTTCTTTATTTGTTTCCAAATACGTACTCCACTTCTTATTATTGGGTTATCACTATTTATTTTCTTAGCTAAATTAGTATTAGCGAATATTATAGAACTAATTTCAAAAGGAGAACAATCTTCTTTTTCCATATTTAACCAAGTTGGTTGATTATCTATTTCTTCTAACCAAAAATTCATATTTTTAATGTTAACTGCCCAGTAATAAAACATAACACTTGGTAGAGCTAGACCTCCATTTATTTTTGGTTTACGTAAATGTTTTTTATTTATTCTATGGCACTTATAATCCCAAATTAAGTTAGTGACTAAGGAGTCCACATTTTTAAAGAACATTTTAAGGAAGATATATCGGGATTGATTGGAAAAGGGATAATAATTGTGGAAGAAACACCATTTTTATTATATTAATTTTGCCTATCATCGATATAGGTAAAGTTTTCCAATATATAATATTCTTATTTAATTTGTTCAATAATAGTGGAAAGTTAGCTGTAAATAAGGAGTCAAATCTTTTTTTTACAAAGATTCCAAAATATTTAAATTTTTCATTTGTTATCTTAAAAGGGAATTGTTGTAATATATGTAAATTGTTTACCGTTATTGGCATAAGTTCACTTTTATTCCAGTTAATTCTATATCCTGAATAGGATCCAAATTCAGTTATTAATTTTAACAAATTACGGATACTAGTTTCTGGTTTTGTGATGTAAAGTAGTACATCATCCGCATATAGAGAGATTTTATTTTTAGTGTCTCTAGTATCGTATCCATATATTTCCGGATGTGATCTCACCATCAGGGCTAACGGTTCTATTGCCAATGCAAACAATAAAGGGGATAAAGGACAACCTTGTCTGCAACCATTCCACTTGATCAAAGGCTTTCTCTGCATCTAACGAAATAACTACTAGGTCTTTATTAATATCTCTTCTCGAGTATATAATATTGAATAACCGTCTCAAATTATACGAAGAGTATCGTTTTGGTATAAATCCTGTTTGATCAGGGTGAACTAATTTAGTAACAACTAAACTTAACCTTTGTGCTAATATTTTAGTTAATATCTTTTGATCGGTATTTAGAAGAGCTATTGCTCTAAATGATCCTGGTTCATCCAAGTCTTTGTTTATTTTGGGTAAAAGTGTAATAATAGATTCATTTAATGTTTCTGGTAGTTTTTGCTGTGTGTATATATATGATCATATAGTAATTTCAAACGTGGTACAATCTGATCATAAAATACTTTATAAAATTCCGAGCCAATGCCGTCTGGTCCCGGTGTGTTACCCTTTTTTAGTAATCTGATAGATTCTTGGATTTCTTTTATCGTAATATCGGCATTCAATAACTCTATATTTTGTAAATCCAAAAAAATTATTTATTTTTAATAGCTACAGGTTTATTTTTGTTACTACAAAAGCTAAAAATACAAAAAGCTCTTTGTTACACCGTTCAATTGAGTGTCATTGCACACATCAATAGAAGTGATTGCCTGTGAATTTTTATGCCGTCTTCCCCCCCACCCAGGTAAAGCTTACTGCGTGGAAATTAGGAGGAAACACATAAGACTGTTTTTTCAAAGCAGTTTTTTTTTCGACTTGGCATTTTCCAAAAGTAATTGGTTCTCTAGTTTCTGCTCAAACTTGCCTTATAACCAATTCAGCCTGCATAATACAAATAGTGTTCCCTAATTCATCATTTGTGTTATATTCAATTCATGGTATGAAAACATGAGTAAAAGTGCAACTACTTGTAATAACATAAATCAAATATAAAGTGGCCACATTGCCTGTGACTGTGACTAGAAACTTGAAGTTAAATGAGAGCATTGACATTTCTTCAGTCTATTTACCTTCTTGAACAAAGGTCACAGTTAATTTTACTTCGGAGTCACGTGAGTGACTAGGTGAAGAAGCCCTGCCAGGCGCATGCACGTCATTACGTCCGCGCATGTCGCACTGAACGGGCTGGAGGGCACAGCTCCACCAGCTGTAAGTAGGAACTTCTAAGGTAAGTGTTTTACAAACTTTACCATGAAGTATTTCCACTCCGTAAAGCTGGCTTGAGCAGTCAGTAGGAGTTGGAGAAATTGAGCTGTCAGGAGGAGGATTCGTTATTAGCGTGGGTCCAGGGATTCACGAATTCGATCGGGTCGGGAGATAAGCGTGGCAACGCCAGTTCCGATGCCGGGTGCCGTTTTACTGGCAGCAGTTCCGATAGCGGGCAAATCTTCCGCACTAGCTCTAGGTACTAAGCAGCCTGAGGCTGCTGCTAGCCATGAAAAGGCAAAGGGACCTGTGTTGTCTGACACAATGGTGACTCTCCCCCTGATAATAAAATAATGTGGGGGAGGATGGGAAACATGGAGCTGATGCTCCACCCTTTGATTACATAAGGGTCCAAGGGCCCAGTGCTGTCCAAGAGGGCCCATACCAAGCACAACATATGGAGGGGCTTTCCATATATTGGGGTTTTCCTTCCAGCACCTTGTTTAGGACTGGAGGATGCCTCCCTACAATATGATTAGGGAGAAGCAGGGCAGGATGCAGCTGACCCTGATTCTGGTGTCCCTGCTTATGTGCAAACAGCAGCGCACAAGAGCCACGCTCCGGGTGTCTCGGAAATAGCAATGAGTTTTGCTATTCGGGAGGGGACTGGTGAGGCAATGGAACAATACCTTGCCAGCAGTATCAACTATTTAGTATCTCACCAGCTCCAGCAAGCTATGATGCAAGTGACTGCAAACAAATATAAGACACCTGTTTAATATGCATCACTAAAAGTGCCCACGGTGAACCCAGCTATCTGGGCACCCATGAGTCCTTCTTTGAGGGGACAGAAGGTTCGGTATCAACACGTCCTCCAACTGGTGGCTGCAGCAATTACTGCATTTGGCACTTGGGTCCAAGGGATAATCATTCCTCAAACTCGAAAAAGATATGTTGGCTACTTTATGCAATGCATTTTTCAGGTAAATTGCATCAGGGAATATCGCCATCAGGCCAACCCTCAACCAAAAATGTGCTGCTCTATGTAAGGCGACTAATGTACTTACGCCTGAATTCCTGTTTGGAACAGACCTTGTCATGAAAATTCGTGAAATTAATGATGAGGCCAAAACAATTGGCTTAATGGAGTCAAGCACTTTGAGGCCACCTATTCGAACACCTGGGTTCATGTACTGAAGGTCAGATCCAGGTGCTGAGCCCAGCAGGGGGAGGCCAGTGGGGCAACGAGGGTACCCACCGAGACAGACAGGCTTCAACCCCAATATGGGCAGACAACAGACTTACAGGTCAACAGTAGAGGTACAGGGATTTTGTTAACGATAAGGTTCTGGTGGCCAATCTCCTATTGGAGGTAGATTACAATTGTTTTCTGATAAATGGTGCTGTATAACGTTTGATATGTTTATACTAAATACTGTCTCACGTCTACCATTGAGTTTATCTCAGGGATAGATCCACCTCAACCGCACGATCCTAATAAAATGTGGGTGTTTTCTGCTCCAGAGACTGAACAGGTAAACGATGTTGATTGA
Organism: Okamejei kenojei; assembly: GCA_035221665.1. NCBI lineage: Eukaryota > Metazoa > Chordata > Chondrichthyes > Rajiformes > Rajidae > Okamejei > Okamejei kenojei. The sequence goes on along the minus strand of CM069134.1, from coordinate 108,096,809 downwards.
TAAAGCCATTAATCATCCTCAACAATTGTGTCTAATATTTCCCCAGACTTCAAAAAGATGGGTGTTCTAGAGTAATTCTGGACCTCACTCACTTAAATTCTTCAGTTCTCTATAGGCATTTTAAACTGGACACCTTCGTTACTGCTAAACAGCTGCTATCACAGGGCTCTTATGTGGCAACTATTGATGTATTTCAAGGCATATCTGGTTTCCAGCATTTATTTACCAGGTATAGACAATGTGGTGGCAGACCATAGGTCGCGTACGTTTCATGCCAATATAGAATGGATGTTGAATTATAACCTTTGTCACACAATGGTCACTCGATTTGGGTTGCCAGAGATTGATCTGTTTGCATCCAGATTACATCACCAGTTGCCTAAATATGTTTCATGGGAGCCAGATCCAGGTGCAGTTGCCGTGGATGCATTCTCGTTACATTGGGGGCACTCCATTTTTATGCAATTCCTCCATTTTGTCATCCCGAAATGCCTCACCACAATAGAGCGTGACTCCGCCACAGGCATTTTGGTGGTCCCAGATTGGCCAACACAACCATGGTTCCCATTAGTGCTTCGAATGATGGTTCAGCCATTCATGATGATTCCCAGCTGCAGTAATTTGTTGGTGCATCCGGTTACAGGAGAAAATCACCCTTTACATGACCGTATTACTCGTTGGTCTGCAGGTTATGACCAGACAATGCCTAGGACTTGGATTGTCGAACAGGACCATGGAGGTTCTCACTGCAGGCTGGCGAAATAGCACTCTTAAACAATATATGGTTCACATAAAGAAATGGGAGCTGTTCTGTGTACAATCCAATATATCTATGATGTGTTGGAGTTCCTTGCTAAGTTGCATTTTGATGAGCACCTGATTTATAGTGCCATTGCCAGTGCTCGGAGTGTGTTGTCCTCTCATTTAGGGCAGTCTTCAGAACAACGTCCTATTGGGTCTCATCCGTTAGTATCCCGATTTATTTTTAATAAAAACCTTCCGAAACCTTGATATACAGAAATCTGTGATATCAGTCTTGTTCTTAGGCAATGGGCTCCAATTACTTCATTATCTATGCAGAGATTAGCTCTTACTGTGGTTATGCTAATAGCGCTGTTTCAGCACAACATGTACAAACATTACAATTGTTACAAATAGATTGTATGCATTTGTCTGTAAATGACATTACCTTCTATGTTCATGATTTAATCAAACAAAGCAGGCCAGGTATGGCTGGAACCAAGGTGATGTTTAAAGCCTATCCTGTTGACCAAATGTTATATGTAGTTAAACACTTAAGCCAATATATTAAGGTAATAAGGAGTATCAGAGGTTCTGAGACAAGACTGCTCATTAGTCACAAAAAGCCATATAAAAGAGTGTCAGCACAAACTATTTCTACATGGTTGAAACAGGTTCTCAATTATGCTGGAGTCGACAATCATGTCTTTTAACTCTCACTCCACCAGGGCGGCATCAACCTCCGCAGCGAAGGCTCAGGATGTGCCTCTAGACCAAATCCTCGTGGCCGCAGGATGGTCTCGAGAAGCAACATTTTCTCAATTTTCTGACAAACCTGTACAGACCGTGCCATGGTTTGGGCATGCTGTTCTGGGTTCCATTTAATTCATTTGCTTTGTTTTCTGTCATTGTTTGTAATTTCCCCTGGTACAGAGGGGTTATTCCTGGTTTTGTTATTATTAACAACAGTTATTGAATAATTCGAAGCAACGTTCAATATATTATTTATTCCCTACTGCGTCAACCGAAGCAGATTGTTATATGGTGTGCATCTACGGCATGAAAATACAGAGCTTTGAAATTTTCACTTAGCCACTCACGTGACTCAGAAGTAAAATAGTAAGATTAAATGAGAACCTACCAGTTTGAAGTTTGATCTTTATTTTATGAGGAGTTACTTTGAGTGATTACGTGCCCTCCACTCCCACCCTCATGATCTAAGAGATCATCTGGTAGTTCTAGTCTTCTACGAGCCTTACTATGTTACTTCGGCTGTTTGTTTCTGTGTTTTCATGCCGCTGCTTTGAAGTATGACGCGCATGCGCCTGGCAGGGCTTCTTCACGTAATCCCTCAACATAACTCCTCATAAAATATAGATCAAATTTCAAACTGGTAAGTTCTCATATAATCTTACTATTTTATCTGGCAGTTTACTGAGTTCACAGATCATTCTGTCATAACACCTTTCACTCTGAAGATTTCAATATTCAAGATTGCCAGAGATTTAAACACAAATATCGAACATGGTACCCCAACATACTGTGAAGGAATGGTACAGCATGAGAAATATAGTAGCTGGTAGCAAATACCCTTTCCTTTAAGTGTGAATTTATTTTAGTCATTCATGGGATGTGGACATTGCTGACAAGGACAGTACATGTATTGCCCATCTCTCATTTTACTGCTGAGAATCATCTGGAATTGCTGTGTCCATATGCAAAAAATATTCGTAATGCTTTCATGGGGAGTTCCAGGATTTTGGCACAGTCTTGAACGGCCAGTGAAATATTTATATGTCAGGAGGGAAATATACACATGGTAGCATTCTCATGTGCCTTGTGTGTGGAGGTGTGAAATGTTGTTTAAAAAGCTTTGGAGAGTCGCTGTGGTGCATGTTATTAATAGTACACATAGCAGGCATGGTAACTTGGTAGTGGTGGGAGTAACTACCAGAGGTGATGGAAAGTCCGTCCATCAAGCAATCTGCTGTGTCCGGAATAGTGCCAATCTTCATGATATTAATGGAAGAGCAATCATCCAAGCAAGTCAAGAGTATTCTATCACACACTTCATTTGTGCCGTATTAAGTTTGGAAAAGTTTTGCGGAGTTAGCAGGTGAGTCATTTGTTATAAAATACCCAGCTTCTGATCTTATACAGCCGCTACAAATCTCATCTGGTCTCTCATTAATAGTGCCCTGCAGTATGTTTATGATAGATGATTTTCCAATGATAATAGTCTTGAACAGCAAGGGTAAAATCCTCCCTTGTCAAAAGACAACAGGACATTAATTCAGAGAAAAGAAGTAGAGTTATCCTAGTGTTCTCTTTAATATTCGTCATTCTACCAACTAAAATGAAATATCGGATTATTATTACAATGCCATTTGAGGGACCTGACTGGATATATTGCTGCATTTCCTACATCATAAGAGTGTCTACATGTTAAAAATAAATTACACAATGTTGTGTATCCAAATTTTCTAAAGTGCTGCATAGATGCATGTTTTTTTTCTTTGTAGTTAAAGCCAATTAATTTTGTTCCCTCAATGCATGATGCTATTCACCCTATAAAACTAATGATTGTGATGTGATTACTGATGGTTTATTCTTACCTTGAGGTAGCTTGCAGTGAATTAATTAATGACCATCTCTATTTGTAATTCTATTCTAGCTAATAATTATGACGGGTGGATTTCCTTTCATTTTGCAGCTCATCGCAAAGTGGGCATGGAGGCCCAGGTACATATGTACATAGCAGCTGTATAAATGTCCAGCAGCATGTTTCTGCTGAGATATAAATCACTAACTTCTTTAGAATGATTGTCCAACTTATGTTTTCTTTCTAAAAAAAGGCAGCAACTTACTAACATTAAAAAAAAATATTGTAGGCACAATTGCCTAAGCTGACCAGCCGAGGTTCTGATATAATGTCCTGATATAATGGACACCAATATGGGGGGTACAGTAGTGTAGCAGTAGCGTTGCCATCTTACAATGTCAGAGATCCAGATTTAAGTCTGACTACGGGTGCTGTCTGTACAGTTTTTACATTCTCTCTGTGACCATGTGGGTTCTCTCTTGGTGCTCCAATTTCCTCCCATGTTCCAAAGGTGTACAGATCTGTAAGTTAATTGGTTTTGGTAAAAATCGTAAATTGTCTCTAGTGTGAAGGATAATGCTATTGTAAGGGATGATCTTTGGTTGGCACGGACTTGGTTGACCAAATTGCCTGTTTCCATGCTGTAATTCCCAAAGATATCAGAAATCTGAGGAACATAAGATTAATTTGAAATAGAGAGATAGAAGAAAAACAGATGATGAGTGACATGAGCTTTAAGAGAGTGCGGAACGTGAGTTATCAACTAGTTGAGACATAGTCTGCGAAGGTATTGCTAGAACTTGAGCAGCTGGGAGAAGATTAGATTGACCACAAACACCACAACCAGTCAAATGTAGCAACAAGAAGATGTCTACTATTCGTGAACTGGATCACAGCAACACCTAATTAATAAAACTTTGCTTGTAACTCCAACTTTTCTGATGACCTGATTGGACTTTCTAAAGAAGACCAAAGGCATTATTCCCAACGCCTTGTCTAATATTGATCCTCCCACCTGCACAGACAAAATAAAAATTATAATCATAATTAATTATACGATAGCTGTTTGCGGTGATTTTTTTGTGTGTAAATTGGCTACCTTGCTTCTTATAGCTTGCCTCTACAACTGCATCTTAGGTTGCCAATTTGCTAATTAGCTAAATGACTGAAATGTTTTCAAATCATACAAAAATGTACAGTATGATTGTTTATAATTTTCTTTTTGTTTTTTTTACTAATGTAACAAAGGAACGATTACTTGGCTTGCTTATAGATATAGGTAAATAAAGTGCTGCTTATAATACTGTGCTGTTTAGTTGAAATGAGGCTTAATCTGAAGTAGAACAAAATTTGCCACACTCATCCTGTACTACTCCTCACCGTGACCTCCCTGACAATGACAGGAGGTCATGGCCTGGGTTCCTTTTCCCCTTGAATAGAGAACATCAACCTGTAGGTATTATTCTCCATCAGTTAGTCTAAGTCCTTCTGACTGCTGGAAACATCTCCCTTTCTTGTCCAGTCATTAAATTATCAATTCTTGAAGTGGTAGCACTCTCCAGCAGTTGGGATTGTGAATATGTTCTGCTTAGGGTTAGCATTTGAGCTCATAACCATGAGTGCTGACAATTGTGAGGTTCTGCAGTAGGCCAGCAGGGCAAAGTACAGTAAACCCTTGTTTTGACTGGTGGGGTACCGCAAGGCTCAGTGCCGGGACCCCAGTTATTTACATTATATTAATGATTTAGATGAGGGAATTAAATGTAACACCTCCATGTTTGTGGATGACACAAAGCTGGGCGGCAGTGTGAGCTATGTGGAGGATGCTATGAGGCTGCAGGGTGATTTGGATAGGTTGGGTGAGTGCACAGATGCATGGCAGATGCAATATAATAGTAAGATTAAACGAGAACTTACCAAGTTTGAAGGTTGATCTGTATTTTACGAGGAGTCGCGGTGAGGGATTTCGTGAAGACCCCGCCAGCACGCATGCGCGGCATCCTTCAAAGCAGCGGTGTGGAATCACAGAACCAAACCATGACTAAAAAATAGTAAGATGAAAACGTAGAACTACCTGGTTGACCTTATGATAGAGGGTGGGAGCGGTGGGCACGAAATCCCTCACCGCGACTCCTCGTAAAATACAGATCAACCTTCAAACTTGGTAAGTTCTTGTTTAGAAACATAGAAACATAGAAATTAGGTGCAGAGTAGGCCATTCAGCCCTTCGAGCCTGCACCGCCATTCAATATGATCATGGCTGATCATCCAACTCAGTATCCCGTACCTGCCTTCTCTCCATACCCTCTGATCCCCTTAGCCACAAGGGCCACATCCAACTCATTCTTAAATATAGCCAATGAACTGGCCTCAACTACCCTCTGTGGCAGAGAGTTCCAGAGACTCACCACTCTCTGTGTGAAAAAGGTCTTTCTCATCTCGTTCTTAAAGGATTTCCCCCTTATCCTTAAGCTGTGACCCCTTGTCCTGGACTTCCCCAACATCGGGAACAATCTTCCTGCATCTAGCCTGTCAAACCCCTTAAGAATTTTTTAAATTTCTATAAGATCCCCTCTCAATCTCCTAAATTCCAGAGAGTATAAACCGAGTCTATCCAGTCTTTCTTCATAAGACAGTCCTGACATCCCAGGAATCAGTCTGGTGAACCTTCTCTGCACTCCCTCTATGGCAATAATGTCCTTCCTCAGATTTGGAGACCAAAACTGTACGCAATACTCCAGGTGTGGTCTCACCAAGACCCTGTACAACTGAAGTAGAACCTCCCTGCTCCTGTACTCAAATCCTTTTGCTATGAAAGCTAACATACCATTCGCTTTTCTCACTGCCTGCTGCACCTGCATGCCTACTTTCAATGACTGGTGTGCCATGACACCCAGGTCTCGCTGCATCTCCCCTTTTCCTAATCGGCCACCATTTAAATAATAGTCTGCTTTCCTGTTTAATCTTACTATTTTACTTCGGAGTCACGTGAGTGACTTCGTGAAGATTTCAAAGCTCCGTGATTTCACGCCCTGGACAACGTCCATGCTTATCACACTGCCGCCAGTCTGATGGAGGAAGGCTGTTAATGGAGTTCAGTCGAAACTGGCTGAAAAATCAACACAATTTATTAATCAAATAAACAACAAACCCCTAAATCGGGGCCAGACATTTACTGAGCGGTACCCAGGATAGCTTCTGCGAATGTCGCAGGGGCGGCCAGAGGCTTGTTATAGAACCGTTGAAAGGTTTTTCCCACTGGCCCAGCCCGCGGTGGCGAGAATGTGGTCCATGGGCACCTCCATGGCTCTCGCTGCAGCCCTGGTGGAATGAGACTTAAAAATGTTAGTAGCAACTCCTGCTGCATCCAGCACCACCCTGAGCCACCTGGCGATCGTCTGTGTAGTCACCCGATGATGCGGAGGTTTATGACTGATGAGGAGCCCCTGTTCCTTCATCCTGATAACTCCAGTAACTCGGATGTAGTGGTGGAGATGGGTGACTATGCAGAGAGTGGCATCTACAGGGTACGCCCGAAATTCGAACTGCAGCCCATGCGCCCCTGGCCTGTGCTGTTTTAATAATTCTTTGACAAAGAAATTTATTTGACCAGGGGTGGCCACCATGCTGTCCAGTCGCAGTTTCTGTAACGTCTGGGCTCGTTGGGCTGTAGTCAGTGCCATAAGCATCACCACCTTGAGGGTGAGCTGTTTCAATGGTAGCTCATCTATTGGAGCCCAGCTCCTCAGTAGGGTCAGCACGATCCCCACATCCCACGTTACTGTATATCTGGGTCGTGGAGGGTTGGTGTTGAACACTCCCCTCATTAGTTTAGACACCAGGTGGTTGGAGCCGACACCTATATCCAGGTATGAGGACAGCGCACTCCTGGCGCTGTTGATGGCACTGTAGCTGAGGCCAGCATCGAAATGGAGGCCTGCTAGAAACTCCAACACATCAGGTATTGTTGCCGAGTTGGAAGACTTGTTGGTCCGGGCACAGAATGCCTCCCACTTTCTGATTTGGGTGAGGTATTGTTTCAGAGTTGATTCTCGGCATGATGCGGCGATAAAGGTCTATGGCTCTTAACAAGATGCCTGCCCGGATGAGTGGTCTTTCAGAACCTGCAGGCCAACAAGTTTAAATGACCATGGCAAGATGACTGACCCCCCCGTAATGGAGTGAGTAATCAATTTGGGATGTTTCCCAATCGCCATCCATGGTTGTTTTAAAATTTCTACAACCATCCGGTACCATGGTTGTGTAGGCCAGTCGGGAATGATCAATATGCCAGTTGCAGAGTCTAGTTTAATTTTCTGCAATACCCGACTGATGAGGCAGAATGGGGGAAATGCGTAGCAAACCATTTCCCCCAATGGATAAAAAACACATCCATTGCTATTGCCCCAGGGTCTGGTTCCCACAACACATACGTTGGTATTCGATGGTTCAGCCTGGACGCAAATAGGTCAATATCTGGTGTCCCAAAATGAGCTATAATATCTCCAAAATCTGGGTGTTCAACATCCACTCAATGTTGTCATTGAAGACACGTGACCTGGTGTCCGCCACTGAATTAAGCTTCCCAGGTAAATAGGTTGTAGTAATCCAAATATTTCTTTCAATGCACCAGTGCCAAATTGCATTAGCCAATTCATCGCAAATTAGCGACCTGATACTACCCATATGATTGATGTAAGCCACTACTGAAGCATTATCTATTCGAAAGCAGACATGTAATCCCGTGAATTAGTACAGTAAGCCCGCAGTCCATGAAATGCCCCCAGCATTTCTATATAGTTTATCCCATGTGACTCCAGGAATGTAGACTCATGAGAGTTCCATCTGCCACCACAACTGGACATCGTACAGTTGCTCCCCAGCCTTGCGCTTGCGTCAGTTAGTAGCACAACATCTGGTTGCTCACTATAATAGGTCAATGACATTCTTTAATATTATCTACCCACCATTGTAGCTCATTTCTAGCTTCCGGTGGTAACCGAATTGGCCGCTCAAAGCGGCCAGCATTTGTTTTTTAATGCTGTGATTTTTGATCTTTGTAAATTTCGGTAGTGTAGCGGTCCGAATCGTGCAGCTGGGAATGTAGTTACCAATTTAGAGTTACCAATACCAATAACTTTTGCAGTTTGCCGAATGGTCGGTACCCTGGCGCAAGCAAGATTGTGGCACTCTTCTATTATAGCAGTAGCTTTATTAGTTGGGATGATAAACTTCATTAAATTGGTGTCTAGGGTGAACACCAAATAATCCATAACCCGTACCGGGTGCAGTTTTGATTTGTCTGGATGGATTACAACCCCAGCTTCTCAAGCAGAGCTTTGGTTGCAGCCACTCCTTGAATTGCCAATTGGAGGGTCTGCCCCACTATAAGGATTTCATCCAATATGCCATCACTATAATCTTGTTGTCGAAGAGCCAATACGGGTAAACACCAATTTGGTAAACAGCCTAGGGCTGTGATGATTCCATTGGGCAATGCACCCTTCCAGACAACTTCAGAATTCCCTGTGAGCCTCAGCGATGGGCACCGTATAGCATGCTTCTTTCAAATCGATGCATGCCATAAAGTACCCTAGGTAAAGCATCTGCCTAGCTGTTCCAAAAGTATCCATTTTGAAATGGGTATATTGTACAAAAGTGGTCAACTCAGTTAAATCTATTATAATCCGACATCCCCCTTCTTTTTTACTGCCAGTGAACATATTAGACTCAAACTCAATAGGTCCATGCTTGGTTATGCCAATTACCCCTTTTTCTGCTCGCCGTATAATTTCAGCATGCCCTGCCTCCACCTCTTTTTGGGATAGAGTAAATTCCTACGAGGCGAATGCTGGGTAGGGGAATTTATACCTCCAACAAATTATATACCCTTGAACACTTTGTAAAATAAACTCATCTGTGGTGACAGTTTTCCCATATGTCCAAGGCAGCCCGCAATCGCCCACCTATTCGTGCAGGAAAGATACACTACGGGTGAGAGGAGCCAGACCCCCTTACCTCCATAGTTAACGGCGGTTCCGTACATACGGTGCTTCGGTTGGATGTTATGGAGGTTGACGGGCCGGCGGCCGCATTTTCCATGCAGGCCGCTGTTGGCCTTGCCCTAAAAGGTCGTTGTGTTTGTTGAGATGGAGGTAGGTAGGATCTTTGTGCCCTATCCGGCAGCCTTGGTTCACAGGTTGTATTAGGCTGTTGCCGGTGATATGGGTGAACTCTGGCCGATGGAGTTTCATGAGGCCCGCTGTTTTGGCCTCCTTTGTCCAGTCCCTTCACCTGTTTAGACAGGTCTCCAAACAACTGATGCGGCGGTGGAGCGGTAATGGTCGGCACAACCCCGCGAATTTGGGGTTGAGTGTGGGTTATATGGAGCTCTTACGCAGGCAGTTTATCTCATACTGGGCATTGCATAGGAGTGCCAGTGCATCTTGCTGTTTACTGGACACATTATCCCCGACCAGGGTCCTAGCAAACGCCGTTATGCCCGTGGAGAACCTTTCTCCAAGGTATTATTGAGAACCTGACTCCGGAGTTGGTGCGTAATTAGGCAATCAATGGCGCCCGCCAATTCGTGGCGCAGGGGTTCACCTGTCTGGGCAAACTTCACTCACCACATCCAGCATATCCTCCTCATGCTCTGGCTCAGCGGTCACTGGCTGTCCCGGGTCGTCTTCAAACACAGCAGCTGGGCAATCATTAATGCTTCTGGCTGGAGACGATGAGGTGCCGAGTGGTGTCCTTGCACGGCTAGTGGATGCCCGCGAGTCCCGCTCTTCCCGTTCCCGGTCCCGCTGGAGGCGTTGCACCACTAAGAGCTCCAACCGCTCTATGCGACCGTCCCTGCTATACGTAGCGGACAAGCCGACTTCCCCAGGCCCTGCGAATTCACTGGGGCTTCCACCATCGGACCACACCCCCTTAGGGTGCTGTCTAGGGTCCAATGGCAGGTCGTCGTGACCTACAGCCCAAGTAGGATCATACGACTCCCGCACGGACTCTCCGCTAGTCTGTCTTCTCCCAGACTGTGGCGGCCCACCTGTTTGATAAGAAGGCAGGTGAGTTGAATCGGCGCCGGCCCCCGGAACCTGGCTCCCCGGAGTCCGTGCAGGCTTACCTCCACATTTGCCCATCTTTTAGCGTGGAGGCGCATGGTCGGCCGCTCGCAGAGCTGAGCTGACCGACCGCTTCCTGCTGCCACCTCCGCCCTTGACCGCAGCCTGACGGTGTGTGTTGTCGGCGGTATCTGCTCCAGCAGGCCTACACGACGCAGCAGTGATGTTGCCAGGCTGCACTACGGCAGATTCCCTGGCTGTGGTACGTATTGCACATTGCAGGGCTCCCCTGTCGTGCGGCTGTCCCCCGGCCCAGCCCCCTCGGGTCTTCTGGAGCTCGGGGAGAGGTTGCCTGTGAAGAACAAGACCCCTTGCCACATACCTGTATCCCCCCTTCTTCTCTTGGGGGACGGGGGCTCGGAGTCTGGACCCGTTGCATCCAGCTCCGGCGCGGTAACCCATTCGGGTGAGTCGGCCCCTGAATCAGCGGGAGCGCCCGACTTCCACATTCCTGCCCCCACCATGCGTTGAAGCTGCCGGCGTTCCTTGCAGCTCCGGGGACAAGGGCCGTTGGCTGGCCGCAGCTCAGCTCCTCGACAGCGTCGTCCTCCGGCCCTAGTCCATGCTGTGAAGAAAAAAGGTAATACTTACCTGCCGGTCTTGTGAAGGAGCCGGAGGAGAGAGAGCGCACTCCCCCCCCAGCCTGCCGGTGCGAGTGCGCGCGACGATAAGCCGCGCATGCGTGCTGGCGGGGTCTTCACGAAGTCACTCACGTGACTCCGAAGTAAAATGTGGATGAATGTGAGGTTATCCACTTTGGTGGTAAGAACAGCAAGGCAGATTATTATCTGAATGGTGTCAGATTAGGAAAAGAGGAGGTGCAATGAGACCTGGGTGTCCTTGTAAATCAGTCACTGAAAGTAAGCATGCAGGTACAGCAGGCAGTGAAGGAAGCTAATGGCATGATGGCCTTCATTGTGAGTTTAGGAGCAAGGAGGTCCTACTGCAGTTGGACAGGGCCCTGGTGAGATCACACCTGGAGCATAATGTGCAGTTTTGGTTTCCTGATTTGAGGAAGGTAATTCTTACTATTGAGGGAATGCAGCATAGCGTTAATTTCCGGAAAGGCGGGACTGAAATTTGATGAGAGAATGGGTCAACTGGGCTTGTATTCACTGAGAGGGGATCTTATAGAAACATATAAAATTCTTAAGGGATTGGACAGGCTTGATGCGGGAAAATTGCTGGGGGAGTCCAGAACCATGGGTCACAGTTTAAGAATAAAGGGTAGGCCATTTAGGACTGAGGTGAGGAAAGCATTTTCACCCAGAAATGCCATATATTACATTCATTTATAGTGGACAACTGGTAATAATGGACACCATACAACCCCCCCCCCCCCCCCCCCCTAATAGTCCGTTATAATGAGTGCTTACAGTATACTAAACCTGACATCGTACATCAAAGGACAATCTGATAATGCTATTCTTGGAATCTAATTAAATATCACAATATTTATAGGACTTCTAAAAGCAATGACAGACAATGACATGCAATAGTAATTTTACCATATATTAAAAAGCAATAAAACATTTTCTGGGCCATGATTTACTCACTAGCATATATTTGAGCATGTCTGTGATTGATATCTGCAGTGTTTTTATAGGTGCACATACACAGGCTATTATTGAAATCTGCAGCATTTACTGAGTACACTTTCACTGACTGTGACTTATATCAGCAGACTTTTATGGGCATACAATTGGACTATGATTGATATCTGTGCAGTGTTTATATTAGTGTGCAGGTACAGGCTGTGATTGATATCTGTAGTTTTTATGCATTCAAGAGTTGTGATCAATGCCCGTAGTTGTAATGGGTATACATTCACAAGGTGTGATCAATATTTGGAAAGTTTTTATAAGTATATAGACATAGGGTTTAATCATTATCTACAGAGCTTTTCTCAGCATGCTTCACAATCACACCATCCTTCCTCCATTGCTCCTTTGCATTCATATATGTTTTATTTCCATTTTTATTACTTTTGTCTGTTGGTCTGACTGGTAGTTCTTTCTTTTTAATGCATATGTTAAAATATATATTTCACGCTAAGTAAATCTTATGGATCCTTGCATGAGTATTTAGCATATTTCATGCTAGAGAATGGAGACTAATGCATAGTTGTGCCTTGAGAAATGTTACAACAAAGCAGAAGACTCATGTTTCACAAAATAGAGAGAGAAAACAAATAATAGAAGGCAAATAATGTGTTTTCTTCAAAATATAACCCCATCCATTTAACCCCAGGTTCAGTGTTGTTTTCAATGTCTAGTCACCATTGTCATGAAAGGCACACGTGTCTTTCATGTCAATAGTAGTCATAACCTTTGCCTTCCCTGCATTTAGAACATTGTCTCTGTCAAAACGCCACAGTCCTAGCAACCTTTTCCTGCAGCCATCTAATCAACTGACATGAATGATCTCCAATAACTGGAAGGATACTTCAATAATGTTGTTTGTAAAGAGATCACAAACCATCCTTGGTATTGAAATATGAATTGCCTATTTATTTCACAGTGACTGGGACAAACTATGTGATTTTCCATTATTAAAGTCACAGCATTGTAAGAAGTGGGTTTGAGAGATGTAATACTTATCTTCATTAGTCCATCAAACATAGAAACATAGAACATAGGTGCAGGAGCAGGCCATTCGGCCCCTCGAGCCTGCACTGCCATTCAATATGATCATGGTTGATCATCCTACTCAGTATCCTGTACCTGCCTTCTCTCCATACCCCCTGATCCCTTTAGTCACAAGGGCTACATCTATCTCCCTCTTAAATATAGCCAATGAACTGGCCTCAACTACATTCTGTGGCAGAGAATTCCACAGATTCACCATTCTCTGTGTGAAAAATGATTTTCTCATATTGGTCCTAAAATACTTCCCTCTGATCCTTAAACTGTGACCCCTTGTTCTGGACTTTCCCAACACCGGGAACAATCATCCTGCATCTAGCCTGTCCAACATCTTAAGAATTTTGTAAGTCTCTATAAGATCCCCCTCAATCTTCTAAATTCCAGCGAGTATAAGCCGTGTCTCTCCAATCTTTTTTCATATGGAAGACCTGCCATCCCAGGAATCAGTCTGGTGAACCTTCTCTGTACCCCCTCTATGGTAAGAATGTCTTTCCTCAGATTAGGAGACCAACACTGTACGCAATACTCCAGGTGTGTCCTCACCAAGACCCTGTACAACTGCAGTAGAACCTTCCTGCTCTTGTACTCAAATCCTTTAGCTATGGCTAACTTCATAACATTTTGCCATTCTTATGGCCCTGTCTCACGGTGCGAGTTGACCAACGAGGTGCCCCGAGTGAAAGACTCGTGGTTGTGTACGAGACTTCAAGTTTATGATCAAGTGTTTAACCGAGTTCCCACGGGTATGTCATTGCTGCGATGCTCCAACTTCCTCTCCCGAGTTACCACGTTCCTCTCCCGTTACTCTTGAGCCAACCATGAATGAAGATATTTTTTAATAAAGCAACAATGTTAAAGAAGACGTCTCCATCCTGTGGCTTTGAGTTACAGCGCGGCCGCATCTATTGATATGACCTACAAAGGGAAAATGCGCACCCTCCAGTAACCAATAACATGGTAAGTGCATTTCTTGGTGCTTTATGTTTTTAAATACTGTATTTCCCGGGGTGGGGGGAAAGCTCAGTTCATAGTATTTGGGGAGTCTGGCATAGTGAAGGAGGGGATTGGGGTCAGTAACCCACTTGCCACCCTCCGATCTGAGTGCAGGTAGATGGCACTAGGTGAGTAGTGTTCGGCACGGAGTAAGAGGGCCGAGATGGCCTGTTTCCATGCTGTCTTTGCTATATGGTTTTCTTGTGGCCGGGGAGTGAATTAGCTTTGGTGGCTGCCACAGTGCTCCGGGCACGGACAGCAGAACTGGCCGCCACTTCCGAGGAAGGAAGGAGCTCGGGTGACTGACTTTGAGCGGCCGCCGGGACCCGACAGCAGACACACACACACACAGATACACACAGATACCCACAGACAGACACACACACAGATACATACATATGTGGCGTTTCTGCTCGGGACCCTTCTTCAGACAATCCAATGTCCCATAATGTATTCTTTAAATATTAAGGTTTACGTTGAAAGTGTGGTGCCGTGGTTACGGGTGGGCGGAAGGAAGATGATGAGGTCTGGTACAAGTTGACTTTGTTTTCAGTAATTAGGCCTCAGTGTTGGCCGATGTCTGGTAGATCGAGCGTTCATACAGTTGCGAGCGAGCGAGGTCCATATAGAGGAGCAAGGAACGCGAAGCCTCTGAGGGTTCATTGTTCCCCTGGTTTGGATTGCTCCCAGGAGAGCGGGCACAAAGACAAATTTAGGCATTTTTCTGAGGAAGGGGGAGGGCAGAATAGAATCGAAAGCATTGTAACAGCAGCATTCTCCCCAACACGAAACACGGCGCAGCGTAAACAATTAAACAGCTTCACTTTTAAAAGCAAAGACACTCGTTAAATTACATGGCCCCAAGAAATCGCCTCTCAATTGCTTAGGGGTTGGAATTGCGATATATATAATATGTATATACATAATTTAAAAATATTATACTACAAACTATTATACTACATGGTATTATACAAATATTATACTACATGGTAAATGGTAGGGAATTGAGGAATGCTGTGGAACAGAGGGATCTAGGAATAACTGTGCATAGTTCCCTGAAGGTGGAATCGCATGTAGATAGGGTGGTAAAGAAAGCCTTTGGTGTGCTGGCCTTTATAAATCAGAGCATTGAATATAGGAGTAGGGAAGTAATGTTAAAATTGTACAAGGCATTGGTAAGACCAATTCTGGAGTATGGTGTACAATTCTGGTCGCCTAATTATAGGAAGGATGTCAACAAAATAGAGAGAGTACAGAGGAGATTTACTAGAATGTTGCCAGGGTTCCAGCAACAATGTTACAGAGAAAGGTTGAACAAGTTAGGTCTTTATTCTTTGGAGCGCAGAAGGTTAAGGTGGGACTTGATTGAGGTCTTTAAAATGATGAAAGGGATAGACAGAGTTGACGTGGATACGTTTTTCCCATTGAGGGTAGGGAAGATTCAAACAAGAGGGCATGATATGAGAATTAAGGGACAGAAGTTTAGGGGTAACATGAGGGGGAACCTCTTTACTCAGAGGGTGGTGGCTGTGTGGAATGAGCTTCCAGCAGAAGTGGTGGAGGCAGGATCGATTTTAACATTTAAAAGTAAAGTGGATAGGTATATGGACGTGAAGGGAATGGAGGGGTATGGTCTGAATGCAGGTAGATGGGACTAGGGGAAAATAAATGGTCGGCACGGACTGGAAGGGCCGAGAAGGCCTGTTTCCGTGCTGTAATTGTTATATGGTTTATATGGTTATATGGTTAAATACATATATATATATATTATATATACTGCAATTGTGAGTGGTGAATCTGTGGAATTCTCTGCCACAGAAGGTAGTTGAGGCCAGTTCATTGGCTATATTTAAGAGGGAGTTAGATGTGGCCCTTGTGGCTAAAGGGATCAGGGGGCATGGAGAGAAGGCAGGTACAGGATACTGAGTTGGATGATCAGCCATGATCATATTGAATGGCAGTGCAGGCTCGAAGGTCTCTCTCTCTCTCTCTCTCTCTCTCTCTCTCTCTCTCTCTCTCTCTCTCTCTCTCTCTCTCTCTCTCTCTCTCTCTCTCTCTCTCTCTCTCTCTCTCTTTCTGTCTCTCTCTCTGTCTCTCTCTCTGTCTCTCTCTGTCTCTCTCTCTGTCTCTCTCTCTGTCTCTCTCTGTCTCTCTGTGTATGTCTGTGTATATACTGCCTTCAAATACTAGTTTTAAAATTTTTTTACAAATAAAAAACTGAAAAGTGTGGCGTGCAAAAGTACTCAGCCCCCTTTACTCTGATACCCCTAAATAAAATCCAGTGCAACCAATTGCCTTCAGAAGTCACCTAATTAATAAACAGAGTCCTCTTGTGTGTAATCTAATCTCAGTATAAATACAGCTGTTCTGTGAAGGCCTCAGAGGTTTGTTAGAGAACATTAGTGTACAAACAGCATCATGAAGCCCAAGGAACACACCAGACAGGTCAGGGATAAAGTTGTGGAGAAGTTTAAAACAGGGTTAGGTTATAAAAAAATATCCCAAGCTTTGAACATCTCACGGAGCACTGTTCAATCCATCATCTGAAAATGGAAAGAGTATGGTACAACTGCAAACCCACCAAGACATGGCCTTCCACCCAAAACTGACATGCCGGGCAAGGAGAGCATTGATCTGAGAAGCAGCCAAGAGGCCCACAGTAACTCTGGAGGTGCTGCAGAGATCCACAGCTCAGGTGGGAGAATCTGTCCACAGGACAACTATTAGTCGTGCACTCCACAAATCGGGCCTTTATGGAAGAGTGGCAAGAAGAAAGCCATTGTTGAAACAAAGCCATAAGAAGTCCCATTTGCAGTTTGACACAAGCCATGTGGGGGACACAGCAAACATGTGGAGGAAGGTGCTCTGGTCTGATGAGACCAAAATTGAAGTTTTTGGCCTAAATGCAAAACGCTATGTGTAGTGGAAAACTAACACTGCTCATCACCCTGAACACACCATCCCCATTGTGAAACATGGTGGTGGCAGCGTCATGCTGCGGAGATGCTTTTCTTCAGTAGGGACAGGGAAGCTGGTCAGAGTTGATGGGAAGATGGATGGAGCTAAATACTGGGCAATCTTGGAAGAAAACCTGTTAGAGTCTGCAAAAGAATTGAGACTGGGGCGGAGGTTCACCTTCCTGCAGGACAACAACCCTGAACATACAGCCAGAGCTACAATGGAATGGTTTAGATCAAAGCATATTCATGTGTTAGAATGGCCCCGTCAAAGTCCATACCTAAATCCAATTGAGAATCTCTGGCAAGACTTGAAAATTGCTGTTCACAGACGCTCTTCATCCAATCTGACTGAGCTTGAGCTATTTTGCAAGGAAGAATGGGCAAAAATTTCAGTCTCTAGATGTGCAAAGCTGGTAGAGACATACCCCAGGGTACACAAAAAGCTGGAGAAACACAGCGGGTGCAGCAGCATCTAAGGAGCGAAGGAGATAGGCGAAGTTTCGGGTCGAGACCCTTCTTCAGGAAGAAGGGTCTCGACCCAAAACGTCGCCTATCTCCTTCGCTCCTTAGATGCTGCTGCACCCGCTGAGTTTCTCCAGCTTTTTGTGTACCCTCGATTCTCCAGCATCTGCAGTTCCTTCTTTAAAACAGAGACATACCCCAAATGACTTGCAGCTGTAATTGCCGCGAAAGGTTCTACAAAGTATTGACTCAGGGGGGCTGAATACATTTGCACGCCACAAGTTTCAGTTTTTATTTGTAAAAAAAATTAGGAAACCATGTATCATTTTCCTTCCACTTCATAATTATGCACCACTTTGTGTTGGTCTATCACACAAAATCCCAATAAAATACATTTACGTTTGTGGTTGTAACGTGACAAAATGTGGAAAAGTTCAAGGGTTGTGAATACTTTTGCAAGCCACTGTATATATATATATATATACATATCTATGTATATATATATATATATATATATAGACATGTCCATGTGCTGTATATATACTTTGCGTGGTTCGTGGGTTGCCTACTGCTGATTAACTCCGCGAAATATCATACCCCTGCATTTCAAATCTAAATTTCTCGCCAATCCACAGCCTTCGACCGATTAACTAAAAATGTTGTTCTTTTTTAAAACCAAAACAAAATTCTCGAGTTTGGGGAGCGGGGGGGGGGGGGGGGTTGGCGATTCGGTGAAAATACAGCTCCAGCTGGAATATAAGAGATAAAACAAAAACACTGAAAGCAAATAGTAACTTAACAGCGGGAAGTAGGACATATGTGTGTGTGGTATGTGCTACTGAATACTTTCTATCCAGTGTCTCTGCTGCAAATTGCAATGCATACGTGTGTGATATTTAGACAAACTTAATTTTATTTCCAGTTTTGCATTTTTAGTTTGTTCCACACATATAATTAGTTTTAATCCCTCCAGAAAAAACCTGAAAGTGGAGATGGTTCTCATACATAAAGCCCAAGAGATGGCTTCTTGATTCTAACGAGTGTTTGGGAAAAATAGACACAAAAAGCTGGAGTAACTCAGCAGGACAGGCAGCATCTCTGGAGAGAAGGGATGGGTGACATTTCGGGTTGAGACCCTTCTTCGGACTGGTGTTTGGGAAACGTGGATTTGGTTTGTTTGCGGGGGGGGGGAGGCGGGAATATATTCACCTTTTTCTCTGAATTCAAGAATGAATGCATGTTGATACACATAACACAGAGAAGGGGGGATCGCTGCGTTTAGGTCTGAGGCGAAGGGAGCCAAGAAGTTCTCGATTTTCCCTGGCGATAGTTTCACTTTTTTTGCATTTTTCCTTCTCCCCTGCCGCCTGTCCCGCTGGGTTACTCCAGTTTTTCGTGTCAAAGTCGCCTTGTTCAATCTCATTTCATTGCAACTTTCAGCTCTGGATACCCCGCGTTGATCCGCGCGTATTTCAGCATTTATATTTCTCAAGCCTCTTTACCTCCCGGAGCCACATGTAATTACTCCAGCATTTTGTGACTATCTTTGGTTCAGTCTTTACTAGAGCGAACGAACAGATTATAAGAAAGTTCCCATTGTAGACTCACGAGACACTAAGGTAAATCGCACGGGCCATTACGTTATTGCAACGAGTTTAAATGTTTCCATTTTTAACTTGAACAGTTAATTTGACTCGTGGAAATAATCAAACATGTTTTATTTTTTTTCATGAGTTAACAAGTTTCCTGAGTACCTGCCGTTAGCGCCACAAGTGGACAAGTTGATCGCGCGAGTTCCGACGTTGCCGCTGCGTTCATCGTACGTGATCACCACGAGTGAAAACTCGGGGTCACTCGTGGGCCAACTCGCAACGTGAGACAGGGGTTTTAGTATATTCTCATTTGTAATATGTATGATAATCTGGTCTTTAAAGTTAGAAATCGCAGAAAGATAAAACATAAAATGCTGGAAATACTTAGCAAAAGTAGCATTCATCATTTTCTGCATTTGTGTTAGACTTCCAACTTAAGCAGTGAAAAAAAAATGTATATCTTTGGTAGACCGTTGACAACAATTTAGTCATTGTAGATTCCATTTAGCACATTTGAGATTAGCATCAAAATCCACCCTCTGTGTTGTGGCATCTGTGAGCACAACTACTGATGTGCATGTGTGTCTGATGGAAGCTTTCTTTTGTAAGTTCAGAGCAGTATTGTCAAGTCTAGGAAGCTGAGTGTAGCTATGATTATGACTGTGACTATCAGAATAATCCAAACACTGTGTGAGTGTCCATCTGAGATATTAAGAGGCCACAGATATCATTGGGAGCTACTCCTTACAGAAGCCAGATATATGCATTGATTCCAGCACGCTCTTGATGGGTCCCATCTTCCATACACACATGCACTTCCACTCCGTGACTCTAGTGCTGAAGATAGAAAAGATAGAAACATAGAAAATAGGTGCAGGAGTAGGCCATTCAGCCCTTCGAGCCTGCACCACCATTCAATTTGATCATGGCCGATCATCCAACTCAGTATTCTGTACCTGCCTTCTCTCCATACCCCTTGATCCCTTTAGCCACAAGGACAACATCTAACTCCCTCTTAAATATAGCCAACGAACTGGCCTCAACTACCTTCTGCGGCAGAGAATTCCAGAGACTCACCACTCTGTGTGAAAAATGTTTTCCTCTTCTCGGTCCTAAAGGAATTCCCCCTTATCCTTAGACTGTGACTGACCCCTTGTTCTGGACCTCCCCAACATCGGGAACAATCATTTAGCCTATCCCCCTTAAGAATTTTGTAAGTTTCTATAAGATCCCCCCTCAGTCTTCTAAATTCTAGCGAGTACAAGCCAAAGCTTATCAAAGGCTTTCTGAAAGTCTAGATACACTATATCCACTGGCACCCCTTCATCCATTTTACTTGTCACATCCTCAAAAAATTTATGAAGATTAGTCAAAGCATGACTTCCCTTTCATAAATCCATGTCGACTTGGACTAATCCTTTTACTGCTATTCAAATGCTGCGTTATTACCTCTTTAATAATTGACTCCAGCATCTTTCCCACCACCGAAGTCAGGCTAACTGGTCTGTAATTCCCCTCACTCCTTTCTCTCTCACTCCTTTCTTGAAAAGTGGGATAACATTAGCTATCCTCCAATACATAGGAACTGATCCTGAATCTATTGAACATTGGAAAATGATCAACAATGCATCCACTATTTCCAGAGCCACATCCCTGAGGACCCTGGGATGCAGACCATCAGGCCCAGGGGATTTATCATCCTTCAGTCCCATTAGCCTACCCAATAATATTTCTCGCCTAATGAAAATTTATTTCAGCTCCTCTACCCCCTTAGATCTTCTGTCCTCCAGTACATCTGGGAGATTGTTTGTGTCCTCCTTAGTGGAGACAGATCCGAAGTACCTATTCAACTCTTTTGCCATTTTCTTGTTGCCCATAATTATTCACCCGTGTCTGCCGTCAAGGGACCCACATTTGTCTTTGCTACTTTTTTTCCCTTAACATATTTAAAGAAGATTTTACTGTCCTTTATATTCCTGGCCAGTTTTCCCTCATACTTAATCTTTTCAGCCCGTATTGCTTATTTGTTTTTTTTCCTTCTGTTGTACCTGCATGTTGAAATCTCCCATCACCACAGTAGCATTACCTTTGTTACATGCCAGTTTTAACTCCGGTTGCAACTTACACCCTACATCCGGGCTACTATTTGGGGCTCTGTAAATAACACCAATTAGTGTTTTCTTGCCTTTACAATTCCTCAACTCAATCCACAGTGACTCTTTGTCAGTCCGTATGTCTTCCCTCACAAGGGACTGAATTCCATCCCTCACCAGCAGACCTACCCCTCCTCCTCTTCCCACCTGCCTGTCCTTTCTATAGGATGTATAACCCTGAATATTAAGTTCCCAGGCCCGATCCTCCTGCAGCCATGTCTCAGTAATCCCCACAATGTCACATCTACCAACCGCTAACTGAGCCTCAAGCTCATCTACTTTACTTCTTATACCTCGCGCATTCATATACAATACTTTTAATTCCTTACGCATCTCACCTTTCACATCGATCCCTATTACACTTGGCCATACTCTCCTATCCCTTTGTGAGCTTGCTTTCCCATTAATTCTGGGGTCATTAACCATCCCTTTACTCTCTTTCCCTTTAACTCCATCGTCGACTATCTAATTTGACACCCCACCCCCCTTATTCAGTTTAAAACCACCCGTGTAGCAGTAGCAAACCTGCCTGCCAGAATGCTGGTCCCCCACCAGTTAAGATGCAATCCGTCCGTTTTGTACAGTTCCCCCTTACTCCAAAACAGATCCCAGTGATCTAAGAATCTAAATCCCTGCCCCTTCACCAGTTTCTCAGCCACACATTCAGGTCCCGTATCTCCATGTTCCTGCTCTCGCCAGCACGAGGAACTGGAAGCAAACCGGAGATAACAACCCTCGAGGTCCTGCTTTTCAGCATTTTTCCGAGCTCTCTAAAGTCACACTGCAGAATATTCTTCCCCTTCTTTCCGACATCGCTTGTGCCGACATTCACTACCGCTTCTGGCTGTTCACCTTCGCCCTTGAGGATTTTCTGCACTCTGTCCATGACATCCTGGATCCCGGCACCAGGAAGGCAGCACACCATCTTCGAATCCTGTCTGTTGCCGCAGAAACCCCTGTCTGTACCTCTCACAATGAAGTCTCCAACTACAATGGCGTTGCCCGATGTTGGCCTCTTTGGTTTTGTGTTATAATATTTTTTTTAATTAGAAGTAATCCATTATAACATCGGTATAACAAGTTTTCAAATACACAACCAACTTATTTCAATAAGTATACGATGTTACGAATAATTCTTATAAACTTCTATTTTTGAGAAAATAGAAAAAAGAAAAGAATAGATTTTAATCAATAAAAATGGTGATTAAATAATAATTTTGATTATATAGAGAGAGAAAGAGAAAAGAAATAGAAAAAAAGTAATAATTTAAAAAATAAATAAATAAATAAATAATAATTGTTATATATATTTAATTAAAACAAAGTATTATATATATATTAAAAAAATATTATAGTACACATCTTAATAGTGAATAACACAATTTCAAATAACGATATCAATAGAGACATGTATACAAATTTAAAAAAAGGAATTATTTTCATCTAATCCGACCGGGTACCCATTGAGTTGTAATGCCAAGAACAGCTACCCCTTCAAATATTCTGTATATGGAGACCATATCTGTTCAAAGAGTTTGTATTTGTCCATTAGGACAAATCTGATTCTTTCCAAATGCAACGTCTCCAACATTTCCACTGTCCGCATTTTAATTGTGGGGGATAATGTTCCCTTCCAAAATTTCAATATTATATTTTTTCCCTATTATCAAACAGTAATCCAAGAAATTTCTTTGGTTTACTGTTAATATTAGATTTAAATCCGGAATTCCTAATATTATTAATTTTGAATCTGGGTCCAGTTTATATTTTAAGAACTTCAGAGATAACTCTAAAGATTTCTGTCCAATAATAATTGTTTTATACATGTTACAAAACTATGCGTTAAATTAGCTTCCAAGTTCTGACATTTATCACAAATAGGAGAAATGTTAGGATAAATTCTATTTAATTTCGTTTTTGAATAATGTAATCTGTGTAATACCTTAAATTGTACTAATATATGTCTAGCATTTAATGAGCAACGATGTATACATTGTAGGCTTTCTTCCCAAGTTTCCTTTGTTATAGATAAACCTATTTCATTTTCCCATGTTTGTTGATATATTTCCGAAGTTGGGATTTCCCTATCCAAGATAGTATTGTATATATACGCTATTATTTTTTCTGTATTTGGGTATTAAACAATTCATCTAATAATCCTGGTTTTCTATTTTTATAGTCTTCCGTATTTGAATTAATATAGTTTCTAATTTGTAAATACCTAAATATGTTATTTGACTGGAATCCATAGATATCCTGTTACTCTTGAAATGAAAGAAATGTTCCTTTCTTGTAAAGGTGTTCTATCCTTTTAATTCCTAAATCATTCCAATGTCTAAACCGCTTGTCCAATACAGAGGGCTTAAACAAAGGATTATTCATAATTGGCAAACAAAGTGACAAATTATCCATATGTAGGGTCTTAACTATTTGTTTCCAAATACGTCTATTGCTATGAATTATAGGGTTATCACCATACGTATTTTTTGTACTTGGTGCAAAAAGAATCGAACCTACATCAAAAGGCAAACAGTCTTCCTTTTCCATCTTTAGCCAGCTTGGCTCATAATCTAAATTTACCAACCAAAAATTCATATTCTTAATCTGAACTGCCCAGAAATAATATAAGAAATTAGGTAGTGCTAGTCCACCATTTATTTTAGATTTACATAGATGTTTTTTACTTATTCGATCATTTTTATAGTCCCAAATAAAACTATTAACCAAAGTATCTATTTTTTTAAAAAACATTTTAGGGAGATATAAAGGAATGGCTTGAAATAAATATAACAATTTATTGAAATAGGTAGTGTTTTCCAATATAATTTAAAAAAAAAAATTATTTAACAATTGAGGGTAATTATATTTAAATAAACAGTTATAGGATTTAGATACATTAATTCCTAGATATTTAAATTTGTCCTCTTTGGTTTTGGCTCAACAGCCCTTTTTGCTTCGCAAGCCAGTCCGCCGCTCAGTGTTTTAACGTCTTCTGTCCCTACAGCTTCTAAGTGGGTGAACCTGTTCACAAGCGGTACAACACCTGGGGACCTTTGCATTCCAAGTTTCCCTCCCTTTCTCACCATCACCCACTTTCTCTCTTCCAGCACCTTAGGTGTAACAATCTCACTGTAGGACTTGACGAGGAACGACTCCGTTTCTCGGTCGAACCTGAGGTCATCCACTTGCTTCTCCAGTTCACCAACACGGTCCTTCAGGAGCTGTACCTGGATGCATTTCTCACATTTGTAACAGCCAGAGGCACCAGCAGCTTCCTTGACCTCCCACATACTGCAAGCATCGCACTGAATCAGCTTGCTTGACATCTCCTTCTTTCGTATCTCCCTCTCCAGCGTTTTGCGTAGCCTCCTCTCCTAAGACTGATTGTGAATAGTCTTTAAAATAATCTTGCAGCCTTTAAATTACCATGGAGTAGTTTTGAAACTAGATGGATTTGAGTGTGCATTTAAATGATGAGGCTAGAGAACTCTAAATTAATATGTTGTTTTTCTGTGAGTGAATATTTGGACCAACATGGCTGAATAGCAATTTGCAGTTCTGGAAAACAATGCTGCACTGCTGTCAACATTATCAAGTGTTGGAACTGTATCATCAGTCTTGGAGCAAATCTCTAATGAAAGTCCTTGAAAAGTTCCTGCCATGATATGGTGTGGTCCAGAAATATTCCATTTGGGTTAAAATATGATAGTTGTTATTATATTTCATTTGGGCTAACAATTACATTAATTGATTTTCCCCAGCATAATTAAATTAATTTAATTAATTTCACGGGTGAATGGAAAGATTTTATTAGCAGTCTCCTATTCCATGCCTTATTCACCAACATTTCACTGCATATTTCTTGTATTTCCCTGTTGATCCTGAGCACTTTGCTGATTTTCCTGATCCTGAGCACTTTGCTGATGATTACTGGGCACTGAATGATAAAGACTAAAATTAAACACACCATTCATGATGGCAGGGACTTAGAGAAAGTATATGTGCACCACTTTGATACTATGTGCTATGCTTCATGAAGCTGGCTAATCTTTATGTGCAAGATGACATAATCAGAAATGTGATAACAAGATACCAAACCACTGATTTCTTCAACCTCCTGAACGTAGTTAAAGTGACAAGTACATCTGCCAGGATATCACTCAATCTTTGGTGTTGTTTTGAAAGACTTTGGATTATGTTGGCCTCTAAGACACATCCAGCTGAGGGCTTGCAAGGCCGTGCTGCCTCCAACCTACACTTTCCACTGATGTCTCTGATTCCCCCATCTGCTCCTTCTCACATGATGTCTGATTCATCAGTTGACAATCCAAAATTTTCTCTTACTGGAGCCAATGCAGTGTGAGCCAGTCCCTTGATATACTGTGCCCTCTCCTGCAAGGAGAGGAAGAATGTTAAGGAGTGTTTTAAATAGAATAATGTGCAATGCTGCATGTGATTGAATGTCATCAGTGACTGAGTAGATATGGAAGGTAGACACAAATGCTGGAGAAACTCAGTGGGTGAGGCAGCATCTATGGAGCGAAGGAATAGGGGATGTTTCGGGTCCAGACTCTTCTTCAGACTATGGATATGTGTAAGATTATAACTACTAGTGTTGGATGAATACAAGGTGGCCATGACTCGGAGTACAGGAGACAGGTTGATTATCTTATTGAATGGTGTTAGAACAATCTTGCTCTCAACATTATGAAGACCAAGCAGCAGATTACTGACTTTAAGAAGGGAAAGTTGAGGATCCATGAACCTGTCTTCATGACTAGAAGTGATGGAGAGAGTCAACAGATTCAAGATCCTGGGTTCTTGTATCTGCACATCTCTGAAAATCTGTCCTGGGCCAGCACATTGATACAATCACAGAGACCACTAATCAATAAGCACATCCTTCGAAGATTAAGGAGATTCAGTATGTTACTGAATACACGTCAAAGATCTGTTGATGTATGCTAGAGAGCATACTGACTGGTTGCATTGTCGTCTTATTTTGAAACCTGAATGCCCAGGAATGAAGAGATTTATTAAGTAGTAGGCATTGCTTGCCCAATCACAGGTACTGACCTCCCCATCATCAAATTGATCTATAAGAAGTGTTACCTCTAAAAGGCAGCCGATATCTCACACCCCCTGGTCGCACTCTCATTTCACTACTACTATCCACAAGAAGTTACGCGAGTCTGAAAACAATAACCACCAGTTTCAAGAAGAGCTTCTTCCAGTAACCATCAGGCTTTTGAACACAGCTCATCACCAATCACGACCACAGGTACTCTGATCTTCTGTGGATTATGTTTTTGGTTGTACTGGGGACTTTGGTTTTGCACTATTGCCTGATATTACTGTTATTAATTTATTCTATTATTCTCTACTATGTATTTATTTTTTGTATTGATGCATTAATGTGCCTATAAAACAGCAGCAAGTAAGAATTCTATTGTTCTACTGCCAGTACATATGATAATTAAACACCCTTGACTTTTGACTTTTGACTCGTGGAAGGAATAGAGTGCCTGGGGGAATGGTTTTGTCTGCTGTCCAATTACTTTCATAGAGACTTTGTGGGCAGGTAAAATTCTGCCTGAAAGGAGTAAATTAAGCCAGCTCCTACCTCTGTACAATACCTAACCATTTAGCATCAGGGCATTACTTATCAGGGCCCATATCATGAATCACTAACGTCTGTTCCTTCATGTATCAGTGAGAGTGGCTATAGCAGTGAGTTCTGACCCATGTGTCAATCCTGTATTTAAATAAATACTCATGTGCAATTAAGCTGGAGTTTTATGCCACTTCCCCCTGTTGTATTAAAACTCCCTTGAGATATTTCTAACATTTCATTACCCTTTGTGATTAAATTTATCATTTTGCTCTTTCCTAATAGTCCAGTCCACAGAGATAAAAGGAAATCAGTACTATTTGAGTCCGCTCAGTCTCAACAACTTAATTGATATTCACGATCAGCATCAGTGTCCAACAGTCCACCTATGTTCCAAAATATTGTAGCAATATATAATGGCTCTATTAATATAATTGAGATTGTCACTGTATCAAAAAGGAACAAAATTAAATCATTATCGCTATTAGAGCAATTTATGTAGTGGCTTGGATTGATGCCAATGAAGCTAATACTGACATCTTGGCTTTTTGAAAGTTTTTTCGTGAGTCAGAAGGTTAGAGGTTCCAGAATCAAGTCCCAGGTAGATTTAAGTAGCATGGACACAATGAGCTGAATGTTCTCCTATTGTCCAATATTTTTTCAAATCAACACTGCAGGTTCGTTGGCACCGAAAGAGTGCTGAACTAACACAGATGTCTTTAAGATCAATTAGAGTCCATGTGGTATGATAGAAAAATAGATTATGTTTTATGATTTGCAGCCTAACATTTTACCCTGAACTAATGCCATAAAATAGTAAGATTAAATGAGAACTTACCAGTTTGAAGTTTGATCTTTATTTGATGAGGAGTTACGATGAGCGATTATGTGAAGAACCCCGCCAGTCGGCATGCGCGTCAATCTTCAATGCAGTGGTGTGAAATCACAGAAGAACAACAATTGAAGTATTAAGATTATAAACCTAGAACTAGCAGATGAGCTTTGTGATATGAGGGTTGGGAGCGGTGGGCACGTAATCGCTCATCGTAACTTCTCATAAAATAAAGATCAAACTTCAAACTGGTAAGTTCTCGTTTAATCTTACTATTTTACTTCGGAGTCACGTGAGTGATTCCGTGAAGATTTCAAAGATCTGTGATTTCATGCCGATTCAAATCCAGGCATCTCACACTGCAATCAGTTGACTCAGGAGTTAATATTAGCAAAACATTGAAACATGATACTGATTAACATTTTAAAGCTTTAATTCACAAATAATCAAATATACAATAGCGACTCCTCTCCCCCAGGGAGAAGCTATGAAACAGAACTTAAAACAGAATGGGCAAACACCCCGGCTTCAACAAGAGGCTTATTATAAAACCTTTGAAAAGTCAATTCATTTGACCATCCAGAGGCCACGAGGATATGGTCTAGAGGAACGTCCATTGCCCTCGCCGCTGACATTGATGCCGCCCTGGTGCATACAAGCGAGATTTAAAATTAACTCCTGCACACCCCAACACTTGCTTCAGCCATCATGAAATGGTCTGAGCTGACACTTTCATATGTGGCTTTTTGTGGCTCATAATCAATGCTTGCTCAGAGCCTCTAAGGCTCTTTGCTACTTCAATATAACGCTGCAAGTGCGCCACCACGCACAGCCATAAATCCATGGGATAAGCTGACAGTACAAGCTTGAACCCGGACACCCCTGGCCAGCTTTGTTTAATTAGGTCATAGATGTAAAATTTAACATCATTCTGTGAGGACACCATCCTGTCCAGGCGCAGTTTATGCAAGGTCTGAACTATTTGCGCTGATACGAGCGCCACGAGCATAACCAACTTAAGGGTAATCTTTGTTAAGGGCAAAGATGTGGCCATTGATGAAGCAGCGTCAGTACCATGCTTACATCCCAGATTTCAGAATACCTAGGCCTGGGAGGATTAGAATTAAAAACACCCTTCATAAATCTGGATATTAACGGATGAGATCCTATAGACGGAAGGTCTGACCCCCAGCATAGGTAGGAGGACAAAGCGCTCCTGGCACTGTTGATGGCACTATAGCTCAACCCTTCATCGAAATGTAAGTTGGACAGAAATTCGAGCACATCTGGAATGGAGGCTGTGTGGTATGTAATGTTCCTCTGTGAACAAAATTCCTCCCATTTCCTGACATGAGAGATGTACTGCCTTTTCGTACTATCCCTCCTGGACGCTGTGATAACATCCACGGTCTGATTGGATAGTCCCAAACCCAGATATGGCCTTCTTAAAATCTGCAAATCAACAAATTTAGACAATCATACATTGGGTGTTGACCTCCAGTCACAGGGTGCACTAACAGATTATGACATTTTGGAAACACCTTAATAGGCTGTGTACTAATACCCAAAATCAGAGGGAACCATGGCTGTGTAGGTCCGTCGGGTACCACCAAAACCCATGAAACGGAGTCCTGTTTGATCTTAGTCCAGCACCGACTGATGAGGCAGAAGGGACGAAATGCATATAAAAACATTCCGCCCAGTGCAGTGAGAATGCATTCACTGCAACTGTCCCTGGTTCTGGTTCCCATGAAACATATTTCGGTACCTGGTGATTAAATCTGGATGCAAACAAATCGATATCTGGTACCCTATACCGGAGAACAATTTCCTTAAATACATCATGATTCAACATCCACTCAGTGTTGACATTGAATTTGCGTGACCTGGTGTCTGCCACCATATTTAATCTGCTTGGTAAGTAGACAGCTGAAATCCAAATATTCTTTGTAATGCACCAGTGCCAAATAAGGTTAGCCAAGCTGTCACAAGATTTCAATTTGATTCCACCCATGTGATTGACATAAGCCACTGCCGCGGCGTTGTCAATCTGAAGCTGAACATGTAAGTGATGCTTAGTGGTACAGTAAGCTTTGAGACTGTAAAATGCTCCTAAAAGCTCAAAATAATTAATTCCATGTGATTGGAGAATAAATGCCTCATGCATATTCCATCTGCCTCCACAGCTAGACCTGGTGTCAGTAGCACCCCCAACCTAGGGCACTAACATCAGTCTGCAAAACAACTGAAAGTGTTTTGATTAAAATTTTGCTAGAACAATTTGAAATGTTTCTAATCCACCACTGTACTTCAGTAATGGCTGCAGATGTTAAGTGCATGGGCTGATTGAAATGACCTGCATGTATTCTCAGTGCCTGTAACTTTGCCCTCTGTAAATGTTGGTAATGCAAAGGTCCATATTGCATAGCTGGAAAGGTAGCTACCAATTTACTAATTAAGCTAGCAACCTGTTTAATTTAAGGTGATTGCTCCCCCAAGAGCTTGATACAGCCTTCAATTAAATCTACTCTTGCCCTTGGATAGAGTCGCACACATGTTAATTGAATCTATTGTGAATCCCAAGTAGTCAATTCTGTTAACCGGCACCAATTTGGATTTAGCTGGGTGAATAATGAACCCCAACCTCTCAACCATGAGTTTAACAGCTGAAACTGATAATTCGGCTGCCACAAAGGTGTTTCCAATTATTAAGATGTCATCGAAATAGGCTATTACAATATGGCCCTGTGACCGTAATAACCCTAGTACTGGTTTTAGCAATTTGGTAAATAAGTGAGGGGCTGAGGTTAACCCATTAGGCAGTACTCTAAACTGCCATAATTGCCCCATCCACCTAAATTTCAAATATCTCCGAAATTCTTTATGAACAGGCACTGAATAATATGCATCTTGAAGATCTATACATGCCATATAACCCCCTCTGGAAAACAATTGCTTGGCAGTAGCGAACGTTTCCATCTTAAAATGATTATACTGCACAAACGGATTAAGTCCTGTCAGGTCCAAAATAATCCAACACCAACCATCTTTCTTTGGTCTAGGAAACACATTAGACATGAATTGATGGGTTTCATAAACTGTTTTCTCAATTACACCTTTAAAACATAATTTTGCTATTTCAGCTTGAATCTCCAAATTCTCCCATTGTGAGAAAATGAGTGCCTGCTCTGGATTATGCTGGGTGGGTGGACATAGGTTGGGAATAAATTCAATTTGAAACCCTTGTATATACACGTTTGATGTTATTTTACACCATTCTTTGAGAAACGTGTGTAACCTCCACCCAACTGGTAGGTAATTCTCACTCAATATGTTTCGACCAGAATCAGACCCACCTACCTCCATGGTTACCGGTGGAGTTCTGTGTCCCCTGGCTCTGGATGTAAAAGGCATGTTTGCCCGTACACCTGCTGGAGTGCGGCAGCTGCGCACATTGAATGGCCGGCTTGGTCCTTGTCCGGACCCGGTTTCAGCGAACCGTTTGTAAGGGTACTGTCGCCGAAGGGTTCTGCTGGTCACTGGCGCCTTGATGAGCCCGACGGTATTTGTCCCTTCGTCTAGCTCCTTTATCCTCTTTGCGAGGTCTTCCCCGAACAATAGGTTCGGGCCCTGGATGTTGCTAGGCTTGCACAGGGCAGCAAACCTTGGGTTAATGGTAGGTTGGATGGCGCTCTTTTTAAGACAGTTAATTTCAAAGTGCAGATTGCACATGATAGCCAGGGCATCCTGCTGAACTTCAGTCAGGAGAACACCATCCACCGGCCTTCCAAAAGCCGTAATGCTGGCTGCGAGCAGTTTCAGCACCCATTGCAGTTTTAACTCCTGAGCTCGGATGCCTAGTTCCAAATGGCCCCAAATGGAGCAGAATACAATTTTCTGGGGGGTCATATTTTTTGGCCATTGTGTCCATGGCCAGTTCCAGAAGCTGGTGCGAAGCCAAGTAATTTATACTGGCAGCCAGCTCTTCCCCCAGTGGCTCTCCAGAGTCTGGGATGGTAAACCTGAATGCCAGGAATGGGACCTCTGGCTGCTGTCCTTCGTCCCTTGGGGCAGCCTCCAACGCTAAGCTCTCAGCGTCGGCATCAGAATCATACTGACCCAGTATACTCTCCTCCTCCAAGAGGGAGATACTAGGCAGCCCAGTAGGTGCTGCTGGTGCGGACTCTTGGAGAGGCCGGCGCTCTTGATGGAGCATCCTCTCCAATAGGACTCCATCTTGGATACCCGTTCTACGGTATCCATTCTTTAGGGAAAACCCTCCCAACCGGACTCGTCCGTGTCTATCGGCCGGACAGACTTTCGAGTGGCCTTACACCCCTCCGGCGTAGCCACGGTGCTCTCGGACACCAAGTCTGTAGTCGCTGGTCTCACTACCAGCGTCTCCGTAGATGAGCTAGGCGGCCGCCCGCTACCTGCACTCCCGCGGGCATTAGACACTTTTTCTATGGCTCGCCTTGCTGCTAACGACTTCTTCATGCTTGAACTTGCCCTCCTGTAACAAGAATTAACAAGTGCAGAAAATCGACCTCCAACAAGTTTGACACTTACCTGAGGCTTTTTTTAAACTTACCGCTGGAGGAGCGCTGCTCCTCCCAGCCGATCACTGCGCCATGCGTCAGACGTAATGACACACATGCCGACTGGCGGGGTCTTCACGGAATCACTTACATGACTCAGAAGTAAAATTGACAGTTTGCTCTTTCTATGTGCATTTTGCCTGCTTTGGTTATGTTTTCATAAACAGTGACCACACTTCAAAGATACTTCATAGCCCATGAAGCATTTGTGATATTCTGAGCATATAAAAAATGATTTATCAATCCTAGATTGTCTCTTTTGGTATTCAAATTCCTTATATTAAACTTTTTGAATCCAACTCCTAATTGTCAATTTATACTTTTTAAAAAACTTAACATATTATTTTTCATTGTCTCATTAATCTCTTCTTCCTTGCGGGATCTGCTCCTTGATTCTCCACCATACAACAGCCTTTTATATTTTAGGATGTTACCAAGTGCTTTACGACCAACAAACTATTTCTGAAATGTGGAGCAAATGATTGAAGAAGTACTTCCAGCAATACAATTTTCAATGATGCGCTCTGAAATATAAATGTTAGCCAAGACACCAGTATCTTCTTTGAAAAGTGCCAAGGGATCGTTAGCGTCCAAGCTGAGAGATTCATTTAAGCATCTAATTAAAAAATCAGAATCTCTGACAGCGAATACTAATGCTTAGAATAAAGTCACTGTTTGCTGCTTCCCAACTGTTCACATTTTGAGCATCTTGCAGCTTTATGCTCTGAGTCATGGCAGAATAGAACCATTTTGCAATTAGCTTATGCACAGATGCAAAAGTTAAGTTTACTTAATCTAATAGCAAGAGTTGCTCTCAAAACTTCCTAAAAATAACTTACCCAATGTTAATGATCGATTCAATTGTCTGAAGGAAGACTCCAAACATTGGAACACAATATGAATACAACTGTCTGTTGAAGTGAGCTTCTTGTGTTTGAAAAAAAAAGTTACGATTGTAATTAGGACTAGACTAAGTGGGACCCGTTGCGTATGGGGGAGGGGGGGTGTGGGGGAAAAAAATATGTGGGGAGCGGGGGTGTGGGGAAGGGGGTATGTGTGGGAGGAGAGTGTGGGGAGGGGGTGTGTGGATGATGGGGGTTGTGTGGGGTGATGGTGTGGGCGGGTGGGGTGGTGTGAGGGGGTGGGATGGTGTGGGCGGTTGAGGTGGTGTAGGGGATGGGGGGATGGAGTGAGGAACAGGGGAGAGTTAAAGTGGGGGTGGGGTGAGAGGGTAATGGGGGTGGGGAAGGGGGTGGGGAAGGGGGTGTGTGGGTATATGAAGGGGGAGCGTTAAAGGGGGGGGTTGTTGTGTTGGGGGGAGAGGGGTGTGTGGGGAGGAGGGGGAGAGGGGTGTGTGCGGAGGAGGGGGAGAGGGGTGTGTGGGGAGGAGGGGGAGAGGGGTGTGTGGGGAGGAGGGGGGAAAGGGGTGTGTGGGGGGAGGGGGAGAGGGGTGTGTGGGGAGGAGGGGAGGAGGGGTAGGAGGGGGGGAGGGGGAGGGAGAATGGGGTGGGGGAAGGGGGAAGGGGGTGTGGGTGTGTGGAGAGGGGAGTTGGTGTGTGTGTGGGGGGAGGGACTCCACTCAGCAGCCATGAGCCGCGGCACCACACAGCACCTCTGGCTCCACTCACCGGCTTCCCCGACTCCACTCAGTGACTTCCCCGACTCCACTCAGTGACTTCCCCGACTCCACACAGTGGCTTCCCCGACTCCAGACTCTACGTAGCGACTTCCCCAACACCACACTGCAGCTTACCCAACTCCGCACAGCGGCTTCCGGTTTGCGGACTCAAACAGCATGGCTTGTGGACTCAGTCCCGCCTCTGGAGCTTTATTCTCCTAGCCCCAGTGATTGGCAGTGGGTGCCGGAAGGGGCGTTACCTTTGTGGTGACAGACAGGCGAGAAGACCAATCTGTTGATCTCATGATTATTTAAACCTTCATAACTTGTGTAATATTCCACCGATCGGAACAAAACTTGGTGCGCTTGGAGCAGAGGAGAACGGTGAGTAGGGTGGCAAAATCCTAGTGAAATACAGTACTGTTTATGCGCAAATGTTAAAAAAAGCAAACCGGCTGAGGACAAGATGAGAGTTTTAATAATAGAATAGAATATTGAAATACAGGCATAGAACAGAAATAAGAATATAGAAAAGAGGAGACCCTTCAAGCCCTGTTGGTCTGTGTGTCAACTTAACTGAATATAATTAGGTGCTCAAGGCAGGGGTGTTGGCCTGGAAGTGGATGCTGATTTCGTTTTGCTTATCCTGTCAGTGAATTTGATGGGTTTTGTGGGGACAGTATATGGTTTCTCATCTTTGAGGTTAGGGATGTCTTTGCAGGTAGTCCAGACCACAATGCTGTAAATCTGACAAAATCCTAATTTGACATATATCTATGAATGCATCTTGGACACCTTACAATAAAGCGTCTCTCCAGCCTAAATACACCAAATTTATGTGCAGCCTGTACATATGAACAAGGATTTTGGAGACTGGCAGAATGGATTGCTGGTTGCTACAGGGATGCAGGCATCTTCTGGTGTGAAAACTCTGTATTGGCCACATTTCCAACTTGTGAACTGTTTGGGTTAGGAAGAGTTCACAGGAACACACCCTGCCTTAACCCAGTAAGGATTTAGAAGGACTGAAATTCACTTCTTATAAAAAGCCATCCCCTTTTCTCTTTAACTTTGAGACAGTTCTTAATTTTGTAACACCCTAATGTTTCCCTGTTTGGCTCAATTTTTTAAAAGGTTGCCTGAAAATGCTGCCATGAAGCACCATGTTACTGTGTCAAGATGCTACACAAATTCAGATTGTTGATATTGTTTGTTTCAAGATCTAATTAGAGAAATACATTTTTGTTTTCAATTATTGTAGCTTATAACAACTATCTGTAAGTTTTATCCATTCAATATTGATTCATGATTTTGTGGTACCTATTTAAGGTCCACGGGCAATACATACTTGGGATCCCATTTCACTTTGAACTTACCCTCCTCCTGTTCCATGCACCCTGTTCCAAATGAATTATTTTGGAGTTGATGTTGAACTTTTTTCTCTCACCAAACATCACCAGAATAGATTAATTGGTGAGCTTCAATTAACTATTTTACTGCAGATCAACTGACTGCCGGAATGCTTGCCCAAATTTTCAGAAATATTTTATTCACAATGTTGTTGGGCTCTGAATATGTAGAAGACACTGAAGACACATTCAAGTTATTTTTCATGAACAGATCTCACTGATCTATAGATCTTTGCATTCACTTAGGCTTCAAAACACTTCAAAACACAATTCATATGGATTGATGATGATTTTCTTTATGTGTACAATTTGGTGAATATACCACATCGCTTCACATTTCATCCAACATATTCACATCATTAAAACTGTTCAAATCAATTAATGTTATTATTTTGTTAAGTTGAAGGTGTGATTTGTTTAAGCCCATTTTAATTGCTGATATCAGTCCATCTCTTGCTCTTAGGTATAACCAGGGACAAACCCTACAGATTGTGGGCAATCATTCGGTCTGCCAAGGTTAACTGAATTTCTCATTTGCTAACATTTTCAACTCCCCTTCCCCTTCCCATATTGACCTTTCTGTCCTGGGCCTCTCCATTGCCAAAGTGACACCACACTCAGACTAGAGAACCTCATATTCTGCTTGGGTAGCCTACAAAGCCTACAACCCTCTGATATGAACATTGAATTCTCCAATTATAGGCAATATCCATTTGCCCTGCCCACTCTGGTGTGGACTCATTTCTCCCATGATTCTACCCCCCTTCAAACTGTCCCGTCCCCTCCCCTTCCACCCATATCTCTCCCTCTGGCTTTACATTTCACACCTCTTCTCTTGCTATCTGACACCCATTGCCTCTTTTCTACCTCCACCAATCTGGCAATCAAAACCCTCCACATGTATCCACCTGTTACCTGCCAGGCTTTTACCCCTCTTCTTTCCAGCTTTCACCTCTCCACTACAATCAGTCTGAAGAAGGGTCCCAACCTGAAATGTCACCTATCCATTCCCTCCTGTGTGCCCTCCACAAGTGCTACTTGATGTTCCTCCAGCACTTTATTTTTTACTTAAGACTGCAGCATCTGCAGTTCCTTGTGTCTCCTAGAGACACATTTTCTCTGTTGGTGATTCAGGAGTGCAACCCCTGAGCTACAGATATGTTGCCAATCATTACAGGTTGTCTAAGTTAGGGTAAGCTCATTATTGTTCTGATGAGATTTTCTGTCTTATATCTTTGTGTGTTTTTTTTTACAGTGAGGTGACCTTCCTGAAAGGTGATCATTCCTTTTCTGTCAGGTAATCTTGTTTTGGACCTAGGCCTCCCAGTATGCGATGTAAATGCCAAATTTTCTGACAATGCAATAAGGGTATCTTTAAAGCATCCCACTTTCCTTGTATTATAGGTCGAGAAATTGTTTTAGTAGATGTGGATCAGAAAACATGCTCTAGCTATTCACTTCAGCTTAATTAACCAGGGCCTTATTACCCACAGTCGGACCATCCAAAGTAAGTACTGATGTTGGTGTTTCAAAGTTCTGAAGTATTTTCTTTTATCCACATAAATCTTGCAGCTGCACTGTTTTGCAATCTAAACTGTTTTATGCACTTTGAAGCTGTGGTTATTGTACACCTGGAAGGACAACACCTGAAACCTGTGTTGAATTTTGATGTGAATATTTGCCCTCTGGAAATTATGGCCGACAAGGCACACTATGTTTTCCACATTTACTAGTTTCTCACTGCTGCCGTAAGTCTTCTTTGCTGGGTTTGATGACTGACCGGGAGCAATCTGGTGGAGAACCCATGCTTTGCCAATGACTAAGTTTAACTGTAGGCTAAAGTAAGACATTTGGATGTTACGGGGAAGTAGTCAGTCCATGTGTAATCCTTTCAGAGTACAACTGCAGCACACTCATCTATATGCTGCAGTTCCATTGTTGAGCTGATATTATCTTAGTCCGATCATGAAAACAACAATAATTGAAGAGGTCATTGTCACTCTGAAACTGGCTACTAATGTGCTGTGGCAGGTAGTCTTAGATTAATGCTTTGGTAGTTGCTGAAGAAATGCACATTACTAGTTTAGAACAATTTGCAACAAATTCCCAGAATAACATTTATTTTAAATAATCAAGGGCTCAGTCATGTCAAACTAATTCACTTTATTGCTACGTTACTTTCAGATTACAAATATTATCTGTTCGCAGATAACCAGTTTACACAGGTTGCCAATGGAGTACATGGTGATCAAAGATTCAGTCATTTGACTTGGAGAGTTTGTAAATACTCATATATTTAAACAATAGGCTCCCTTTCTCTTTCTTTTGATTTCTCCAGCCCAAGTGTTGTTACAGTTTGCACATCACAAGTGTACACAATGTATCCTTATTTTTTCCTTTAATCAATATTGGACTCTGGTCACTGCCTGACTAATCCAGTCATCCTAGATATTTGTTCATTAAGTCACTTCGTCTTTATCTTCTCTCAGTCTCATTTTTCAGTTTAATTCCCTCGTCTCTCGCACAGTTCTTACAAGGGCCGCATGTTGCTTAGCCATCCCTTGATTAGGTGTCATCCTGCATTTCTCTCAGTAAATAGGGTTTTAATTATATAAGTAAATATCATTAAACAATGCTAACACACTAAATCGTAATACCTTTTGTGGACATGCTAAATAACGATTATATGATCACTAGTTCAAATGACAAAGTGCTCAGATGTGAATTCGCTGTACACTTGGAAATACTTCTTTCAGTATGGAAGTGTTTTAGAAGTGCTTCCTTGGCTGATACAGTAAGATTTGAGCAAGAATAGTCCTAAGAAAGAGAAGCACAAAATGTTAACAGCAGACACCATCAACCCGATGCCTATTCTTAAATTCTTAAAACATCTATGATAAAGTTACTGTTGCACAGGACTGCAGTGTGGGCAGATTGTAAGAAACAACCAATTGTGCAATTTTCCAGAGGGGGAATTATTGCAAGCCAGCAGCAGTATACGATTTGGCAATCGAGTCACTTGTATCTGACCTGATGTGAGGCGGTTCCTCATCACTGCAGCCCATATTTACTCTTACGCTCAGTGAGAGATAACCCTGCCATGCCAGTGAAGTAATTTGTTCAACTGTACGTTGACTGGGTACCATGTCTGTGACATTACAGCCCTGGCCGATCACACCAAGATGGAAGACTCTATGCGATCATAACTGATATGAGCAGAATTAGGCCATTCGACCCATCAAGTCTACTCCACCATTAAATCATTCAATCTCCTTCCTAACTCCATTCCCCTGCCATCTCCCCATAAACTCTGACACCCATACTAATCAAAAATCTATCTATCTATCTATCTCTGTCTTAATATATTCACTGACGGCCTCCACAGCCTTCTGTGGCAAATAATTCCACAGATTCACCACCCTCTGACTAAGGAAATTCCTCCTCATCTCCTTCCTAAAATTAGTTCCTTTAATTCTGAGGCTATGACCTCGTCCCAGACTCTTCCACTAGTGGAAAACATCCTCTCCACATCCACTCTATCCAAGCCAAAATGATATCACCTTAAAGTATTTTATACATGCAAGCACTACCACCATTGTAAGAAGGCAGTTCAAGGAGATGTACCTGTAGGATAGATTGTATTGATGACATACTGACGAGAAAAAAACCCAATATAGCCTGCGTCTTCTAAATCTTCTAAATCCAATTAAACATTAAAAATGCACTCTGCAAGGCATTGTTCCAACTATTCTTGTTCCTTAAAAGATTAGTACAGGTGTAAGAGGTTATGGGAAGAAGGCAGGAGAATGGGGTTCGGAGGGAGAGATAGATCAGCCACGATTAAATGGCGGAGTAGACAATGGGCCGAATGGCCTAATTTACTCCTATTCCTTATGACCTTAAAGGAGGAAAAGATACATAAAATAAAATGTTCCAGAATAGAAACTCTCCTGAGATACACTTCTCTTGTCAATCAATGTTTGAACGGAGCACATGCACACATGCCAGTGGTAGAGTCTCTAATAGCTGCTGGCCTGTATGTAACAATTCTTCCCAGATCAGCAATGTGGCTGCTCAAGTCCAATAATACTGACGTAGGCTGGCCTTTGAGATGGAGGGTGCACGTTTGAGCTTGTTATCCTTTCATCTGGCCCTCAAGAATGTTGCAGCCTGCCAGGCACAGTTTGGACAGAGTCGAGGGTGGCTCAGATGGTAAGGTTTAAGAAAGAACTGCAGTTGCTGGAAAAATCAATGGTAGACAAAAATGCTGGAGAAACTCAGTGGGTGAGGCAGCATCTATGGAGCGAAGGAATAGGTGATGTTTCAGGTCGGGTCGGGTTTGAAGAAGGGTCTCAACCCGAAGCATCACCTATTCCTTCACTCCATAGATGCTGCCTCACCCGCTGAGTTTCTCCAACATTTTTGTCTACCTCAGATGGTTGGGAGTCATCAATTTTCTCCTCTCCCCTCTTTTGGCTGGAGCTGCCTTGTTTTTATAGAGGAGGGCTGGCGACATGCAGGAGAGTTGATCCACTACTGGTTAATTGTATGCAGCTGTCGGTCCTCTGGCTATGGCCTCAGCTCAGTCCAGAGGACCAGTATTTTCCAGCAACCAAACATTGTTAATGGTTGTTATCGTTGGCCCCTCCTGGCTTGTCTGCCAGTGACTGGGGTTGAACCAGCCTTGGGGAGGACGTGTTGTCACAGTATCTAGTGTGGGTGTCTGGTGTTGGTTTTGAGAATAATGTGGCCTGATCAGCGAGTATAACTAAGGTTTCAAGACTGATGATGCTGGACTGGTAGAGCACACTGACATTTAATTGCTCACTCTTTCGGTGAATTTGGAGGATTTTACAGATACTCTGTTGCCGGCTTTTCTCCAAAACTATGAGATGTACACTTCAGGTAGTCTGGGTTTCAGAAGCATAACGGGTCAAAGATCGCTGCTGACTGATAGACCACGAGATTTGTGCTAGATATGAGATTTTGTAATTCAAGCACCCTTTTGCTTGATTGAGTAAAATATCATCATATCATATCATCAGTTTCATCATGGGAGGTGGCTCCTGAGGAAGTGGTTATATTTTCCAGAGATTCACTAACAACCATTATGGTTAGATGGCAGCTTGATACAGCAGGAGCAGCTTGATGTAGAACTTTGTCTTGTAGATGACCCATTCTCTTGTGTGTTTCAATGATTGACTCAATGATGTTGTATAACTTGGCCTCTGGGTTTGCACAAATGACTGCACACTGTAATTCAACTGAGATTCAGTTGACCTTGGTTTGCCATGTAGTAACATGGAATTATGTACCAGCCGACATTGTTATCAATTTTCATAAGAACAGAATCCCCAGGCTGTCATAGTGTAGATTTGTATTCCATGTGTTACTCTGCATTTATTTTCACCTTTTTTTTGCTTTACTTTGTCATGCTCATGTCAAGATTGATTATTATTTCACGTAATATCTCATGTGTGCACGTGCTGAGATGTGTATAGCTGGCAGTGCTAGATGTAAACTTGTTGTGAATCATAATCATTACTTGAATGCTATCAACCCTTTGAGGATTTTTCCATGTGATTAACTGTTCTCTGGGATGTACAGGTAGCTATAGAATTTTCCAAATACTGTGTAAAGGTCTTCAATAAAAACGTACACTTTGTTTAAACGTTTGCTTCAGTGTATATGTCTGTACACTGAAATGAACTGCTTCTGTGATTATTGTGCATACATAGATTATGTTCACATAATTTCAAGTGTTGAAAGTGAAAATGCTCTGCTGTTCCACAATAATATAAAGTTCTTATTTCTGTGGCTACTTCTCTTCAGCTTTCACATAAACCTGTTCAGTGGTGATTGGGATGTGATTTTGGGATTTATCCACGTGGAACTTCCTGAAGTTAAGCTGGAGTAACTCAGCGAGACAGGCAGCATCTCTGGAGAGAAGGAATGAGTGACGTTTCAGGTCAAGACCTTTCTGCACAGTTTGCAGAGCACAAATGATTTAATCAAACTTTAGAATGGTAAACTAATTAAATTAATTGAACTGACAGTTTATACAGGTTACCACAGCTAATGATAATTACAAGTAAATGATCACGGGGTGTTGATCTGAAAATCATCAGTAAGATTAATCAATTGCCCTTGTGGAAACTCAACATTCAGATGGATTCTTATAAGTTTGAACTGTTTTGACTTTTGCTGATTTTGTGTTCAGCCTAGGAGCTATAACGTCCTTATTAAAAAAATGTTAAATTTTCATGGTTCCTTGAACAATGTTTTCAACATGTTAATTTAGCTACTTTTGAATGACAATGTGATTATCTGTAGCACAAGATGTAAGGAAGGTGAAATCATCAATTAACCATGTTTGTGCTGGTTGGCAGTGTATAAATGTCATGTGAGGGTGTTTTCATTGTTGTGAATGGATTGATGTCTCATACACACAATGATACAGCAACACCTTGTTTCCTTTTAGCTTTGATACAATTCTGTACTGTTATCTTGCACACTGCATTCGTGCTCTCACAATGTACATGCTGTTTTATAACCACTTCTTCACATTTAGTGGTGTTGATTGGAGGAAAGTCAGATGTGATAACTTTATTGTGAAGGTCAACGTTGCACCAAAGCTCAATTGAACATTACAATACCTGAATGTTTCATGATTTGGAAGTTATTTTCAAACCAAACAATCTCAGGGCTGTCAAAGTTATAGTATTGTTGCAAATAAAAGGCCCAGTATTTCCTGACTAAGATAGGGAGGGACAATACTGAAGGTGGTTGAAAGTTTGTTGTCCCTCCCTCTGGCTTTACATTTCACTCACTACTCTGCTTATTTGACATCCTGTTGTCTCCTTTACACCTCCAGCTTCATACATCACCCATCTGCCAATCAAACACCCTCACCCATATACACCTATCTCTTGCCAGGCTTTGACCCACCCCCAGTTCTTTTCCAGCTTTCTTTCCCCACCACAATTTCTATGGAGAAAGGCACTGAACTGTCTCCTGCGTCTCCTATTCCCTCTACAGAAACTGCCGACTCGTCGAGTTACTCCAGCACTTTGCCTTTTGCATTTTTATCAACTGATACTTGAAGCATGTTACATATGCCCATTTTTACCCATCAATTAATTCAGTTCCATCAGAATTGTTGTTGATCTCTGTGTTGGCTTCAACATTTACTTTGGTGTGTTTGAATGCATTGGGATGGCTGAATGTTGCCAGGGTTCCAGCAACTATGTTACAGAGAAAGGTTGAACAAGTTAGGTCTTTATTCTTTGGAGCGCAGAAGGTTAAGGGGGGACTTGATTGAGGTCTTTAAAATGATGAAAGGGATAGACAGGGTTGACGTGGATACGTTTTTCCCATTGAGGGTAGGGAAGATTCAAACAAGAGGGCATGACATGAGAATTAAGGGACAGAAGTTTTGGGGTAACGTGAGGGGGAACTTCTTTACTCAGAGGGTGGTGGCTGTGTGGAATGAGCTTCCAGCAGAAGTGGTGGAGGCAGGATCGATTTTAACATTTAAGAGTAAAGTGGATAGGTATATGGACGTAAAGGGAATGGAGGGGTATGGTCTGAGTGCAGGTAGATGGGACTAGGGGAAAACAAATGGTCGGCAAGGACTGGAAGGGCCGAGAGGGCCTGTTTCCGTGCTGTAATTGTTATATGGTTATATGGTTATATGACTCATTTTTACAATGTGAATTTTCCAGTTCCTTTTCATATCCTTCCTTAAGCAAGACGTTTTACTTTGTTGAGATAGCTGTCTCCGCCATAAGAAACATTGATTTAAGCTCTGCTTACCTCATTGATGTAAGTAATTATTTTCTGTTGATGGGTTTGAGTGAAAAGCTCTGACGTGCAGTTTGTTTTCTCCTCAGCAGAATGCTGGTCTTTCTACATCAGCTGTTCTATTCTTTGAAAGCGACAATGATCTTCCTTACTGAAGCAGTCCAGACAGTTTGATATCCTTCTCAAAGGCTTTCTGTCACTGTTGCTTGAATGTGCATCCTTCAATCAATCACATCTTCAGCTCCTGCTCAAGGATAGAAACTTCTTATGGTGTGACATATTTTCTCAAATGCAATTTGACCGAATATCTCTTTTGATTCTTCCTTGTTCAGTGGAACACAATTGTTTCCTCACCAATTCTGCTGTCAAGTAAGTATGCGGCTGTTTTTCTTATGTAGGCATTAGTTGACAATGTTTCATAAATATGCTGACGTTTTTCTCCACAATTTCTCCCTGTTAAGCTACCCGTGTTTGTAAACCCTTTCACTGCCCCCTCAAACCTTGGTGAGACAGGACTGAAGATACCTCAGAATGCATAATACATGGCATGAGCTTGGCATGTTCATTACCATTTTAACAATATGCAAATGCAGCATAGCTCTGCTGAATGTACTAGATGCAGTTGTTTCCAAAACCCTTTGTCAGAACTGAGAGACAGTGAAAACTAGTTCGTTTTTGGTAGCAGAGAAAATGGATGGGTAGAATAAAAGAAATTTTGGCAATTTATTCATCTATGACTTTGACTTTGTTTTCTCTGTAGCCTAGTCTGCTGAGTATGTCCCCACAGCTCTGAAATAAGAAATACATTATCTGCTTCTAGTTGCCACATTACCCATTTGTTTTCACCATATCAGAGATACTCCCTATCCATTCCACGCCAACCCTTTCTCTGCTTAAAAACTAGCTTCCCCGCTTTCTCAGTTTCACATACAGATTTAATATCTGAAATATAAACTCTTTTCTCTTTTCACATATGCCATTGAGATACCGAGTTCTTTCAACACTCTCTGTTTTTTTTCAATTCAGATTTCTAATATCCATTGTGTTTTCTTTTGATTTGCATATCCAATTGTCAGTTCTAATTTTTTTTACATTTTCATAAATCAATTAACATATTGAAGTGGCAGAGATAAATCAATGTATAAGTAAATTTGATGAATGGAACTACCTTGTAACAAAAGAATCTGCAGATGCTGGAATCTTGAACAAACTACAAATTGCTGGAGGTTCAGCAAATCGTGCAGTATCTGGGAAAGGAATGGACAGGTAACATTTTGGATTAGACCCTTCTTCATACTGGACTACCTGGTCATATATTGCATCCAAGAACGATGTAGTCAGGTAAATATTAATTGTCCAGTTCGCAAACTATTGTGCCAGAGAGAATATAACTGAACATATGTTTGAGAGCTTGGACTGTCGTAGCTGAATGGCGAAACCCAAAAGTGTTGCTCAAATTGGTTACACTGATGTAAGGACAAAGTCCCTATCAGCATTTATTTTAAATACATGTCATGTGCCTATTTCTCTGCTCACCTTTTCCAACTGGTGGCATAGTGTTGCAGCCTGTAGAGCTGCTACATAATAGCTGCAGCAAACTGGGCTGAGTCATGACATCTGATGCTGCCTGTGTGAAATTTGCAAGTTCTCCTTGTGACTGCATGAATTTCTCCAGATTCACTAGTTTCCTCCCACATCCCAATGGTAGGCTGCTTGGTAGGCTAATTGACCACGTTAAGTTGCCTCCATAATTGAATTAAGTTGGTA
The DNA here is from genome assembly GCA_035221665.1 of Okamejei kenojei. NCBI lineage: Eukaryota > Metazoa > Chordata > Chondrichthyes > Rajiformes > Rajidae > Okamejei > Okamejei kenojei. The sequence continues at coordinate 108,051,893 of CM069134.1, read as the reverse complement.
AATATGGAAACATGGGGTCAATGATCTAAATGTCAGAGGCCTGAAAAAATGTAACAATTAATCTGAATTTAGAGACCCAGCCTTCTGTTACATTTTCTGACCACTACAGACATTTCAAGCATTGGTTACCTTTGGAAAAAAACTAGCATCTGCATTTCCTTCCTACACATTTTAAGCATGTGGTCAGCCTCAGCATCAAGTCTCAGCATCCACACAGAAATAAATTCCATTTTGTGCCCTGGTGATTGCCCATGAGTACTTCTATCCTTATGGTGTCAAAGTTGATGTTATAAGGAGGTGCCTACTCACATTGTCAAGAATGAATTTAGTCCACCGGGTTGACACCTGGACATGCTAATGAACGGAAAGTACACCCCATGATTAATTAACCATATTTATTTCAATGCTTAAATTGCTGAATGGTGTTTGTTTTGTGCGATGCCTTTACCCGTGAGACTCCTTCACAAAATTGCTGAATGTACTAAAACCTTCAGTCGAGGTTGTCTACTTAAGTAACATGCTGCCTCATCCAAAGTATTACTTGGGGATTATCAATTTTATCATGCCCATTAGTTCCTGACCATATTTTAAACTAAATATTTTGGCTGTAATATTTATTCTTAATGTTAATCTTTGTTTCTATTTAGCTTTATACCAGACAAAAAAAAAACTTGTAGGGCAATCAATCCATTTAAAACTGCTGATAGTTAACCAATAAAAAAACAAAAGTGAAGCATGTCAACTTGAATTTCAGCTTTGCTGGGACTATTTCCTAAGCAGCAAGTGCTATGTGTGTGGCGTGTGGGTGTGGCGGCGCCTAATGGCAGCGGCTCGACTACACTCGTCTGTCTTTTTTTTGTCTTGTATTTTGTCTTGAGCTAGTTATTATTTTTTTAGCTGTGTATATGTGGGGGGCGGGGGAGGGGGGGCTGTGGGGGTGACTGTTTAATCGCTTCCCTGTGCGGGTACCCGGCATTTTCCCTGTCGGGTCTCGGATGTCGTTGGGCCTAACATCGAGGAGCCGGCGGCGGCCTCCGGCTGGGGACTAGCCTGAGGGCTCCAGTCGCGGAGCCTGCAGAACTGACATTGCAGAGCTGGCCATCTTCAGAGCGGGGAGAGCTGTGGTGGCGCACAGCTGCGACCCGACTTTGGAGTTTCCAAGGCTCCGGCCGCAAGCCCAGTGGACAGGAACATCGGGAGCTCACAGTTCCTTGGTGGGAGACCGCTTTTCCGAGCTCCGCAACAGCAACTTCTCCCGCTGGATCGCGGGGTTTAAAAGACAGGTAGCCGGGGCCTAACATCGCCCACCGTGGCTTAACTGGCCACAGGACCTACCATCGCCGCCGGGGGGCTTAACATCGGAGCCCCGGTTTGCCTCGATGCTGCAGTTGGACTGCTAGACCGCAGGAGAAGAACAAAGGGAAGAAATAAGACTTTGCCTTCCATCACAGTGAGGAGGTGTTGGAGATTCACTGTGAAGGATGTTTATGTAAACTGTGTTAAGTGTGGGTCTTGGTTTTTTTGTAATGTAATAAAATGTAGAAATGAAATTTTGTTCAACCCTAGTTTTTGAATGACAATAAATAGCATTCCATTCCATATTGGACGTTGGCTTTGATGTTGGATTCGGTTGTTGAATATTGACTGAGGGGAATAAAATCTACATGAATCCAAAGGTGAAAATATCAATACATTTACATGGCAATTTGTTAAACATTGTCCAATTAGATTTTTGTTATATTTTATCATTATCATATTAGCATCCACCTTTACCTTTAACTTATTAGCATTCATAATTATGTCTGTAAGTCCAAAACATAAAAAGGAAACATAGGCACTTTTGATTTCTTCACCAACAAATCTCAAATAAACTTAAAGTTGAGCTTCAACTTCCTTTTCATAGGTTTAGGGCAAGCAATATACCAGTCTTGAAATTGCATTGGGTTGAGCTAATCTTCTCATCTTCAAGTTCCAAATTAACCCAGGCTGCTCTACACTGACAATGAAAACGAACTGGAGGTTTCTCCTCAAGCTTGTAATTGCCTAAGGTATGTACAGCTTTGACAGCAGATTCATTCTCTTATGATCTGCTGTCAGAGAAAATTCTCTTTGATTCAAATGTGCAGCGATGTATTTAAAACGATATGAAAAGATGAGAGGTGAGGTGATTGAGTCCATTGAGTCCACAACCAGGTATGCCATCAGCTCCAGACGCTTTTCGAGGGTTCAACCTCTCTGAAGGATATCCAGACATTGGCCTCTGTGACTGAGACTGAAATACCATCACAGCGAATGGGGGCTGGGGAAGGCACATTGGTGTTCTCCCTATCAAAGCGTGCGTAAAATGCATTGAGCTCATCAGGGAATGATGTATCGCCGACATCCGAGCTGCCTCCTGGTTTCGCCTTGTAGGAGGTGATTGCATTCAGTCCCCGCCACAGCTGCCGAACATCTGTCTCATTCTCCAGTTTGGAGCAGAACTCCCTTTTGGCCTTTTTGATGGCCTTACCAAGGTCGTATCTGGACTTCGTGTAGACCACTGTATCATCAGACATGAATGCCCGGTGTCTGGTCTTCAGAAGAGTGTGGATCTCACAGTTCATCCAAGGTTTCTGATTGGGAAACACTCGGAAGGTTTTTGTAGGGATGCAGTCCTCCACACATTTCTTAATGAAGTCTGTAACGACTGTGGCGTATTCATTCAAGTCCGTTGCCGAGTCCTTGAACATTGCCCAGTCTACAGACTCCAAACAGTCCTGTAGTTGTTTTCCTCTGCCCCCTGCCCCCCCTCCCCCCCCCAACCCCCAAACCGCGACCAGCTCTGTACTGTCCTCATCTCTGGGGTTGCGCTCTTTAATTGCTGCCTGTGGGCAGGAAGAAGCAGCACCGCTGTACGGTCGGATTTACCGAAGTGAGGGTGAGGGATAGAGTGGTAAGCTTGATGGTTGGTGTCTTGATGGTGCAGCGTGTATTGCAACCTTCAGTGCCCTGTCGACGAATGCAATCAACCTGGCGTGTTGTTGTCCTACAACTTTAGGGTGCATGCATAGCAAGAGACATGTTGGTGGAAGTTAGGGAGCGATTTCTTGAGGTTTGTCTTATTGAAGTCCCCAGCAATGGTGGTAAATGCCTTGGGGTAAGACGTCTGGTGTTTGTTGACCACGGCGTGCAGCTCCTCCAATGCCAGACGGACGTCTGCCTGGGGTGGGATGTAGACCGCGGTCAGGATGATGGAGGTGAATTCCCTCGGAAGGTAAAAGGGACGGCACTTCACCGCCAGATGTTCGAGATGTGTAGAGCAGGAGTTGGACAGGACTGCCAGGCCTGAGCACCACGCAGAGTTGACCATGAGGCAGACGCCCCCTCCTCTCCCTTTCCCCGATGCCAGTGTACGGTCCATGCGGTGGATGGAGAACCCTTGAGGCTGGACCGCTGAGCCTGGGGAGCTGGGGGTGAGCCATGTCTCTGTGAAACAGAACACAGAGCATTCCCTCAGCTCCCTTTGATAAAGCAGTCTTGCCCCTAAGTCCTCCACTTTATTTTCAAGACACTGTACATTGGCCAGTAGGATAGTAGGGAGAGGGGGTCGAAGTCCCCTGCGCTTCAGTCTGACCTGACGTCCTGCCTGCCGGCCATGTTTCTGGACACAATGGAGGCTTCCCCTTTATTTCCAGGTACTGGGTTGACTGTACCTGCTGTTTCTGCGGACCTGCGCTGGAACGGGGATTCCTTCACGGACGGCAGCTCCAGCCCCGTAACGAACGGGGGTTCCCTCAGAGTCAGCAGCTCCAGCTTAATTTTTCCTGGGATATCCAGCCCGTCGGCTCTGGAGGTCATCCCAGGGGTTCCAGGATCCTCAGTCGGGTCGGGAGTTTCACAGCCGGCGTGAGAAAACTTAAAGTCCGGGGCTTCCACAGCTGCGGGAGATCGCAAAATTGCCAGCGCTTTCAGCTGCCCAAGCAGCCTGTCTGAAACGGCACAGATTACTGCCGTTTCCCTGATGCAGGTAAGTTGTTGAGTGTTGTAGATGAGCCTTATAAGTTCTGGAGCTCCGCAAAAGTCGTTGCAGGCAGGCGCCATCTCAAGCGTCTGGACCTGATGGCATACCTGGTCGTGTTCTAAAAACATGTGCGGACCAACTGGCTGGAGTTTTTACGGACATTTTCAACCTGTCACTTCTGAGGTCTGAGGTTCCCACCTGCCTCAAAAGGGCATCAATAATACCGGTGCCCAAGAAGAGCAAGGTGACGTGCCTCAATGACTATCGACCTGTGCCACTAACGCCTGTGGTGATGAAGTGTTTCGAGAGGTTGATCTTGGCGCAAATCAACTCCTACCTCGACAAAAACCTGGACCCACTGCAGTTCGCTTACCGCCACAACAGATCAATGGTGGATGCAATCTCGCTGGCCCTCCACTCCGCTCTGGCCCACTTGGACAACAAAAACCCATATGTCAGGCTGTTATTCATTGACTACAGCTCGGCATTTAACACAATCATCCCTTCCAAGCTGGATACCAAACTCGCAGAACTGGGTCTCTGCGCTTCCCTCTGCAATTGGATCCTTGATTTCCTCATTCACAGGCCACAGTCTGTTCATATTGGTGGAAATGTGTCAGACTCGATAACAATCAGCACGGGAGCACCTCAAGGCTGCGTGCTCAGCCCCCTGCTGTACTCACTCTGTACTCATGACTGAGTAGTTGGTCATAGTGCGAACTCCATCATCAAGTTCGCTGACGACACCTCTGTTGTGGGACGTATCACTGATGGGGATGAGTCGGAGTACAGAAGGGAGAGTGAGCGACTGTCCATATGGTGCCAGCACAATAACCTGGCCCTCAACATCAGCAAAACCAAGGAACTGATTGTGGACTTTGGAAGGAATAGGATGGGGACCCACAGTCCTGTTTATATCAATGGGTCGATGGTTGAAAGGGTCAAGAGCTTCAAATTCCTGGGCGTGCACATTTGTGAAGATCTTTCCTGGTCCGAGAACACAGATGCAATTATTAAGAAAGCTCATCAGTGCCTCTACTTCCTGAGATGATTACGGAGAGTCGGTCTGTCAAGGAGGACTCTCTCTAACTCTACAGGTGCACAGTAGAGAGCTTGCTGATCGTTTGCATCGTGGCTTGGTTCAGCAATTTGAGTACCCTGGAGAGGAAAAGACTACAAAAAGTAGTAAACACTGCCCAGTCCATCATCGGCTCTGACCTTCCTTCCATCGAGGGGATCTACCATAGTCGCTGCCTCAAAAAGGCTGGCAGCATCATCAAGGACCCACACCACCCTGGCCACACACTCATCTCCCTGCTACCTTCGGGTAGAAGGTACAGGAGCCTGAGAACTGCAAAGACCTGGTTCAGGAATAGCTACTTCCCCACAGCCATCAGGCTATTAAACCTGGCTCGGACAAAACTCTGAACATTAACACCCCTCCATCTGTTATTTGCACTTTATTAATTTATTAATTAATATGTTTATTTATGTATATAATTGAAGTCAATGCCTACTATGTTCTGTTGTGCTATGCAAAGAAAGAATTTCATTGTCCTGTCAGGGACACATGACAATAAACTCTTTTGACTTTGACTTGACTTGATTTCAACTTAAGTGCTTCTGACTTAATTTCTACTTGTTTCTTCAAGGATATTGTTGATTTGATTTCAAAACCTTTTCAGTAAAATTCTTACAAAAGGTACTTCAGTCTATTTGAAACCCCTGTAGTATTGTAGACCCACAATGGGAAGCCCTCTGAACATGTCATGCCAGTACTTATTTCAAGAGGGCTAGAATACAAAAATAGGGATGTACTGCTGAGGCTCTAGAATGCACTGGTCAGGCCGCATTTGTAGTTTTGTGAGCTATTATGGGCACCATATCTGGGGAAGGACGTGTTGGCTCTGGAGAGGATCCAGAGGAGGTTAACAAGAATGACCCCAGGAGTGATTGGGTTAATGTATCATAAGGATGAGGAGGGACCTCTTTTAAACTTACTGAATAGTTAAAGGCTTAGGTAGAGTGGATGTGGAGAAGATGTTACCACTAATGTGAGAGTCTAGGACCGGAGTTTATAGCCTCAGATTTAAAGGAATTAAAGGAGATGAGGAGGAATTTATTAATCAGAGGATTTATTTGACACAGGAGGCTGTGAAGGCTGTGAATCTGTGGAATTGTTTGCCACAGGAGGCTGTGGAGGCTGTGAATGAATATTTTTAATGCAGAGATAGATAGATTCTTGATTAGTATGGGTATCAAGTGTTATGGGGTTATCGGGAGAAGGCAGGAGAATGGGATTAGGAGGAAGTGATCGATCAGCCATGATTGAATGGTGGAGTAGGCTTGATGGACCAAATGGCCTAATTCTCCTCCTATCCCTTATGACCTAATTACATGAATGAATGAATGGTTCAGAGGTTCAAAGGTTCAAAGGTTCAAAGGTTCTTTATTAGTCACATACACCAATTGGTGTAGTGAAATGCTTATTGCCATTGCAGCACATAAAAAAAGAATACACATAAAATTTTAAATCATAAAGAAATTTAAACATAAAATATATCCCCCCACAATGGTTCCCATTATGAGGGAAGGCATAAAGTCCAGTCCCCATCCCCATGTCCACCCATAGAAGGGCCTATTGAGGCCTCTGCAGTCGCCTTTACGGATGCCCGATGTTCAAGGCCGTTCTCGCCGGATGATGGTGCTCCGGCATCGGGAGAATCCTCTCAACGGCATGGGAAACCTGGAACGGCCGCTTCCTTACCAGAGAACGTGGCTTCCGAAGCCGACAAGCCGCGCTGGATGGAGTTCCACCACTGGCGATCCCGGCAAGAGATCCCAGGCTCCCGATGTTTAAGTCACGCTGCCGCCCGCGGCTGACCGCTCCACAGACCACAGCTTTGCAATGATCATCGATGGTCTCAGCATACAGGAGTTCCGGTGCTGCAACCCGGGCAAGGCATCGCTCGCTCTTCGATGGCGCTCCAGCACTGTGCCGCCGCCGAAGCCGAGGTTCTGGCCAGTCCCCTCAGGAAACACCGCTCCAGGCCCGCTGGTAGTCCGCGAGGACAGGTCGAAGGTGCTGCCTGGAGAAAAGCCGCCTCTCCGATCAGGTAGGGACCCTGAAAAGCAGTTTCCCCCTTCCTCCCCCACCCCACACATTAAAAAGACTAGAGCTCCAAAAAGCAAAAACTTAACTAACTAAAATTAAAACACGAGATGAAAAAACAGACGGCTGCAGGCTGGGCAGCCATACCCATACAGGACGGCGCCCCCCTTGAATTAATGAATGTTTATTGGCCAAGTATTCACATAAAAGGAATTTGCCGTGGTGCGCCGCCCACAAGTGACAACATGACATACTATGACAGTTAGGAATAACACATAAAACATTAAATATTAATAATAAAACATTATCGATTAAACATGTGAATGAAATAAAATACTAGAGCAAAAGGAGGCTACAGATTTTTGGTTATTGAGTAGAGCTACTAATCATGGAGAAAAGCTGTTTTAATGCCTTGTTGTGGCAGCTTTGACAGTCTGGAGTTGCCTTCCAGAGGGAAGTGGTTCAAAGAGTTCGTGGCCAGGGTGAGAGGGGTCAGGGATTATTTTACCCACTCGCTTCCTGGCCCTTGCAGCGTACAGTTCGCCAATGGAGGGAAGGTTGCAGCCAATAACCTTCTTAGCTAGCTGATCGGACGATTCGCTGCAGCCTCCGGATGCCGTGTTTGGTGGCTGATCCAAACCAGACCATGATAAAGAAGGTGAGGAAAGACTCTACAATGGCCATATAGGACTAGCATAATTCTGTTTTTCTAGTCAATGTTGGCTCATTTTAGAACAATCCAGTCAGTCCATTGCTTCCCTTTTGCTGTAATCATAAAATCTATTTTCTCTTAAGTGCCTATTTAATTTGACTTTGAAGCCGTAATTGACTGTATGAGTGGCAACAGAGTGACACAGATTGTGGAGCAACTGCCTCACAGCACCCAGGGACACTAATTCAATCCTGACCTTGAGTTTGAACTGTATGGAGTTTACATGTTCTGCCTGTGACAGTATGGGTTTCACCCACATCCCAAAGATGTGCAGCTTGATGGGTTAATTGGCTGGTTTAAATTGACCATTGTACATAGGTGAGTGGTACAATTTGGGAGGGGGGGGGGGGGGGGAAGAGAGAATTGCTGACAATATGGAGAGAATAAAGTTGGATTAGATTAGTGTAAAATTAGTGTAAATGGATAACTGATGATTAGTGTGGATTTGGCTGGCCAAAGGATCTGTTTCCATGCTTAATATGTTTCCATATCCTCTGGGTGGCACTTCAATGGCAGCCTCGCCTACAGTCTGTTTGTTCTTTTCGTCTTGTTTTGCGGGTTGGAAGATTGCAACCTTCACATGGTCCACCCTGTTTCAATAAACTCGACGTGCACAAACGGAAGATCAAATAGAACAAGTTGTCCTACAACCTTAGGCTGTGCACGCCACACGAAAGAAGAAGAAAAAGTCTTTTTTTGACAAAATGGGGATGAGACATTCAGGTCTTCAGGTCATACACTAGGATCACGTAGAAGTCATGTAAAAGCAACGGAAGGAGCGGAGGACTTCACAAACTTTTTCTCGCGTCAGTTATTTCCTGGTTCATCTCTGGAAGTTAGCTGTTCCCTCTTTGGCCATATTAACCCCAACACAACCCATGTGCTGGAGTGGAAGCAAGTTATCTTTAATCCCAACAGATACTCTAAGCAGCAGAATGCAGATGTAGTGTGTCCAATGCTCTGCTGAACTGGAGCTTGTGTTACAGTATTCAATAGGAAATTGCAATATGAGTTAACCATTGAGGAAACTAAATCTTGTAATAAATTCCAAGCTTTATTTTCAAACCCACATTCTTATCTTTTCAATGGCCGCCACTTCCATCTGTGCAACATTGCTCTCTCAAGCCACTCACCCATTCATAGGAAGGACTCTCTTCTGTACCTTTGCCTTTCTCTAACTTGAGCATTTCAATGTCCACCATGCCAAGTTGCAAACTCATACAGCTCATCCAAAGCAGCTAATGGTGTGCTATCACTTATCATGTCTACTCACCCTTGGGTTCAATGACGTACGATGGCATCCTGTTGCCCATTCCACTAGTTAAATTATTCATCAATCAATTGTACAATGTGATGGCAACAAATTTACCTAACCATTCGAGACATTGAAGAGTATAGAGTAAAGCTGGATATAAAGCTGGGAAATGGGATCTTCTTCTTTCGTATGGCATGCACAGCCTAACGTTGTTGGACAACTTGTTCTATTTGATCTTCCGTTTGTGCACGTCGAGTTGATTGCATTAGTTGAAACAGGGTGGACCACGTGAAGGTTGCAATCTTCCACCCCGAAAATGGGATTAATGTGGAAGAATGCCCTCTGGTCAGTACAGACAAGTTGGGCTGAATGGCCTGTTTCCATAATAGCATGATCCTATGACTTGATGATGCTTAATCTTATTTGCTAGCAAAAAGCAAATTATTCTACAGCTGCAAGATAAAACTAAATTATTATTTGTTAAATAAAGCTCAATATTTTCATTCAGTATAGTTCTCTGGAGTCCTAATTATACCTTTCATCTGAAACTGCAAGCATTACATGGTATTCTTGACAGCAATGCATGCATTTTTTATTCTCTGTGTATTGAAACTAATGACAAGGTCTGAGTAAAGAAACCTAAGGGCAGTAAGCTTTGTCTAGACCAAGAGCCAAATTTTGCATCATTTAAGTATGTGAAAAGAGTCAAATTAAATCTGATAGCAGAACTTTCAGGTAGAACTGTTTCTCTTAGAATCATCATTTGCAAGGTTCAGGATGCATAGTTTGCTTTACTAAAGAGCAAAGCTCATAAACACCCAGTGATGTATGATTTTATAATATATGTCAAATGGTTGGTGACTTGCTGTAATTCAGCATTCAAATGACAAAGCACTTAGAATGTTCCATATTTCAATTCTTTATATACTGTAACTATCCAAAGATGTGTAGGGAAGAACTGCAGATGCTGGCTTAAATCAAAGGTAAACACAAGGTGATGCTGGCTTAAAAATCAAAGGTAGACACAGGATGCTGGAATAATTCAGCGGGACAGGCAGCATCTCTGGAGAGAAGGAATGGGCGACATTTTGGGTCGAGACCCTTCTTCAGACTTCTTCAGTCTGAAGAAGTGTCTCGACACCAAACATCACCCATTCCTTCTCCCCAGAGATGCTGCCTGTCCCGCTGAGTTACTCCAGCATTTTTCTGAAGATTATGGATTGTATACATTGTCGTTCTGAGGGATTAAATAGGCTCCCTGGCCTATTTCTTGAGTGGTTGTAATAGATCTCTTTGAATGGGTTGTTTCCAAATGTAATCAATGAATCCATGTTTAGGCATCCAAACCCCTTTACTTTTACATAACAGCTGCATTACATTCCAGATAATCTATTTATTTGATGCAAATATATTCTACTAGACTAAGTGGCACCTGTTGGGTCCCAGCTTCACATGGGAGGGCTGTTCCCCCAATGCAATATTCCACCTCTCCACCAATTCAAATATTTGTGGGCAGTGGGGGTGTGGGGAGGGGGGGGGGCTTTCTGGAGCACTAGCATGGGTGTTGTGGGTCTAGTCATGTCAAGCACATTGAGTGCAGGGCCAACAATCCATTTCAAGTCAAGTCAATCAATTTCAAGTCAATTCAAGTCAAGTTAAATCAAGTCAATCCATTTCAAGTCAAGTCAAGTCAATCCATTTCAAGTCAAGTCAAGTCAATCCATTTCAATGGCAGGCCAGTCTGAAGAAGGGTTTTGCCCCGAAACGTTACCTATCTCCTTTGCTCTATAGATGCTGCTGCACCCGCTGAGTTTCTCCAGCATTTTGTGTACCCCCAACTCATTGCATTGTCATTTCATTTCCATTTTGCATTGCAGTTTCAAGCACATGGGAGGCCAAACAACTCATTGCATTGTCATTTTATTTCAATTTCACATTGCAGTTTCAAGCACAGGACAGGCCAAAAAACTCATTGCATTTTCATTAAAAGGAGTGTAAGGAGTCAAGTCAAACACACGTCAAAATAGGACACATATTTATTAAATCTACATGGAGCAAGTATCTGCAGTCATCACATCTCCGAGCTGCTGATATATATATATATATATATATCAAAATAAAATAAATCACTGCAATACGTTTTCATTCAGTCAGGGACTCAATTCTAATGAATTGGATCACAATATCTGCACAAGCGTGAAGCTGAGATGCCCAAATATGTCTGGCTTATAAATTGTAGATTGGCTATTTCATACCAGCCCAATATAGTGTTTGTTAGTAGTGACTCAGCCTGCTATGTGCTTCATATTATCAAGAGCCTGCTTAAGCTAATTTGCAATTAATAGCAGCTCGGAGATGTGATGACTGCAGATACTTGCTCCATGTAGATTTAATAAATATGTGTCCTATTTTGACGTGTGTTTGACTTGACTCCTTACACTAGGAACACATTCATTCCGCAGCAGCTGGTGGAGAAGTTGGGGTTATTGGGGGTTGATGCTGGCACATGTAACTGGGTCCTGAACTTTCTATCACAACGGCAGCAGACAGTCAGGGTGGTCAGTAGGACATCAAAAATCATAGCCGTGAGCACTGGCACACCCCAAGGCTGTGTCCTAAGCCCCCTGCTGTTTAGTCTGCTTACACATGACTGTACTGCTAGACTCAACAACAACTTCATCAACAAGTCGCTGATGACACAACAGTGGTGGGTCGCATCAGTGACAATGAAGATTTGGCGTACAGGATGGAAGTGGAGCTGCTCGCAGGATGGTGCAAATCCCACAACCTCATTCTCAACATGGGAAAAACAAAGGAGATGGTGGTTGACTTCAGGAGGGCGGGAAAACAACGCCATACACCTCTGCACATCGATGGAGCTGATGTGGAAAGGGTCAGCAGTGTGAAGTTCCTAGGACTCCACCTGTCAGATGACCTGATGTCCACGACCAACACCACAGCACTGGTCAAGAGAGCCCAGCAGCGACTACACCCTCTCCAAAGACTACGGAAAGCAGGTCTCCCCACTGCACACCTACAAACTTTTTATAGGTGGACAATCGAGAGCACATTAACCTATGGCATCACCTCCTGATTCGGGAGCTGCAAGGCGTACGAACGGCACCAACTGGACAGGATTGTGAAGACCGCCAGCAGGATTATTGGTGCTCCACTCCCTTTATTGCTGGACATATACAGGAAGAGATGTATTAGCAGAGCCATCTCCATCATCAAAGACCCATACCACCCACCACATCACATATTCTCCATCCTGCCATCTGGGAAGAGGTACAGGAGCATCAGCTGCAAAACCAGCAGGATGCTCCTCAGCTTCTTCCCGCAGGCAATTAGACTGATAAACGGACTTTGGCCCCTGCCAAAGTATCGTGCACCAAACACCAACCTAGACACACTGAAGCAGAGCCATTGTCGTGCCATGGCCGATCGGAACTCGTGATATATGTACTTTTATTCTCTATTTCTATTTATTTTTTACCACACACTGAATGGACACCGGTTGAGAAATGCTTTTTCGTTTTCCTCTGGGTATGCAAATACTCAGAAAAATGATAATAAAGATATACAATACAATACATTACATGGTGTCAGAAGTGGAATTGAGTTTGAGATGAATGTCTTTTGCAAGGTTTAGTACTTTTTTTAGATTGCCGTCATGTTCAGCCAGATCGCGTTCATAGATGAAAATATCATCCACAATGATAGCGCATGGGTGCTCTGCAAACAATTGTTCCATAGTGTGCTGGAAAACTTCACTGGCACAGTTGATGCCAAAGGGCATTCTCAGAAATTTGTATCTGCCAAAGGGGGTGCCGAACGTAGTGAGATTGGACGAGTCTGGGTCTAGTGGAATCTGCCAAAAAAAGCTTTTGGCATCCAGAACCGAGAATACTGATGCACTGCCTATCTCAGCAGCAACTTCTTCTGTCGTTCGCATTGGGTAATGCAGGTGTTTAATGGCTGTGTTAAGATCTCTGGGGTTGATGCAGATACGGATCTCATCCTTGTTTTTCATTGTTGCAACCACCATGGTGGAAACCCAGTCAGACGGGTCAGTGACTTCAGCAATAACACCCATGGAGACCATATGCTTGAGTTCAGTGTGTATTCGGTCATGCATGGCATGCGGAACACGATATGATACTCTGACCACAGGAGTAACTTTGGGATCGACAGCAATGTGGTATTTGATTGGCAATTTGCCAAGCTCATCATTAAACAGTTCTTTGTACTGAGAGATTAGCTGTTGTGTGCGCCCGTCTGCTTCAGAATTTGTAGACTGTGTGGCCATAGTAAACCAGGCCTAGATCGTGACATGCATTGATACCGAGTAAATAGAAATTAGAAACATAGAAATTAGGTGCAGGAGTAGGCATCAGCCCTTCGAGCCTGCACCGCCATTCAATATGAAATCATGGCTGATCATCCAACTCAGTATCCCGTACCTGCCTTCTCTCCATACCCTCTGATCCCCTTAGCCACAAGGGCCACATCCAACTCACTCTTAAATATAGCCCAATGAACTGGCCTCAACTACCCTCTGTTGGCAGAGAGTTCCAGAGACTCACCACTCTCTGTGTGAACAAAGTCTTTCTCATCTCGGTCTCTTAAAGGATTATTAAAGGTCTCGGTCTTAAAAAATTGTCTGAATCTCCCATAACAATATGAAATGGTAAGGTATGAGTCTGTTTGTTGATGGTGCACTTTTAATCAGCTTGTCCAAGTGGGTGCAGTACATCTCCCTCGTAAGCCCGAAGCGTTGTGGAGGCCCCGTCAATATGTTCAGCATTACGGATTTTTTTAAACTCTCTTAATGATATGATGTTGCATTTGACACCAGTATCTATCTTCATGATCAAAGGCCTGTTATTCACTAACATGATTACCTCAGGGTCAAGTTGCTTGTTAGACGAAGGGAGGAGAGTGTGGATGGCAGAACTGGTACCTGTACTCTCTGAATGTGGTGCAGGGGATTGCGAGTCAGGCTCTTGGAAGATGTTATCAGTAAACCTGAAGCAGGCGCAGGCTCGTCCTTGAAGCTGCAGGAGTCACACGGGAATGGCAGCAACGAGCAAAGTGATTTAATTTCTTGCAGAAATTACAGATTTTCCCATAGGCAGCACAGAATTGACAATCCATAGCATGGAAATAGTTGTAATTTTGACAATGAGCTGCAGACCTAGCATGGGGGTTGCGAGGAGAGAGGTCTGCAAGATTAACACTATGCAGCAAATGTTGACTGGAGGGCACAGTCAATATGGGGAAACGTTATTTCAGAAATATGACAGGCGTGTTCTGTTTGCTTTAGGGTTAAATCAGTGTTTCAAATAAGTTCGAAGTTTGCTGTCAAGCATGCCTCCCACAAGTTTATTCCAGGTGAGTTCATCCCGTAAATCCCGAAAGCGTCAGCATACAGCCATGCGCTTCAAACTGCTGATAAATTGTTCAATTGGTTCGTCGATTTGCTGTAAGCGAGTATAGAACTTGGTCCTTTCAATAATGTAGTTAAAGGGCAGGTCACACAGCTCTCTGAACTTTCTGATCAAAACTGCAGGGTTGTCGATTGTTTCAGCAAGCACTCTGACCTGACCATCATCTTCCAAAACAGCAGGAGCAAAAGTAAAGTTGTCAGTATGATTCATTGCTTCAGGTCCTGCCAAATTAAGCAGTACAGAGGCACACACCTCGGGGGGTCATTTAGATGAATGACGTGAACACTATGAGTGTAGTGACGCTCAAAAATACACCAGCATTCAGCAATGTCAGAATCAAAGATCAGAGGACTTGGACGGCGACACAAATTTGCCATGATTGAGATAAAAAATACACAAAATAATGTGATACAATGTAATGAGTCACTGCACATGGGCCAAAAATGTTTGCATGCCACCCATTAGATATGGCAATTTTGTGTAATTCTGCAAATGTGTTATTAATATTCCTCCCATATTGCTTAGCCACCGATGCTTCTTTTGTTTCTAGAAGGAAAGATGTAGATTGGCTATTTCATACTAGGCAATTATAGTGTTTTTTAGTAGTGACTCCGCCTACTATTTACTTCATATTATCAAGGGCCTGCATATGCAAGTTGAAAATGAATATCAGTTCAGAGATGTAATGACTGCAGATCCTTGCTGTATGTAGATTTAATAAATATGTGTTATATCTTGATGTGTGTTTGACTTGACTCATCACACATAACATTGGCACTTTTGTCCTGGAATTGGTGCTGAGTCCAATCATGATGCAGAAAGTCACTGAAGTGGCTTCTAAGCCCCGGTTTGTGTTTAACTCCTGCTTTGTCATGCATAAGTGTGTAAATAAAGAAATACTATCAACTGTAAATTCTCCACCTTTTCCCCAACTGAAAACATTGTCTACAAGGATGGAGAAAAATAGAGATATTTAGCATCATAATCATAATCATACTTTATTAGCCAAGTATGTTTTGCAACATACAAGGAATTTAATTTGCCATACAATCATACCAATAAAAAGCATCAGAACACACAAAATACATTTTAACATAAACATCCACCACAGTGACTCCTCCACATTCTTCACTGTGATGGAAGGTGAAAAAAAGTTCAATCTTTCCCTTCTTTGTCTGTTGCCGGCAGTGGGCCTCCTCGTAAGGGCGATCAAGCTCCTGCATCGGGGTGAAATCACAGCTCCTCATACTGAGCGATGTGTAACTAGCCCAGGTAGGGGCTAGTTGAACATCTTGTAGCTTTTGGTGCTTCCCGTCGTCGATCTCTTACCTGAGACTGCAAGCTCCTTGATGTTAATAGGCTGCGGTTGGAACGTCGATCCCAGGCAAGGAATCGGCTCCAATGGTAAGTCTTCGCCCCGCGGTGGGGCTCCAAGTCAGACCCAAGCAAAGCCTCCAGCCCCACAATGTAAGGCCGCAGAGCGACCGGAAACATCCTTAATTTTATTTTGTCTGTTTAATAATCCCTACCTGTGACAGATTTTAGATCAAACTGCCTGTTTCAGTCCATAAGCAAATTGTAGGAACAGCACCTCATATATTGCTTAGTTAACTTACAACCCAATGGTATGAGTATTGATTTCTACAATTTCAAGCAACCCTTGCATTCTCTCTCTCTTGTCCTGTCCCCACCCTGACGTCCTGCTAGTCACTGTTCATAACCCTTTATTATCACCTCTTCCACAGCCAACAATGGAGGAATGTGGGCTCATCTTTCCTTAGCTATCGGTGCCAGCTCTGATTTGTTCTGTAACTTTTCATATCTCTAGTTTTTACCTTCCCAGACTCTCAGTCTCAAGAAGGGTCGCAACCTGAAACGTCATCTATTCCTTTTCTCCAGACATGCTGTCTGACCCGCTGAGTTACGCCAGCATTTTGTGTCTGTTCCAGAAGTCTACTGTCCACCAAATGAATGAAGTGGTCTGCTCAATGTAACAAAGTAAATGGGCCTCAGAATTGGGAACTGACATTTATCTGCTTTTCCTTCCAGTGATTTAGAGGTGTTCTGTGGAGACAGCATTGGTGGTATTTTCCCAGTAGGTGCTCCAACACTCATCATGTTGGAGGCAGGTTTCACTTCTTCCTGGTCCACCATTGTTCTATGTCAGGTCTGCACTCCTGGTTTCTCAAATATCTTTTTTACTTAACCTATCAAGGACTATGTAGGCATAATAAAGATGGTGAAGAATTTCATCCTTAATATCTGGACTTTGCCAGAGGTGATTCCTGAGCTATAAGAAGTGGTCCATGTTGTATGGTTTAACCCGATGAAGTCCTCATGGAATTGGACTAGAATAACTTGCAGAGATCTCTCAGTTCTTAGGTCAAGAAATCCAGTTGCTGAATCTTTGCTTGATCTTTGCTAGTTTTAGTTCAGTTTAGAGACATGAAATGTCTCACAGCATTGAAATAGGCTCTTTAGCCCACCGAGTCAACACTGATCATTCATTCACACAAATTCCAGATTATCCCACTTTCTCATCCACTTCATACTCACCAGGGGCAATTTGCAGAAGCCAATTAACCTTCCAATTCACATATGTGAGAGAGTTTCAGCCTTGCAATAACAGTTATTCTTTCCCTGCAGGATACTCAACAATAAAAGTGGCTTTTATTGTTGTAAGTTTATTTTTGTTTCTGCACACTAACAACACCAAAGGATGTATGTTATATTGTCTCATGGAGAATCATTGCAAAAATGTCAATAAAAGCGATTGCACGTCAATTTTTACAGCCACCCACTGTGAAACTAACGGCTGTATTCTTCAGAGACAACTGTGTCTGATTACTGCAGGGAGGATACATGCAAAAAGTTTTTCTTCCCACCCTTTTTGGATCAAAACCATTTTTCATACATCCTACATAATTTTCATACATTATGGAAATATGCATTATAGCAGAACTACCTGCATAGTTAATATGTTTCCAATTGCTCTTAATTTTACTTCGGAGTCAGCCAGCAGCCACAGACTTGGTGCGGGAAGGCACCTTGGCTACTCCACGGGGGTGGAAAGCCACTAGGAAGTCTGTAAGGGCCCTGGAGTAGGTGGATGAGTTCCCTCCTCAGGGCAGTGTTACCGGCAGGCTGGCCCAGCTGGAGAGCCTTGTGGAGAGGTTACTCCAGCACGATACACTCCAGAGGAAGGATCTATCGGAGTCTGGGCTGTTTATTGTACCTGAGGCAGCAGCGCCTGTGACAGGGCTGCATGATATCTCCCTGTCTGATGAAGGGAGCGTACGAGGTCAGAGCTATGCTGACCCAGAGTACGGAGGCACAGTTGGGCTAGAGGGACCATTGTGTGGATTGGCCATAGCATCCAGATTTGCAGTCCCAGCCCTCACCGGGAGTATGGGAAAAGGAATACTTTTCTGAAGCATGTGTATTAGTTATTTAGGGATAATGTGCCTAATATTTCCTTTCAACTCAATTAATTTAATATTCTATTTGCGTTCTTACATACTTTATGGACATCTATCAGGCCATCTAATAGTCAAATTGACTTACAAATGTAGTGTTAACAAATGTAAATCATAAGACATAAATGTAAATTAGGGTAGCTAACGCAGCTGGAAAATTAGAGTTAAATACAGAGGAAATATCACACATCTGTTCTGTGTCGTAACATGCCACTGATATCAGTGAAAAAATATAAATATTAAAATTTACAAATCCTGTGAAATTTATATTATGCATGCAGACATTTTAATGAAGAGGATTTACATCTGACACAGTGGTATTTATGAAGGGCCTTGGCACAGGCTGTAAACCTAATAAAAACTAACCATGAGCTTCCAAATCAAATCACAAACCAGCACATTGCCTACCAATCAAAGTTCCATAATGAAAACTGCCTTATCTGGGGCAACAGTGTCACAACAAGAAAGCTGCTGCATCACAACACCAGTCGTCCAATGCTGATTCCCACTGACGGTTTGGAGTTGGTTTATTCTCTCGATGATCATGTACTTTCCCCTGGTTGTCCCAGACTCCCTCCATTTCCCAGAATATGTGGACTAATATGTGAATTAACCATTGTAACGTGCATCGTGATTGGGAGGGCTGGCAGCAAAGTGGAAGGAAGTCATCGAATAGTCATCGTGTTGGTGATTGGTACAATCTGGGGACAGAGGAGTTGAAGGGAAGTTGGGGAAAATAGAATATGATTAGTTTAATATTAGTATAAATTGGTGCCTAATGGGCAGAACAGGTTCAGTGGACTGTAAGATTTTTGTCCCCAATCTGTATGACTATGGCATATATTTTCCAAATATTAACTTGTGAAATGCATAGGTTAGTATCATACTAGCAGGATTGCTCCCCATATGTAGAGGAAGACAGAAATAGGACAATTATTTGTAATGGTGCAAAGACAGACATGTACACACGAAAGGGCCTGTCCCACTTGGGCGACCTACGCTGCGACTTTAGACGAGTTTGCCCTGGACTCAAACTCGCAGCATGGTCGACACGAGGTGGTCGTTTTAGGTGGCTGGAACTCTCCTTCATGCTCGAGGGAGGTTCCCGCCTACTCATGTCCTCAGCTAGGTCGCGGGAAAATTTTCAGGATATTGAAACATTTTCCGCGAGTAAAATTTGGTCGGCATGGGTCTTTTTCATTCGTAGTGCAATGGAGTGAGGTCGCTATTTACTTACAGGCAGTCGAGGGCAGCCGTAGGCCATCTCGTTCCCTGACCGGCCATTTTGATTGGCTTATTGGAGTTTTACGACCTAGGAAGACCTACCGGTAGGTAAAATCCCCGATAAACTTTATTATACTTCTTAAAAGTGTCTCCACTCCTTCCCCCCCCCTTCTCTCCCCTTCTCCTCCTTCGCTCTCCCTTCTCTCCCATCCACTCCGCGCTCACTAAAGGACGCAGTACTCTGTGGCCGCTGTATCCCTTCCTCTTCATCGCGCAGACAGTGCTCCTCTATTTTCCCTGGCCCCCACCTTCGCGATGTGTTTGCTTGTGTGTGTGCGGTCGGTAGATGCAGCTCGCTGTTCGGTCGATCCAGCTCGCGGTTTCAACGCGGCTGGTCGATCCAGCTCGAGACTTTCCAGGAGAGTGCCCTCGAGCTTGAAGGTCGAAGGCACTCTTCTGGACTGGCGGATTAGGTCGCCCAAATTCTCTTTTTCTGTTGGCTCATTATCTGCTGATCCATGTACCCACAATGTCAGCTGAATAATTGACAATGCAATGCATTCCTCCAGGTCTCTCTTCTGTAGTGAATCCTGTTTGTCATGAGATATATCAGTGGTCTGTGTATAGCTGAAGCTGTAATTGAGGTTGTAAAGCCAGGGAGCATAGACCCAGGGTATGACTGGAGGTAGTGACAAGCTGGAATTCAATATACAGTATCCATGGAGAATTGACCACTGTATATCCTTGCAACCAGAGTGTCTTCCCAGCAGCCTTATTGATGTCTGTTTTATTTATATTATCCATGGGAAATCTGTGCCCCAATCCCTCACAATGATAGAGGATAACCGACCAAAAATATGTGGTGACATTGTGAACTAGCTTTCTAACCGCAGGAGGATTATAGGTCACTTTGATTCGTTTTTTTTCTACATTTATCCTATGGATGACTTTATCATTAGGCAAGCCTACACATAATGGTGGAGGAAAGATAAAAAATGACTTTAAGGAGATTAAATGGTTAAGGACTTGGAGCGGAAAGGGTACTCACCATAGGTGGGTGGGGCTAGTTTACAAGGGCAGGAGACAAGAATTTTCCTAATTGTGATAAGTGATGACAGAACTACTGAGCACTCACCTGGTGACAAGCAACTGAATCAAAAAAGGAAAAAGCACAGTTAGCTATTCAATGAAAATTCAGTCGAGTGCAAATGTTTGGCTTCATGAATATTGCGAGCTTGCAAAGAGTACAAAGTGAGAATAAGAAAGACAAGAAATCCATTCTCGGTTGTAGGCACTGAATGAACAATATGGTAGGAATTGTTTAATGATTTCACTTTTAAAATTTGCTTCAATTAACTCAATGAAACCTTATTAAGCAGCTGATAATATTAAAGCAACTTCCATTTACTGAGCTGGGACAATAACTTGGGGAAAATTGGTGAATGAATCAATAATGTTTTAAAACTAATCATCTATAGGCCTTATGTGCTGGTCAGGAAATATGTGTCCTAATGGCAATCCGATGAAGATGGAATTGTAATTAATTTGGGCAAGTAATTAGGAATAGGAAGTAATTGCTTTAATGAAGCAATGAATTACCAGATCGTTTAAAAAATGCATGTCTTTTTCAGAAATTAATGTGCTGTTCTTTTTTCTTATTAAAACTATTTGGGATTCTGGACTCACTCTAACTTGACGTTTAAATGCTCTTTCAAATAAGTTATCGTATATCTCATTTTAACAACAAACAATAAACATAAAACCAGGCACATTTTAGGAACATTTACCATTGAACCTAGCCAGACCACGCCACTGACCGGAACGCCGCGGTACGCCTCACAGGCCTCCGAGGGACTGCAGAGAAGCCGGGCGACGATGGGGGCCTCAGCGGCGACGGAAGCCTTGGAGGCAACATGGGACTCGGCGGCCATGGGGACCATGGCGGCAATGGGAGCCTCGGCGGCAGAGTGCCCCTCGGCAGAAACAAGAGCCTTGTCGGCAAGGGGGCTTCGCGATCAACCTGCGAACAGCGGTCAATGAACGTGATGGGGGAGTGAAAGACAATGGGGGCCGGGCGTGGGGGAACCGCCGTGAAGAACAATGGAGGAATCGGTGTGGGGGACGGTGGGATAACAAAGGGGGGACCCGGTGTGGGGGAGGAGGGCACACAAGTTTTAGAATCCTCTGCCCAGGGGATATGTCTGTGTTTATTTGTTCGCTTGTTCTGGTTAAGGAGCTGTGCACCCAGCAGCCAGCCAAAAGTAGCTTGACTTTTTCTTTTTTTCTCACTTTAAATGTAATTTTAATTTCATGTGTTCATGCAACTTATTGTGTGTTGTGACTGTTGGCAGACCAATTTCCCTCCGGGGATGAATAAAGTTTTATCATATCGTATCGTATCCTATCGTATCGTACTAATTGGCTCTTAGTACTCTGCCTCATAATCTAATTTGGAACTGTGTGTGAGTTGGGAGAGCTATCCCATAGAATATTTAATAATTACCAAGACCATATTCCATGCATCATACACTTCTGCCAGCATCACAGAGCCCTGCTTTTAGCTCTGAATATATCCGGCTCAAGCAGTAGAACAAACTCACCAGAAGAAGCAACACAGAGGTTTGGGGTTAGGAAGGAGGGGTATTTGTGAAGTCTTATGGCATAGGTCAAATCTGAGCAAGAAAGTTGCCTACTTGATAACAATCTACTTCACTCTCTTAACAGAAAAATAAAATAAAACACCATGCTAGTCAATGTGCAGAAGATATTCTGAATGATGAATTTCAATATACAATGCATTCAGAAAATATTCAGACCCCTTCATTTTTTCCACATTTTGCTACGTTACAGCCGTATTTTAAAATGGATTAAATTAATTTTGTCATCATCAATCTACACACAATACTCCACAATGAAGAAGCAAAAACAGTTGTCTAGAAATTTTTGCAACATAATTAATAAAGAAATAACAGAAATATCATTTTTACATAAGTATTCAGATCCTTTGCTATGACACTCAAAATTGAGCTTAGGTTCATCCAGATTTCATGGATTATCCTAGAGATGTTTCGACAATTTGATTGCAGTTCACCAGTGGTACATTAAATTGATTGGACATGATTTGGAAAGGCACATACCTGTCATTATAAGGTCCCACAGTTGACAGTGCATGTCAGAGCAAAAAGATTGGAATTGTCCATAGACCTCCGAGACAGGATTGTGGCAAGACACAGATCTAGGGAAGGGTATAAAACAATTTTTGCAGCATTGCAGGTCCTGAAGAGCACAGTGGGCTCTGTCATTCTTAAATGGAAGAACTTTGGAACCATCCGGACTCTTCATAGAGCTTGCCTCCCGGCCAAACTGAGCAATCGGGGGAGAAGGACCTTGGTCAGGGAGCTGACCAAGAACCCGATGGACACTCTGACAGAGCTCCAGAGTTCCTTTGTGGAGATGAGAAAACCTTCCAGAAGGACAACTATATCTGCAGCACTCCACCAACCAGGCCTTTAAGGTAGAGTGGCCAGACAGAAGTCACTTCTCAGTAAAAGGCACATGACAGCCCATTTGGAATTTGCCAAAAGGCACCTAAAGGACTCTCAGACCATGAGGAACAAATTTCTCTCGTCTGAAGAAACCAAGATTGATCTCTTTGGCCTGAATGCGAAGCGTCATGTCTGGAGGAAACCAGGCACCGCTCATCACCTGGCTAATACCATACCTACAGTGAAGCATGATGGTGGCAGCATCATTCTGTGGGGATGTTTTTCATTGGCAGGAATGGGGAGACTAGTCAGGATCAAGGGAAAGATGAACGGAGCAAAGTACAGAGATATCCTTGATGAAAACCTGCCCCAGAGTGTTCTGGACCTCTGACCGGGGTGGAGATTCACCTTCCAACAGGACAACGACCCCAAGCACACAGCCAAGACTACGCAGGAGTGGCTTTGTGACAAGTCTGTCAAAGTCCTTGAGAGCTGTAGTCATAGCCCGGACAGGAACCCAATCGACCATTTCCGGAGGGACCTGAAAATAGCTGTGCATTGACGCTCCCCATCCAACCTGAAAGAGCTTGATGGGATTTGCAGAGAAGAATGAGAGAAAATTACCCAAATACAGGTGTGCGAAGCTTTTAGCAGAGAAACATAGTAACATAAAAAATAGGTGCAGGAGTAGGCCATTCGGCCCTTCGAGCCTGCACCGCCATTCAATATGATCATGGTTGATCATCCAACTCAGTATCCTGTACCCGCCTTCTCTCCATACCCCCTGATCCCATTATCCACAAGGGCCACATCTAACCTTCTTAAATATAGCCAATGAACTGGCATCAACTACCTTCTGTGGCAGAGAATTCCGGAGATTCACCACTCTCTGTGTGAAAAATGTTTTTGTCATTCTCGGTCCTACAACACTTCCCCCTTATTCTTAAACTGTGACCCCTTGTTCTGGACTTCCCCAAAATCAGGAACAATCTTCCTGCATCTAGCCTGTCCAACCCCTTAAGAATTTTGTATGTTTTTATAAGATCCCCCCTCAATCTTCTAAATTCTAGTGAGTACATGCCGAGTCCATCCAGTCTTTCTTCATATGAAAGTCCTGACATACCAGGAATCAGCCTGGTGAACCTTCTCAGTACTCCCTCTATGGCAATAATGTATTTCCTCAGATTTGGAGACCAAAACTGTATGCAATACTCCAGGTGTGGTCTCACCAAGACCCAGTACAACTGCAGTAGAACCTCCCTGCTCCTATCAAAGCCACCTTGCAGCCTCCTAGCATCCTCCTCACAGCTAACACTGCCCCCCAGCTTCGTTTCATCCGCAAACTTGTAGATGTTGCATTCAATTCCCTCGTCCAAATCATTAATATATATTGTAAATAGCTGCGGTCCCAGCACCGAGCCTTGTGTTACCCCATTACTCACTGCCTGCCACCCTTTTTAAAAAGTGGGGTTACATTAGCTACCATTCTATCCTCAGGATCTACTCCAGAATCTAAAGAATTTTCAAAAATTATCACTAATGCATCCACTATTTCTGGGGCTAATTCCTTAAGTGCACTGGGATGCAGCCTATCTGGCCCTGGGGATTTATCGGCCTTTTCCATTCAATTTACCTAACACCACTTTCCGGCTAACCTGGATTTCACTCAGTTCCATCTCATTTGAGTATTAAAGTAGTTATTCAATTAGTCTGCCATGTCCTTGTTCCCCATGATCAATTCACCCGTTTCTGACTTGCAAGGGACCTACATTTGTTTTAACTAATATTTTTCTCTTCACATATCTATAAAACCTTTTGCAGTCAGTTTTTATGTTCCTTGCCAGTTTCCTTTCATAATCTATTTTCAATTTCCTAATTATCCCTTTGTCCTCCTCTGCTGGACTCTGAATTTCTCCCAGTCCTCTGCTAGGCTGTGAGAAAAATTCAGAGTCCAGCAGAGGAGGACAAAGGGATTAATTAGGAAAGGGAAAATAGATTATGAAAGAAAACTGGCAGCGAACATAAAAACATGAAGCATCTTACCCAAGAAGAATTTAGGCTGTAATCTCTGCCAAATGTGCCTCAACAAAGTACTGAGTAAAGGGTCTGAATACTTATGTAAATGTGATATTTCAGTTATTTCTTTTTAATTATGTTGCAAAATTTTCTAAACACCTGCTTTCGCTTCTTCATTCTGGAGTATTGTGTGTAGATTGATGATAAAAAAAATAATTTAATCCATTTTGAATAAGGCTGTAACACAGCAAAATGTGGAAAAAGTGAAGGCATTTGAATATTTTCTGAATGCACTGTACAGTACAAGGGAGTGACATGAATATGAGAGTTCACTGAAAGGACCAACACAGCTATCATGGAATGAGTGGAGTCCTGTGCAACCACTATGATTCTATGAGTCCAAGAACAGAAATATGTAAAATGGAATTAGAGCAGAAAATGTTGGAAATAATCAGCATTGTGTTTCAGATGCTTCAGATCAAAGATAATTATTTAGAACTGGGAAAATTTAGAAAACAAGTATTTTTATAATGTGCAGAAAAATGGAAAGGATAAGGAAATAATGGGGTGAGTGAACAAGTAGAGACCTATAGAATGTCTGAAGAAGGGTTTCGGCCCGAAACGTTGCCTATCTCCTCGCTGCTTAGATGCCGTTGCACCCGCTGAGTTTCTCCATCTTTTTGTGTACCCCCTATAGAATGTAGCTTGGTGTTGATTAGCAGAGGAAGCTTAAAGTTTATTAATATGGTTAGCTGTCTGCAGGGGTAGCCAGTTTCTCATAGTGGCAAAGAGGATAATTATCTCTGTTCCTCTCTTGCGAAGACACTGAAGAAGCTGACACAATTCAACCAATAATTTTTATTAGAGCCCGTTCTATACATCTGGAATTAGTGCAAGCAGCAGTTTGGATGGTTTATGATTTACCATTAAATGATTGAGACCACTTTTCTTGCAAATGTTAATTTGGAAATTCAATAGCCAGCCATTTTATCCGCCCTGCAAATATAGAAGTAGCTAAAATAATTAAGACATAGAGCATAATTTACACCAACGTCAAGGAAGTAGGGAGGATTGCTAGCCTTGATGTTCACTCTGTTTCTTCCGCTACAGACAATGCTTGAGTTTTTGAGTGCTTCCAGCACTTTTTTGGTGTTTTGTTTCAGATTTCCAGGATCTGCAGTTTTATACTCATCAAATATGTAAAGTGTGTTCCACATAAAATATTAACATGTTTTTATTTTCCCACTCCTATAACCATATAACCATATAACAATTACAGCACGGAAACAGGCCCTCTCAGCCCTTCCAGTCCGTGCCGACCATTTGTTTTCCCCTAGTCCCATCTACCCGCACTCAGACCATACCCCTCCATTCCCTTCACGTCCATATACCTATCCACTTTACTCTTAAATGTTAAAATCGATAATGCTGACGTGTTTTCAGCATTTCTTGCCTGTATTTCTTAATGAGTTTCAATCTTTGTTTTTCTTTTTAAAAGATCTGTAAAGTCACCTCTACAATATTAAAGTGAATATCACCTCAGGGAGCACTGGTATGTCTGAGTACAAGTCGTTGTGTACAGTAATGTTTGGCAAGTCACTGTGAACTTAATACGGGGATTGCTTGGCAAGCAACACAAAATCACATAATTTCATGATATAATTGGTACAGGATGAAAGAAGACATTGCTGCGACCTTTGAAATTCTTCAGTAAAATGGTAATAAACTAAATCTAATTTATTTCCCTGAAAATGTGCAGTTCATGTGCACTCAGCACTTTCTCTACCTCCCAGTTTCTGATTGATGTTGGTGTAAATTGTGCTCTATGTCTTAATTCTTTCACCTGCATCTACATTTGCAGGGTAGGTAAAATGGCTGGCTCTTGGACTTTGCAGCAGATGTGAACCTTAATTACTTAATGATTAATCATAACCACCCTAATAGCTGCTTGAATTAATCCCAGATGTATGGAAAGAGCTCCAATTAAAAAAAACAAAAACATATTGGTGGAAAGGTGTCAGCTTCTGTGTACATTCATGCCAAACCAATAGCGTTATTCAACAAATGATAATCCTAGGTCATAAGTGATAGGAGCGGTATTAGGCCACTCGGCCCATCAAGTCCTCTCCACTATTCAATAATGGCTGAGCTACTTCTCTCTGTTAACCAAATTCTCTCTACCATTCTCTCTCTCTCTCATTCTCTCTCACTCTCTCACTCATTCGCTCACTAATTCTCTCACTCATTCTCTCACTCTTTCATTCTCACTCATTCTCTCTCTCTCTCCCTCTCGCTCTCTCTCCCGCTCTCCCACTGCCCATCTCTCAATGCCCTTGGAGAAAGCGGCTGATTGGACGGGAATTTTTGGGAAGCTGGTTGGTGATTGGACGCCACCCCCTTAGTGACAGCAGTTGATTAGCTGTTTTTTCCCCTCATTTCAAAATCGTACTGTTCCGATTTTTCACACTTTTTTAACTTAAAAATCGGAACAATACATAAAAACATAGAAAATAGGTGCAGGAGTAGGCCATTCGGCCCTTCGAGCCTGCATCGCCATTCAATATGATCATGGCTGATCATCCAACTCAGTATCCTGTACCCGCCTTCTCTCCATACCCCCTGATCCCCTTAGCAACAAGGGCCACATCTAATTCCCTCTTAAATATAGCCAATGAAGTGGCATCAGCTACCTTCTGTAGCAGAGAATTCCGGAGATTCACCACTCTCTGTGTGAAAAATGTTTTTCTCATCTCGGTCCTAAAAAATTTCCCCCTTATCCTTAAACTGTGACCCCTTGTTCTGGACTTCCACAACATCGGGAACAATCTTCCTGCATCAAGCCTGTCCAAACCCTTAAGAATTTTGAAAATATCTATAATATCCCCCCTCCATCTTCTAAATTCTAGCGAGTACAAGCCAAGTCTATCCAGTCTTTCTTCACATGAAAGTCCTGACATCCCAGGAATCAGTCTGGTGAACCTTCTCTGTATTCCCTCTATGGCAAAAATGTCTTGCCTCAGATTTGGAGACCAAAACTGTACGCAATACTCCAGGTGTGGTCTCACCAAGACCCTGCAAAACTGCAGTAGAACCTCCCTGCTCCTATACTTAAATCCTTTCGCTATGAATGCTAACATACCATTTGCTTTCTTCACTGCCTGCTGCACCTGCATGGCTACTTTCAATGACTGGTGTACCATGACACCCAGGTCTCGTAGCATCTTTTCCTAATCAGCCATCATTCAAATATTAGTCTACTTTCCTGTTTTTGCCACCAAAGTGGATAACCTCACATTTATTCAAATTATATTGCATCTGCCATGCATTTGCCCACTCACCCAGCCTATCCAAGTCATCTTGCAGCCACCTCGCATGCTCCTCACAGCTAACACTGCCCCCCAGCTTCGTGTCATCCACAAACTTGTAGATGTTGCATTCAATTCCCTCGACCAAATCATTAATATATATTGTAAATAGCTGGGGTCCCAGCATTGAGCCTTGTGGTATCCCACTAGTCACTGCCTGCCATTCTGAAAAGGACCCATTTACTCCTACACTTTGCTTCCTGTCTGGCAGCCAGTTCTCTATCCACATCAATACTGAACTCCCAATACCGTGTGCTTTAAGTTTGTATACTAATCTCTTATATGGGACCTTGTCGAAAGCCTTCTGAAAGTCCAGATATAACACATCCACTGGTTGTCCCTTATCCACTCTACTAGTTACATCCTCGAAAAATTCTATAAGATTCGTCAGACATGATTTATATTTTGTAAATCCATGCTGACCTTATCCAATGATTTCACCACTTTCCAAATGTGCTGCTATCCCATCTTAAATAACTGACTCTAGCAGTTTCCCCACTACCGATTTTAGACTAACTGGTCTGTAATTCCCCGTTTTCCCTCTCCCCCCCCCCCCCTTTTTTTAAATATGGGGTAACATTTGCTACCCTCCAATCCTCAGGAACTACTCCAGAATCTAAAGAGTTTTGAAAAATTATCACTAATGCACCCACTATATCTGGGGCTACTTCCTTAAGTACTCTGGGATGCAGCCTATCTGGCCCTGGGGATTTATCGGCCTTTAATCCATTCAATTTACCTAACACCACTTCCCGGTTAACCTGGATTTCACTCCGTTCCTCCATCTCAATTGACCCCCGGTCCCCTGCTATTTCCGGCAGATTACTTATGTCTTCCTTAGTGAAGACAGAACCAAAGTAGTTCTTCAATTGGTCTGCCATGTCCTTGTTCCCCATGATCAATTCACTCGTTTCTGATTGCAAGGGACCTACATTTGTTTTAACTAATCTTTTTCTCTTCACATATCTATAAAAATGTTGCAGTCAGATTTTATGTTCCCTGCCAATTTCCTTTCATAATCTATTTTCCCTTTCCTAAGTAAGCCCTTTGTCCTCCTCTGCTGGACTGAATTTCTCCCAGTCCTCTGGTAGACTGTTTTTTCTGGCTAATTTGTATGCTTCATCTTTTGTTTTGACACTATCCCTGATTTCCCTTGTTATCCACGGATGCACTACCTTCCTTGATTTAACCTTTTGCCAAACTGGGATGAACAATTGTTGTAGTCCATCCATGCAGTCTTTAAATGCCTTCCATTGCACATCCACCTTCAACACTTTAAGAATCAATTGCCAGTCTACCTTTTCCTATTCACCTCTCATACCCTCAAAGTTACCTTTCTTTAAGTTCAGAACCCTTGTTTCTGAATTAATTATGTCACTCTCCATCCTAATGAGGAACTCAACCATATTATAGTCACTCTTGCCCAAGGGGCCACGCACAACAAAACTGCGAACTAACCCTTCCTCATTACTCAATACCCAGTCTAGAATAGCCTGCTTTCTCGTTGGTTCCTTTACATGTTGGTTTAGAAAACTGTCCCGCATACATTCCAAGAAATCCACTTCCTCAGCACCCCTGCCAATTTGATTCACCCAATCTATATGTAGATTGAAGTCACCCATTATAACAGTTTTACCTTTGTTGCATGCATTTCTAATTTCCTATTTGATGCCATCCCCAACTCCACTACTAATGTTAGGTGGCCTGTACACAACTCCCACTAGCGTTTTCTGCCCCTTAGTGTTTCACAGCTCTACCCATATCGATTCCACATCCTCCAAGCTAATGTCCTTCCTTTCTATTGCGTTAATCTCCTCTCTAACCAGCTACCTCTAACAGCTACCTCTAACCAAGAGAGGCCCACAGGAGCCGTTGGAGGAAGTGAAGGAGGGGGAGGAGCGACACCCGACCGGTAGGTTTAAAATCGAGCGCGGGGCTTGTGTTTCCAGAGGCCCACAGGAGCCGTTGGAGGAAGTGAAGGAGGGGGAGGAGCGACACCCGACCGGTAGGTTTAAAATCTAGCGCGGGGCTTGTTTTTCCAGAGGCTTACCCAAATCCATAACGTTCCATTTGGAGAAGTGGGTTTTTTTTTGAAGAAGCCGCTGATTGGTGGAAGAGGACCCGAGGAAGCAGCTGATTGGGTGCAACCCCGGGTTTACTATTTTACATTTCTGCCTTCTGGGAGTGAGGGATTCTGGGAGTTAGGGATTCAGTATTTAGTAGTAAAGTTTAAAGGATAAGTTTTTGTGTTTTTTTTAGTAATTTGGGAGTAAGGTATGGCAGTAGAGATTGGCCCCGTGGTTTGTTCAGCCTGCAACATGTGGGAGATCAGGGAGATGGTCGGTGTCCCTGGTGACTACGTTTGCAGGAAGTGTGTCCAGCTGCAGCTCCTGGCAGACCGCATTGAACGATTGGACTGCGGCTGGATTCATACTGGAGCATCCACGATGCGGAGAAAGTCGTGGATAGCACGTACAGTGAGTTGGTCACACCGCAGGCAAAAGGTAGGAGGACAAGAAGGGAACGGGTGGCCAATAGCCAGCAAAGCAGTAGGCAGGTAGTGCAGGAGTCCCCTGCGGTCATCTCCCTCCTAAACAGGTATACCATTTTGGATACTGTTGAGGGAGATGGCTCATCAGGGGAATGCAGCAGCAACCAGGTTCATGGCACCATGGGTGGCTCTGCAGCACATGAGGGGGAAAAAAGAGGGGAAGGGCAATAGTAATAGGGGATTCAATTGTCAGGGGAATAGATAGGCGTTTCTGCGGCCGCAAACGAGACTCCAGGATGGTATGTTGCCTCCCTGGTGCAAAGGTCAGGGATGTCACTGAACGGCTGCAGAACATTCTGGAGGGGGAGGGTGAACAGCCAGTTGTCGTGGTGCATGTTGGCACCAACGATATAGGTAAAAAAAGGGATGAGGTCCTACAAGGTGAATTTAGGGAGCTAGGAGATAAACTTAAAAGTAGGACCTCAAAGGTAGTAATCTCCGGATTACTACCAGTACCACGGGCCAGTCAGAGTAGAAATAGGAGGATAATGCAAATGAATGCGTGGCTTGAAAAGTGGTGCAAGGGGGAGGGATTCAAATTTTTAGGGCACTGGGACCAGTTTCTGGGGGAGGTGGGACCGGTACAAACAGGACGGTTTGCACCTGGAATGGAATGGAATCAATGTTCTTGGGGGAGTGTTTGCTAGTGCTGTCGGGGAGGATTTAAACTAATGTGGCAGGGGGATGGGTACAAGAGCAGAGAGGCAGGAGGGTGTAAAATGAGGGTAGAAGCATTAGGTAGCAAGGTGAAAGGTAAAAGTGGCAGGCAGACAAAACCAGGGCAAAATCAAAAAGGGCCACTTTTCAGCAAAATTGTATAAGGGGTAAATGCGTTGTAAAGACAAGCCTGAAGGCTTTGTGTCTCAATGCAAGGAGTATTCGTAATAAGGTGGACGAGTTGAACGTGCAGATAGATATTAATGATTATGATATAGTTGGGATCACGGAGACATGGTTCCAGGGTGACGTAGGCTGGGAGCTGAACATCCAGGGATATTCAATATTCAGGAGGGATAGAGAGAAAGGAAAAGGAGGTGGGGTAGCGTTGCTGGTTAGAGAGGAGATTAAAGCAATGGAAAGGAAGGACATTAGCTTGGAGGATGTGGAATCGGTATGGGTAGAGCTACAAAACACTAAGGGGCAGAAAACGCTGGTGGGTGTTGTGTACAGGCCACCTAACAGTAGCAGAGAAGTTGGGGATGGTATCAAACGGGAAATTAGAAATGCGTGCGACAAAGGCAAAACAGTTATAATGGGTGACTTCAATCTACATATAGATTGGGTTAATCAAATTGGCAGGGGTGCTGAGGAAGAGGATTTTTTGGAATGTATGCGGGATAGTTATCTAAACATGTAGAGGAACCAACGAGAGAGCAGGCTATTTTAGACTGGGTTTTGAGTAATGAGGAAGGGGTAGTTAGCCGTCTTGTTGTACGTGCCCCCTTGGGCAAGAGTGACCATAATATGGTTGAGTTCTTCATTAGGATGGAGAGTGACATTGTTAATTCAGAAACAATGGTTCTGAACTTAAAGAAAGGTAACTTTGAGGGTATGAGACGTGAATTGGCCAAGATTGACTGGCAATTAATTCTAAAGGGTTGACGGTGGATATACAATGGAAGACATTTAAAGACTGCATGGATGAACTACAAAAATTGTTCATCCCAGTTTGGCAAAAGAATAAATCGGGGAAGGTAGTGCATCCGTGGATAACAAGGGAAATCAGGGATAGTATCAAAGCAAAGGATGATGCGTACAAAGTAGCCAGAAAAAGCAGCATACCAGAGGACTGGGAGAAATTCAGAGACCAGCAGAGGAGGACAAAGGGCTTAATTAGGAAAGGAAAAATAGATTATGAAAGAAAACTGGCAGGGAACATAAAAACTGACTGCAAAAGTTTATATAGATATGTGAAGAGAAAGAGGTTAGTTAAAACAAATGTAGGTCCCTTGCAGTCAGAAACAGGTGAGTTGATCATGGGGAACAAGGATATGGCGGACCAATTGAATAACTACTTTGGTTTCCGTCTTCACTAAGGAAGACATAAATAATCTGCCTGAAATAGCAGGGGACTGTGGGTCAAAGGAGGAATTGAGTGAAATCCAGGTCAGTCGGGAAGTGGTGTTGGGTAAATTGAATAGATTAAAGGCCGATAAATCCCCAGGGCCAGATAGGCTGCATCCCAGAGTACTTAAGGAAGTAGCTCAGGAAATAGTGGATGCATTAGTGATAATCTTTCAAAACTCTTTAGATTCTGGAGTAGTTCCTGAGGATTGGCGGGTAGCAAATGTAACCCCTCTTTTTAAGAAGGGAGGGAGAGAGAAAACGGGGAATTACAGACCAGTTAGTCTAACATCGGTAGTGGGGAAACTGCTAGAGTCAGTTATTAAAGATGGGATAGCAGCACATTTGGAAAGTGGTGAAATCATTGGACAAAGTCAGCATGGATTTACAAAAGGTAAATCATGTCTGACGAATCTTGTGGAATTTTTCGAGGATGTAACTAGTAGCGTGGATAAGGGAGAACCAGTGGATGTGGTATATCTGGACTTCCAGAAGGCTTTCGACAAGGTCCCACATAAGAGATTAGTATACAAACTTAAAGCATACGGTATTAGGGGTTCAGTATTGATGTGGATAGAGAACTGGCTGGCAAAACAGGAAGCAAAAGAGTAGGAGTAAACGGGTCCTTTTCACAATGGCAGGCAGTAACTAGTGGGGTTACCGCAGGGCTCAGTGCTGGGACCCAGCTATTTTACAATATATATTAATGATCTGGATGAGGGAATTGAAGGCAATATCTCCAAGTTTGCGGATGACACTAAGCTGGGGGGCAGTGTTCGCTGTGAGGAGGATGCTAGGAGACTGCAGAGTGACTTGGATAGGCTGGGTGAGTGGGCAAATGTTTGGCAGATGCAGTATAATGTGGATAAATGTGAGGTTATCCACTTTGGTGGCAAAAACAGGAAAGCGGACTATTATTTAAATGGTGGCCGATTGGGAAAAGGGGAGATGCAGCGAGACCTGGGTGTCATGGTACACCAGTCATTGAAAGTAGGCATGCAGGTGCAGCAGGCAGTGAAAAAAGCGAATGGTATGTTAGCTTTCATAGCAAAAGGATTTGAGTACAGGAGCAGGGAGGTTCTACTTCAGTTGTACAGGGTCTTGCTGAGACCACACCTGGAGTATTGCGTGCAGTTTTGGTCTCCAAATCTGAGGAAGGACATTATTGCCATAGAGGGAGTGCAGAGAAGGTTCACCAGACTGATTCCTGGGATGTCAGGACTGTCTTATGAAGAAAGACTGGATAGACTCGGTTTATACTCTCTGGGAATTTAGGAGATTAAGAGGGGATCTTATAGAAACTTACAAAATTCTTAAGGGGTTTGGACAGGCTAGATGCAGGAAGATTGTTCCCGATGTTGGGGAAGTCCAGGACAAGGGGTCACAGCTTAAGGATAAGGGGGAAATCCTTTAAGACCGAGATGAGAAAGACTTTCTTCACACAGAGAGTGGTGAGTCTCTGGAACTCTCTGCCACAGAGGGTAGTTGAGGCCAGTTCATTGGCTATATTTAAGAGTGAGTTGGATGTGGCCCTTGTGGCTAAGGGGATCAGAGGGTATGGAGAGAAGGCAGGTACGGGATACTGAGTTGGATGATCAGCCATGATCATATTGAATGGCGGTGCAGGCTCGAAGGGCTGAATGGCCTACTCCTGCACCTAATTTCTATGTTTCTATGTTTCTACGCTACCCCACCTACTTTTCCTTTCTGTCTATCCCTCCTGAATATTGAATATCCCTGAATGTTCAGCTCCCAGCCTTGGTCACCCTGGAGCTATGTCTCCGTGATCCCAACTATATCATAGTCATTAATAGCTATCTGCACATTCAACTCATCCACCTTTATTACAAATGCTCCTTGCATTGAGACACAACGCCTTCAGGCTTGTTTTACAACACTCTTATCCCTTATACAATTATGCGGAAAAGTGGCCCTTTTTGATTTTTGCCCTGGATTTGTCTGCCTGCCACTTTTACTTTTCACCTTGCTGCTATTGCTTCTACCCTCCTTTTACACCCTTCTGTCTCTCTGCTCACACATTTATGAAACCCACCACCTCTTATTCTCTGTTTATTATTTTTTTCTTCTTTCCCCCCTACATGTTGGGTCTGAATGCTTCCCTTTTCTGCCTCCTGCGTCACACACCGGCTAATAGCTTTCTCTAATTTGAGCCCCTCCGCCCAACCATTCTAGTTTAAAGGGTACACAAAAAGCTGGAGAAACTCAGCGGGTGCAGCAGCATCTAAGGAGCGAAGGAGATAGGCGACGTTTCGGGTCGAGACCCTTCTTCAGACTGGTCAGGGATCAGAGAAACGAGAGATATAGACGGTGATGTGGAGAGATAAGGAACAATGAGTGAAAGATATGCAAAAAAGTATCGTGATAAAGGGAACAAGCCATTGTAAGCTGTTTGTGGTGTGAAAATGAGAAGCTAGTGCGACTAGGGTGGGGGAGAGATAGAGATAGAGGGAATGCCAGGGACCGAGGGCTGAGGGAGAGGTGGAAGGGGAGGAGACAGCAAGGGTTAACAGAATTGAGAAAATTCAATATTCAAGCCCAAAGGATGCAGACTCCCCAAGCGGAATATGAGGTGCTGTTCCTCCAGCTTGCGGTGTTGCTCACTCTGGCCGTGGAGGAGGCCCAGGACCGAGAGGTCGGATGTGGAATGGGAGGGGGAGTTGAAGTGCTGAGCCACCGGGAGGTCGGGTTGGTTATTGCGGACCGAGCGGAGGTGTTCGGCGAAGCGATCGCCAAGCCTCCGCTTGGTCTCACCGATATAGATCATCTGGCATCTGGAGCAGCGGATGCAGTAGATGAGGTTGGAGGAGGTGCAGGTGAACCTCTGTCGGACCTGGAAGGACTGCTTGGGTCCCTGAAAGGAGTGGAGGGGGGGAGGTGAAGGGACAAGTGTTGCATTTCTTGCGGTTGCAAGGGAAAGTGCCCGGGGAAGGGGTAGAGTGGGAGGGGAGGGAAGAATGGACAAGGGAGTTGCGGAGGGAGCGGTCTTTGCGGAAGGCAGACAGGGGGGAGATGCGAAGATGTGGCGGGTGGAGGGGTCCACGTTGGAGGTGGCGAAACTGGCGGAGGACTATGTGTTGTATTTGCGGCTGGTGGGGTGAAAGGTGAGGACCAGGGGGACTCTGCCCTGTTTGCGAGTGGGGGAATGGGGAGAGAGGGCAGTGTTGCGGGGTATGGAGGAGACCCTGGTGCGAGCCTCATCAATAGTGGGGGAGGGGAATCCCCGTTCTCTGAAGAATGAGGCCATTTGTGATGACCTGGTGTGGAACACCTCATCCTGGGAGCAGATGCGGCGTAGACGGAGGAATTGGGATAGGGGATGGAGTCCTTACAGGAAGCAGGGTGGGAGGAAGAGTAGTCCAGGTAGCTGTGGGAGTCAGTAGGTTTGTAGTGGATGTCGGTCAGGAGCGTATCACCTGCAATAGAGATGGTGAGGTCAAGGAATGGTAGGGAAGTGTCGGAAATGGTCCAAGTGTATTTGAGTGCCGGATGGAAGTTGGTGGTGAAATGAATGAAGTCAGTCAGTTGTGTGTGGGTGCAGGAGTGACACCAAAGCAGTCGTCGATGTAACGGAGGTAGAGGTCGGGGATGGGGCCCTGGGGTACGCCGAGAACAAGGATTGTTCGACGTACCCAACAAAGAGGCAAGCGTAGCTGGGGCCCATGCGTGTCCCCATAGCTACGCCTTGTGTTTGGAGGAAATGGGAGGAATCAAAAGAGAAGTTATTGAGGGTGAGGACCAACTCTGCTAGGCGGAGGAGGGTGTCAGTGGACGGGTATGGGTTGCTCCTCTGGTCGAGGAAGAACCGGAGGGCTTTGAGACCGTCCTGGTGGGGGATGGAGGTGTAGAGTGACTGGACGTCCATGGTAAAGATGAGAGGATGGGGGCCTGGAGAATGGAATGCACGGAGCCGACGGAGAGTGTCTGAGGTGTCTTGAACATAGGTGGGGAGGGATTTAACAAAGGGGGATAGGATGGCGTCAAGGTATGTGGAAATGTGTTCGGTGGGGCACGAACAGGCAGAGACAATGGGTCTGCCAGGGCAGTCGGGTTTGTGAATTTTGGGGAGAAGGTAAAATCGGGCCGTGCGGGGCTGGGAAACGATGAGGTCGGAGGCTCGGTGGGGTAGGGAGCCCGAGCTGATGAAGTTGGTTTATGGTGCTCGAGATGGTGGCCTGGTGTTCGTCAGTGGGGTCATGGTCCAGGGGTAAGTAGGAGGAGGTGTCCGAGAGTTGGCGCGCGGCCTCCGCTTTGTAGAGATCGACGCGCCAGACTACCACGGCACCTCCCTTGTCGGCGGGTTTGATAACCCAGTCTGGGTTGTTACGGAGTGAGTCGATGGCAGTACGTTCAGGGCTGGAGAGATTGGAGTGAGACAGGGGGGTGGAGAAGTCGAGGCGGTTGATGTCCCGACGGCAGTTCTGGATAAATAGTTCTACAGCCGGAAGGCTACGAGGGGGGTTCCAATGTGGAGGCGGTCCGTGGGAGACAGGGAAAAGGGATCATCAGTGGGGGGCGAGGGCTTCTTCCCGTGGAAGAACGCTGTGAGGCGGAGGCGACGGTAGAAGAGCTCCAAGTCGTGGTGGGCGCGGAACTCATTGAGGTGGGGACGGAGGGGGACAAAGGTGAGACCTCTGCTGAGGACAGACCGTTCGATGTCGGAGAGGGGGAGGTCCGGGGGATGGTGAACACGCGGCAAGGATGGGGGTTGTGGCCGGAGGAAGGCAGGTGAAGTGGACTGAGGACGAAGCGTGGTGTGGTGGGGGGGGGTGGAGGGTGGTCAGGCAGTAGGGGGGTATGGGGGCTGTGGTGTGGGTGGGGAAAGAGCAGGGGTTACATGGTAGGGGGGGGATGGGGAAGACCCAGTGGAATAGCCACTAAGGTTACTGGGGCTGGGGAGACGGGCACTAGGACCCAGTGCCGTTAAAGACAGAGTGGTGGGGGGCGTTAGCAACGTGGAGGCTTCAGGCCCACTGCAGAGTCCAGTCTGCAGGTGAGGCGACGGCTGCGGGCTGCTGGAGGGCGGTGGAGAGTCGTGGGTCGGCGGACCCGAAGGTAGGAGTCCGCGGGCAGTGGAGTCGGGGTCGGCGGGTGATGCGTTGGAGGTCCCGGTGGGCGGGTGGTCGGTTCCGACCGGTGAGGCGGCGAAGATGAGTGGGGTGCGGTGCGGCGGCCGTGATCGGGTGGCCCCGGTCCGGCGGCGATGCAAGGTGAGGCGGGTGCGGTTGTGGGAATTCTAGTTTAAAGTCTCCCCAGTAGCCTTTGCAAATCTCCCTGCCAGGATATTGGTCCCCCTCGGGTTCAAGTGCAATCCGTCCTTTTTGTACAGGTCATACCTTCCCCAAAAGAGGTTCCAATGATCCAGAAGTTGGAATCCCTGCCCTCTGCACCGGTCCTTGAGCCACGCATTTATGCTCCACCTCGCTCCATTCCTACTCTCACTGTCGCGTGGCACAGGCAGTAATCCTGAGATTGTTACCTTTGCGGTCATTTTCCTTACCTCTCCTCCTAACTCCCTAAATTCTCCTTTCAGGACCTCTTCTCTTTTTCTACCTCTGTCATTGGTACCTATATGCACCACAACCTCAGGCTCCTCTCCCTCCCCTTTCAGGATATGTTGGACATGTTCAGACACATCCCAGACCCTCGCACCAGGGAGGCAAACTACCATCCGGTTCTCCTGACTGCGTCCACAGAATCACCTATCTGACCCCCTAACTTTTCCTTACCCTTCTGAGCAACAGGGCTGGTCTCTGTACCGGAGGCCCAGCCACTGTCACTACTCCCAGGTAGGCTGAGCCCCCCAACAGTACTCAAACAGGAGTACTTATTGCCAAGGTTTACAGTCACCGGGGTACTCTCTAGTCCCTGCCTCTGCCCCTTGCCTCTCCTAACCATGACCAACTTGTCTGCCTCCTGTGGTTTTGGAGTGATGACCTCTCTGTAACTCCTCTCTATGACCTCTTCACTCTCCCTGACCAGACAGAGGTCATCGAGCTGCTGCTCCAGGTTCCTAATACGTTCCCTTAGGCGCCCCATCTCGATGCACATGGCACAGATGTGGATGTCTGGAGGGCTATTAGACTCCATGACTTCCCACATCTGACATCGAGAACAGTAAACTGCCCTGGGCCTCATACACCCCCTTACCCAGGATACAATACAAAGCACAATACAATACAGTACAAAGTGCTGGAAGAAATCAGCAGGGATCTAACTCCTAATCAGCTGCTTCCTCTAGTCTGCTTTCACCAATCAGCGGCTTCCTCAAGCCCACTTGTTTTGAACTGTGAACTGCTAATGGAACGTTACAGATTTGGGTACTCTTCCCACTGCAAACGCTTCTGGGCTTCTGTGGAAACAAGCCCCGCGATCGAGTTTTAAACTTACAGCTCCGACGTCGCTCCTCCCACTGCAATCACTCCTGGGCCTCTGTCGATACGATAAAATTGGACTAGTTGGCAGGTATATAACCCCTGACACCCGTTCTAATCAATGGTGACATCAATTATGTCACCTGGCCATTGTGGTGTCTCTCCATTAACTTGCTGCAGAAGTAATTCTAAAGTTTCATTCTCTTCTCACTTGTTATACTTGCTTTTGTTCAAATATGTATCCGAGATAATCATTTTTAGAAGTGTTAGTTGAAGGTTAATTGATATATAAGAAAATGGAGAACTCTTGATCTCATCTGCAAATACTGCCCTGAAAACATGTACATTCATCGCAACCAACACAGTTTAATGCCCCATTTAAAAGGAGGTGCTCAAAGTTATTCACAAGGGATGGAAACCAGGCATCCCACAATTAGAACAAAATATGGATATGCGGAAGCCGATGGCAATAACATGAAAGCAATTATGACATATAGCTCTTCCATCAATATAGAACGGTAAATGTACTTTCAGGATGTATGATTCAGTTTCAGATTTATGCAAATATATCATATCTTATCCTTAACATCTCAGATGATCTGTCCTGGCACGGCACATTGATATAATCAAGAAGAAAACACGCCAGTGCCTTTACTTTCTACAAAGTTTGAAGAGATTTGGCATACCATAGAATACTCCAATTAATCTCTACAGTCGTGGCCTGGTATAGCAATTCCAATGTACAACAAAGCAAACGGAAGCAGAGAGTGGTGTCATCCATAGGTCCATCATGAGCACTTCCTCTCCCACCACCCAAAGTATCTACATGAGGCACTGCATCAAGAAAGTGGCATCTGTCATCAAGGAACACCATTGTCCAGCCCAAGTCCTCTTCCAGCTGCTATCTCTGACAGTAGTTACAGAAGCCTGGAGTCCCACATCCCCAAAATCAGGAACTCCTGCTTTCCTATAACTATCAGTCTATTGAACTGACCTGCATAATCCTAATCCTGCCTTGGCAATAAAACATTATGGACCATGTATTTCACTACCATGGATTTGTTTTCTAATTGTACTTTTTTGCACTAAGACCTCGTTTCTTTTTTGTACAGTCTTTTTTTTTTCACTGTCTTGAAATTACGAATCATTCAAATATAATTTACATCTAATTTATATTTTCATGTGTGTCTACGTCTAAATGTCGCTGCAAGAAATAATTTTCTTTATACCTGTACCTCACCATATTTTAAGTTATAGACTTTAGAAATAAAGCGTGAAAACAGGCCCTTCAGCCCATGCCGACCAACAATCACCCCTTACACTAGCACAATGCCACACACTGGGGGCATTTTCAGAAGCTAATTAGCCTAGAATGGGAGGAAATCAGAGCACTCAGATAAAATGCACGGACACCGGGAGAACGTACAAATTCCGTACCGGCAGCTCGCGTGGTCAGGAGCAACTCAACCACTGCACCACTGTGTCACGGCACCACTGTACTTGTGCATGTAATAAACTCAACTTGACTTGATTTATATCCATATTCCTGCCCTCGATATTCCCAATCCCGAGCATGACCGTGGGTTCCACTAGCACTCCAAGCCCACACTCCAGATCCTGGCTCCCACTGTACACCTATCCCACACACCAGACCCTCCTGCCGCTCACCTATCAACATTCTTGACCTTGGTGTCCATAACCCTGATCCTGATCTCACAGGTACATGGTTCCATGAAGGTAAATCAGTGGATAGCAAATGTTTTATCTACTCCATCTGTACTGCACTGAATTGCCAACATAGATTATGGTCACAAAGTCCAGTCAGTGGCGAACTGCCCATGCTTACTGCTGACGTCTGGAATAAATTTAAATTTTCCATGACTGATCCTTTCAGGGAGAATTTGCTGAAATCATTACTTTGATAGAAAGGCATTCTGCACCATAATATGTTGACCCAGTGTGGCAAAAAATGAAATCCACTGGAACCAAAAACGTTTGACAGCTAAACTAGCCACAGTGATGAAAGACTGATAAACATTTAAAAATGCTTAAAACATCCTGCAAAGTTCATCAAAATATTCAAAATTATTCTTATGCATATATAAACATAGGAAAATCAATAAACTAAATTAGAAAACATTGCAAAAACAAATGCAGATTAAAACACGTTAAATCTCTTTTGAATATTGGAGAATGAACAAGCATTTAGAAAGATTAAGTGTACGGTTACATTTCAAAATTATTGAAAGGTTTCTTAACAGTTGCATTAGTGAATAATTAATAATAGTCAGGACCTCTGCAGAAATCACAAAGTCACAGATAGTGGAATTGCCTTGAGTTCCTTTCAAGATATATTCCTACACATTTATTAACATTAAACTGGACTGGAATTTGCTGTGCAGTCCACCAACCAATGTCCTTCTGAAAAGCTTGCCCACCCTTCCTGGTTTTTGACAAGATACATATAATATTGAGGAGTACAGCACAGAATCAAGCTCTTTGGCCCATGATTTTCATGCTGACCATGATACCAATTTAAGCAGTACATCTACACATGATCTACGTATATCCCTCAATTCCTTGTCTGTTTGTATGTCTGTCCAAATTCTCTTTAAATGTTGCCAGCTTATCTGTATCCACCATGCCACGTAGTAGTGTACTCCAGGCTTCTACCACATTCTGTGTAAAAATTTGCCACCTAAATCTCATATAATCATTCCCCCACTCACCTCAAAGTGCCATCTTCTATTATTTGACATTTCTCTCCTGAGGGAGAAAAAGTTCTATCCACTCGGTCAATGCCTTTCATAATTTTCTATACTTCTATCAAGTCACGTCACCCCCTCAGCTTTCAATGGCTCATAGAAAGTTTCAAGTTTGTCCAACCTCTCCTGATAGCTGATACTCTCTAATCCAGGCAACATCTTGATACACCTCTTCAGCATTGTATCCAAAGTATACACATCTTTCCCGTAAAGTGGTGACCAGAACTGCACGTAGTGCTCCAAATAACACAAATTCAATGTTTTGTACAATTACAGAATGTCTGAAGAAGGGTCTCAACCTGAAACGTCGCCCTCTCCTATTCAGAGATGCTACCTGTCCCACTGAGTTACTCCAGCACGTTGTGTCTATCTACAAAATGACTTCCCAACCTTTATACCAACCAACGAAAGCAAGCATCATGTACATCTTCTTTACACCCTATCTATTGTCAGGGAGCTATGGAGCTGCACGCTAATATCCCTCTGTACATCAATGTTTCCAAGGCTGTCATTTTGCGTATACTTTCTTTTTACAATTTCACTCCGAAGGTACGACCCTCCATAGAAACATAGAAACATAGAAACATAGAAAATAGGTGCAGGAGTAGGCCATTCGGCCCATCTAGCCTGCACCGCCATTGAATATGATCATGGCTGATCATCCAATTCAGTATCCTGTAGCTGCCTTCTCTCCATACCCCCTGATCCCTTTAGCCACAAGGGCCACATCTAACTCCCTCTTATATATGGCCAATGAACTGGCCTCAACTACCTTCTGTGGCAGAGAATTGCACAGATTCACCACTCTCTGTGTGAACAATGTTTTTCTCATCTCGGTCCTTATCCTTAAATAGGTCTGGTTTGAATTTCATTTGCCATTTCTCTTCCCACATTTCCAATTGTTCTATATCTTGCTGAATTATTTGACAACCTTTCTCTCTATCCACAAAACTGTCAACATTTTTTGTCTAAATTATTTACAGAAAGCACAAGCAACAGAGGCCACAGCATTGATTCTTGAAGAACACTGCTGGTCTCAGACCATCAGTTGGACTAACATCCCTCCAAGGCTAGTCTTATATAGCCAAGGCAAATTTAAATCCAATCAACCAAGTCTCCATGGATCCAATGTGCTGTAATCTTCTGGAACAATCTCCCAAGAGGGACCTGGTTGAAAATCTTGCTAAATTCCATGTATATAACATCCACTACCAACTTCTGCAGGATTAATTAATTTTGTTCCAATTTCAGATCACACAAATGCATTA
Source organism: Okamejei kenojei (assembly GCA_035221665.1). NCBI lineage: Eukaryota > Metazoa > Chordata > Chondrichthyes > Rajiformes > Rajidae > Okamejei > Okamejei kenojei. Next base: position 108,008,758 of record CM069134.1, on the reverse strand, counting down.
AGGGCCTGTCCCACCAGCATGCGATTGCATGCGTCTAGCGCGACCAAACGTGGTCACTTGAGGCGTACGGCCGCGCGGGGCCGGTCCCACTTCGATCGGCGGAGGCATATGGAGTTGTGCGGAGTTGGTCCTGACATTGTCTGGGGCTCCAAAAATCTTGCACTGTCCGAAAATCCCGTGCGCCAACAGCCTGTCGACTGCAGGTGCATTGAGGGCGTATGCAGCGTCTCGATGGGCGTACGCAACGTCTTGATGTTGTACACAGCATCTTGATGCGTTACGCATCGTGTTGATGGTGTATGCCTAGTGCCTGGCGATTATGTCACCGCCAGGCACTATGTAAACATATCGATATTCAGTGTTCCATCAAGCCATAATGACATTAAATACTTTGTATTCCAACATCCATTCTATGTTGTCATTGATTTCACATGATGATACAATAGCGCCAAATAGCTTAGGCAAATATCACAGGATACTTTAACCTGATTGCACCCATGTGACTAACATATGCCACCACCATAGTGTATCAACTTGGAGTTGAGGTTGCAGATTATGCATATTTGCACAATAACCTTTAACCTATAGAATGCACCTAGTATTATAGGTCGTTGACACCAATAACTGAAAAATTGGTATCTCATGCAAAACGCATCCGACTCCGTAACTGGAGATGGCATTCGTAATTTCTCATCTTTGAGCACTAGAATCAGTTAGTACTTAATGAAGATTGCTGACCAAAATTACTGGAGCAATGCTGAATACTGCCACCATTGTGACTTTGGTAGCTTCAGCTGGTACTGGCATAGGTCTGTTAATAATGACCTATATGGTACTTGAGAGTTGTAAGTTCTGATAATGCAGAGGCCCAAATTGCACAGCTGAAACACAGCTATTATATTGCCAATTACACTTGATGAATAGAAGGCTGCTTCAAAGCAACAAGGTTGTTACAGGCTTCTGTTAATTCCAATCTCTTGCCCCAGGGCAGAGTCACTGTTAAGTTGATAGTTAAAGGTAAATCCCAATAATCAATAGTTCTGATTGGTATCAAATTTAACTAGGTGGATGAGGAACCCCAATTTCTCAATATAGTTTGCGGCTGCAACAGTTAATTTTAGTAAAATACAGCATTTAAAACATCATCCAGATAGGCGATAGCAAATGTTCTTGAGCTCTGAGTAGCCCAAGCACTGGTTTTAGTAATTTGGTAAATAACCTGGGTGCTGAATTTAGCCCCATTTTGCAATGCTTTAACTGATTATCATTGCCCCATCCAGATGATAGTATTTCAATATCTCCGGTGATCTTTTTTTTTTTTGTGTGGTGTGGGGGTGTTTGGGTGTTTTTTTTTTTCCTGTGAATGGGAACTGAATAGCATGCATCTTTGAGATCGATGCTTGCCATAAAGATCCTATGGAAATGAATTGTTAGACAGTATCAAAGTTTCCTATTCTGAAAATCTATACTGCACATACGAGTTAAATCTGGATGAAGTGACATCCTCCATCTTTCACCCTGTCTTGAAAGGCAATACTGGCCATAATACTGGGCCTGCCTCGAAAGACAACTCTGGCCCCAATTCCAAGCTTGCTTGGAACCTTTGTATGTTGTGCAAGATAAATTAATCACAAGTTATCATCAGTTTTTTAAAACAGATCTGAAACTCATGTTATCATTGTCACTTGTACAAATAAAAACCAAGTGTAAATATTACCAACTTGTAAATGGCCCACAACCCCATGTTTCGGTAGAACCAGACCCAACTACCTCTATGGCTACCGGTGGTCTTATGGTAAGCCCAAAGGCACCTGATGCGGGTTCTTTTTCCATCCTTGATTGGAATGTAGGACTGATAGTCTGATGCTCTGCCTGCAGCCCGTTTGTTTTTCCATCTTTTTTTAATTTTTAGTCAGATTAAAGTTTGTTTTCAGGGGAGGTGGGCATATAACTTTTATATGTGGGGGAGGGGGGCAGGGTAAGGGGGAAACTAACTCCCAGTCGTTTCCTGGCGGGGACGTGACTATTTCTCCGAGTCGCGTACTCGCCCCCTACCTCGTGGCCTACCACCTGGATCGGAGCGGCCTTCCTGCCGCGGACCAAGAACCGGACCAGTGTGAGAACAGCAACGGTGCAGCGCTGGATTCACCGCGGTGCGGGCGAGGCATACCTGGGTCGTCGATTGGAGCTCCGGAGTCTTGGGCCGCTTCACACAGAGAGTGGTGAATCTGTGGAATTCTTTGCACAGAACGTAGTTGAGGCCAGTTCGTTGGCCATATTTAAGAGGGAGTTGGATGTGGCCCTTGTGGCTGAAGGGATCAGGGGGCATGGAGAGAAGGCAGGTACAGGATACTGAGTTGGATGATCAGCCATGATCATATTGAAAGGCGGTGCAGGCTCGAAGGGCCGAATGGCCTGCTCCTGCATCTAATTTCTATGTTTCTATGTTTCTATGTTTCTCCAACATCATGGAGCTCAGGTTTGGAGAGCTTCCAACGCGGATGGCACTGAACAGCTCCGTGGAGTCCTGGGGCCGTTGCCGAGGGCCGCCAGCATTGCATCTCCACCTGGCGCGCCTTGCGGACTTTGGGAGCCATGGAATCCGGTAGGAGAGGGCTGACCCGGGGTCCTGGCCGCTGAGGACATCCCCCAGCCCCGACGTCGGACTTACATCACCCCGGCGAGGGGGCCTGAACATCCGACCGCACATAGCAGCGACTGCGGAGGGTTCGGGGAGGCCCCGGCCACGGGTGAACTGTGGGGAACATCTGAGGAAGAGACTGACTTTGGTGCCTTCCCTCACAGTGGGAAACTTTGATCTTGTTGTGTGGGAATGTTTTTATGTTGAATTCTATCTACTCTATGTGTGCTTTAATTTTAACTGTATGGCTGTATGGTGATTTTACTTCGGAGTCACATGATTGACTACGTGAACAAGCCCCGCCAAGGCGCATGCGCATCATTACGTCTGACGCATGGCGCACAGACAGGCTGGAGAGCACAGCTCCAGCAGCGGTAAGTAGGAACTTCGCAGGTGAGTTTAAAACTTTTTTTTGTTTTTTTGTTGAATATTTTTTATTATAGAAACATATTTATGAAAATTACAATATTTTACATAAACGAAAATACATCATTAAATACTTTCATAATATTAATAATATTAATATGAAACACAGCTATTATATTGCCAATTACACTTGATGAATAGAAAGCTGCTTCAAAGCAACGAGGTTGTTACAGGCTTCTGTTAATTCCAATCTCTTGCCCCAGGGCAGAATCACTGTTAAGTTGATAGTTAAAGGTAAATCCCAATAATCAATAGTTCTGATTGGTATCAAATTTAACTAGATGGATGAGGAACCCCAATTTCTCAATATAGTTTGCGGCTGCAACAGTTAATTTTAGTAAAACACAGCATTTAAAACATCATCCAGATAGGCGATAGCAAATGTTCTTGAGCTCTGAGTAGCCCAAGCACTGGTTTTAGTAATTTGGTAAATAACCTGGGTGCTGAATTTAGCACATTTTGCAACGCTTTAACTGTTATCATTGCCCCATCCAGATATATTGCAAATATCTCCGGTGATCCCTGTTAATGGGAACTGAATAGCATGCATCTTTGAGATCGATATTAATATTATTACTAATATTGAAATTTAGGACTATATGCTTCTATACACTTTTTAAATTATTTTTTATAAAGTAAGAAAAGATAGAGATAAATAATGAAGAAAATATGAAAGCGAATGGAGTATTAATCATTATTCTGTCATTGGAGATATAGGCATGATTTATTATATTTCTTTCTTCATCCATTCTAATATTCAGGCCTCAGTCAAGCCCTCGTACCGAGCCATTATGACTCTGTAAATATTCAATGTATGGAGACCATATCCCTCTGAAGAGATCTAACCTGTCCATTAGGACAAGCCTCAATCTCTCCAGATGGAGAGTCTCCAACATTTCTGTATTCCACATTTTGATTGTAGGGCCTTTCCAAAATTTTAATATCAATTTTTTCCCAATTATTGACCCATAATCAATAAAAAATCTTTGGTTTGTTGTTACTATTTGTTCTGTTTCCAGTATTCCTAGTATTATTAGCTTTGAATGTTAACTGCCCAATAATAAAACATAAAATTTGGTAGAGCTAGACCTCCATTTATTTTTGATTTACATAAATGTTTTTTGTTTATTCTATGGCACTTATAATCCCAAATGAAGTAAGTGACTAAGGAGTCCACCTTTTTAAAGAAATTTTTAGGGAAATATATCGGGATTGATTGGAAAAGGTATAATAATTGTGGAAGAAAACCATTTTTATTATATTAATTTTGCCTATCATCGAAATAGGTAAAGTTTTCCAATATATAATATTCTTATTTAATTTGTTAAATAATAGTGGGAAATTAGCTTTAAATAAGGAGTCAAATCTTTTTGTTACGAAGATTCCAAGATATTTAAATTTTTCATTTGTTATCTTAAAAGGGAATTGATGTAATATATGTAAATTGTTTACCGTTATTGGCATAAGTTCACTTTTATTCCAGTTAATACTATCTCCAAAATAGGATCCAAATTCAGTTATTAATTTTAACAAATTACGAATACTAGTTTCTGGTTTTGTGATGTAAAATAGCACATCATCCGCATATAAAGACATTTTATTTTTAGTGTCTCTAGTATCGTATCCATAAATTCCGGATGTGATCTCATCCTCAGAGCTAACGGTTTATTGCCAAATGCAAACAATAAAGGGGATAAAGGACAACCTTGTCTACAACCTCGAGATAAATTGAATTTAGTGATAACATTGATTTGTTATTATTCTAGCTGTCGTGATTTGTATATAGCAATTTGATCCAGTTAATAAACTTTTCTCCCTTTTTAAAAGCTTCCATAACCGAGAACAAGTAAGGCCATTCCACTTGATCAAAGGCTTGCTCTGCATCTAACGAAATAACTACTAGATCTTTATTTATATCTCTTTTCGAGTATATAATATTGAATAACCGTCTCAAATATACGAAGAGTATCGTTTTGGTATAAATCCTGTTTGATCAGGGTGAACTAATTTATTAATGACTAAACTTAACCATGTGCTAATATTTTAGTTAATATCTTTTGATCGGTATTTAGGGAGAGCTATTGCTCTAAATGACCCTGGTTCATCCAAGTCTTTGTTTATTTTAGGTATAAAGTGTTATAGTAGATTCATTTAATGTTTCTGGTAGTTTTTGCTGTATATATATATGTTCATATAGTAAATTTCAAACATGACACCATCTGATCATAAAATATTTTATAAAATTCCGAGCCAATGCCGTGTGGGTCCCAGTGTTTACCCTTTTTTAGTGATCTGATAGATTCTTGGATTTCTTTTATCGTAATATCAGCATTCAGTAACTCTATATTTGTGAATCCAATCCTTTCAAGTTACATTTTTTTTTAAATGCTTCAATTCTATTTTATTATCTATTGTTTTCGCAGTGTATACGTTTTTTATAATATGCATAAATTTCATTAATATCTTTAGGCTGTTGTTAACCAATTCGCCTTTATGTGATTTAATCCTATGGATTATTTTTTCAGCTTCCATTTTCCTTAGTTGACGAGCCAGTAATTTTTGAGGTTTATCACCGAATTCAAACTGTAATTGTTTAGCTATGTTGATAAAGTTTAACGACTTGGTTTGTAAATATTTTATTCAATTTATATTTCAATGCTGCAATTTTATTATGTAATATAGTAGTTGGATTCATTGCATCTGTATATCTAATTGTTTAACTCCTTTTCCAAATCTTGCTGCTCCTTACGATTCTTTTTATTATAAAATGCTTGAGAGGAAATCATGATTCCCCGGAGGTATGCTTTAAATGTTTTTCCCATAATAAGGAACAGGATATTTCCGGTTTATCATTTATTTCGAAAAAAATCTTAACTTGTTTTGTGATATATTCCTGGGTAATTTTATTTTCTAATATTTGTGGGTTAAATCTCCACTGTTCTGATTTTTTGTAGTTTACCATTTATTTTGATCTTGAATGTTAATGGTGCATGATCTGAAATTAATGATATTATGATAATTGGATTTATAAGTAAGTGAAATAAGTCTAGCTCCACCAAAAATAATCTATTCTTGAGTAAGTTTTATGTACTGACGAGTAAAAAGAGTATTCTCGTCCAGTAGGGGTTTTCAATTCTCCAAACATCTTGATATTAGTAGTTTCCATATATGCAGTTTTAATAAATCACTAGAATGTGATTTTCCTTTGCCTTGTAGATCTATCTAAGTATGGATCTAGTGTACAATTAAAGTCACCTCCAATTCTTAGGTTATGTTGTGTTAATTCCGGAATATTTATTAAATTTACCTTCTTAAAAAACAATGGGCTATCGAAATTTGGGCCATATACATTAACAAAAATCATTTTTTGTGTATTTAATTCTCCTATGACGAATATATCTTCCATCTTTATCAGTTATAGTTGATGTATGTTTAAATAAAATACCTTTACGAAATAAATATTGCTACGCCTCTTGATTTATGTGTAAAAGAAGAGTGATACATTTTATCTATCCATTTAGCTTTCAATCTATGTTCAGCATCTTTTTTTAGATGTGTTTCTTGAATAAAAATCACATCAGCTTTGTTTGCCTTTAAATGTGCAAAAACTTTTCCTCTCTTAATCGGTTCATTAATACCTTTAACGTTCCAACTACAAAACGTCATTCCCTATATTTATTTTTGGGTCTTGCATCTTTTGACTATGGAGGTCTGCAATAGAGTTTATGGTTCAGCACATCAGACCCAACCTTACACCCGAACATCGAATAGATGAATTTTAAGTCTCGTACATGTCTCTCACGTATATATCTCCATTGATCCAAATATATAATCCATTCAAATTAAAAGAAAAAAAAAAAAAAAAGGGGGGGGAAAAAAAAAGAAAAAAAAAACCCCATAATAGATTATATGTGAGAAAAGAACAAAGGATTAGATTAAGAGGTTAGTAATGTGCAAAAAGAGAAGAACAACTATATCTAGAGTTGTTGCAGTTAGTGCTAGCCATACTAGCATGGCTAACCATCTACCGACTTCTGTCGTTGATGTTGGTAACTTAACCAGCTCCCAAGTTTTTGGAATTATTATTCCATAAAAATATTTTACCGGGGGTGTAGTATTAGAGAAAAAAAAGGAAAGGGAAAAAAGAGGGATAAAAATAGAAACTTATTTAGTAAAGGCATATTTAAATAACAATTAAAGGTTAGAAATACAATTATTTAAAACTTATTTAAACATCTAATTATTATAAACAATTATAAAGGTATAGACATACAATTATTTAAGACTTATTTAAACATCTAATTATTATAAACATGAGGAACAAAAAAAAAGAAAAGATATCAAAGTACATATTTAGAACTTAATTAAAAATCTATCAATTTTAAACGAACGAAAGAACAAAATAAAGATTTATTTAGTAAAGGCAATTTAACTTATAACAATTAAAGGTATAGAAATACAATTATTTGAGACTTATTTAAACATCTAATTATTATAAACAATTATAAAGGTATAGACATACAATTATTTAAGACTTAATTTAAACATCTAATTATTATAAACATGAGGAACAAAAAAAAAGAAAAGATATCAAAGTACATATTTAGAACTTAATTAAAAAATCTATCATTTTAAAACCGAAAGAACAAAATAAAGATTTTATTTAGTAAAGGCATATTTAACTTATAACAATTAAAGGTATAGAAATACAATTATTTGAGACTATTTAAACATCTAATTATTATAAACAAATTATAAAAGGTTTAGAGATACAATTATTTAAGACTTATTTAAACATCTAATTATTATAAACACGAGGAACAAAAAAAAGGAAAGATATCAAAGTACATATTTAGAACTTAATTAAAAATCTATCAATTTTAAACAGAAAGAACACAAAAAAGGATAAAAAGAGAAAAGAAAAAAATCCAATCAATCCTAGAAAAAAAAACCCAGAAATTAAGAATGAAAATAAAAAAATTGCTGACAAAAAAGAAAAATCTCCAAAAGAAATCAATCCCTAATTTTAACTCTATTCATTCCAACATAGAAAATCATTAATTATTAGTAATAGTAATTAATATTAATTAGTAAAAATAGTGTTAGTAGAAATACCGCATTGTGTCTGTAATGTGTATTAGTTATTTATATTAGTAGTTTAATGATATTAATTATTAGTATCCAAGTAAAGTTTTCCGATCCACTTCTTTCTCTGACTTCCATCCAACGTTGCCCAGTTCAGTCCAGTCCTGCATTGTTTTGTGGAGTCTTGCGAAGTCTTGGAGATACTTGGGGCTTTCTTAAGAGTCAATATATTTGAAAGTAGCTGCTTCTCAGGTCTGGATCTGACGCGCAAAGACCATTGCTGCTTCTGGGTTGGAAAAGAAATGCTCATCGTTATTGAAGGTAACTCTTAGAGTAGCTGGATAATTCAGACCGTATTTCAAATGTGGCACTCCTCTCATAAGACTCTTAGCCTCGTTGAATGCTTTCCGTTTCCTGGAAACTTCTGCAGGATAATCTCGGTAGATACTGACCTGTGACCTTCAAATTCCCAGGTTTCTATTTCTCGAGGATCTCCGCATTATCTCGTCCAAGACAAAGTCGTATTGTAGCTTTATAATCATTTGTCTTGGAGGGGCATTTGCTCTTGTCTGACGTCTTCTGACTCTGTGAGCACGGGCTAATAAAGGCTTTTGTTCCAGAGATAAGACTTGTTGTAATAAGTTCGCAGTAAATTCTCGAGGATCTTCATCTTTCTCTCGTCCTTCAGGAATACCTGCAATTCTTAGGTTTTGTCTTCTCTGGCGACCTTCTAGCTCAGTACATTTCTCAGATATTTTAATCAGTAAGTTTGTTAGACATTCGTTTTCTATAATCAACTTAGCTGTAGTCGTAGCACTGGTAGCAGGTAGTTCTTCAAGGCCTTTTATACCGACCGTCTGTTATTCCAGTACCTCTTCCATAGGCTTCAGCCTTTTTTCAAAGTCATTTTTGACCTTTTCAATTTTATTATCCATCTCCTTTCTCATTTCGTTCATCATTTCTGTAATTTCTTTCTTCAGATCTGTCGATATTTTCTTGGTCTTATTATTAATATTTGAATTTGTTTCCTGTTGGAATTCTTTCATTTGAGTATTCATCTGGTTTTATTTGCGTATTCATCTGGTTTATTTCGTCCTTTAAGCCAGCAATTTCGCGAGAAATGAAACTTTTCAATTCTTCACTTTCCGCTTTTTTCCCTGTTCTTTTCGATACATCTTCCTGGGATGAGGCCCTACTTGAGTCCGAGGCTTCAGTTGGGCCTTCTGCCAGTTTCTGCCGGGTTGGTCGACTTTTCTGTTTATCGGTAGGGCTGCGTGTTGTAGCCATAACTAGTCGCGCGCCTGATGACGTCACTCACAACAATCGGTGCAGAAACGGCAGGCAGCAAGCAGCAGGCAGCAGGTAGGTCCATTAATCCCCCGTTTTTTCCCGTTGTCCTCTAGCCCTCCATAGCGCCATCGGAAGTCCTACTTAGTCGCGGTAAAACTTTTTACCGCGACTATTTAAGCAGTAGTCTGGCTCGGTAGTCAGCGGGAGTTGGTGGCTACTGAGAGTACCGGTAGGAAAAATGTTCGGAGCAGGAGTGGAGCATGAGGGCCCGCGGTTCCACCTCGTAGATCGGGTCGCGATATTAGTGCAGTAATGCCGGCTCCAATACCGGCTTCCGTTTTACCGGTAGTTGAACAGCCTCCAGCTGTTCCAGTGTCTCAGGGCTCTGAAGCCACTACAATGAGTAGGAAAGCTAAAAGAAAGTCTGTCAGACTCATTTTATCCGACGGGTCTGATGAAGAAGAGGACTCCCCTCCAGATAACAAGAAAATATGGTGAAGACTCGGCCAAATGGAGCAAATGCTCCACACATTAATCAACCAGGGGTCCAGGGCCCCAATGATTCCCCAGGAAGCCTCTCAAAGAGGCCCATATGCAGAGGAGTATGGTGCCTATCAACATCAATGGGAATCACCCTCTCCAGCGCCTTACTTAGGGCTGGATGAGATCTCCCTTGAGCATGACTCGCGAGAGCCAGGGCAGGAGGAGTCTGACCCTGAAGCTGGTGTCACTGCATTTGTGCACACACCAGAGCACACGAGCCATGCTCCAGGTGACCCGGATGTAGCGCAAAACTTCGCTATTCCGGAGGGACTGGTGAGGCTATGGAGGACAATCTAGCTGCCAATGTAAATTACATGGCTTCTCACCAGCTCCAGGATACCACCATGGAAGAGACTACCACACGTTACATAACACCTGTAAACTGTGCTTCACTCGAAGTGCCCACTGTAAACTCGGCAATATGGGCACAAATGAGTGCAATGATGCAGGGACAGGAAGTAAGATTTCAGCGCGTCCTCAAGTTGGTGGCAGCAGGCATAACTGCATTCAGGAAAATGGTCCAGGGGGCTCCGATGTCTGCGACTCAACAAGATATGCTGGCCCTGTTCTGCAACGCCTACTTTGAGGTCAATTGCATCAGAAAGATAGCTATTAGACCAACTTTGAACCCGAAGTTTGCAGCCCTATGTAGGTCTACAAAATTTCAAGCACCAGACTACTTATTCAGAGTAGACCTCATCAAGCAAATCAGGGACCTTGACGATGAGGCCAAAACAATTGGGCTCATGAAAGCATACGTCCCTGCTCCCAGAACGTCATCTCGCAAGTCGGGTTCAATGCGAAGGGGGTCGGATCCAGGGCAGGGCCAAGCAGAGTGGGGCCAGTGGGGCGACGATATTACCCACCAGTGTATCCCAGCAACAACCCCAATATCAGAAGAAAGAGGACTTTGAGGCCGACTGTAGAGGTACAGGAGATTCATTCCGTCAAGGATAAGACTTCTAGGGGTAGATTGCAATTGTTTTACGATGAATGGTGCTGCATAACATCTGATCGGTTTATACTAGATACTGTGTCAGGCTCTAGAATAGAGATTATGTCAGGAATTGATCCACATGTACAGAATATGCCTAATAGAGTATTGGTGTTTTCTGCACCAGAAACTCGGCAGGTAAAAGAAGAAATTAAGAATTTGTTCCAAAAAGGGGTGATTGAGAGGACGACTAACCATCCTCAACAATTTGTGTCCAATATATTCCCCAGAGAGAAAAAAGATGGGGGATGTAGAGTCATTCTGGACCTAACCCAGTTAAATTCCTACGTTGAATATAGGCATTTTAAAATGGACACCTTCAATACTGCTAAACAGCTGTTATCACAAGGCTGTTATATGGCAACTATAGAACTAAAGATGCATATTATTCAGCACCAATTCATCATCAGTATCGCAGATACTTGAAATTTAGTTGGATGCGACAGCTGTGGCAATTTAAAACATTGCCCAATGGGTTAACCTCAGCTCCTAGGCTGTTCACAATAACGTTGAAACCAGTGCTGGCGTTACTTAGAAACATAGAAACATAGAACATAGAAAATAGGTGCAGGAGTAGGCCATTCGGCCCTTTGAGCCTGCACCACCATTCAATATGATCATGGCTGATCATCCAACTCAGTATCCTGTACCTGCCTTCTCTCCATACCACCTGATCCCTTTAGCCACAAGGGCCACATTAGGGCCCAGAATCACATTGTAATGGCTTACCTAGATGATATTTTAATCATAAGCAACACTCAGGAGACAGCTAATGAATCGGTTTCAGCCACCAAACACCTGTTTGAAACATTAGGGTTTCTGGTTCATCCAACAAAATCCAAGTTAGAGCCATCCCAAAAAAAATGATTACTTGGGTTTTGTCATTTATTCAGTTGATATCTCAGTAACTTTGCCTACAGCCAAGGCTGAGGAGATCAGGGATGTCTATACTTGTCTCGCTGAAAAACAATATCCCTCTATCTGGGAAGTAGCCAAGGTTATTGGTAAATTGGTAGCAGCTTTTCCTACAGTAGAGTTTGGACCTCTGCACTATCAAAGTCTGCAACGAGCTAGAGAACAAGCATTAAAAGAACATGCAGAACATTTTGATAGATCTATGCAGTTACCAACCAGAGCCATAGCTGATTTACAACGGTGGATTATCAAAATTGTACAAACTATAACCATATAACCATATAACAATTACAGCACGGAGACAGGCCCTCTCGGCCCTTCCAGTCCGTGCCGACCATTTGATTTCCCCTAGTCCCATCTACCTGCACTCAGACCATACCCCTCCATTCCCTTCACGTCCATATACCTATCCACTTTACTCTTAAATGTTAAAATCGATCCTGCCTCCACCACTTCTGCTGGAAGCTGATTCCACACAGCCACCACCCTCTGAGTAAAGAAGTTCCCCCTCACGTTACCCCGAAACCTATGTCCCTTAATTCTCATGTCATGCCCTCTTGTTTGAATCTTCCCTACCCTCAATGGGAAAAACATATCCACGTCAACTCTGTCTATCCCTTTCATCATTTTAAAGACCTCAATCAAGTCCCCCCTTAACCTTCTGCACTCCAAAGAATAAAGACCTAACTTGTTCAACCTTTCTCTGTAACATAGTTGCTGGAACCCTGGCAACATTCTAGTAAATCTCCTCTGTACTCTCTCTATTTTTGTTGACATCCTTCCTATAACTAGGCGACCAAAATTGTACACCATACTCCAGAATTGGTCTTACCAATGCCTTGTACAATTTTAACATTACTTCCCTACTCCTATATTCAATGCTCTGATTTATAAAGGCCAGCACACCAAAGGCTTTCTTTACCACACTATCTACATGCGATTCCACCTTCAGGGAACTATGCACAGTTATTCCTAGATCCCTCTGTTCCACAGCATTCCTCAATTCCCCACCATTTACCATGTACGTCCTATTTTGATTTGTCCTGCCAAGATGTAGCACTTCACACTTATCAGCAGTAAACTCCATCTGCCATCTTTCAGCCCACTTTTCCAAATGGCCCAAATCTCTCTGTAGACTTTGAAAATCTACTTCATTATCCACAACACCACCTATCTTAGTATCATCTGCATACTTACTTATCCAATTTTCCACCCCATCATCCAGATCATTGATGTACATGACAAACAACAGTGGACCCAACACAGATCCCTGAGGCACCCCACTGGTCACCGGCTTCCAACCTGACAAACAGCCATCCACCATTACTCTCTGACATCTCCCATTCAGCCACTGTTGAATCCATCTTGCTACTCCGCCATTAACACCCAAAGATTGAACCTTCTTAACCAACCATCCATGGGGAACCTTGTCAAAGGCCTTACTGAAATCCATATAGACAACATCCACTGCTTTACCCTCATCAATTTCCCTAGTTACCGCTTCAAAAAATTTAAGAAAGTTTGTCAAACATGACCTTCCAGGCACAAATCCATGTTGACTGTTCCTGATCAGACCCTGTTTATCCAGATGCTTATATATATTATCTCTAAGTATCCTTTCCATTAATTTGCCCACCACTGACGTCAAACTAATAGGTCTATAATTGCTAGGTTTATTCTTTGAACCCTTTTTAAACAATGGAACAACATGCGCAGTACGCCAATCCTCCGGCACTATTCCCGTTTCTAATGACATTTGAAATATTTTCTGTCATAGTTCTTGCTATTTCTACACTAACTTCCCTCAATGTCCTAGGGAATATCCTGTCAGGACCTGGAGACTTATCCACTTTTATATTTTTCAAAAGTGTCAGTACTTCCTCCTCTTTGAATCTCATAGTTTCCATAGCTACTCTACTTTTTCCCCTTAACTCACCGAGTTCAATATCCTTCTACTTGGTGAATACCGAAGAAAAGAAATTGTTCAATATCTCCCCCATCTCTTTTGGCTCTGCAGATAGCTGTCCATTCTGATTCTCTAATGGTCCAATTTTATCCCTCGTTATCCTTTTGCTATTAATATAGCTGTAGAAACCCTTTGGGTTTACTTTCACCTTTCTTGCCAAAGCAACCTCATATCTTCTTTTAGCCTTCCTAATTTCTTTCTTAAGATTCTTTTTACATTCTTTATACTCCTCTAGCACCTCATTTACTCCATGCCTCCTATAATTATTGTAGATATCTCTCTTTTTTCGAAACAAGTGTCCAATTTCCCTTGAAAACCATGGCTCTTTCCAATTTTTACTATCAAATACATATTTTTAATATCAACTACCAAATACATTTTGGTTCAGCAACCTTCAGTGTTTCACAGACATATGTGAGCACTCTCAGATGGGGAGCTATGGACAGCGAGTCTAGCTGTGGTGGTAGATGGGGTGTGCAAGAGAATTTAATCCTCCACAGTCATGGTATAAATTATTTATAGTTGTTGTGTGCATTCTATGGATTAAAAGCTTATTGTTCCACAATGAATAATTTACATGTTCAACTCCAGATTGATAATACCACAGCTGTGGCATATATCAATCACATGGGAGGAATAAGATCAGTATAATGTGATAACCTGGCTAACCTCATGTGGCACTGGTGTATATCCAGGAACATTTGGGTCTCAGCTATCAACCTACCGGGTCGAGACAATGTGGTGGCAGACAACAGGTCACGAAAGTTCAATGACAATATAGAATGGATGTTAAATCCTGAAGTTTTTTAAATGTTTGTCAGCCGCTATGGGTTGCCAGATATTGATCTGTTTGCATCCAGGCTAAATCACCAGTTGCCTAAATATGTTTCATGTGAACCGGATCCAGGAGCAGTAGTGGTGGATGCATTCTCACTTCATTGGGGACGTACATTCTTTTATGCTTTCCCCCCCATTTTGTCTGATTAGGCAATGCCTCACCAAAATAGAGCAGGACTCTGCCTCAGGCATTCTGGTGGTTCTGGACTGGCCTACACAGCCATGGTGCTCACTGAACATTGGTGCTCAGAATGATTACTCAGCCATTCATGACTATCCCCAACTGCAGTAATTAGTTGGTGCATCCAGTAACAGGAGTAAGTCATCCGTTACATGACCGTATTAATTTGTTGATCTGCAGGTTCTGACCAGACCGTTCCAAGGCCTTGGACTGTCGAATAGGACCATGGATGTCATAACTGCAGCTTGGAGAGATAGCACTAAGAAACAATATGTGTCTCATATTAAGAAATGGGAGATATTTTATTTACAGTCAGATATATTTTATCATACTACAAGCATACCGGATGTATTGGAGTTCCTTGCTATGTTGCATTTCGATGAACACTTGAGTTATAGTGCCATTAATAGTGCTCGGAGTGCTTTGTCCTCCCATTTAGGACATTTTTCAGGACAACAATCTATCGGGTCTCATCCGTTAGTATCCCGATTCATGAGAGGAATTTTTAACAAAAATCCTCCTAAGCCTAGATAAACAGAAATCTGGGATGTCAGTATAGTTCTCACACTGCTTCGGCAATGGGCTCCAATTATGTCATTATCTTTTCAGAAGTTAACACTTAAAGTGGTTATGCTCATGGCGCTAGTTTCAGCACAATGAGTGCAAACATTGTAAAAGTTACGACTAGATAGCATGTATTTTTCTGTTGATAACATTACATTTTATGTCTATTATTTAATCAAGTAAAGCAGGCCAGGAATGGCTGGACCCAAAGTAATCTTTAAAGCATACCCTGTTGACCAAATGTTATGTGTAGTTAAGCACCTGAGTCAATATATTGAGGTGACTAAGAGTCTCAGAGGTCCTCAGACAGCAATGCTCATCAGCCACAAAAAAACATATAAAAAAGTGTCAGTTCAAACTATTTCTAGATGTTTAAAACAGGTTCTGGATTGTGCTGGAGTGGACACTCATGTGTTTTAAATCTCACTCCACCAGGGCGGCATCAACATCCACAGCGAAGGAGCAGGGCATGCCGCTAGATCAAATCCTCGGGGCCACAGGATGGTCTAAGGAATCAACTTTTTCTAAATTTTATGATAAACCTTTTCTGACAGTGCCAGGGTTTGGGCATGCTGTGATGGGTTCCGTTTAATTTGATTTGCTTTGTCTTTATATAATTCTTTTGTAAATCCCCCTGGGATAGAGGGGTTATTAATGTCTTTTTGTTTATTACTATTAAAATAGTTATTGAATAATTCGAAGCAATGTTCAATACATTAGTAATTCACTATTGTGTCAACTGTAGCAGTGTGTTGTATGGAATGGATCTACGGCATGAAATCACTGAGCTTTGAAATGTTCACGTAGTCGCTCACGTGACTCCGAAGTAAAATAGGAAGATTAAACGAGAACTTACCAGTTTGAAGTTTGATCTTTACATAGATACATAGATACATAGAAATTAGGTGCAGGAGTAGGCCATTCAGCCCTTCGAGCCTGCACCGCCATTCAATATGATCATGGCTGATCATCCAACTCAGTATCCCGTACCTGCCTTCTCTCCATACCCTCTGATCC
This sequence comes from Okamejei kenojei, assembly GCA_035221665.1. Taxonomy (NCBI): domain Eukaryota; kingdom Metazoa; phylum Chordata; class Chondrichthyes; order Rajiformes; family Rajidae; genus Okamejei; species Okamejei kenojei. The sequence goes on along the minus strand of CM069134.1, from coordinate 107,992,299 downwards.
CCTTAGCCACAAGGGCCACATCCAACTCACTCTTAAATATAGCCAATGAACTGGCCTCAACTACCCTCTGTGGCAGAGAGTTCCAGAGACTCACCACTCTCTGATGTGAAAAAAGTCTTTCTCATCTCGGTCTTAAAGGATTTCCCCCTTATCCTTAAGCTGTGACCCCTTGTCCTGGACTTCCCCAACATCGGGAACAATCTTCCTGCATCTAGCCTGTCCAACCCCTTACTTTATGCGGAGTTACAATGAGGGATTTCGTGCCCTCCACTCCCGGTCCTCATAATCGAAAAGTTGATCTGGTAGTTCTAGTCTTCTAAAAGCCTTACTATGTTACTTCGGCTATCGTTTCTGTGTTTTCACGCCGCTGCTTTGAAGTATGACGCGCATGCGCCTGGCGGGGCTTCTTCGCATAATCCCTCATCGTAAAGCCTCATAAAATAAAGATCAAACTTCAAACTGGTAAATTCTCATTTAATCTTACTAATAGGTCTATAATTGCTAGGTTTATTCTTTGAACCCTTTTTAAACAATGGAACAACATGCGCAGTACGCCAATCCTCCGGCACTATTCCCGTTTCTAATGACATTTGAAATATTTCTGTCATAGTTCTTGCTATTTCTACACTAACTTCCCTCAATGTCCTAGGGAATATCCTGTCAGGACCTGGAGACTTATCCACTTTTATATTTTTCAAAAGTGTCAGTACTTCCTCCTCTTTGAATCTCATAGTTTCCATAGCTACTCTACTTTTTCCCCTTAACTCACCGAGTTCAATATCCTTCTCCTTGGTGAATACCGAAGAAAAGAAATTGTTCAATATCTCCCCCATCTCTTTTGGCTCTGCAGATAGCTGTCCATTCTGATTCTCTAATGGTCCAATTTTATCCCTCGTTATCCTTTTGCTATTAATATAGCTGTAGAAACCCTTTGGGTTTCACCTTTCTTGCCAAAGCAACCTCATATCTTCTTTTAGCCTTCCTAATTTCTTTCTTAAGATTCTTTTTACATTCTTTATACTCCTCTAGCACCTCATTTACTCCATGCCTCCTATAATTATTGTAGATATCTCTCTTTTTTCGAAACAAGTGTCCAATTTCCCTTGAAAACCATGGCTCTTTCCAATTTTTACTATCAAATACATATTTTTAATATCAACTACCAAATACATTTTGGTTCAGCAACCTTCAGTGTTTCACAGACATATGTGAGCACTCTCAGATGGGGAGCTACGGACAGCGAGTCTAGCTGTGGTGGTAGATGGGGTGTGCAAGAGAATTTAATCCTCCACAGTCATGGTATAAATTATTTATAGTTGTGTGCATTCTATGGATTAAAAGCTTATTGTTCCACAATGAATAATTTACATGTTCAACTCCAGATTGATAATACCACAGCTGTGGCATATATCAATCACATGGGAGGAATAAGATCAGTATAATGTGATAATCTGGCTAACCTCATGTGGCACTGGTGTATATCCAGGAACATTTGGGTCTCAGCTATCAACCTACCGGGTCGAGACAATGTGGTGGCAGACAACAGGTCACGAAAGTTCAATGACAATATAGAATGGATGTTAAATCCTGAAGTTTTTTAAATGTTTGTCAGCCGCTATGGGTTGCCAGATATTGATCTGTTTGCATCCAGGCTAAATCACCAGTTGCCTAAATATGTTTCATGGGAACCGGATCCAGGAGCAGTAGTGGTGGATGCATTCTCACTTCATTGGGGACGTACATTCTTTTATGCTTTCCCCCCCATTTTGTCTGATTAGGCAATGCCTCACCAAAATAGAGCAGGACTCTGCCTCAGGCATTCTGGTGGTTCTGGACTGGCCTACACATTGGTGCCATGTAAGTTCCCATGACCGTATTAATTTCTTGATCTGCAGGTTCTGACCAGACCGTTCCAAGGCCTTGGACTGTCGAATAGGACCATGGATGTCATAACTGCAGCTTGGAGAGATAGCACTAAGAAACAATATGTGTCTCATATTAAGAAATGGGAGATATTTTGTTTACAGTCAGATATATTTTATCATACTACAAGCATACCGTATGTATTGGAGTTCTTTGCTATGTTGCATTTCGATGAACACTTGAGTTATAGTGCCATTAATAGTGCTCGGAGTGCTTTGTCCTCCCATTTAGGACATTTTTCAGGACAACAACCTATCGGGTCTCATCCGTTAGTATCCCGATTCATGAGAGGAATTTTTAACAAAAATCCTCCTAAGCCTAGATAAACAGAAATCTGGGATGTCAGTATACTTCTCACACTGCTTCGGCAATGGGCTCCAATTATGTCATTATCTTTTCAGAAGTTAACACTTAAAGTGGTTATGCTCATGGCGCTAGTTTCAGCACAATGAGTGCAAACATTGTAAAAGTTACGACTAGATAGCATGTATTTTTCTGTTGATAACATTACATTTTATGTCTATTATTTAATCAAGTAAAGCAGGCCAGGAATGGCTGGACCCAAAGTAATCTTTAAAGCATACCCTGTTGACCAAATGTTATGTGTAGTTAAGCACCTGAGTCATTATATTGAGGTGACTAAGAGTCTCAGAGGTCCTGAGACAGCAATGCTCATCAGCCACAAAAAAACATATAAAAAAGTGTCAGTTCAAACTATTTCTAGATGTTTAAAAACAGGTTCTGGATTGTGCTGGAGTGGACACTCATGTGTTTAAATCTCACTCCACCAGGGCGGCATCAACATCCACAGCGAAGGAGCAGGGCATGCCGCTAGATCAAATCCTCGGGGCCACAGGATGGTCTAAGGAATCAACTTTTTCTAAATTTTATGATAAACCTGTTCTGACAGTGCCAGGGTTTGGGCATGCTGTGATGGGTTCCGTTTAATTTGATTTGCTTTGTCTTTATATAATTCTTTTGTAATTTCCCCCTGGGATAGAGGGGTTATTAATGTCTTTTTGTTTATTACTATTAAAATAGTTATTGAATAATTCGAAGCAATGTTCAATACATTAGTAATTCACTATTGTGTCAACTGTAGCAGTGTGTTGTATGGAATGGATCTACGGCATGAAATCACTGAGCTTTGAAATGTTCACGTAGTCGCTCACGTGACTCCGAAGTAAAATAGGAAGATTAAACGAGAACTTACCAGTTTGAAGTTTTGATCTTTACATAGATACATAGATACATAGAAATTAGGTGCAGGAGTAGGCCATTCAGCCCTTCGAGCCTGCACCGCCATTCAATATGATCATGGCTGATCATCCAACTCAGTATCCCGTACCTGCCTTCTCTCCATACCCTCTGATCCCCTTAGCCACAAGGGCCACATCCAACTCACTCTTAAATATAGCCAATGAACTGGCCTCAACTACCCTCTGTGGCAGAGAGTTCCAGAGACTCACCACTCTCTGTGTGAAAAAAGTCTTTCTCATCTCGGTCTTAAAGGATTTCCCCCTTATCCTTAAGCTGTGACCCCTTGTCCTGGACTTCCCCAACATCGGGAACAATCTTCCTGCATCTAGCCTGTCCAACCCCTTACTTTATGCGGAGTTACAATGAGGGATTTCGTGCCCTCCACTCCCGGTCCTCATAATCGAAAAGTTGATCTGGTAGTTCTAGTCTTCTAAAAGCCTTACTATGTTACTTCGGCTATCGTTTCTGTGTTTTCACGCCGCTGCTGCTTTGAAGTATGACGCGCATGCGCCTGGCGGGGCTTCTTCGCATAATCCCTCATCATAAAGCCTCATAAAATAAAGATCAAACTTCAAACTGGTAAATTCTCATTTAATCTTACTAATAGGTCTATAATTGCTAGGTTTATTCTTTGAACCCTTTTTAAACAATGGAACAACATGCGCAGTACGCCAATCCACCGGCACTATTCCCGTTTCTAATGACATTTGAAATATTTCTGTCATAGTTCTTGCTATTTCTACACTAACTTCCCTCAATGTCCTAGGGAATATCCTGTCAGGACCTGGAGACTTATCCACTTTTATATTTTTCAAAAGTGTCAGTACTTCCTCCTCTTTGAATCTCATAGTTTCCATAGCTACTCTACTTTTTCCCCTTAACTCATCGAGTTCAATATCCTTCTCCTTGGTGAATACCGAAGAAAATAAATTGTTCAATATCTCCCCCATCTCTTTTGGCTCTGCAGATAGCTGTCCATTCTGATTCTCTAATGGTCCAATTTTATCCCTCGTTATCCTTTTGCTATTAATATAGCTGTAGAAACCCTTTGGGTTTACTTTCACCTTTCTTGCCAAAGCAACCTCATATCTTCTTTTAGCCTTCCTAATTTCTTTCTTAAGATTCTTTTTACATTCTTTATACTCCTCTAGCACCTCATTTACTCCATGCCTCCTATAATTATTGTAGATATCTCTCTTTTTTCGAAACAAGTGTCCAATTTCCCTTGAAAACCATGGCTCTTTCCAATTTTTACTATCAAATACATATTTTTAATATCAACTACCAAATACATTTTGGTTCAGCAACCTTCAGTGTTTCACAGACATATGTGAGCACTCTCAGATGGGGAGCTACGGACAGCGAGTCTAGCTGTGGTGGTAGATGGGGTGTGCAAGAGAATTTAATCCTCCACAGTCATGGTATAAATTATTTATAGTTGTTGTGTGCATTCTATGGATTAAAAGCTTATTGTTCCACAATGAATAATTTACATGTTCAACTCCAGATTGATAATACCACAGCTGTGGCATATGTGAATAATCTGGCTAACCTCATGTGGCACTGGTGTATATCCAGGAACATTTGGGTCTCAGCTATCTACCTACCGGGTCGAGACAATGTGGTGGCAGACAACAGGTCACGAAAGTTCAATGACAATATAGAATGGATGTTAAATCCTGAAGTTTTTTAAATGTTTGTCAGCCGCTATGGGTTGCCAGATATTGATCTGTTTTGCATCCAGGCTAAATCACCAGTTGCCTAAATATGTTTTCATGGGAACCGGATCCAGGAGCAGTAGTGGTGGATGCATTCTCACTTCATTGGGGACGTACATTCTTTTATGCTTTCCCCCCCATTTTGTCTGATTAGGCAATGCCTCACCAAAATAGAGCAGGACTCTGCCTCAGGCATTCTGGTGGTTCTGGACTGGCCTACACAGCCATGGTTCCCATGACCGTATTAATTTCTTGATCTGCAGGTTCTGACCAGACCGTTCCAAGGCCTTGGGACTGTCGAATAGGACCATGGATGTCATAACTGCAGCTTGGAGAGATAGCACTAAGAAACAATATGTGTCTCATATTAAGAAATGGGAGATATTTTGTTTACAGTCAGATATATTTTATCATACTACAAGCATACCGTATGTATTGGAGTTCCTTGCTATGTTGCATTTCGATGAACACTTGAGTTATAGTGCCATTAATAGTGCTCGGAGTGCTTTGTCCTCCCATTTAGGACATTTTTCAGGACAACAACCTATCGGGTCTCATCCGTTAGTATCCCGATTCATGTGAGGAATTTTTAACAAAAATCCTCCTAAGCCTAGAAAACAGAAATCTGGGATGTCAGTATACTTCTCACACTGCTTCGGCAATGGGCTCCAATTATGTCATTATCTTTTCAGAAGTTAACATTTAAAGTGGTTATGCTCATGGCGCTAGTTTCAGCACAATGAGTGCAAACATTGTAAAAGTTACGACTAGATAGCATGTATTTTTCTGTTGATAACATTACATTTTATGTCTATTATTTAATCAAGTAAAGCAGGCCAGGAATGGCTGGACCCAAAGTAATCTTTAAAGCATACCCTGTTGACCAAATGTTATGTGTAGTTAAGCACCTGAGTCATTATATTGAGGTGACTAAGAGTCTCAGAGGTCCTGAGACAGCAATGCTCATCAGCCACAAAAAAACATATAAAAAAGTGTCAGTTCAAACTATTTCTAGATGTTTAAAACAGGTTCTGGATTGTGCTGGAGTGGACACTCATGTGTTTAAATCTCACTCCACCAGGGCGGCATCAACATCCACAGCGAAGGAGCAGGGCATGCCGCTAGATCAAATCCTCGGGGCCACAGGATGGTCTAAGGAATCAACTTTTTTCTAAATTTTATGATAAACCTTTTCTGACAGTGCCAGGGTTTGGGCATGCTGTGATGGGTTCCGTTTAATTTGATTTGCTTTGTCTTTATATAATTCTTTTGTAAATCCCCCTGGGATAGAGGGGTTATTAATGTCTTTTTGTTTATTACTATTAAAATAGTTATTGAATAATTCGAAGCAATGTTCAATACATTAGTAATTCACTATTGTGTCAACTGTAGCAGTGTGTTGTATGGAATGGATCTACGGCATGAAATCACTGAGCTTTGAAATGTTCACGTAGTCGCTCACGTGACTCCGAAGTAAAATAGGAAGATTAAACGAGAACTTACCAGTTTGAAGTTTGATCTTTACATAGATACATAGATACATAGAAATTAGGTGCAGGAGTAGGCCATTCAGCCCTTCGAGCCTGCACCGCCATTCAATATGATCATGGCTGATCATCCAACTCAGTATCCCGTACCTGCCTTCTCTCCATACCCTCTGATCCCCTTAGCCACAAGGGCCACATCCAACTCACTCTTAAATATAGCCAATGAACTGGCCTCAACTACCCTCTGTGGCAGAGATTCCAGAGACTCACCACTCTCTGATGTGAAAAAAGTCTTTCTCATCTCGGTCTTAAAGGATTTCCCCCTTATCCTTAAGCTGTGACCCCTTGTCCTGGACTTCCCCAACATCGGGAACAATCTTTGCATCTAGCCTGTCCAACCCCTTACTTTATGCGGAGTTACAATGAGGGATTTCGTGCCTTCCACTCCCGGTCCTCATAATCGAAAAGTTGATCTGGTAGTTCTAGTCTTCTAAAAGCCTTACTATGTTACTTCGGCTATCGTTTCTGTGTTTTCACGCCGCTGCTTTGAAGTATGACGCGCATGCGCCTGGCGGGGCTTCTTCGCGTAATCCCTCATCGTAAATCCTCATAAAATAAAGATCAAACTTCAAACTGGTAAATTCTCATTTAATCTTACTAATAGGTCTATAATTGCTAGGTTTTATTCTTTGAACCCTTTTTAAACAATGGAACAACATGCGCAGTACGCCAATCCTCCGGCACTATTCCCGTTTCTAATGACATTTGAAATATTTCTGTCATAGTTCTTGCTATTTCTACACTAACTTCCCTCAATGTCCTAGGGAATATCCTGTCAGGACCTGGAGACTTATCCACTTTTATATTTTTCAAAAGTGTCAGTACTTCCTCCTCTTTGAATCTCATAGTTTCCATAGCTACTCTACTTTTTCCCCTTAACTCACCGAGTTCAATATCCTTCTCCTTGGTAAATACCGAAGAAAAGAAATTGTTCAATATCTCCCCCATCTCTTTTGGCTCTGCAGATAGCTGTCCATTCTGATTCTCTAATGGTCCAATTTTATCCCTTGTTATCCTTTTGCTATTAATATAGCTGTAGAAACCCTTTGGGTTTACTTTCACCTTTCTTGCCAAAGCAACCTCATATCTTCTTTTAGCCTTCCTAATTTCTTTCTTAAGATTCTTTTTACATTCTTTATACTCCTCTAGCACCTCATTTACTCCATGCCTCCTATAATTATTGTAGATATCTCTCTTTTTTCGAAACAAGTGTCTAATTTCCCTTGAAAACCATGGCTCTTTCCAATTTTTACTATCAAATACATATTTTTAATATCAACTACCAAATACATTTTGGTTCAGCAACCTTCAGTGTTTCACAGACATATGTGAGCACTCTCAGATGGGGAGCTACGGACAGCGAGTCTAGCTGTGGTGGTAGATGGGGTGTGCAAGAGAATTTAATCCTCCACAGTCATGGTATAAATTATTTATAGTTGTTGTGTGCATTCTATGGATTAAAAGCTTATTGTTCCACAATGAATAATTTACATGTTCAACTCCAGATTGATAATACCACAGCTGTGGCATATATCAATCACATGGGAGGAATAAGATCAGTATAATGTGATAACCTGGCTAACCTCATGTGGCACTGGTGTATATCCAGGAACATTTGGGTCTCAGCTATCTACCTACCGGGTCGAGACAATGTGGTGGCAGACAACAGGTCACGAAAGTTCAATGACAATATAGAATGGATGTTAAATCCTGAAGTTTTTTAAATGTTTGTCAGCCGCTATGGGTTGCCAGATATTGATCTGTTTGCATCCAGGCTAAATCACCAGTTGCCTAAATATGTTTCATGGGAACCGGATCCAGGAGCAGTAGTGGTGGATGCATTCTCACTTCATTGGGGACGTACATTCTTTTATGCTTTCCCCCCCATTTTGTCTGATTAGGCAATGCCTCACCAAAATAGAGCAGGACTCTGCCTCAGGCATTCTGGTGGTTCTGGACTGGCCTACACAGCCATGGTTCCCATTGGTGCTCAGAATGATTACTCAGCCATTCATGACTATCCCCAACTGCAGTAATTTGTTGGTGCATCCAGTAACAGGAGAAAGTCATCCGTTACATGACCGTATTAATTTGTTGATCTGCAGGTTCTGACCAGACCGTTCCAAGGCCTTGGACTGTCGAATAGGACCATGGATGTCATAACTGCAGCTTGGAGAGATAGCACTAAGAAACAATATGTGTCTCATATTAAGAAATGGGAGATATTTTGTTTACAGTCAGATATATTTTATCATACTACAAGCATACCGGATGTATTGGAGTTCCTTGCTATGTTGCATTTTGATGAACACTTGAGTTATAGTGCCATTAATAGTGCTCGGAGTGCTTTGTCCTCCCATTTAGGACATTTTTCAGGACAACAATCTATCGGGTCTCATCCGTTAGTATCCCGATTCATGAGAGGAATTTTTAACAAAAATCCTCCTAAGCCTAGATAAACAGAAATCTGGGATGTCAGTATAGTTCTCACACTGCTTCGGCAATGGGCTCCAATTATGTCATTATCTTTTCAGAAGTTAACACTTAAAGTGGTTTATGCTCATGGCGCTAGTTTCAGCACAATGAGTGCAAACATTGTAAAAGTTACGACTAGATAGCATGTATTTTTCTGTTGATAACATTACATTTTATGTCTATTATTTAATCAAGTAAAGCAGGCCAGGAATGGCTGGACCCAAAGTAATCTTTAAAGCATACCCTGTTGACCAAATGTTATGTGTAGTTAAGCACCTGAGTCAATATATTGAGGTGACTAAGAGTCTCAGTGGTCCTGAGACAGCAATGCTCATCAGCCACAAAAAAACATATAAAAAAGTGTCAGTTCAAACTATTTCTAGATGTTTAAAACAGGTTCTGGATTGTGCTGGAGTGGACACTCATGTGTTTAAATCTCACTCCACCAGGGCGGCATCAACATCCACAGCGAAGGAGCAGGGCATGCCGCTAGATCAAATCCTCGGGGCCACAGGATGGTCTAAAGAATCAACTTTTTCTAAATTTTATGATAAACCTGTTCTGACAGTGCCAGGGTTTGGGCATGCTGTGATGGGTTCCGTTTAATTTGATTTGCTTTGTCTTTATATAATTCTTTTGTAATTTCCCCCTGGGATAGAGGGGTTATTAATGTCTTTTTGTTTATTACTATTAAAATAGTTATTGAATAATTCGAAGCAATGTTCAATACATTAGTAATTCACTATTGTGTCAACTGTAGCAGTGTGTTGTATGGAATGGATCTACGGCATGAAATCACTGAGCTTTGAAATGTTCACGTAGTCGCTCACGTGACTCCGAAGTAAAATAGGAAGATTAAACGAGAACTTACCAGTTTGAAGTTTGATCTTTACTTTATGCGGAGTTACAATGAGGGATTTCGTGCCTTCCACTCCCGGTCCTCATAATCGAAAAGTTGATCTGGTAGTTCTAGTCTTCTAAAAGCCTTACTATGTTACTTCGGCTATCGTTTCTGTGTTTTCACGCCGCTGCTTTGAAGTATGACGCGCATGCGCCTGGCGGGGCTTCTTCGCGTAATCCCTCATCGTAAATCCTCATAAAATAAAGATCAAACTTCAAACTGGTAAATTCTCATTTAATCTTACTATTTCATTTCACTGTGCTGATTGGCACACGAGACAAATAAATGTATCTTGTTTCTTGTATCTTGTATCTTGTACAGGGTGCGTGGATTCCATATTTTCCCTGAGACTGACTTGGGCCTCGATCTGAAAAAACTCATCATTCTGTGTCTGCCTCGAAAGACAACTCTGGCCATATTTCCATGCCCAGCTTTCAAGCTGTCACCGGCTTCAGTGAACCGCTTACTCCCGATGGAGACGTGGGGTGTGTCGTCGCCTACTGATTAAGCTTTGCTCGTCGTCGGTACTTTGATTAGTCCAACAGCTTTTTGCTTCCTCATCCAGGTCTTACCTGTTGGATAAGTCTTACCTGAAGAGAGTATTCGGTGGCTGGTTTCATTTCCTGGATTTCATGCCCCTTCAATGTCACCCTGATAGCGATGTTCACTGCCGGCACTTGTAGCGTGAGGGGAACTGTGGCCCCTTCCGGGTATTCTGCCAACGGCTGGAGACCAACTCTTCCGGCAGCAACACTTTCGTTTGCGAGTATCTCTTGGAGCTATATGCATGAGCTCCAGTATGTTCCACGGACAAACTTTCAATTTTGAAGTCAGTTACACACTGACTACTCGCACTCCCCTCCATAGAGATGGAGATTCGTAGGCAGCCTGAAAACAGGTGCTGCCACAGTCCCCTGAGGATATCTGCCCTGACATGGCCCCTCCTACGGACCTATATTAGGATTTTTGCTCTGAGTCAGACAGGAACTGACCCCGAATGCTCCACTCCTCAGAGAGAGAGAGACATTGTGCAGCCCTGAAACAGGTACCACTGCCGCGGGCCCCTGAGGAGGCCCGTGCTGATAACCCCCTCCTTTGGAGTATCATTGTGGAGCAACCTCTCCATCAGGTGCTCCATGTGGGTTTAGACGTCCGCAGATCCTACCCATTGAAGGAGGGGAACCCTCCTGGCCTGAGTCCCCCAGTCCACAGGCCTGACCGACTTACTTTTGGTTTTACCCACTTTCTGGGGACCCACAGCGGTCTGGAAGCTGCTGACCGCTATATGTTGAAGTTGTCCCTCCTGGCCTGACTTCCACAGGCCTACCCGACTTGCTGTTGGTTTTACCCCCTTCCTGGGGAACCACAGCGGTCTGGAAGCAGCTGACCCCTGTATGTTGGGTGGGGGGGGGGGGCGGACCCTCCTGGCCTGACCTCACAGACCTCACCGGCTTGTTGTTGGATTTACCTCCTTCCAGTCTGGAAGCCACTGACTGTGCTGTCAGTGACTTGGGTTGCGAACCTGACGGCTGCCGGCTACCCGCAATACCACGGTCTCTGTAGCAGGTTCCCCCTGGTCCCGGTATCCGTGGTCTGAAACCGGGATTCCCCGCGGTCCATAACCGGTTTCGCAGCCCGTCCAGACTTCGCCCCGAATTAGTCCAGCAGGAAAATCTCTGTAACAGAGATTCCTGCAGAAAGCAAAAAAACAAAACCTGGGAATAAGTTGAAAACTTACCGCTGGAAGGAGGAACGTGCCCGCCAGTCAGCCGTTGCGCAATGCGTCGACGTAATGACGTGAATGCAGGCTGACAGCCTTCTTCACGTAGTCACGAACGTGACTCCGAAGTAAAATTCTCATTTACCCGCTTATTTCACTACATGGATAGGACAGGTTTGGAGGGATATGGATCAAACGCAGGCAGGCGGGAGCGGTGTGTCACACTGTACCACTCTATGTACCACTTTTTTTCTTTTTTTTTAATGTTTCAAAAACTTTATTTGACACAATCATATAATACAACACATCATACCATAATCAAAAATTGCACTATATAAAAAAACATTATAGTACAACAATACAATCATTGTTCACAATACTCTGAACCCCACGCGGTGACCAGCGCCTACGGAAGGCCTCCAGAGTCCCCGTGGACACCGCATGTTCCCGCTCCAGGGATACACGTGCACGGACGTAGGCCCGGAAAAGGGGCAGGCAGCCGACTCTAGCCTGACCATCGACCGCCCACTGCCTGGACCCGCGAATGGCCATCTTGGCCAGGCCCAGGAGCAAACCGACAGGGAAGTCCCCCCCCCCCCCCCCCACTCGGCTCTCCCCACTCCCTGCCTTGTGTCCGAACACTAGAATCGTGGGACTAAAATGCAACCAGAACTTGAGGAACAACCCCTTCAGATATTGGTACAGGGGCAGTAGCCTCTCACACTCCATATACACGTGGAACACGGTCTCTTGCTCGCCGCAGAAAATACATGTGGCAGACGATCCCGTGAACCGACTCAAAAGTTTATTACAAACCACCGCTCTGTGCAACACTCTCCACCCCAGGTCCCCAATGTAAAGGGGAACAACTCGCTTATAGAAGGACCCTCACTGGGGACCTCCCCCGCCTTCAGGTGGTAACACCGTCCGCCATGGTGTGTCGGGACGGGAGACGAAGGCAAGGAGGTGCAGAATGTGCAGGAGCATCCTGTACAGTGTGCGTCTCTTCGCATCATGAAATGGCATGCTGGTCATCTCAGAAAGGCTGCTTAGATTGTGTGGAACCGGTACCCGAGAAATATCCCGGATCCTAGGCCCGATGAGCAGATCTGACGGAGCGGGGGTAAGCTCTATCAGAACCACTCTAGGCACTCGCCTCTCCTCGACACCCGCCATGACAGGGTGAGGACCGGCCACTCCCGCAGCCACGACAACCCCCTCCCCTCGTGGAGCAACACGCTGGCTGAAAACAACCAAATTCCTCACTCTTAGCACATCCCGGTAGAAGACAGGCAAACCCCTTAGGGCGGGTCGACATACCCGCCACCGGGAGCCATGAGACCCCCCTTAGACAACGACCCCGACGGAAAAAATACGTGGCCAGAGCGTGCCATCTGGGTGGGTTCTCTACGTACATGTACCTCCGCAGAGTCCTGAGGCGGAGAGCTGCCACCTGGGTACGCACACATACCAAGGACTGGCCGCCCTCCTCTAACGGGAGACTCAGGACCGCCGCGGAAACCCAGTGCTTCCTATTTCCCCAAAATAAATCTACCAGCTTCTTCTGTACAGCAGTTGCAAAGATAGAGGGCGTGACAAGAGTAGCCAGCCGGTACCATAACATGGAGGCCACCAGCTGGTTTATGACCAGCACCCTCCCACGAAAGGAAAGAACTCCAAGCAGGCCTGACCAGCGCCCCAGCCGGGCGGCCACTTTTGTCTCCAACTCCCGCCAGTTTGCCGGCCAAGCTTCCTCAGTGGGACTCAGGTACATCCCCAAATAGAGGAGGTGCGTGGTACACGCAAACATTACCATCTCCTCTGGCAGGGAGTCTACCTGCCACTCACCCACTAAAAGTCCAGAACACTTACTCCAGTTAATCCTAGCAGAAGATGCAGCCGAGAAAATCTCGTGGCAGTCACGCATCCTCCGCAGGTCACCAGGATCAGTGAGCATAAGGAGTACATCATCGGCATACGCCGAAAGAACGACCTCCACCCCCGGGCCAGGATGTGCCAGGCCTGTCAACCTCCTCCGAAGAAGACACAGGAACTGCTCCACACAGACCGAGTATAACTGACCCGACATGGGGCCCCCTGACGGACCCCCTCCCAAAATGAAAAGGAGACAACAATGCACCATTAACCTTCACAAGGCACTCCACTGCAGTGTACAAAAGCCGGACCCGGGCCACGAAATGCGGTCCAACCCAAACGCTTGCAACGTCCCGAAAAGGTATTCATGTTCCACCTATCAAAAGCCTTCTCCTGATCAAGAGAAAGAAAAGCAGCTGACTGACCAGTGCCCTGGGCTAGATGAATCAGGTCCCTTTACCAGGTGGATGTTATCCTGAATGGACAGGCCAGGGACTGTATAGGACTGGTCAGGATGAATCAGTTGAGACAGCACGGAGCACAGGCGATTTGCCATTGCCGCGTGCAAAAACTTTATACTCTATGCATAGAGAGACGGGCGCCAGTTCTTCAACAAGTGGAGTTCGCCCTTCTTGGGCTGCAGGACAACAACTGCCCTACGAGATGCTGAGAGGGGCATCTCCCCGGTCGCCAGGCTCTCCCCCAGAACCAACATGTAATCTCCACCAAGGACATTCCAGAAAGCTCTAACAAACAATACCGTCAGCCCATCCATCCCAGGGGACTTACCGCTCCTGAGCTGATGCAGGGCACGAGTCAACTCCTCCAAAGATAAGGGGCCATCAAGAAGATCTGCCACCCCCCTATCTACAGTCGGTAGACCCTCCCACAGATCTCGCTGAGCCTCCCTGTTGAATCCATCCGCAGAGAACAGGGACCCATAAAAGGACCTGACCAAGGCACTGATCCTCTCTGGATCAGTGACAGAGGAGCCGTCGTCTGCGAGCAGCTCCACAAGCTGTTTGCGAGCTCCCCGCCCCTTCTCCAGAGAGAAAAAGAAAGGCGAAGCTCGGTCCAGATCGTGCAGCATCTGGACCCGCGACCTCACGTAGGTGCCTCGGGACCGCTCAAGCAGCAGGCTCCTCAAAGCTTCCTTCTTCATCTGAAACTCTCCCCATTCGCAGGAGTCTTCACCAAACCGACCCAGACGAGACTCTGCGTCCAGTATCTCCCTCTCAAGCCTCTCGAATGCTGAGTCCCGCCTTCCGGTCCACCCCCACGTATAATCCGTACAAAAGAGACGGATGTGAGCTTTCCCCACATCCCACCACTGCCTAAGGGAAGAGAAGCACCTCTGCCTCTCTCTCCACTTCCCCCAAAACCGACTGAATGCTTCCCGGAAACACCGATCCTCTAGCAGCCTGTTGTTAAAGTGCCAGTACGCGGACCCAGCCCGAGTGCGCGCTGGATTGAAATCCACACGCACCAGACAGTGGTCCGAGCACGGCACCAGCCGCATTGATGCCGCCGAGACACGGGAAACAAACGCTCGGAAATATATATTCGATCAATGCGGGAACCACCACCCTCAGATCTCCGCGAAAAAGCAGTGGAATCCGGGTGGAGGCTTCCGCCAGGCATCAACCAACTCAAAGGATTCAATCAACCCTCTCAGCTTCTTCACTACAGCAGGGGCACACTGAGTACCAGAACGGTCTCGCGCCTCAAGTGTGCAATTAAAATCCCCACCAAGGAAGACACACTCTCCCCTATCAATTGTGCTCAACAGAGCAGTCACCTCCTGAAGTAGGCCGGGCTGCATTGTGCGAAGCTAGGAGCATACACGTTAATGAAAAGCAACAGCATGCCATCCAGGCTCACGGCCAGATGGAGCAAACGTCCTGGCACAACTTCCTGCACTTTTAAAACATTTGGCAGAAAATTCGGGGCCAACAGAAAGGCCAGCCCACTCGAATTCGAGCTGAGATGGCTCATGTAGACCCCCCCTTCCCACTCCAGTCGCCAGGTGGGTTCATCACTAACAACAGTATGCGTCTCTTGCAGAAAACACACCGCAAAATTTCCCCTCTCTAAGGACTAAGGACTAATTAAAGCTGAAATCTGCGAAAAACTCTCTCCCGTTTCAATTTAACGTAGCTACTGTGAATGTGCAGGCACACTAAATTGAGATCCTCACACTCCGCCTAGACTCTCTCTCTGAGGAACTCCAAAAAGTCCCCAAACTGTCTCTTCTCAGAGTCAGGAAGATCGCTGTCCTTGTTGCCAAGGATAGCCTCGAGAGTCTTAATCAAAGCTGGCCAATCCTCCCACCGTTTTTTTGCAGCATCCTTTTTTGTTCTGATGGTACGACTTGTTTTTAGGAACTCTCGCACCTCACAGATAACTGTTGCATGATACACGGCCTTGGAGTCTGGGCACTCGGCCAACCCACTCGCACCTGAAACAACAAGCTTACCAGTGCAGCGCCCAGGGTCATTATCAAAAATTGAAAGACCAGAACTCTCGGAAAGTTCACTAATCCCGCTACACAAACTGGCCCCATCACTCTCCCCCTCCTCCGACATGCCACCACCCCCAGGATCAATGCCGGGGAAGGGTCCCGACACCCCTGACCGCAACAAGCAGCCCACTGACTGGCTGGGCTCCTGCACTCTCCCATCACCCTCCACGTCTGGGCCTGGGGAAGAAAAAACAAGAGGCACCCCCAGGGCCTGTGGTACACAGGCACCCTCGGAAACTGAAGGAGGATCACGACCCGAAACAGCCCCGACCTCCACAGCACCCAGAGTACCCTCTCCACAGGCAAACACCCAGAGAATCTCCTCTTGCCTTTAAAACTCTCCCCTGGCGACTCAGCCGGAGAGGCAGCACATCCCCCAGCACCTCCATTGGCTCTGATAAGGAGCACAGAGTGGTACACCAATGCCCCCTGAACCTCCCCCTTTCGGGCTGACCCTGCTCATCCCCCGTCTCAGGGGGCACACTACCACCCGGGGAGCTAACCCCATCATCTGACGTGCCAACACCCTCAGTAGGTCTCTGAAACGAGGGGACCTCCTCCGACCCAGAGGACACACACCCAGGGGAGCTAACCTCAACACAGCACTCTCTCTCTCTCTCTCTCTCTCCGCTCCCCCCTCTCTCTCTCTCCCCCCCCCCCCTAGTTCTGGGACAGGTGACCTGGGAACTGTAGCCATACCAGGGGCAAGCGAGCCGACCTGGGCGCAACAGCCAGACCTGAGGCAAGTGAGCCGACCTGGGAACTGCAGCCATTCACGAGCACGCAGCTGACCTGGGTGTCACAGCCAGACCTAGGGCAAGCGAGCTGACCTGGGCATTACAGCCAGTCCCGTGGCACGCAGGCGACCTGGGTTTCACAGCCAGACCTGGGCAAGCGAGCCAACCTGGAGATCCCTCTACAGAGAGATTTGGGCCATTTGGAAAAGTGGGCTGAAAGATGGCAGATGGAGTTTAATGCTGTTAAGTGTGAAGTGCTACATCTTGGCAGGACAAATCAAATAGGACGTACATGGTAAATGGTAGAATTGAGGAAGTGCTGGAACAGAGGGATCTAGGAATAACTGTGCATAGTTCCCTGAAGGTGGAATCGCATGTAGATAGGGTGGTAAAGAAAGCCATTGGTGCTGGCCTTTATAAATCAGAGCATTGAATATAGGAGTAGGGAAGTAATGTTAAAATTGTACAAGGCATTGGTAAGACCAATTCTGGAGTATGGTGTACCAATTTTGGTCGCCTAGTTATAGGAAGGATGTCAACAAAATAGAGAGAGTACAGAGGAGATTTACTAGAATGTTGCCAGGGTTCCAGCAACTATGTTACAGAGAAAGGTTGAAACAAGTTAGGTCTTTATTCTTTGGAGCGCAGAAGGTTAAGGGGGGACTTGATTGAGGTCTTTAAAATGATGAAAGGGATAGACAGAGTTGACGTGGATACGTTTTTCCATTGAGGGTAGGGAAGATTCAAACAAGAGGGCATGACATGAGAATTAAGGGACAGAAGTTTAGGGGTAACGTGAGGGGGAACTTCTTTACTCAGAGGGTGGTGGCAGTGTGGAATGAGCTTCCAGCAGAAGTGGTGGAGGCAGGATCGATTTTAACATTTAAAAGTAAAGTGGATAGGTATATGGACGTGAAGGGAATGGAGGGGTATGGTCTGAGTGCAGGTAGATGGGACTAGGGGAAAACAAATGGTCGGCACGGACTGGAAGGGCCGAGAGGGCCTGTTTCCGTGCTGTAATTGTTATATGGTTATATGGTTATAATAAAGGTCACCATGGAAAATAATCAATACTTTTTTACTCGTAGGTTTAGTCGTATTAGTTCGGCATGTTAGTCGTAGGTAATCAAGGGTAGTCGAAGGTAGTTGAAGGTAGTCGTAGATAGTCTTAATCATTGTCGAAGGGAGGTTGAAGGAGATCGAAAGAGGTCGTCTTCCCTCTTCATTATTCGGTGTCCAATTTTCCCCGAAGTTAGTCGTAGCTAGTCGAAGCTGGTCTTCAACATAGTCGAAGGAGGTCTTGTACATAGTCGAAGGACTCTTCTAAACTCGCCAATTAGGTCGCCCAAGTGTGTCAGGCCCCTTTATAATCAGAGGCAGGTGAATTTATAATGGGAAACAAAGAAATGGCAGAACTGTTAAACGAGTGCTTTGGTTCTGTTTTCACTAAGGAAGACACAAACATTCTCCCAGAAATACTAGGAGACCAAGGATCCAGTGGGAGGGAAGAACTGAAGGGAACCCGCATTAGTCAGGAAATGGTGTTAGGTAAACTGTTGGGACCGAAGGCAGATACTTCAGCAGGGCCTGATTGTCTGCATCCCAGAGTATTCAAGGAAGTGGCCCTAGAAATCGTGAATTCATTGGTGATCGTTTTCCAATATTCATTCAATACTGGATCAGTTCCTGTGGATTGGAGGGTAGCCATTTAACCCCACTTTTTCAGAAAGGAGGGAGAGGCAAAATGGGGAATTATAGACCAGTTAGCCTTACATCGGTAGTGGGGAAGATGCTTGAGTCGATTGTTAAAAATGTCATAGCAGCGCATTTGGAAAGCATTGAAAGGATCTGTCAAAGTTAGCATGGATTTATGAAGGGGAAATCATGCTTGACTAATCTTCTCAATTTTTTTGAGGATGTAACAAGAATGGATAATGGAGAGCCTGTGGATGTGGTGTATCTGGACTTTCAAAAAGCATTTGACAAGGTCCCACACAAGAAATTAGTATGCAAAATTAGAGCCCATGGTATTGGGGGTAGGGTATTGACATGGATAGAAAACTGGTTGGCAGACAGGAAGCAAAGAGTAGGAATTACCGGGTCCTTTTCAGAATGGCAGGCAGTGACTAGTGAGGTGTCGCAAGGTTCGCTGCTGTGACTCCAGTTATTTACAATATATGTTAAAGATTTAGATGAGGGAATTAAATGTGACATCTCCAAGTTTACGGATGAAATAAAGCTGGGTGGCAGTGTGAGCTGCGATAAGGATGCTGTGAGACTTGGATAGATTGGGTGAGTGGGCAGATGCATGGCAGATGCAGTATAATGTGGATACATGTGAGGTTATCGACTTTGGTGGCAAGAACGGGAAGGCAGATTCTTATGTGAATGGTGTCACGTTTGGAAAAGGGGAGGTGCAACGAGATCTGGTGTGCTTGTACATCAATCACAGAAAGTAAGCATGCAGGTACAGCAGGCAGTGAAGAAAGCTAATGGCATGTTGGCCTTTATTGCGAGAGAATTTGAGTTTAGGAGCAAGGAGATCCTTTTGCAATTGTACAAGGCCCTGGTGAAACTGCACCTGGAGTACTGTGTGCAATTTGGGTTTCCTCATTTGAGGAAGGCCATTATTGCTATTGAGGGAGTGCAGTGTAGGGTCGCCAGATTATTTCCCTGGATGGCGGGATTAACATATGATGAAAGAATGGGTCAACTGGGCCTGTATTCACTGGTATTTAGAAGGATGAGAGGATATCTTATAGAAACATATAAAATTCTTAAAGGATTGAAGAGGCTAGATGCAGGAAAAATGTTCCTGTTGTTGGGGGAGTCCAGAACCAGAGGTCCCAGTTTAAGAATAAGGGGTAGGCCATTCAGGACTGATATGAGGAAAAACTTTCATCCAGAAAGTTGTGAATCTATGGAATTCTCTGCCACAGAAGGCAGTGGCCAATTCACTTGATGTTTTCAAGAGATAGTTAGATCTAGCTCTTAGTGCTAAAGGAATCAAAGGATATGAGGAAAAAGCAGGAACCGGATACTGATTTTAGAAGATCAGCCATGATCATATTGAATGGCGGTGCTAACTCAAAGGGCAGAATGGCCTATTCCTGCACCTATTTTTTTATGTTCTATGTTTTTATATGCAACTTCATGCAAGACAAATTGGAGGCCAAGATCAAGTCACAGGAGCTGAAACACTTCTGAAGTTCAAAGTATAACCTTTTACTCTGCTCCATTCCTTGCTGTGTGGTACATGCAATGATGTGTGGGAAACAGAACTTTAATGTTAATGAGATCTGTGAATTGGTGTGTAATGATCCCATTCACCGACATACTGAAACTAGATAAGATGGGTCGTGGAAGATGAAACTTAAAGGTCTCTATGAAAGTTATCACAAGATATCTGGATCTGGCTCTGCAGTCTTTGTTGTCATTCCCAAGTTTTTATTTTATGTTAATTACCAATTGGAATAGTCACAACTGGGGGGGGGGAGGTGCACACAATTAATCCTTCCCAGCTGCTACCAAATCATAAGAAGTACTGGCCACAGCTTTTAATGACAACAGAGGATAATTGTGCCTGTTAAACAATTTTTAAATGTAGACCTTGGTTCTGAAAGTGCAAGAAGAGTGAAGGGCAGAGTTATAGATTTACAGCCTTATACAGCATGGAAACAAGTTTGTGTAGGAAAGAAATGCAGATGCTGGTTTAAATCAAAGATAGACACAAAATGCTGAAGTAACTCAGCAGGGACAGGCAGCACCCCTGGCGAGAAGGAATGGGTGACGTTTCAGGTCGAGACTATTCCTTCTCTCCAGAGATGAAGCCTATCCCACTGAGTTACTCCAGCATTTTGTGTCTATCTTCGATTGGCCCAACTTGTCGATGCCAACCAACAGTTCTATCTAATCTAGTCCAATTTGCTTATGTTTGACCAATATTCCTCTCAACCTTTCCATCCACAAATCTGTCCAAATAATTTTAAAACTTTGCAATTGTACCCTCATGTACACATTCCACTATCAGCTTCATCCTTATACACCACATCCGTTGTATGAAACAGTTGCCCTTAGGATTCCTTTTAAATCGTTCCTCTCTCATTTTAAACCTATGCCCTCTAGTTTGTAACTCCCTTATCCTGGAAAATACTATAAATCAACAAACAATGGGACCATACAAAAAGCATATTTACGGTGAGGCCTCAATCTTTGTGAACATTGGGTCAATCAGTGGCTTTGGCATTGTTTAATAGAGCAATACATTATTGAGCCAAACAAGGAGTGGCTACCTTGGATCTGGTAATGAGGTGGGTTTACTATCTGACCTTAGGGTAAAAGATGCCTGAGGAAGTAGTGATTGGAGTGAGATGGAATTTTACATTTAGCCTGAGAGGGAGAAACGTGGGCCAGAAAGAACAGTGTTAAACAAAATAAAGGGAAAAATAGAATTTGCTAGACAGGGTGGATAGATGAGAAAACATAGAGAAAATATTAGAATTAATAAGTAGCCCTTAAGTTCAATAGGCTTGCAGCATAAAAAATTGGGAATTCTTACTGCAACTGTACAAGGTGTTACTGAGACAACACCGAGTCCTGCAAATAGTTTTAGGGTACTTGTTTAAACAAAAGTTTAAGTTTTTTTGGAAGCAGTTGGGGGAAAGTTCACTGGGATGAATATGGGAATATGAATATATCCAACTCCATTATCAAGTTTGCTGATGACACTGTGATGGTGGTCCTGATCTCCGATAACGATGAGAAGGTCTACTGGGAGGAGGTGGCTGATCTGGCACTCTGGTGTCAGGACAACAGCCTCCTCTTGAATGTCACAACTAAGGAGCTGATTGTGGACTTTAGAAGGACACAACATCTGAGGATGTACACGCCACTGGAGATAAAAGGGACTACTGTGGATAGGGTGAGCTGCTTTAAATATCTGGGAGTCCACATCACAGAGGATCTGACATGGACAACACACACTGCCACACTGGTGAGTAAGGCAAGGCAGCTCCTTTACCACCTCAGGCTGCTGAGGAAATTCCGAGCTTCTCTGAGGATCCTTCAGTGCTTCTACCCTGGGGCTGTAGAAAGCATTTTGTCCGGCAACATCACAAACTGGTTTGGGAACAGCTCTGCCCAGGACAGGAAGGCTCTGCAGAGAGTAGTGCGTTCGGCCAAATGCACTATGGGAACTACACTCACCCCCCTGCAGGACCTACACACCAGGAGGTGCAGATCCAGAGCCAGCAACATTATGGAGGACCCCTACCACCCCAGCAATGGACTGTTCCAGCTGCTACGTTCAGGCAAATGCCTCCACTGTCATGCGGTGAAAACAGAGAGGATGAGACGGAGTTTCTTCCCACAGACCATCAGAACTGTAAACTCTTATCTCACCAGGAACTGATTTACTGTTGTGTTGTGTCTTGTAAAAAATTATTTTCTAACATGTATATACTGATTTTACTTCGGAGTCACGTGAGTGACTACGTGAAGACCCCGCCAGGACGCATGCGCGACATATCGTCGAACGCATTGCGGAAGCGACAGTCGGGAGGAGCGCCGCTCCTCCAGCGCGAATTTTGAAAAATTACGGAAGGTAAGTCTTACCTTTTCTGGTGAGCGTGGCGACTCGGTGTGTTTCTTTTTCAGAATGGAGGAAGCACCATGGAGTCGCGCAAGGGAGAGCAGCAGCTGATACCGCTGCTGTGGAAGCAGCCAGCAGCGTGCCGTCTCTCCAGAGCTGCAGGGTGCTGCCAGCAGCTGCCGGCTTCTCGCCGCTACAGACCGCAGGTGCGCCGCGGTCGGCGGCAAAAACCACCCGGAAGTCGGACAGGTCCGTGGGACTCGGCTGGGTCCGGACCTGAAGACACCCCGTTCACAGATAGCGACGGCGGGCGTCTTTCCGCGGGAGCGGGTGGGGAGCAGTGCTCCAGCGTGACCTGCTTATGCAGGGGCCAGAGTCACAGTGGGTCTTCTCGCAGACCCACGGCAGCATCCTTTCAAGGACTGCCAAATGTCTCACCCTCTTCGCAGGGGAGCATTATGGTCAGAGCTGGGCTGACCCTGAAGAAGGGGCAATGGCTGAACAGTCAACTGTGAGGGTGCCAGAAGAGAGAGCAGCAGAGATTGTGGGACACATGCTGTATCAACTCAAGAAGGACTGCCTATACAAAGCTGCAAGCCAGTAAAAAATACATGGCTACAAACCAGCTACAGGAGCAAGCCATTAACTTTATGGCTGGGAAGTACATTGCTCCAGAAACTCAATTTCTCTTAAAGTACCAGCAGTCCTATGACCCCATCTGGGGCAACAGGAGCCCATCTATAAGGAGCCAGGAGGTGAAGCTCCAGAGGAAAACTGCTGGCTGCTAAAATCACAGCAGTACCAGGACAACTGATGGGGTTGATTTGCCTGAAGAGTTACGTGATGCTCTAGCAGACTGTGTAATACTCAGTGGAGATTTACAGTTACAGAAGAGCATCATCAAGAAGTGCGGAATTATGCAAGACAAGTAGCACACAGGCTCCAAAATTGCTGTTGGGGGACCTCCCGAATTAGGTGAAAGACCTGCATGAGGAAGCCAAGGCTATAGGCCTGATCAAGGTGCCAAGCACCTCTAAAACCCACTATCAACAGCGGCAGCAGCACCCCTACACAACACCCACCAGACATCGGTGCTATGGAAGACCATCTGGTGGTGAAATCTCGAAGGCCGGCCCACCTGCACAGCGGTCTTTCAGACCAATGGCCAGCCCGGCCTTCATGGAAAACGCGCCAACCCCACAATGCAGCCAACACAATACCAGAAGAAACAACTGCGGAGACAACCCACACAACACCGGTAACCATGGAGGTAGGTGGGTCTGGTTGTCTTAAAAAACATTGCATGTCCGCATTCATTAAAGTTGGGGGACGGTTGCACTTGTTTTCATCATGTGTGCTGCACTTTTACCTCTGAACTTTTACATACTCGGAAGTATTCAGAATTACAAAATTGAATTTGTATACGAACGAAACTACCGTCCCAGTTCAGCATACGTCTAGCAAGGAAGTTCATACTTCACAAAAAGAGAGAACAGCAGGCCATGCTGAACTGTTAAGACTAAACACAAAAAGGGATTGAGAAAACAATCAGAGAATTTCAAGAGTTCGTATCAAAATATATTTATAAAAAACTAAAAAGATGGTAGTTTGCCGTATCATTACAGATTTGACCGAACTAAATACTTCCGTTCAGTATGCCCATTTCAAATTAGACTAACGTTTGTCACACACAAGGGTCCATCGTAAATACCTGAAATTTATCTGGATGGGACAAGCAATGGCAGTATGCCTTATCCAATGGGTTGTCATCAGCACCCAGGCTATTACAAATTTATTTAAAACCAGCTTTTAGCATACTTAAAGAAAACATAACCATATCGTCCATGGCTTACCTTGATGATATTTCTCATTGTAGGTGAAAATTGGAGCTGGCTACATTGGTGGTATCAGCCACAACAGAGGGGTTAACGTACATCCAGATAAATCAAAATTGGAACCCTCCACTACCATGGATTATTTGGGGTTCACTATTGGACAAATCTGTTCATATGTCTATCACCTTGCCACCAAAAACAAAGTGACAGACTTGATGGGAGTATGCAAAAGCCTCACTGGCAATCAGGGAAACCATCCATTCGGCAAGGAGCAAGAGTGATTGGGAATTGGTGGCTGCGTTTCCCAGCAGCACAATTGGACCACTCCATTATTAAAACCGGAAGAGGGAAATTTTAGCTCTCAAAAATCATACAGGCCATTTCAATAGGCCTATGCAACTACCAGGGAAAGTAAATTAGAATTAAACTGGTGGATAGAAATGTTCCATATTATCCTAACCCATCACCCCATTCTATATCCCTAGGGTACATTACAGACTGATGCCAGTGCTATAAGGTTGGGGAGCAAACTAATACCACCGCACGTTGTGGTGGCAGATGAGTGCAACAAAAATTATTCTGTTTAAAGCACTAGGAATTAATTATCTAGAAATGCTGGGAGCGTTTCATGGACTCAGGGCCTACTGCTCAGATGGGCACCAGTTGCATGTACGGTACAGATTGATACCACACTGGGGGCCTATATATAATCATATGGGTGAAATAAAGTCGATATCATGTGATGAATTGCCTAATAATATCTGGCACTGGTGTCTGGGAGAGAGATTTGGATCTCAACCACTTACCTTCCAGGTAAGCTAAATACAGTGGCAGACACCAGGTCACGTAAATTCAACGACAACATTAAATGGATGTTGGATCGGAAAGTGTTTACAGATATTATAGACCGGTATGGGACACCAGATATCGACCTTTTTTCCATCCAGACTAATTCACCAACTACCACATATGTTGCTTGGCAACCAGACCCAGGGCAGCAGCGATGGACGATTTCTCGCCTGCATTGGGGGGGGGGGGATTTGTTTTGCTATGCATTTTCCCCTCCTGCCTCATCAGGCGAGTCTTACAATAATTAAACAAGACGCCCGCAACGGGTACCATGGTTTCCCAACAGAACAAAGATGGTCTCAGAACCCCCTGCTTCTGGATCAACAATGGCCAAGGAGGTTTGGCACAGTACCCCCGTGCGGGAAAAGTATCCGTGCCATGACTGTATAACTTGTTGATTTGCAGTTTCTGAACAGTCCATTTCAGTTGGATACGACTCTCCGACAGACGATCAATGCCATCTCAGCGTCGTACAGGGAGTCCACGAAGAAGACAGTACCTGACATATGTCAGGAAATGGGAAGTGTTCAGCACCAGGATGAGATCACTACATATGACTCAGCCACCAACACTGAAGTGCTGGAGTTTTCTGGCCACCCTTCATTTTTCGATGAAGGATTGAGTTAACAGTGCCATTATTGTGCAAGGAGTGCCCTAGCTAATATCTGGGCAGAGGGAGTGATCACCTGGCTATAGGATCACACCCACTAGTACCTAAACGAATGAGGGGGTATTTGTACTCTATTCCCCCAGGTCCAGATACACCTATATATGGGACATAGGTAGTACACCATGTTACGAGGATGGACACCAATATCGGGGCTCACTCTGGACCAACTATAATATCCTAGATGGGAATGATTATGGCACTTGGATCAGCACAAACTGGGTCCAGTCCTTACACAAGCTAGAATAGGACGTCATGTCTGTCACAAAATGGCAGAATAACCTACTACATACATGGGTACTTAAAACTAGACTGACCCGTTTTCCTTTGGCCAATATTAGAGTTAGCTTTCCGGCCTATCCTGCAGATAGTCGGCCTCTGCATAGTGACACATACTTTCCAATATAATAGTCACCAAGACACTTATGGGCACGGAGAGAGCTTTCTCATTAGCCATAAATGCCCTCACCTAAGGTCACAGTGCAAACCATATCCAGATGGTTCGGGTGGTATTACGTGCAGTGGTGAATACTAATGTTTTCAAATCTCACTCCAACAGGGCTGCATCTACATCGGACGCTAGGATGATGGGAGTTCCTATGGACCACATCCTTGCCACAGCGGGGTGGAGCAATGAACGCGTTCAATGCTTTATAATAGTAAGATTAAACAAGAACTTACCAGTTCGAAGTTTGATCGTTATTTTATGAGGAGTTACGATGAGGGATTACGTGAAGAACCCGCCTCACGCTGGCAACGGCATACTTCAAAGCAGCGGCATGAAAAACACAGAACACCAAAAGCCGGAGTAACATAGTAAGGCTTCATAAAAAGACTTAGAACTACCATTTGATCATTTATTTTATGAGGGCGGGAGTGGAGGGCACGTAATCCTCATCGTAACTCCTCATAAAATAACGATCAAAACTTCGAATGGTAAGTATTCTTGTTTAATCTTACTATTATTAAACTTCGGAAGTCACGTGAGATGACTACTGAAGATTTAAAGCTTTCTGTGTTTTTTATGTCGTAGAATTTAATCCGTACGACAGTCCGGCTAAGTAAACAATACATGAGAAAGCAGACTAATGTTAGATCATTTCACAATTAACTTGTTTAATGGTTTAAAGACCATATAATAACCCTCCTTTATCTGAGGGAAATGATTACAAGCGATAAAAGATAGAAGTGATTACACCACTGATTATAGTAATAATAGTAAACAAAGCAGGTGATTATAGTGCTCCAATGTCAACCCTTCAATTGGAGTCCACTGTCTAAGAATAGCGTAAGTACAATGCTCAGCTCCCAAATCTCTGTGTATCTTGGTTTGGGTGGATTAAATATTAACAAAAGATTCCTTTCAATGAATCTAGATATTTAATGGATGCGACCCAATTGATTTACTCTGAATTCAGTCATAAGTCCTAAATAGGACGACAAGGCACCTGCGTGCAGTGTTAATGGCACTGTAACTTAAATGTATGCTCAAAATGCAAATTGGCCCAAGGAATTCCAAAACATTTGCAATATTTACAGTATCATAAGAAATATTTGACTGTGTGCAAAAGTCTTCCATTTCTTAATTATGTGTCAATATATTGCTTTTGTGTTCTATCTACCGCCATGATGCGACTATAAAAAACTTCCATTAGTTTTGTCCGACAATCCCAGCTCCTGTAGTGGTCTGGGTCAAAAACCTGCAGATTAATAACTTCATAATATGCATACAATGGGTAAATTTCTTTATGTTACCGGATTAGTCAAGATATCACTACAGTTAGGAATCGACATATATGGTTCTTTAATCATATTCAGCATTACTGGGAACCAAGGTTGAGTTGGCCAATTTGGAACTACCAACAATCCAGAAGCAGAATCTTGTTCTTTTCTTCAGGCATCTCTGAATCAAAGCGAAATGGTGGAAAAGTCATAAAAGAACAGCTTTCCCCCAGTGTATGAAAAAGCATCTACTGCTACTGCATCTGGATCGTGTTCCCAAGAACACATAAGTAGGCAATTGATGATTAAGCCTAGATGCAAACAAATCAATTTCTGGCAACACCCAAAATCGGGTTCACAATATTCTTAAATATTGCTGGCTTAAGCATCCATTCTGTATCTATCTTTAAAAATCCTGGACCTTTCATCTGCTACCAACACATTGTCCCTTACTGGAATGTAGCTTGCTGAAATCCATATTTGGCGACCAATACACCATTGCCATATCTCATTGACCAGACAATCACATGATACTGATCTAACTCCCCCCATGTGATTAATGTATGCAACAGCCGTTTTATTGTCTAACTGTATTAACACATGTAGACCTTGTTTAGCACAACAATATGCTTTAAGTCCATAAAAAAGCACCCAATAACTCCAAATAGTTAATACCATAAGCTTGAAGAAATGCTTCTTCTTGAGCTTTCCATCTACCTCCACAAACTGGAGGACGAATCTGTAGCCCCCCATCCGAGGCACTAGCATTCGTTTGTAAAAAAACCATTTCAGGCTGTTCAATCATGATATTCTTAGCAGCTTGTGGGACATTTTCAACCACACCATTGTAATTCCCCAACACGGCTTCTTTTGTTAATTGCATAGGCCTGACAAAGTGACCTGCCTTCTCTTTAAAGAGCCCTATATTTTGTCCCTTTGAAGATTTTGATAATGTAATTGGGAACCAAATTCCACTGCCGGAAATGCTGCTTACCAGTTTACCAATGGTTTTCGCCACTTCTCGGGATGGAAGGATAGGTTTGTGAATGAGGTAATTACAAGTCATCAAAATGTCATTGGCCTTCTCTGTTGGCAAAGTAACTAACATAGTCACTGAGTTAATTACAAACCCCAAAAAGTTAATTGTTTGTGCTGGCTGCAGCTGGGACTTAATTGGATGAATCAAGAACCCTAGCTTTTCAAACAAAGCTTTAGTAACTGAAACTGAGTGCTCAGCTGACTCTTGAGTATCATTAATGATCAGAATATCATCCAGATAAGCCATAACAATGTGTTTCTGTGCTCTTAATTGGGCTAAAAACTGGTTTTCCACAGTTTTGTAAAGAGTCTAGGAGCCGAACTCAATCCATTTGGTAAAGCTTTAAACTGCCATAATTGTCCCAGCCAATTAAATTTTAAGTACCCTCCTGAAGAATTGAATGAATTGCTACAGAATAATAGGCATCCTTTCAAATCAATCTTAGCCATATAACACCCTGCTGAGATAAGATATATTTTGCAGTACTGAATGTCTCCATCTTAAAATGTTTGTATTCTACAAACTTATTTAGATTTGTGAGGTCCAGAATAATTCTGCAACCACCATCTTTTTTATCTCTTCGAAATATATTAGAGACAAATTGATGCTTATGTTCATAAGTCTTTTCAATACCGTACGCCTTTTCCAGATAATTTGTCAATTTCCACATTAATCTCCATTCTTTCCTCTGCAGAAAACACATTAAGCATAAGCAGGTTTATTCTGTACAGAGGCTTAACCCCTTCTTTAAAAATAATAATGGCTCCCGAAACTGCTTGTAATACATAATCGATCAGAAGTAATGTTAAGCCCCCCCAGGCATTATAAATGTTTGCAATCTCCCTCCAACTGGAGAGTCATCCACAGTTTCTTTAAGGATATAAGTCTTTAATACCTCTCCGTATGAGCGTGGTGGTCTCCTTCTTCCCGAATACAGGGAAGCACTCGCCTGCACAGCAACGATAGTATTTTCGTGACAAATTTCTGCCTCTATAACGAAAATCGAAACCCCTTCGGGTCGAAAAAACCCTTTCTTTGTCCAAAGACAAAAGGTTTAACATTGCTAAAATATTTAGCTTCTTCATCCAACTCTTTCAGCTGTTTTTTTTTTTCCCCCTTTTTTTCGGCAGATTTTCTCCAAACAAATTACCCAGGAGCTTGAACACCACTTTCTTGACACAGGCTTGCAAACCTAGGGTGAAAATATGGGGCCGAATCGCATTTTCCTCATACAATTAATTTCATAGAACGAATTACACAATAAGCCCAAAGTATCCTTTTGAATCTTTTTTCCATTTTCCAGATTCTCCATTTGCCTGCCATAGGCCGTAATGGCAGCAGAAAATTAATTTGAGCACCTTTTGAAACTTCACTTCTTGGGCTCTCATACTTGGAGTCAATAGACGTCCATATCATCGGATTCACCGTAGGCACTTCCAATGAGGCACAATTTCTTGGAGCTTTATATAATTCTGATGTTTCATTCATCACAGAAATTGTGAAGTTGGTGAGATACCATATAAATTTATGTTGGCAGCTAGGTTTTCTTCCATAGCCTCACCACTTCCTTCAGGTATAGCAAAATCTTGTGCTATCCCAGGCACATTAGGCCTTTTCTTTTTACTTTGTGGTGTGCTTTCAAAAGCCATATAACCACCAGCAGGGGTCTGCCTTCTGCAGCCCTAAATCAATTGGGATATCACCCCATGAGACTTCTTCCAGCCCAAATCCTGGGTCCGGAGTATCATATTCCAAACTTGGCCCACAGCCATATTCATCATATTCAAACCCCTCAGGGATTTTTTTGGGATTCATCTGGGTACTGTGACCCTTGTCTCATAATTGTTTGGAGAACTTTCTCCATATGCTCCATTTTTAGCCACATAGTTTTATTGTCTGGAGGTCTTTCTGTATCAGAGTCATCAGAAACCACGGGCCTCTCAGATTTCTTTTTGCATTTTTTAGGAACATTTTCCTCCGTGGTTATTATTTCTGGAGAATCTGGAAACTCACTATCGGGTAAATCGGCGGCCAACGGTATCGGAACCGGGTCCGCACTAACTTTGCGTCCCGTATTTTTACTTTACTTTCACCCCGGAAAGATCTTTTTTTACCCGCGAAAACTTCTTTCCAGATTTCTCCATTTTTTCTTAATAATCAGTGCTCAATCAGCACGTTAACGTGGCTCTAAATTTTACTTTTGGTTTCGTTTGCTGGAGCCACCCAGCGTAACCTAAAAAACGCCCCGATCTAACTGCACTTACCTGCGGGCCGTTCCGACCGCTGCGAGGAGCTGCTCCTTACTGCAGCTCCTCCTTCCGCCGTCAGCATTGACGTCATGCCGTTGCCAGCGTGAGGTGGGTTCTTCACGTAGTCACTCACGTGACTCCGAAGTAAAATAAACCCGTGGCCGATCCTGAGACGTTTGCAGGGAAAAATTAAGTTCTGTAAAATAAATTACCCAATGTGGGGCATATTATTTTAGGTATGAATAATACCTTTATTGTTTTTCAGCACAGTGTCGTGTGTGAAATACGTTCATCCTCCGTCCCAGAATGGCAGTGTGTGAGCATGGTCTCGTTCCAGGGCATGAAATCACAGAGCTTTGAAATCTTCACGTAGTCACTCACGTGACTCCGAAGTAAAATAGTAAGATTAAATGAGAACTTACCAGTTTGAAGTTTGATCTTTATTTTATGAGGAGTTACGATGAGGGATTACGTGCCCTCCGCTCCCAAAACCCTCTATTATAAAAGTTCAACTGGTATGGAAGTTTCTCTCTTATCTTACTATATTAGTCTACTCTGGTATCTGTGATTTCACACCATGCTTTGAAGAATGTCGCGCATGCGTCCTGGCGGGGTCTTCACGTAATCCTTCATCGTAACTCCTCATAAAATAAAGATCAAACTTCAAACTGGTAAGTTCTCATTTAATCTTACTATTCTGTTCTATTCTGTTCTGTAGTTTTTGCACAATCCACAGGCATTGCCACTTTCATTTCACTGCACATCTTGTACGCGTATGTGACAAACAAAGTTGACTTGACTTGGAATGTAGTGGTTGTTCTACAAGGTAAGGTTAAACAGATTGGGACTACTCATTGGAGTTTAGAATTTTACTGAACTACAAATTTGTTGGGGATTCAACAGCGTAAATGGTGAACAGATTTTTCCTTTCATGGAGAGTTTAGAACCAGAGGATATATTCTTAGAATAAGGGTACACTTATTTAAGACTGGGAAAGTATTTCTTCACTCAGAGAATGGCACAAAGTGCTGGAGTAACTCGGTGGGTCAAAATTACTCCAGCATTTTGTATATTTTTTTGTAAAATGACATCTCCAGTTCCGTATTTCTTCCCTCTGAGTTAAGAGTCTTTGGAACACCTGTGGGAGTAGAGTACATGTGCATATTGAAGGATCGGATAGATAGAAGTTTAATTGTTGGGGAAACTGAGAGTTATAGGGATTGGGCAGGAAAGCGGGCTTGAGGATTGTTGGATCTGCCATGATCCCAGTGAATGGTGGTGCAGTCTTGAAGTTCTGAGTGACTATTCCTGTCTCTACTTGCTATGGACTTAATGGTCTTAAGATAAGGAAGTGCTCTGGCTAGCAGTTTCAGAATACTC
Organism: Okamejei kenojei; assembly: GCA_035221665.1. Taxonomy (NCBI): domain Eukaryota; kingdom Metazoa; phylum Chordata; class Chondrichthyes; order Rajiformes; family Rajidae; genus Okamejei; species Okamejei kenojei. The sequence continues at coordinate 107,960,291 of CM069134.1, read as the reverse complement.
CATTACCATCAGTGCTCATGCTCTAGTTTAGGTTTGTTTAAATAAGTTTAGCTTAGTTTAAGCTACATTCTCCAAAATTTGTGCTGATCTTTTTTGTAAATATGGTATATGTGCTGTGTTTCTTTCTTGTGGCACACCTAAAAAAAGTAACATTTTACATTGTGCATGTCAATGAGTTGTATCAGAATGGTTGCTCATTATACAGACCGTGAAATTTTGTTTTTCATTTAAATCAATACTTCACCAGCCAGGTTTCTAGCTTCCTTTTGTTCTACTCCTATTAACATATTGCAAACAATAAAGAAAGCTTGAATAGGAGCTGCCTGCAATAGTTTTTCATGTCAAATTCATCCTCCATCACAAATCTAATCTTTATTCTTCTTTGCTGGGGTAGAAAACCAAAAGCTCATCTGCTTTCTCAAGTAGATTAGAAAAGTGCCTTAGTGACATCAAGATTAAGATGAACCTAGTCTCCCCAGTGTTCAAGCAAATAATTATTCCTCAATTAATACCACTAGAAATATGATCACATGGCCATATCAACTATTGTCCAAATTGCCACTTTATTTCATACCACAATCACAATTCTAATCTTTACTTTTTTTCAGTGTGAGCATTTAAAAAGCAAAGCATAATTTTCTTTCTCAGGTGGATGAGAAAGGTCATAGCTTATTCAGAGAGAGACAGCATGGAAACAGACCTTTCACCCCACTGAATTCATTCTGACCATTAACTACACTTTTACAGTTCTGATGAATGTTTTTTGATCCAAAATATTAGCTACTTCCTCGTTCCTCGTATGCTGCTTGACTGGCTGAGATCTTCCAGAATTCCTATTTTTGTGCTTATTTACATTAATCCTATTTTATATTCTTCCCACATTCCCATCAACTCCCCCTAAATTATATAATTTACATACACACTTGGGGCACTTTACAGTAGCCAATTAGCCTACCAATCTACACATTTTAAGGAAGAACCAGACATGGTCACAGGGAGAATGTGCAAAGTTTACATCAATAGCATTTGAGGTCATCAGGATTTAACTCAGGTCTATGCTGCTATGAGACTTGTCTAAGTATGCTATTGCTTATGGCAGTTTGCTGTCTACAAGACAGTAAAAGGCCACATGCATTTCAACGGCTCTAAAGCTCTTTGGAATGTCCTGAAATCACGGAAGATGTTATCCCTCCACTAGGTGTGTTGTACGATAGCAGCCTCTGCATACAGTGTCAGTTTTTCCATCTTTTTGTTATTTTTAGTCTGTTTAAAAAAGTATGTTTTGGAGGTTTCTGCGTATTTTTATGTGGGGTAGTTGGGGAAGGTAAGGGGGAAACCGTTTCTTAGTCACTTCCTGGCGAGGATGCGACTATTCTCCGAGTCGTGTCTTCGTCCCCCCCTCGTGGCCTACCAACTGGATTGGCATGGCCCTTCCTGCCAGAGACCGACCAGAGCTTCAGCGGCGGTGCAGCACTGGATTCACCGCGGAGTGGGCGATGCCTTACCTGGGATCGCCGTTTGAAGCTCCAGAGTGTTGGGCCTATAGCTTCAACATCATGGAGTTGTGGTTTGTGGAGCTTCCAGCCACGGGCAGTGGTGATTTCAACATCGCGGAGTCCTGGGATCCCTTTGCCGAGGGTCACCAGTGCGAATCTCGGCCCAGCTTAGACTGTGGATTTCGGGAGCCGCAGTGTCTGGTAAGAAGTGGCCGATTCAGAATTCCAAGCCGCTGAGAATGTTCTTCCATGCCTGAACATCGGGTCACCTGTAGCAGCGACTGCGGAGGGCTCGGGAGGCCCAACCGCCGGTGAACAACAAAGAGGAGGATGACTGAACTTTGGTGCCTTCGCTCACAGTGGGAAACTTAGATTCTGCTGTGTGGGGACGATTATGTTAAAGTCCATCAAGTGTTGAGTTATTTTTTATTCATATGGTAACCCAAATTTCACTGTACCAATTGGTGCATATGACAATAAATGTAAACTTGAAACTTGATCAATGCAAATCTCTCGTCCACTTTCTTTGGCTTTAAAAAAAAAATCTGATTTAAGTTACTTTACTTTAAGTGTGATAATGCATTGAATGCTGGGAGTGACACAGCTATTAGAGTTTCTGCATCACAATTCCAGTGGCCTGGATTCAATCCTGACCTCAGGTGTTATCTATCAGGAGTTTGCACATTCTCCCTATACTGTCAATGCATCCTTTGGAAGTTTCAGTCTCCTCCCATATCCCAAAGATGTGCAGGCTAGTTTGATAAATGGTCATTGTAAATTGCTCAGTGTGTGCTTGAGTGGTAGAAGCTGGGCATTTAATGGAAATGTCAGAGAATGGGTTACAAGGAAAATCGGTGAGGAATGGGATTTTTCTGAGCTGGTATAGACCTGATGGACTAAAATGGTAGCCTTTTAGGAATAATGGAAAACAACATGGAAATCAAGTGTAATTCTAAGACCTCATCAAGAGCATGAATAGTAAAATGGATGTGATCCTTGGCATCTTACACTCTGTCGAAAAAACAACACGTTGGACACAGCCCTGTTTTTGCCTGCATTTAGAGTCCACAGTTTAGCTGTATTTCCAGATATTGTCTGGCAACCTCTACTGAATGTTGGTTGGTGAACTGTGACACATAATGTTTCACCGCAAAATGAATCTTTGCTGTAAAACCTAAAGTCAACTTACAATTTCCCTGCATCAGGTTGTCTCTGCCTTGGTGCAATGCTCAGATCATTAATACAGCTTGCTGACATTTCCCCCACATGATGGGATTGTGTCTCATGCATTACCCCTCAGTGAGGAACAAATAGATGATGTAATGTATTCATACATATTCATGTGTATGTTAAAGAGTTGGTGTTCAATATGAGCAGGGAATGCTGGGTAATAAATCTCTCTCTTGTGATCCAGGCAACCAGTGTATAAGTCTTGTTCTTCATTCTGCCATCTGGAATATAACAAAATTGGCGATGAGGATGGGATAGAGTTTGTGAACGCATCCTTTAAATACAGTGCAGGACTGTTTTGCAACATGCAGTATTGTTTAACATTTTAAACAGCATATACGGAGCTGTATCACAGTTGTTTGCGAGCTGGACACGATAGGCCGCAGAGCCTTCTGCGTATGGGACTGTAGTTTCAAAGAGCAGCTGTACAAATCGTCGAGAGTTTGTCAGGCTATCTCGATGTTGTATCTACGTGGCAAGATGACGTCTTTGGGATTTTATAAGATTTTAAACTGAGGTTTTTTTTTGTCGAGTTCCTCAAGCTGTATAGCCTTTGTACAACTAAGATGTAGGTGAATTGCTGCACCAGAACAGACAGGAAATCGGGGTTTTTGAACGATCTTTAAAAAAAAGAGAGAACAATACGATGGTGGCGTCCACGGGCTACATCGAAAACCTTGGCATTTTTGACCAGAGTAGAGATCCGTTCAGCTCCTATATGGAGAGAGCGAACATGTTTTTCACGGCAAACAACATAATGGAGATTAGTGGTGAAGGAGAGGTAGTGGCTGAAAGAAATAAGGCCGTTTGCAGACACATGAAAACGATTCAGCTCACAGAGATCAGTTCTGAAGTATACGGCACACTCGTGAATCTCCTTATGCCAATAAAGGCAAAAGACGTGCCATTCAATGACACTATGAAGAAGTTGGAGGAGCATTTCAACCCAAAGCCTCTGAAAATTGCAGAAAGCTGTAAATTTGGCACTAGAAACCAGAAACAGAATGAGACAATCAATGAGTGCATTGTTGCCTTGAAAAACGTAACTTTGCACTGTAACTTTGGAATCTTTCTCAGATGCGCACTACGAGACAGATTTGTTTGTGGTCTAGTGGATGAACGAATTCAGCCCAAACTCATGAACACTCCAGATCTTACATTCAAGAAAGCATGCAAGATTGCTACCACAATGGAGATGGCATCAAAGAATGTTCGCGAGTTTTGTCCACTACAGACTGTAGTGGCCATTTACAGTCACAAGGCAGTGCCTATGGCCAAACCAAGAGGCGCTAAACCAAAACCATGGTGGGGAGCCAAGTTCAGCCAGTTGTTATCGTTGCAATGGTAATCACTCATCCCAATTTTGTCAGTTCAAAATGGCCAAGTGCTATAACTGCCAGAAGAAAGACCATATCGCATAAGCATGTCGGGCTAAGCTTAAAACAGGAAACCAACAACCTGCAGAAACAAGCGACAACATCAGAAAGGAGTTCACAACTTGGAGATGAACCCATATGGACATGAACTTAGGTTGTCCACCATTTATGCAACTGAAAGGCAAGGACTTTCAAACTAAACTATCGATTAATGAACAGTTAATTGATATGTGTATTGACACAGCAGCAGATTCTTTGGTCATGAGCAAAGACCTGTACCAAACAAAGTTTCCACAGACACCATTGTTTGAAAGTAAGGTCTAGCTGAAAACCTACTCAGGCAAAGTTGTGGAGACATGCGGACGAATGAACTGTAAAGTTCAGCATAATAGTCAGTCAGTAACACTGCCCATCATATTGTCCAGCTACAGAAATAAGCAAACCTTCCTTGGAAAGGATTGGCTGAGTAGAATAGAGTTAGACTAGAAGAACATTTTCAGCGTCAATTTGTCCAAATCACGTCTTGAAAACATCATAAGCAAACATGCAGAAATATTTGCTGACAGTTACACGGGAATAACAGGGTACTCTGCAGACATTCGACTTAAGCAAAATGTGAAACCTGTGTATTGTCGACCAAGACATGCACTAAAGCAACAAGTGGAGGAAGAACTCGACAAGTTAGAGAAGAATGGAGTACTCATGAAGACAGACCAAAGTAACTAGGCAACGCCAATTGTGGCCATACCCAAGGTCGACAAAACTGTTTGACTATGTGGTGACTACAAAGTCACAATCAACCAAGCCATTGACGACGAACCATATCCGTTACCAACCTTGCAAGATCTGTACGCAGAACTTAGCAGAGCAAGAGTCTTCACTAAACTGGATTGGTCTTACGCCCAACTCAATGTCGACAAGGAAAGTCAGCAGTACTTGACTATCAACACAAATAAGGGCTTGTATTCATATACAAAGCTGCCCTGTGGTTTAAAATCCTCCCCAAAAATCTTCCAGTCTGTCATGGACAAAATGTTACAAGGCAATCCGCACTGTGGGTGCAACCAGGATGACCTACTGTTATTCACAGAGGGCATGGTAGAACATTTGGAAATCCTCAAGCAAGTTCTCACACGACTGAACTGCCACAATGTCAAACTGCAACAAAGTAAATGTGCATTTGCGCAGTCAGAGGTGCTCTACCTTGGACACAAAGTAGATGCCACCGGACTTCGCCCTGTGAAGGCGAATGTTGAAGCAATAGTGAATGCTACAAAACAGAACAATGTGTCAGAGTTATGATCATTCCTTGGGATGGTGCAGTTCTATGCACGATTCCTTCCAGATTTAGCAACTGTGCTAAAGCCACTACTTCATCTCCTACAAAAAAGATGTGAAATGGATGTGGGAAAAGGAACAGCAATGTGCATATGACATGTTCAAGGAAAACATGACAAGTGACAAACTCTTTGTTCATTACGACACAACACGCAAGATGAAACTTGCTTGTGATGCTTTAACTTATGGTGTAGGTGCAGTGATCTCCCATGTAATGAATGACGGACAGGAAAAACCTATTGCTTTTGCATCCCATACCCTATCATCGAGTGGGCACAATTAAACACAGATAGAAAAGGAAGCACTCAGCATCATGTTCAAAATCAAGAAATTCTATCAGTTTCTTCTCGGTAGACCATTCACCCTAGTGACAGATCGCAAGCCACCTCTAGTGATACTTGGTTGCAAGTCAGCTATACCTTACACGGCGGCATCAAGGATGCAGCACTGGACAATTCTGCTGTCCCAGTATGACTACAAGGTTGAGTACAGAAGCTCCAAGTGCAACACAGATGCGTTGTCCTGGTTCCCCCATGAGAACTCTGACGTGGGAAGTGAGAACTCAATCTACACACTGCAAGTTGTAGATGAAGACTTTTCAATGACTGCAACAGAAATTGCAGCAGAAACAGAGAAAGACAATGTGCGGAAGTGGATCAATGAACAGACATTGAATGGTTGGACAGAAATCGATAGTGGATTAAACTCAGTTCTGAACTCAGAGCTGAGGCCTTTCCATAATCAACGCCATGAATTATCATGTGAGCAGGGATGCATTAAGTGGGGTTACAGAGTGGTTGTACCAGAGTCTTTGGAAAACAAAATTATGAATGAACTTCATGTCGAACATCCTGGCATAGTAAGCATGTAGTCAATTCCCAGAAGTTTTGTGTATTGGCCTGGTATTGACAATGACATCAAGTCACTGGTTAGTAAATGTAGCGTATGCCAAAATTGCCGGTGTGAACCACCAAAAACTCCACTGCAACCCTGGTCATGGCCAAGTAGACCTTTTCAGAGAGTTTATGTAGATTTTTGTAATGATCATTTTCTGGTACTAGTAGATAGTCATTCCAAATGGATTGAGGTTAAGCATATGGGGTCAAGCACTATTACTGAGTGTACCATAGATGAGTTTAGATCAATGTTTACATGCCATGGTTTACCAAAATAACTTATTTTGATAACGGGGCTCAGTTTCGTTCAGAACGGTTCAAAAAGTTCATGCAGCAGAATGGTGTAAAATGCACACTTATTTCCTCATGCCATCCAGCCTCCAATGGGGTGGCAGAAAGGTCTGTTAGAGTTATCAAAGATGCTCTCAAAAAACAGGTTTTGCAGGGTAATTCAAAGCTCAGCATGAAACGTCGTTTGGCTAGTTTCTTGCTGAAGTACAGCACCACACAACACACAACCGGTTACTCACCTGCAGAAACTGTTGATGAAGAGAAGGCAGGAACACCACCTGTTACTGTTAGACGATCAGGCAGGATCCGTAAACCAGTAGTTAGGTTAGGTTGGTAAGTTAAATAACTCACTGCACAACTAAAACATAAATGTGTAGACATGTAAAATAAATATTAGTTTAAATCAAGTATCACAACAACAAAATTGTAACTGAGTACTTAGATTTATTTAATAGTTTAAAAAAGGAGAGCACTGTGATGAATTCATACATATTCATGTGTATGTTAAAGAGTTGGTGTTCAATATAAGCAGGGAATGCTGTGTAATAAATCTCTCTCTCGTGATCCAGGCAACCAGTGTGTAAGTCTTGTTCTTCATTCTGCCGTCCGGAATATAACAGGTGATATGTTGAAAAACCCACTGTTGGCATGACCTTCAATGCAGCATTCTCCTCCCTCCAGCTGTGACAGTTCTTCCTGCTCTCTCCTATCCTTCTTGGATGGGGTATGCAAACCTCAAACTCTTTTAACAACATGGAAAGTTTCCAGAGAACTTCAGATTTATTAAGGTTATAATTCTGTTTGAAAAAGTATTGTGCAGTAAAAACACCACCTATCTTAGTATCATCTGCATACTATCCAATTTTCCACCCCATCATCCAGATCATTGATGTACATGACAAACAACAGTGGACCCAACACAGATCCCTGAGGCACCCCACTGGTCACCGGCTTCCACCCTGACAAACAGCCATCCACCATTACACTCTGGCATCTCCCATTCAGCCACTGTTGAATCCATCTTGCTACTCCGCCATTAACACCCAAATATTGAACCTTCTTAACCAACCTTCCATGGGGAACCTTGTCAAAGGCCTTACTGAAATCCATATAGACAACATCCACTGCTTTACCCTCATCAATTTCCCTAGTTACCGCTTCAAAAAATTCAAGAAGGTTTGTCAAACATGACCTTCCAGGCACAAATCCATGTTGACTGTTCCTAATGAGACCCTGTTTATCCAGATGCTTATATATATATTATCTCTAAGTATCCTTTCCATTAATTTGCTCACCACTGACGTCAAACTAATAGGTCTATAATTGCTAGGTTTATTCTTTGAACCCTTTTTAAACAATGGAACAACATGCCCAGTACGCCAATCCTCCGGCACTATTCCCGTTTCTAATGACATTTGAAATATTTCTGTCATAGCTCCTGCTATTTCTACACTAACTTCCCTCAATGTCCTAGGGAATATCCTGTCAGGACCTGGAGACTTATCCACTTTTATATTTTTCAAAAGTGTCAGTACTTCCTCCTCTTTGAATCTCATAGTTTCCATAGCTACTCTACTCTTTCCCCTTAACTCACCGAGTTCAATATCCTTCTCCTTGGTGAATACCGAAGAAAAGAAATTGTTCAATATCTCCCCCATCTCTTTTGGCTCTGCAGATAGCTGTCCATTCTGGTTCTCTAATGGTCCAATTTTATCCCTCGTTATCCTTTTGCTATTAATATAGCTGTAGAAACCCTTTGGGTTTACTTTCACCTTTCTTGCCAAAGCAACCTCATATCTTCTTTTAGCCTTCCTAATTTCTTTCTTAAGATTCTTTTTACATTCTTTATACTCCTCTAGCACCTCATTTACTCCATGTCTCCTATAATTATTGTAGATATCTCTCTTTTTTCGAAACAAGTGTCCAATTTCCCTTGAAAACCATGGCTCCTTACTACATGTTCCGTGTATGGTTTGGAACATGACATTAAATATAACGCTAGTAAGACTGCTGTTATGGTCTGTAGAACCAAAGAGGATAAATGCCTAAAATATCCTGATTTTAAATTGTCTGACAACAATCTTATTGTCTGTAATAAGATAAAATATCTAGGGCACATTATTACAGAACAAATGACAGATGATGAGGATATTTATAGGCAACGACGCATGCTGTATATACAGGTGAATATCCTCTTGCGTAAATTTGGTGCATGTGCAAATGTGGTGAAGATGTCGCTATTTAGAGCATACTGCACACCCCTCTACACTGCGCACCTGTGGTCGAACTATTTAAAGACAAGTATGCAGAGACTAAAGGTGGCATATAACGATGCCATGAGAACACTGCTAAGGCAACCAAGATGGTGTAGTGCCAGTAATATGTTTGTGGCTGCAGGAGTCAGTACTTTAGAAGCTATTCTAAGACACCACATGTATAAATTCATTTGCAGGATAAATGACTCTAAAAATGTGCTTATTGTGGCCTTGACAAACATAAGGGTTAGCACTACACGCTAAGAATCCCAGTTGTGGAGACACTGGTATCGTTGTCTCGTTGTACGACATTGATCATTTTTTACTCTGGATTTTTAACGCCTATTGTGGGTTTAAAAAAATATATATATATAAATTATGATGTTTTTTATGTGATTTACCATGATTTTATATATATTCTTGATATTTGATATGCAATGCATTTTTAATGTAATGTTGCCCCTTGTCTGGACCTCGGGTCTGTAATAAAGTTATTATTATTATTATTATTATTATTATTATTATTATTATTATTATTATTATTATTATTATATTATTATAAAACTCTCGGTGATGGAAACCATGGAAACACTAGATTGGTTAAAACCCCAATTAATTCACAAATGCTCTTGGGTCTTTAACCTATTGTGACCAACCCCATAAATGTGATTTATGTTTACTGGCTCCTTGGTGGCAATTAAGAATGGCCAATTAATGAATTGATAGCCAACAGCACATACATCCTATGAACAATGACATTTTAAAATATACTGAAGCCGATGGGATTAATTGAGCAGTAATTGTATGCTCATGGAATTAACCAAAACTGGAATGTTGAAAGCATTAAAACTATGATTTTCCAGGTTGCATTAAAAAAACATAGATTAATGGCTCTCTTCTCCAACACCTCAGGCTCAATATCATGTCCAATTTACTTATATTTACATGGCCTGAACTTGGGTGAAGGAAACATAATTTTGAAGTTTTAAATGGTTGTAAAAAAGCAGACAAGGTCCTTGTCTTTACAGACATGGAATGCAGAAACAGGGACATTAAGCTTAAGCTTTACAGATCAATCATATGGACTTGAGTGTCTAATTCAGGCATCCCACTTGAGAAAGTATTGTCAGGCCTGGAAGCGTGTGCAAAGAACATTTGCAAGAATGACGCCAGGAACCCGAGGATGAGGCTGCAATTGTTATTTTTGAGACAGAGAAAGTTGTGGGGGCTGTTCAAAATTATGAAAGCTTTGACTGAGTAGCAAGAGAAAGTCTTTTCACATCGGTGGAAGGCTCACTATCTGGAGAGCTAGAATTTAAAGTAATTGTTAAAAGCAACCAAGAGGAAAATAAATATTTGACCAAATCCCACACAACAAGCTCATCAGTTATGTAAAAGCTCATGGGATCTAAGTTAAAGTGACAGTTTGGATTGGATGTCAGTTTAGCAGTTGAAAGCAAAGAGTCTTATGACTAACATTCTGTAGCTTCATTATACACAATGAAAAGCTTACGTCATTCAAATCTTATTTTTTGTTAATGAGATATGAGAATTAAGGGACAGAGGTTTTGGGGTAACGTGAGGGGGAACTTCTTTACTCAGAGGGTGGTGGCTGTGTGGAATCAGCTTCCAGCAGAAGTGGTGGAGGCAGGATCGATTTTAACATTTAAGAGTAAAGTGGATAGGTATATGGACGTGAAGGGAATGGAGGGGTATGGTCTGAGTGCAGGTAGATGGGACTAGGGGAAAATAAATAGTCGGCACGGACTGGAAGGGCCGAGAGGGCCTGTTTCCGTGCTGTAATTGTTATATGGTTATATGGTTATATTGCAAAGAGACAGGATTGCGAGCATAGACAGCCAAGTTTGCGTATGTTATGGGTTTGATAAAGAGGGAGGAGAAGAAGAAACAACAAGGATAAAGAGCAACATATGAAGGCAAAACAAATTAGAGGGATGGGAAGGGGAGGGATGGGAAAGAGAGAAAAGATAAATTTCCATGTCTCAAAACAAAAGAACTCATTCTCTTTTCTCTCTATCCCTCTTTATTTTCGCAAACCCTGTCTCCACCGGTCTGGCTTCAAGCTGTGCTGCTGCATAACTTTGATTCTAAGATCTAACTCTTTCATTTCTGATTGGAAACAGTAGCAGATTTGTTGTGTTGCAGTTGTCTCTGGAGGGACAGTGCTGGGAGGAATTAAAGTCAGAAGGGAAAAACAAAAGGAAAAATACATAGCAATTTACCAGTTCGTTCATATATGTCACTGATTATCTTCGAACATTGAAAATAGAATTCCAGGTAGTTGGTGACTGATTCCTTCCAAAGTCAAACACACTTCATATAATTGGATGTTTAAGAAAGAACTACAGATGCTGGAAAAATCGAAGGAAGACAAAAATGCTGGAGAAACTCAGCGGGTGAGACAGCATCTATGGAGCGAAGGAATAGTTGCGGTTTGGGTCAAGACCCTTCTTCAGATTGATGTGGGGTTGGGGGGGGGGGGAAGAAGAAAGGAAGATGCGGAAACAGTGAGCTGTGTGGGAGCTGGGGAGGGGAAGGAGGAAGAAAGCGAGGACTACCTGAAATTGGAGAAGTCAATGTTCATACCCGCTAGGGTGTAAACTACCCAAGCGAAATATGAGGTGCTGCTCCTCCAATTTGCAGTGGGACTCACTCTGGCAATGGAGGAGCCCCAGGGCAGAAAGGTTGGAAATTGAATGGGAAGGGGAGTTGAAGTGCTGAGCCACCAGAAGATTAGGTTCGTCAATGCGAACTGTCAAGCCTGCGCTTGGTCTCACCGATGTAGAGCAGTTGACACCTCGAGCAACAGATGCAATAGATGAGATTGGAGGAGGTGCAGGTGAACTTCTGCCTCATCTGGAAAGACTGCTTGGGTCCTTGGATGCAGTCGAGGGGGGAGGTAAAGCGACAAGTGTAGCATTTCCTGCGGTTGCAAGGGAACGTACCAGGGGAGGGAGTGGTTTGGATGGGAAGGGACGAATTGACCAGGGAGTTGCGGAGTGAGTGGTGTCTGTGGAAAGCCGAAAGGGGAGGAGATGTGAAGTTGTGGCCAGTGGTGGGATTCCGTTGGAGGTGGAAAAAAATGTTGGAGAATTATCTGTTGTATTTGGAGCTGGTAAGGTGGCAGGTAAAGACAAGTGGGACTCTGTCCTTGTTACGGGTGGGGGGGCGTGGAGTGAGAGCGAAGCTACAGGATGTAGAAGAGACCCTGGTGAGACCCTCATCTATACTCAAAGAGTGAAAGCCCTGTTCCCTAGAGAATGAGGACATCTCTGATACCCTGGTTTGGAATCCTGAGTGCAGATGTGGCATAGGCAGAGGAATTGGGAGTAGGGAAGAGAGTCCTTACAGGAAGCAGGGTGGGAAGAAGTGTAGACCAGATAGCCATGGGAGTCAGTGGGTTTGTAGTAGATATCGGTCAGTAGTCTTTTACCTGTGATGGAAATAGTGAGGTCAAGAAACGGTAGGGAGATATTGTAAATGGTCCAGGTGAATATGAGTGCCGGATGGAAGTTAGTGGTGAAATGGATGAAGATTGTGAGTTCTGCATGGGTGCAGGAGGTAGCGTCAATGCAGTCATCAATGTAGCGGAGGTAGAATTCGGGAATAGTGCCACAGTATGCCTCGAACAAGGATTCTTCCCATGCCGAACTCACTGACTTCATCCATTTCACCACTAACTTCCATCCAGCACTCAAATTCACCTGGTCCATTTCCGATATCTGAATTACATAGCTATCTGGACTACACTTCTTCCCACCCTGCTTCCTGTAAGGACTCTATCCCCTACTCCCAATTCCTCCATCTGTGCTGCACCTGCACCCAGGATGAAGTGTTCCAAACCAGGGCATCGGAGATGTCCTCATTCTTTAGGGAACGGGGGTTCCCCTCTTTGACTATAAATGAGGATCTCACCAGGGTCTCTTCTATATCCCATAGCTCTCTCTCCCCATCTCCCCACTCGTAACTAGGACAGAGTCCCCCCTTGTCTTCCCCTTCCACCCTACCAGCCGCCACATACAACAGATAATCCTCCGATATTTTTGCCACCTCCAACGGGATCCCACCACTGGCCACATCTTAACAACTCCTCCCCTTTTGGCTTTCTGCAGAGACCACTCCCTCCGCAACTCCTTGTTCAATTTGTCCCTTCCCACCCAAAATACCCCCTGCTCTAGAATTTTTCCCTTGTAAACACAGGAAATGTTACATTTGTCGCTTTACCTCCCCCCTCGACTCATAGAGACATAGAAAATAGGTGCAGGAGGAGGCCATTTGGCCCTTCGAGCCAACACCGTAATTCATTGTGATCATGGCTGATCGTCCCCAATCAATAACCCGTGCCTGCCTTCTCCCCATATCACTTGATTCCACTAGCCCCTAGAGCTCTATCTAACTCTCTCTTAAATCCATCCAGTGACTTGGCCTCCACTGCCCTCTGTGGCATGGATTTCCACAAATTCACAACTCTCTGGGTGAAAACTTTTTTTCTCACCTCAGTCTTAAATGGCTTCCCCTTTATTCTAAGACTGAGGCCCTGGTTCTGGACTCGCCCAACATATGGAACATTTTTCCTGCATCTAGCTTGTCCAGTCCTTTTATAATTTTATGTTTCTATAATATCCCCCTCATCCTTCTAAACTCCAGTGAATACAAGCCTAGTCTTTTCAATCTTTCCTCATATGCCAGTCCCGCCATCCCAGGGATCAATCTCGTGAACCTACGTTGCACTGCCTCTATCATAAGGATGTCCTTCCTCAAATTCTGAGACCAAAACTGAACACAATACTCCAGATGTGGTCTCACCAGAGCCCTATACAACTGCAGAAGAACCTCTTTACTCCTATACTGAAATTCTCTTGTTATGAAGGCTAACATTCCATTAGCTTTCTTCGCTGCCTGCTGTACCTGCACGCCAACTTTCAGTGACTGGTGTACACGGAGGCCCAGGTCTCGCTGCACCTCCCCCTTGCCTAACCTAACCCCATTGAGGTAATCATCTGCCCACTTATTTTTGCCGTCAAAGTGGATGACCCCACATTTATCTATATTATACAGCATCTGCCACACATCTGCCCACTCACTCAACCTGTCCGGGTCACCCTGCAACCTCCTAACATCTTCTTCACAGTTCACACTGCCAACTAGCTTTATGTCATCCACAAACTTGCTGGTGTTGCTCCTAAGTCCTTCTTCCAAATCATTAATATATATGGTAAACAGTTGCGGCCCCAACGCCGAGCCTTGTGGCACTCCACTCGCCACTGCCTGCCATTCTGAAAAGGACCCGTTCACTCCTACTCTTTGCTTCCTGTCTGCCAACCAATTTTCTATCCATGTCAACACCCTGCCCCCAATACCATGTGCTCTAATTTTAGTCACCATCTCCCGTGCGGGACCTTATCAAAAGCTTTCTGAAAGTTCAGATACACTACATTCACTGGCACCCCTTCATCCATGTTACTTGTCACATCCTCAAAAAATTCCAGAAGATTAGTCAAGCAGTCTTTCCAGATGAGGCAGAGTTTCACCTGCACCTCCTCCAACCTCACCTATTGCATCCGCTGCTTTAGGTGTCAACTGCTCAAAATCAGTGAGACCAAGCGCTGGCTTGGCGATCGCTTCGCCTAACATCTCCGCATTAACGAAGCCGATCTCCCGGTGGTTCAGCACTTCAACTCCCCTTCCCATTCCGTATCTAGCCTTTCTGTCCTGGGCCTCCTCCATGGCCAGAGTGAGTCCCACTGCAAATTGGAGGAGCAGCACCTCATATTTTGCATGGGTAGTTTACACCCCAGCGGTATGAACATTGACTTCTCCAAGTTCAGGTAGTCCTTGCGTTCTCCCTCCTTCCCCTCCCATTCCCAGCTCTCCCACAGCCCACTGTCTCCACCTCTTCCTTTTTTCTTCTCATCCCCCCCACCCCCACATCAGTCTGAAGAAGGGTCTCGACCAAAAACGCCACCTGTTCCTTTGCACCACAGATGCTGCCGCACCCGCTGAGTTTCTCTAGCATTTTTGTCTACCTTTATATCACTGGATAATGATTGTTTTTGGATATTTTGTTTTAACTATTAATGGATCTTTTAATTTTGATAATAACATCATTAGCACAGTGATGCTAGTTATCTGAACACATGAAAAGGTTTAATTATAGTTACAACAATTCCACCAGTCTAATTTGAGAGATTTGGTTGAAACCTATTAACTTAACCTGATGCAAATTGAAAATATTGAAGATTCATCAGAAACACAAGCTAGCTGCAATTATTTGCCACATATTATACAAATGTAGGATATTGAGAAATTCTAGCAAATGCTTTCTCTACAGCCTTCAATGGCATGCATTTTATTGACTCAGATCATGCGAAAAAGCAATCTCCAGCAAATTCTTGCTCCTGAACCATATACATGAGGCAGGTGCATAAAGAGAACTTCTGTGTTCCCATTATTCACTGAGGAAAGTCAGATAAAACTATAATCTTGTTATATTTTATTACTGTAAAATATTGCTGTCTGAATCCTCAAAGGGATAAAAATCGGTGTGTGAAGAAGTGCAACTGTCAGATGCAAAGATGATTGTAAAATTGAACCGGGTTTTTCATATCTTTCTTCAATTCAGTTTACTCGTCTTGGGAATAATGGATTTTTGAACCGTGTTTTTTTTATTTAACTAAAGAAGGTGAAAAAATTGTTTGTGAATTATTGCAGTGATTTTTCTCAAATGTACTTTTACTTTCAGGTTACTTTACTTGATATTGAAATGTCATGGCATTCAAATTGGAGCTGGACAAGTACATGAAAATAAATAATTTTCCGGAATATGGGGAGTAATGAGGGAGTGGGATTCTTGAAAAGATCCACTTTAGAATCAGTGGGCTGAATGGGCTACTTGAATGCTGTAGCTACTCTGTAAATTATGTGGTTTCTATTTTATTTTAAGAATCCAGAAATTCCTTTCCCAACAAACTGTGAATGTAAATTCAGCTAATTCAGCCCTTTTTCTGATTCTATTCTATTAAATTGCATTGTCCAATAACATTGAGCTGCAGGTGTAATGTAAATGGGTCAATTTAAATTCACTTTGGCTTTATTATAATTCACTTTATCACTTTAGTATCACTTTAGTGACCAGTTGTCATTTTTACCTCTCCACAAGGTTACTGGTATGTATTGTGATTGATGTCACTTCGAGGAAAGAATACTATGGGCCAAACTGACAGACTGCAGAGATTTCTCTTTTTCCTGGACCAAATGCAGCATGAAGTCATACAGATCAGTGGAATTGATAAATGTAGTCCTCTCTGTAAAGCATTGAAAGAATATGTAGCCCAGAACACAAGGGGCCAATTTTCCTCCCCCCACCCCCACTTCTTCCACTCCAACATATGCAATGCACTGATGCTCAACATCCAATTAGTGCCCAGCTGAACACACATACATTTCTGTCCATCCAATTAGCAAGCCCTGATCTTCCCTTGAAGGAATGTGGAAGAAGCCTATGAATGCAAACATCTTGTCAGACATATGCAGAGAGAAGACAGATGCAAATAGCTTTTTTTTCCATGTGTCAGCCTTTATTCATTGACCATATGGAGTTACCAGTAGTGTCATGCTTTCTCCTGTGGCTTATGAACCTGTTCTGAAAGCTAACCTTTCCATTTGCCCTGTAGGTGATGATAATATGCCATGTATTAAATCACTGAACATCAAATTCATTGAAAATAAAACATGGGGACTGCAGAATTCCATTCCAGAAAATGCTCATCTTAACTCTGAAGTCCAAGCTAATAACATAGAAACATAGAAACGTGGAAAATAGGTGCAGGAGGAGGCCATTCGGCCCTTTGAACCAGCACCGCCATTCATTGTGATCATGGCTGATCGTCCCCTATCAATAACCCGTGCTTGCCATCTCCCCATGCCCCTTGACTCCACTAGCCCCTAGAACTCTAGGGGCTAGTGGAATCCCACCAACATGTGACACCATGTGGTGAGCGCGATCAAACTAGAAGCGGGGGCCGCGCAGAGGTCGGGTGATCCCTGTACAGGGCCGTTCCCAACAGCACGCGCCTGCATGCGAAGAGCGCGACCAAACCGGCAGCGGGGGCCGTGCGGAGGTCGGGTGAGTGGCGCAACGCGGCGCGAAGTGAGGCGAACTTGGAGCGAAGTCTGAAAGGTAAGTTCGCCAGAACAGAGAGGGACACACAGAGAGGGGCACAGAGGCACACACAGAGAGGGCCATGGAGACACACACAGAGAGGGTCACGGAGGCACCTACAGAGAGGGTCACGGAGGCACAACATCGAGGCAGTGCGTAATGCAATGAGTCTACTGCATCCGCTGCTCCAGATGCCAGCTGATCTATATCGGTGAGACCATCATCGGTGAGACTTGCGGTGTTGCTCGCTCTGGCCGTGGAGGAGGCCCAGGACTGAGAGGTCGGATACGGAATGGGAGGGGGAGTTGAAGTGCTAAGCCACTGGGAGGTCGGGTTGGTTTTTGCGGACCGAGCGGAGGTGTTCGGCGAAACGATCGCCAAGCCTCCGCTTGGTCTCACCGATATAGATCATCTGGCATCTGGAGCAGCGGATGCAATAGATGAGGTTGGAGGAGGTGCAGGTGAACCTCTGTCGGACCTGGAAGGACTGCTTGTGTCCCTGAAAGGAGTGGAGGGGGGAGGTGAAGGGACAAGTGTTGCATTTCTTGCGGTTGCAAGGGAAAGTGCCCGGGGAAGGGGTAGAGCGGGAGGGGAGGGAAGAATTGACAAGGGAGTTGCGGAGGGAGCGGTCTTTGCGGAAGGCAGACAGGGGGGAGATGGGAAGATGTGGCGGGTGGAGGGGTCACGTTGGAGGTGGCGAAACTGGCGGAGGACTATGTGTTGTATTTGCCGGCTGGTGGGGTGAAAAGCGAGGACCAGGGGGACTCTGCCCTGTTTTCAAGTGGGGGAATGGGGAGAGAGTGCAGTGTTGCGGGGTATGGAGGAGACCCTGGTGCGAGCCTCATCAATAGTGGGGGAGGGGAATCCCCGTTCTCTGAAGAATGAGGCCATTTGTGATGACCTGGTGTGGAACACCTCATCCTGGGAGCAGATGCGGCGTAGACGGAGGAATTGGGAATAGGGGATGGAGTCCTTACAGGAAGCAGGGTGGGAGGAAGAGTAGTCCAGGTAGCTGTGTGAGTCAGTTGGTTTTGTAGTGGATGTCGGTCAGGAGTGTATCACCTGCAATAGAGATGGTGAGGTCAAGGAATGGTAGGGAAATGTCGGAAATGGTCCAAGTGTGCCGGATAGAAGTTGGTGGTGAAATGAATGAAGTCAGTCAGTTGTGTGTGGGTGCAGGAGGTGACACCAAAGCAGTCGTCGATGTAACGGAGGTAGAGGTCGGGGATGGGGCCCTGGTACGCCGAGAACAAGGATTGATCGACGTACCCAACAAAGAGGCAAGCGTAGCTGGGGCCCATGCGTGTGCCCATAGCTACGCCTTAGTGTTTGGAGGAAATGGGAGGAATCAAAAGAGAAGTTATTGAGGGTAAGGACCAACTCTGCTAGGCGGAGGAGGGTGTCAGTGGACGGGTATGGGTTGCTCCTCTGGTCGAGGAAGAACCAGAGGGCTTTGAGACCGTCCTGGTGGGGGATGGAGGTGTAGGGTGACTGGACGTCCATGGTAAAGATGAGAGGATGGGGGCCTGGAGAATGGAATGCACGGAGCCGACGGAGAGTGTCTGAGGTGTCTTGAACATAGGTGGGGAGGGATTTAACAAAGGGGGATAGGATGGCGTCAAGGTTTGTGGAAATGTGTTCGGTGGGGCACGAACAGGCAGAGACAATGGGTCTGCCAGGGCAGTCGGATTTGTGGATTTTGGGGAGAAGGTAAAATCGGGCGGTGCGGGGCTGGGAAACGATGAGGTCGGAGGCTCGGGGGGGTAGGGAGCCGGAGCTGATGAAGTCTGTTATGGTGCTCGAGATGGTGGCCTCGTGTTCGTCAGTGGGGTCATGGTCCAGGGGTAAGTAGGAGGTGTCCGAGAGTTGGCGCGCGGCCTCTGCATTGTAGAGATCGACGTGCCAGACTACCACGGCACCTCCCTTGTCGGCGGGTTTGATAACCCAGTCTGGGTTGTTACGGAGTGGGTCGATGGCAGTATGTTCGGGGCTGGAGAGATTGGAGTGAGACAGGGGAGTGGAGAAGTCGAGGCGGTTGATGTCCCGACGGCAGTTCTGGATAAATAGTTCTAGAGCCGGAAGGCTACGAGGGGGGGTCCAAGTGGAGGCGGTACGTGGGAGACAGGAAAAGGGATCATCGGTGGGGGGCGAGGACTTCTTCCCGTGGAAGAACACTGTGAGGCGGAGGCGACGGTAGAAGAGCTCCAAGTCGTGGTGGGCGCGGAACTCATTGAGGTGGGGACGGAGGGGGACAAAGGTAAGACCTTTGCTGAGGACAGACCGTTCGGTGTCGGAGAGGGGGAGGTCCGGGGGGATGGTGAACACGCGGCAAGGATGGGGGTTGTGGCCGGAGGAAGGCAGGTGAGTGATCTGAGGATGGAGCGTTGTGTGGTGGGGGGGTGAAGGGTGGTCAGGGGGTGGGGGAGTATGGGGGCTGTGATGTGGGTGGGGTTACATGGTAGGGGGAGGATGGGGAAGACCCAGTGGAATAGCCACTAAGGTTACTGGGGCTGGGGAGACGGGCACTAGGACCCAGTGCCGTTAAAGACAGAGTGGTGGAAGGAGTTAGCAACGTGGAGGCTTCAGGCTCACTGTAGAATCCAGTCTGCAGGTGAGGCGACGGCTGCGGGCTGCTGGAGGGCGGTGGAGTGTCATGGGTCGGCGGACCCGAAGGTAGGAGTCTGCGGGTAGTGAAGTTGGGGTCGGCGGGTGATGCGTTGGAGGTCCCGATGGGCGGGAGGTCAGTCCGACCGGTGAGGCGACGAGATGAGTGGGGTGCGGTGCGGCGGCCATGTTCGGGAAGCCCCGGTCCGGTGGCGATGCAAGGTGAGGCAGGTGCGGCTGTGGTCTTCGGCAGGCCCAGTACACCTGCAATGCTGGATGGGCCCGGTGCGGCGATGGAGTTAGGTGGTCCCGCGGGACGGCGAGGTTTGGCAGTCGCGTTGCGCTGGTGATGGGCGGTGGAATCAGGGAGGGGGAGATAAACAGAGTTACCGGGCAGGCAGCGGGGCTGGGCGTCATCGGTAGGCAGGTGGAGGTCAGCGGCAGCATCGGCGTGGAGGTCGGTGAAGGCGGCGTCCTGGTGAGTCCTGGAGGCGCTCCTCATGGACAAGATGGCGTCGGGGGACTCAGGCCAGCGGCCCCGGGCCCCAACCGAGCTCGGCTCGGTTGGGGCCCGGGGCCAGCGGGCGGTCGAGTCGGGGATTGTTGGTGGCTGGAACGGCCTGGAGGCGGGCTAATTTCAGGTCCTTGGTGGAGGTAAGGTGGGACAGGAATTGTTGATTGAAGCGGTGGATCTTCCAGAGGATGTAGTGTAGTTGGGGTCCGTTGCAGGTCTGGGTGAATGAGGCCCGAAGTTTCGGGAGAGTCAATGCGAGGTCCTGCTGGTGTCGGTGCATTGCAACCAGGGTGGATCTTACTGCCCGGTTGGAGAATTGTACAGTGTGGCGGCAGATAGCCAGTCGGTACCGATAGTCCGGCTGGGGTCCGAACTTGGAGGCAGGGAATTGGAGCTGGAATCCACGGGGTATAAGATGGAGGCGCAGGCAAGCCCCGAGGAAGCAGATGTGGCTGTGGCAAGATCTTTTTCAGTATGGTTTCGAAAAGACTAACAAAGTATCTGAAACAAAACAGTCAATCCAAAAAGCTAGCATAGCAGGCTTCTCGGGATGCCTTGTACCAGCATCATATGGCATCAAATCCAGACTGCTAAGAAAGAACAAAAGAATCTGCATGTCTTGTTCCTCGACCTGGCCAACGCCTATGGATCAGTTCCTCATTCGCTACTGTGGACTGCTTTTGAATTCTTTCAAGTGCCTGCAATAATAACAAATCTAGTAAAAAACTACTTCCAGGATCTGCAATTTTGTCTCACAACATCAGACTTTACCACAGCATGACAACCACTGGAAGTAGACATCGTGGCGTGGTGCACCATCTCCCCATTGACCTTCACTATGCAATGGGGCTCTATATCAGAGCATCAAAAAGGGTTGTGGGAGGAAAACAGCTACAGTGTGGTCAGCGATTACCACCTATACGAGCCGATCTGGATGATATAACAACACTAACAGCAACTGTCCCCTGCATCAAGAGACTTCTGGAAAAATCTTCATCAAAACATCACATGGGCAAGGATGAAGATTAAACCCGGCAAGTGTAGAAGCATCTCCATTGTCAAGGACCAAATATTTCATAGTGACGGAACACCTGTTCCAATTTTCAGAAAGGCCAGTGAAGAGTTTGGGCTGATGGTATAATGCAAAGCTCAAGGACACTGAGCAGCTTGAACAACTCAAAAAGGATACCATCATGCACAGAGCTCACATCAACAAGACCTTGCTACCAGGAAAACTCAAGCTGTGGTGCTTCGAATTTAACATACTACCAAGTATCATGTGGCCTTTAGCTATGTATGAAATCCCCATCAACAAAGTGGAAAGGCTGGAAAGAATGATTGGAAGAGTGAAACAGTGGCTTGGACTTCCACGATGCTTAAGTACTGTCGGACTGTACTGGAGTGCCAAATTGGAATTACCAATTCCAGGACTTGTAGAAGAGTTCAAATGCACTAAAGCAAGGTTAGTCATTACCTCACTAAATCTGAAGATACTGTTTTTCGAACAGCAGCCCCAGTGTGGCAACGGGGAAGAAGTGGACCCCATCTGATGCAGTTGAGAGTGCTAAGTCTGCTCTTCATTTCTGGGACATGGTTGGCCAAGTCCAACATGGGAGTGCCGTGCTTGGGCTTGTCCCAAAAGCTCCTCAATGGCACAAGGCAACAGCAGTGCAGAAGAGACAGCTCACGGTGGAGGAGGTGAGAAGACGGGAGGAGGCAGAGCGACGAGCCAAGGCTGTCTCAATGGCCAAGCAGGGCCAATGGACTAACTGGGATAGCCTGTAAAAGAGGAAACTCAGCTGGCGTGACATCTGGCAAATGGAAGGATCTCGGTAAACTTTTGTCATCAGAGCCACTTATGATCTTCTACCTGTCAAAGTATCCGGTTGAAGCAGTCAGGGGTTCAGGCAGTTCAGGAAGCGGTTCAGGCAGTTGCCTGAATAACCGGCAACTGGAACAGCGACTGTCAGAGTAGAACACACACACACATCGCTTCCTTCACCAGCCTGTTATGCATTGCAGGTGGGAGACATGGCAAGCTGGGGGAGCGCTGTCTGAGTGAAATTCACACGGTGCAAAGCCAAGATGATACCGCGATGAACAGAACGTTTTGTGCTGTACGGTAAGTCCTTTAAAAGAGGGGGGAAGAGGGGAGAGAAGGGGGGAGAAGGGGGGAGAAGGGGGGAGATGAGGGGAGATGAGGGGAGATGAGGGGAGATGAGGGGAGATGAGGGGAGATGAGGGGAGATGAGGGGAGATGAGGGGAGGGGAGATGAGGGGAGATGGAGGGAGAAGGAGTGGAGACAACTTTTAAGAAGCCAGAGATACACGGCTGTGAAGCTCGGTGGACATTTAACATTACTGGTCCGTTTTATCCATGGTTCTGAAAACTACTGCTTACTTATCTTTCCCAATGAGCCAATGAAATTCACCGGTCAGCACCGGCTATAACCTACAAGAGCCTTCGACCTCCTGGCAACCCACTAGGACCTACTGGTGACCCACCTATGGCACGAGAATTCTCGCGACTCTCCATGGCGGCTTCATTCCAGACGGCGCTAATTTTTGAACATGTTGAAAAATTTGTGGCAACCATAATGTGGCCGACTAGTTCCCAGAATGTGGGAACTCCTCACGACCATGAAGGCGACTCCCCAGCAACCACCCGTGAACATGTGGCAACTGCAGTCACCTAAAAAGTTGCCTAAGTGGGACAGGCCCATTAGGCACTTAATTTAGTTGGTATAATAGTGGGATTATTAAAATGATTGTAACCACATTGTAACATGACATCAAACAAGGCATCTGTGTTGTTTTAGAATCGCTGTAATATTATTTTCTCCAAAATTTCCTGGGATGCCAATGTAAATCAGAACCACTCAACTTTTAATCTGATTTTTGGAATGGCATAGTCCCAAGCTGTTCACAAATCTTATTGTAGATATCACCATCTGTCCATAGAGCAACCATGGCTAAGGGATGCAAAATGAAATATCACATCTTCATTTTATTTTCATCTGGTAGGGAGACATTCCAGGGAAGGCTTTAGCTTTTAGTGGACACAGTCCAATGTTTCACATGCATAAGGTTTAGTTTAGTTTAATTTCGAGATACAGCACGGAAATAGGCCCTTCAGCCCACTGAGTCCACACCGACCAGCGATCCCCGCACACTAACATTATCCTACACACATTAGGGACAATTTACATTTACACCAAGTCAATTAACCTACAAACCTTTACATCTTTGGTGTGTGGGAGGAAACCGAAGATCTTGGGGAAAACCCACGCAGGTCATGGGGAGAAGGTACATACTCCGTACAGACACTCACCCATAATCAGAAACAAATCCTGGTCTCTGGCGCTGTAAGGTAGTAGTTCAAGTGCTACACCACCATGCCGACCAGAATGAAGCACAGTGAATAGAGAGAAGTTAGTTCAACTTGGATGTTTTTGCAATTTTTTGTCTGCCACTCTGGCAGACGCCAATTGTTGAAATAACTAGAGTGAAGTTGGTGCCTGTACAAGCAATAGGAATTTCATGGTTTTGGGAAGGGATATGGGGCAGGTAGCTGACGTTTCCTCCCACTGCTTAGCATCATGCAGTATGGGAATAGGACCTTCAGCCCAGCTTGCCAATGTCGACCATTATGCACCATCTACCCTGGTCCCACTTGCCGATGGTTGTGAAATATTAGCATGTTTTTCCCCAGACAAAATAAGTATGATAAAAATCCACAAGACATCTCACATTATTGTGACTCAAAGTAGAAGCAATGCAAAAGCTAACCAAATGATTTCATTATTATATGTGAATAACTGGCAAGATCATCATTTGTGGATTTTCATATATGAGCACAATACCTTTTATTCTAAAATCAAAATTGCTTCAAAATAGGAGCAAAATAAAGCATTCTGATGCAAATTCTGGAAATACTATTTAAACAGCGGTTGAAACAAAATCCCGGCAGCCCTTTACATCTGCAGTAATGTTAGCTTCTCAAACAATGAATTAACTACTTTAAACCAGTACAAATGAATTGACTTGCTACAAGGAGAGATAGAATCAGCAAAGCAGAAGGGATGAATAGAACACGGCACCATATACAAAGAAGGAAAAAAATGGTTAGTCAGTAATCAAAAAGTAAAGGGCAAAAAATGACTGTTCATATTGAGTAGTATAATAATATCTCTGTGGATGACCCCTTTGAAACACAGACTAAAAGTAGATGGATATCTGAAGGAAATGATTTGAAGTATAAGATCCAAATGTTCATGAGGCAGTAACAGAAGTACATTAAACATTCCTTTTTATCATATACCCACAATAAGAGATCAGTCAGATGGGAAGGTGATGTGACTGACATGAGATGCAAGCCAAGTCAAGTCATGTTTATTACCATATGCAGTATAAATGCCAAGATACAGATACTATTAAAACTTGTTTGTAGTAGTATCACAGGCACATAAACACCTTATTATTATTCTTTCCATTCCTATCCCTTCTCTCCTTTCCCTTTGCATCCTCTGTTTCAATGTGTCCTTTTGTCCCCAACAGTTCAATCCCAGTCAAAGACTTTCACTCTGCTGCTGGGAGCTGGTCTTTTATTACTGCATTGTTGAGACTATAACTGCCATGGCCAGACATAGTAATGTTCAGAGGAAAATGAGTCATCAGGCAGGTTTCTCCAACTGCTCCAGGCTCCTCACTGGGAGATATTCTGCTGGAATAGCTTCCATAGTGAAGCGGGACTGTGCTTCTGAAGCAGGCGATCATATCTTTCCTGGATTCAGACTTGACAACTGAAGTTAAAAGAACTCTAAAGGAAAAAGACCATCCTGTATTCATCTGGTACAGAAATGTCATTTTCACTTTCTCCATTGCTTTCGTGAGTGTTGGCAATCCTAACATTGGTCCTTGGAAAAGCCGTAAAAGTATAAGGAATAGTCTTGCTCCTGATACAAAGTCACGTCAAATAACATTCAAGACAATATAATTTCAGTGAGTCAGACCGACAGCCCATTCACGACAGCTCAATTTCATGAAGATCCAAAAATTGGCATTAGATCAATTGTTAGTTATGCTTGTGTAAAACTTTCCCAGACATCTGATCTATAGAAGGGTCTCAACCCAAAACATCACCTATTCCTTCGCTCCATAACATTTTCTCCAGCATTTTTGTCTACCTTCGATTTTTCCAGCATCTTCAGTTCTTTTTTAAACATATAGTCTGACACCAGGCTGGGTCAATCATTCCTTGAGCATGTTTGGTCACAGAATAGTTACATGCACAAGGATTCAATTTCTTCCCCATACGTGCTGCTGGCTGCTTTTTGCTCAGTGAGTGACAAAACTTCCCAGGTCTCTTTCAGCTTTTATAAGACAGAATACAATTACTAAAGAATGAAAGAAGGTAAATCTCTCTTCACTTCTGAGCAGATGAACTGGCAGGAACTGTCACTCTGTTCCCCTAATATGTCAATATAAAGTGTTGAGTCAGAAATGTATTGAATAAATAAAAAGAACAAGAACAACACTACAAACTTGAGAGATTGCTTGAACACTAAAGTCTTTTGAAAATCGTAGTGAGCTACATTAATTGTGGCGACATTCAATTGCTTAAAAATAATGAATGGGAAAAAACTAAAGCTTAAAACACTATACGTAAAGCTTGGAATCACATGGAGATAACTAAGCTCATATAGAGTACAGATTTGACCAGCACAAAAATTAACCCTTAGGCCCTCCACGTCTGCATCAACATTTTCACCCATCTGCACTAATTCTGAAGAAGGGTTGCAACCTGAAATGTCACCTATCCTTTTTCTCCAGAGATGCTGCCTGACCTGCTAAGTTACTCCAGCACTTTGTGCCTCTCTTCTGCACTAATCCCACTTGCCCATATTAGGTCTGTAGAAATGTTTAGTGTGATATTGGTCGCATGCAAGCAATTGACTAGCTTAGATGGGCAAGGAAGAAAATTGAACTTTATTACCTTCCATCACAGTGAGGAATGTGGGGAATCCACTGTGGTGGATGTTTATGTTAACTTTTATGTAGTTGTGTGTCTTGTTGCTTTTTTTAGTATGGCAATTCGAATATCACTGTACCTTAATTGTTACGCGTGACAATAAAATACCTTTAAAACCTTTGAAACCTTTGAAACTATCTTAGTCAGAATGAACAATGTGTATTTAATTCTTGCTCCATGTTGCCATAATTGTTTGTATGCACCCAAGATACCGATTATTATGCTTATACCTCTTCCTCTCCCCATTTCCACAAATTGCCTTGATTACACAAATTATTCCTACACTTTATCAACTGTCTGTCTTAAACAATTTCTATATAGGCTTATAACCATATAACCATATAACCATATAACAATTACAGCACGGAAACAGGCCCTCTCGGCCCTTCCAGTCCGTGCCGACCATTTGTTTTCCCCTAGTCCAATCTACCTGCACTCATAACATACCCCTCCATTCCCTTCACGTCCATATACCTATCCACTTTACTCTTAAATGTTAAAATCGATCCTGCCTCCACCACTTCTGCTGGAAGCTCATTCCACACAGCCACCACCCTCTGAGTAAAGAAGTTCCCCCTCACGTTACCCCGAAACTTCTGTCCCTTAATTCTCATGTCATGCCCTCTTGTTTGAATCTTCCCTACCCTCAATGGGAAAAACCTATCCACGTCAACTCTGTCTATCCCTTTCATCATTTTAAAGACCTCAATCAAGTCCCCCCTTAACCTTCTGTGCTCCAAAGAATAAAGACCTAACTTGTTCAACCTTTCTCTGTAACAGAGTTGCTGGAACCCTGGCAACATTCTAGTAAATCTCCTCTGTACTCTCTCTATTTTGTAGACATCCTTCCTATAACTAGGCGACCAAAATTGTACACCATACTCCAGAATTGGTCTTACCAATGCCTTGTACAATTTTAACATTACTTCCCTACTCCTATTGTGATTGAGCCTCACTCATCTCCCTTACTCTGCTTTCCAAACTGACACCCCTCCATGCTTCCCCAGTTATGATGAAGAATCCCTAACCTGAATTATTAACTGGTTTCTCTTTCCACCCATGGTGCTTGCAGGCTGAATTCATCAAGCATTTCTGGGTTTTTTTTCAGATTCCGGCATCTGCAGTTTCATTTAAGGGGTTGGACAGGGTAGGTGCAGGAAGATTGCTCCCGATGTTGGGAGCCCAGAACAAGGGGTCACAGTTTAAGGATAAGAGGGAAGTATTTTAGGATCAGATGAGAAAATCATTTTTCACACAGAGAGTGGTGAATCTGTGGAATTCTCTGCCACAGAATGTATTTAAGAGTTAGAGGTGGCCCTTGTGGCTAAAGCGATCAGGGGTTATGGAGAGAAGGCAGGTACAGGATACTGAGTTGGATGATCAGCCATGATCATATTGAATGGCGATGCAGGTTCGAAGGGCCGAATGGCCTACTCCTGTACCTATTTTCTATGTTTCTATGTTTCTATTTGTTTGCCATACATATCACTATTACTTCTTCAATTTCCATGCATTCACACTTGCAATTAAACCTGCAATTAGACCTGAAACCTCGTCATTTTTAACCAGTTCACATCCAAACCTCCCCTTGATGCTGCACAATTGCTTCAGGATTCTGTGTCTGAGTATCTATTTCTATGATATTGAAGGAAAACTTGTAATTTCAACACACTAACTGCTTTAGTAAACAAAATGACACCTAGAGAGACATGCATCAATTCCCTATTCTACGTCTACTCAACACAGACAAGTGAAACATTTCTGTCCAAAGAAGTAGATCTGTGGAACCGTGCCTCTAAACATTGGTTTCATGCTACAATCCTTAAAGGAGCTTGTTGTCAGCAGCATGTGGGTGCCTTATGTTTACAGATGCATTGTCAGGTCTCAGATTTCAACAACTTAGAAATTCATCTTGTCTACATGCACCACACTGATATTGTCCTCTGCTTCAGAAGTTCTATTCTATTAATTTCAATTTGAGTCACAGATTATAATGAGCTACTGCCATTGCATAGCATGTTTCAATTTGTGGTGAACTTATAAAGCAAACTTCTTTCAAAAACTCACATACAAAATTAGAAAAGACAGATCGAATGAAGATCATGTTGTGAGGATTCCTTAACTCTTTCCCTGGATAATACATGAACTTCTTGCCTTCAATTTTAAATTCCTTGAAAGTATCAGGTTTTCAATAAGGCAGTTCCAACAATTTGCACTTCCTTGAACCCACCCATATATATTTTTACACTAGCATCTTCATGCTGGAGTAAGATGATTCTGAGCTTCACAATCATCAGCATGACCTGGCCCCTTTGCATTGGCCCCAGCTGCCGAGTACATTGTAAGAATGTAATGAAATGATTAAAACAATTCAATCCATGGTAAAGACTTTACATGCAAGTTATGATATAAGATATTAAAATTCAAGAGAAATTTGAAATACTTGCGTATTGTATTTTCAATCAAAATTAATTTACTGGGGATCAATGTAACCTAATTAAAAAAAACACATTGCTAAACAAAATAATAAATGCTGATGGTTAAATTTAACGATGCTCAGCAACTCAAAATACTTCACTGTATATTAAAAAAAGTCTGTTTTGTCATTATATGACATTGCCAACACAGAATTGCCCAATATAACCATCTTATGGTCCCTGTTGTTTAGTGGCATAAATACTGTGATTACAAGAGAAGATCAGAGGCTGCTGACTCATCTCTTGTCAGTCGAAAGTTCTTCCACCATCTGCAAGGTGCAAGTCAGGGGCATGATAAAATGTTCTCCACTCACCTGGCTGAGTGTGGCTCTAGCAACAATCATCAAGAACAACACAATGTTCAATGGTTCAACAGTTCTGTTATTGTCACATGCAAACGTACAGTGAAATTATTTTCTTACAAACAGTCAGTAGAATTTTTCTATACCTAAGCACATCTCCGAATAGCAAATTGGACAGAAATAGTCTACTGATATCGCATTTAAGAGGCACCATGCATTGGCACCTTTTTCAAAGTCCAGTCCACACTCGATTTGTTACCGTTCCAGGTAAGCACCAGGCTGGTGCTGTGCTCCAGCCGTTGCCTTTTCTTGGATGCATGGATCGACCAGCGAACGTCCTCTCCTCGCCCGTCTATCTTTGTTCCATGGGGGCACCTCCCTCAGCTGACCTTGTGGACTTGGTAGGCCAGTCCCTAGTTCCCTCTCCACACCTACCGGCTTTGCTCCGCGCTCGTCAAGTCCGTTGTCATCATTAGCTCCATCCTTATGGGTCTCTGGTCTTAGGGGGATGAGCAGGGACAGGCTCGATGGGCTCCACCTTCCACGCTTCCATCTGCCGGGACTTGCGGTCATTTGTGGGCAACTGGCTCAGCATCTATCGCTTGTAATTGGCACGCCATAACTACCCTAAACATTTCTCCCACCAATAGTCTATGTAATGTGTTAAAGCTGCTCCAAACGTGCAACTTATCAACCAAAATAAGGACAAGGTTAGCAGGTGCACTGAATCCTAGGTCTTCCTACCCAACAATGGAAGGACTGCATTGTTTAAAAAAAAATAGCAAACAGCTTCTTAAAGGCAATCGAGGTAGCAATGAACATTCATGTGATGATGGAACTTGCATACCAGCAGAGATTAGACTGGTGAGATTCAATTGAATTCACAGGTGGCACAGTTCCACAGTGGTAGAGGTGCTGAGTTACAGCACCAGAGACCCGGGTTTGATCCTGACTATGGGTGCTGGCTGTACGAAGTTTGCACATTCTCCCTGTGACCATGTGAGTTATTTCTATGTGCTCTAGTTTCCACCCACATACCAAAGATATGCAAGTTTGTAGATTAATTGGCTTCTGTAAATTGTCCCTAGTGTGTAGGATAGAACTAATGCATGGGTGATTGCTGGTCGATGCAGACTCGATGCGTCAAAGGGCCTGTTTACATGCTGTATCTGTAAAACTAAAACTAAAAATCAGGAACTTCGACCTTTGGGAGTGGACCTAATTGAAATTCATAAAATTTGGACTGGCTGAAATTGGGAATACATTTACTTTAGCTCTGGTGCCCTGAACAATAGATCACGATGTTGGGTGCAAGGTAAAACAGGGCAAAACATTTAGATGATGACAAAGAGAAATTACTTGACTCAGAGGGATGGGAACCTATGCAATTTGCTCCCACTGTCAATGCACTAAATATATTTATGAAGGACACACAAGGAACTGCAGATGCTGAAATAGAGCAAGACACAAAGTATTGGACGCTTCTTCAGACAATGTTGAGCAATGTTGTGAGGCAAAATCAGATTTGAGATGGATGGTCACCTCTAACTGTATTGAGAACTGGTTCCAAGGGCTGAATGGCCCACACCCATTGTGAATTTATATGTTTCTATATTTATATGTGTAGTCTATTAGTAAAATAGCAATCAAAATACTTTATCAAAATTTATAATCTTGAAGGATCCAGTGATATTCAAAAAGTCCACCTCACGATATACTGGACTTTATCTTGTATTAAACGTTATTCCCCTGATCCTGTATCTGTACACTGTGGACTACTCAATTATAATCATGTATAGTCTTTCTGCTGACTGGATAGCATGCAACAAAAAAAGCTCTTCACGAGAGAATAAACTAAACTAAACTAAACTAAACTAAGTCTGTGGAATTCTCTGCTCAGATGGAGGTGAAGGCCAGTTCTCTGGATACTTTCAAGAGAGAGCTAGATAGGGCTCTTAAAGAGAGCGGAGTCAGGGGATATGGGGAGAAGGCAGGAACGGGGTACTGATTAGCGATGATCAGCCATGATCATATTGAATGGCAGTGCTGGCTCGAAGGGCCGAATGGCCTACTCCTGCATCAATTGTCTATTGTCTAGAAAACCTAAACTAAACTAATATGTTGGCCACGTGAAATATTAGGATTCCAGGAATAAAGCTAATTGCATTAATGATTAACAAATGAAAATTAATGATAGATATTATTATTGAGTTTAAGATTGCTTTGCTCATATTTTCAGGACATGTGAATGTATGTGTTGATTTTTTATACAAATTTATTGATATAGTGCTTCGTGTCTAACTTTACCAACATGAAGAACATTAGTACCAATCTGAGACTCGTTTCCGCAAAGCTAGAGAACATAGCCAAAACCACTATGTCATAGGTCCACCAATGACTCATCAGCAATTTTGCATTCAAACGAAAATTGAAATAAATTGCAATTTAAGGATTTTTGTAGAGATTGTTTTAAATTATTCATATCTAACAATAAATACATGGAACTCAAATGTGCAGATAACATCAAATCACATTGGTTCATTTTTTGTTTCCCATTAATTCTAATCGTATTTTCCCTGCTCAGGTTCTTCCCAGATCATAAGTATAACAATAAAATATGAACTCACCACACTGTTACCATATTGTAACTGAAAGCCCTTCTGCTTTTAGAACAGATTCTGTCTGATGGCCATAAGAACCTGCCTCTGCAAGATTTCAGGCAACTTTTTCTTTCACAATGAGAAAATGCACAGAAATATTACTTCTGTCTGGTCTATCCATTTTGTCATCTTCACATGATGCCAATGGAGAATGATCTGCGATTCATCAGTGATGTAATCTGTTGGTGAAAGTAGAGATCTCCACAACAGTAAAGTTAAGTTAACTTGCAGGTCAGTGAGCTTGGCTTGGAATGTAGGTTAAGGATTAATTGACTAGCTGCCAATGGGGGAATTATGCAATTCCTACTCAGAATGGCATGGCATGATTTAAATAGAACTGCAGTCTGAATTTGTAGATGGAAGAAATGGGACGTGAACTTCCTGGGAGATAGAACGCATAAGCTAAGCACAAACATATTGCACAACATTAGGCAGGCCAATGCCTCACTGACCTCATGTTGGCTCACCCAGTGGGTCATAACTATGTTTCCTTAACAGCAATAAATCAGAAAGCAGTTGCTTGCCATTAACAAATGTCTACTACATGAGAGATCACATTTGAAAGTTTATGTTCAGCTTTTGGATTTGCTCATATCACTAATAAATTGATGGTCTACTTTCAGAATCTATAGGATCCACCCAGTGAGTAAGCCAAATGAAGCAGGTGCCCACATGTTCTATCAATTACAAACTGATCCAAACTTTGGTTTTGGCTTTGAAAAATGTCAAACCTGTCATCCACAACTTTTTCATGAAGTATTGGATGCCACAATTTATTTAGCTGAGAATTGAGAGCAGGAAAGCGGGATTAATCTTAATTGTTGTACATATTAGCTCAGCTAACATGAACACAATGTGCTCATTTGCCTTTTTAAAAATTTGCTTTCATGATATTTTGCAGATATATCTACTTGCTTTAGCAGGCATGGCAAACTAACAGCAATGTTTGGCTGACCATTCTATAACCTGTCTGATTAACATTTTCAAATAAGGGCAGAATACATGTGTTATTTTGGGGTATCCATGTTGTCAACATATCAATGATGATGAGAGGAAAGGGTATGAATCCTGCTGATCATTACATTCTCAGGGATGTACATGAACAAAAACACACCAAAAGAATATAATTTAAAATCACTGTTAAGGCAGTTGAACAAACGGCACTGAGGTGGACTTGAAACCTTATTCAACTCAAAGTATTAATGATTTTTGGCCAGATTAAAAGATGAATATAAACATTAATATGGTTATAGCTGATTACGTTGGTACTGATGTATAAGATTTCCTTGAGATAAAAGTGATAATCACTCAAGTTTATAGTGATTTAACCCTTACAGCACGGAGGCCCTCTCGGAGTCCGTATTGTTTTCCCCTAGCACTGGAAAGATGTTATCGATCCTGCCTCACTTCTCAAGATTCCACACAGCCACCACCCTTGTAAAGAAAGACCCCAAACTTGTCATGCCCTCTTGTTTGATCAATGGGAAAAAACGTATCCACGTCAACTCTGTCTATCCCTTTCATCATTTTAAAGAGTCCCCCTTAAACCTTCTGTGCTCCAAAGAATAAAGAAAGTGTTCAAATAAACTTTCTGATTGGTCTTACCAATGCCTTGTCAATGCTCTGATTTATAAAGGCCAGAAATTACCCTATCTACATGCGATTCCACCTTTATGCACAGTTATTCCTAGATCCCTCTGTTCCCTACCATTTACCATGTTACTAAAGTAACTTTACTTTACTCTGTTTGCTTATATGGCAATTAAAAGATTGAACCAGACAGTTATCGATGTGAAGAGCCAAAGATTTGCAAAACAAAATCAGTCATATATATTTGCTGAAGTGAATGTAGTAGAGAGTCAGGAATATTAGTTCAATAAGGGTCCCACACCAAAATGCCTCATGGTTGAAATCATCAGCAAACTACCATAGACAAGACACAACAAAGTATAGAAGACAGATATTACACAAAAATTATGTACTAATAGCCACCAGTATTGAAGAAGAAAAAAATTCATTTAGAAGTTTTCAGGCAGCTACTTGAATGCAAAGTGAATCTGAAAACCAAACAAACCAGTGTTCATTCACACAGAAATAAGTAGTTTTACTTGGACAACAAGAAGAGGCAATTTTATTACACGTGAAGAAACCCGCCTCACGCTGGCAACGGCATACTTTGAAAAACACAGAACACCAAAAAGAGTAACATAGTAAATAAACGACTCAGAACTACCATTTTGATCAATTTATTTTATGATGGGAGACGGGAGGGCACGTAATCCCTCTCGTAACTCCTCATAAAATAATGACAACTTCGAAGTAAGTTCTTGTTTAATCTTACTATTAATGTAATCAGTTTAAGACAAAGAGGAAATAGTCGTGCAGGCAAGTAAAGATGGAAACATTGTAGAACATATGTCATTCACATACTGTATAGATCTTGCAAAAGGACAGATGTCATTAAATTAGTTACTGAAGAAAAAGGATTGGTTTGTATGTTAGCATCACCAAATACATCTGATACTTGAAAGTGTAAGACGGGAATGATATTTGAAGTGTTCAGTGTAGAGAGATATCTTGTGATAATAGAAAATAAAATTAGAAGAATCCGTATAAATGACTTAATTCCTGTGAAAAACGTGCGAGTCAATAATGAAGAATTACAACATTATGAATGTATTCCAGAAGTCAATGCGTGAAAGAATATTGTGAGATTCTAGTAAACTGAATTATAAAGTGACACCTATCTCAAATCGAAAAGCAAACATAACACTAAAGACACATTTATTTGAAAAAAAAAAGAAAATCTATGAATAGCTTAAATCTGTAAGTACGTAATGTGATTCACTGTTATCAAACCATAGAAACAGTTGTTGTGAAAAAATAGTCACAAAGTGCTGGAGTAACTCAGCGGGTCAGGCAGCATCTCCAGAGAACGTATTGAGGTGATCCCGAAGGGGACTCTTCTTCAGATTAATTGTGGGGGGTGGGGAAGGGTGGTCAAGGGGGCCACCTTTCGAGGGGTATTAGAAGGCAGATAGTTTAAAAACCTTGACCTCCACTCCCATTACCCACTCTAAACCTCTTGCATATTCTCTGAATGCAGAATCCTCCATTCATTGAGCAACAATTGTCATTAAACCCGGTGACAAGGGAGGTGCTGTAGCAGTCGAGCAGACTGACCTCCACTGTAATGAGGCCATGCACCAGCTCTCGCACATCTCCTCATATTTACCCCTTGACCATGACCCCCACAGATGAACACCAGGCGTCCAGGCCATCAACTCACAGGCTGTTTCTGATCTTGTGACATCTGACGATCTCTCCTCCACAGCCCCCAACCTTATAGGTCCCCAGCCCTGCGCTGCCTGCTTTTATCTCCTCAAAACCAACAAACAGGACTGTTCTGGCAGAGACATTGCTTCTGCCTGCTCCTGCCCACAGAACTAATCTCCAAATATTTGGATTCCATCTGATCCCCCCTTTACAACCACAGCTGAGACACCTCAATTCTTGAATAACTTTAAATTTCTAGGCCACCATTGCATTAGCTTTAGCAAGGATCCAGTCCCTTTAGACTTCCATCCCAATAAGTCTGAAGGCTTTCCAATTCTTCCTTGAACAGTGACCCATTCAATTTCCCTCTACTAACCCTCTCCTCCTCTTGGCGGAATTTGTTCTTACCCTCAACAACTTCTCATTTGACACCTCTCACTTTCTTCATGTTAAAGCCATGGGGACTCGCATGGGCTCCAGCAAATGACTGCCTTTTTATTGGTTACGTCAAACTCTTCTTGTTCCAAATGTACACTGGTACCATCTCCCAAATCTTTCTTTGCTACATCGATGACTGCACGGGGGCTGCCTCCTCCCCCGTGCAGAACTCGTTAATTTAATTAACATTACAGCCACCTTCCACCCCGCCCCCAAATTTACAGACTATCTCTGACAGCTCTCATCTCTTTTTTAATCTCACTATCTCCATCACCGGGGACAGATTATCGACTGACATCTACTACAAATCCACAGATTCCCACAGTTACCTGGACTGCACCTCCTGCCACCCTGGCTCTTGCAAAGACATTATCCCCTACTTCCAATTTCTCCATCTTTGCTGCATCACTTCACCCAAGATGAGGCCTTCCATTCTAGGACATCCAGGAAATCCTCTTTCTTTATTGAACATGGTTCCTTCAACCATATCGTCTCTGCATCCTCTAGCTCCGCTCTTACACCCCCTCCCCTATACGGAATAAGGATATTCTCCTGGCTCTTACGTTCCACACCACCAACCTCTGCATCCAACACATCATTCCCCTTACTTCCAACGTGATCGAACCAACAGTCATGTCCTCCCATTCCCACCCCTCTCCATCTCCTGCAAAGACTGCTCTGTCCGCAACTTTTTGCTTCACTCATCCCTGTCCACCCAACCACCCCTCCTTTCGTACTTCCCCCTGCAATTGCAGGAGTTGTAACACTGGTACCTATACCTGCTCGCTCACCTCCTTCCAGTGACCCCAACAGTGCTTTTAGGTGAGACAGACGTTCATGTGATTCTCCCCTAACCTCAACCACTGCATCTGGTGTTCCTGATGTGGCTTCCTGTACATCAGCAAGACCAGGTATAGACTTGCCAACTGTTTCGTCAAGCACTTGCGCCCAGTCCACCAAGGCCAACTGGTTGTTAATCATTTTAACTTCCATTTCCATTCCCACAATGACCTTTATGTCCTGACCTCCTCCATTGTGAGGCCAAACATATACTGGAGGAAAAGCATATTCCTCTTGGGTAACTTACAACCCAATGGTATGGACAGAAAATAATTCATCAATTTTAGGTAACTATAAACCACTGCACGCCCTCCCCTGTGCCCTAACTGGACTCACACCTATCTCTCTATTACTCCTCTGCTTCCACCTACATTCCTCTCTGTACCTTTACAATTCACAACTCTTCAAATCTTTTCTTTCTCACCTCCTGTCCTTTCGTCCTTGGCCTTTGTTGAACTAACATCCTATCGAAAGCCCTCTCCGCTGAATCCACCTATCACTTGCCAGGCTTTGTCCTGCCCCTCCTGTCTTCCAGTGTTCTTCTGGAACACTCACAATCTGTCTGAAGAAGGGTCTCGAACTGAAACATTATGCATCCATGTTCGCCAGAGATGCTGTCTGACCTGCTGAGTTACTCCAGCAATTTGTGTTGCTCCAGTTTCTTGTTTCAATAAATTGTTATTGTGTTTGTAAATATGTAATATTTATGCATAATGTAACAGTACATGTATCATGAAGTCAGATAGTTTAATCATGTTGCATATTTTGTAGCAGCTTTGGATCTCTTTGAGTTTTCTGTATTCCCTGAATTACCAAAGGTTAGACTTGTGATGTGAGCATTTGTATGTACCTCACATGATTTAATGGCTATTAATGGCATCAGTGAGAATTGGATAGAAGAGAAGGGAAAGGAAAGTGGGAGAGTGGGAAATAGATAACTAATAGTAAGATTAAACAAGAACTTACCAGTTCGAAGTTTGATCGTTATTTTATGAGGAGTTACGATGAGGGATTACGTGAAGACCCCGCCTCACGCTGGCAACGGCATACTTCAAAGCAGCGGCATGAAAAACACAGAACACCAAAAGCCGGAGTAACATAGTAAGGCTCATAAAAGACTTAGAACTACCATTTGATCATTTATTTTATGAGGGTGGGAGCGGAGGGCACGTAATCCCTCACGTAACTCCTCATAAAATAACGATCAAACTTCGAACTGGTAAGTTCTTGTTTAATCTTACTATTTTACTTCGGAGTCACGTGAGTGACTACGTGAAGATTTTAAAGCTTTCTGTGTTTTTTATGTCGTAGAATCAATCCGTACGACAGTCCGGCTAAGTAAACACATACATGAGAAACCAGACTAAATGTTAGATCATTTCACAATAACTTTTTAATGGTTTAAAGACCATATAATAACCCTCCTTATATCGAGGGAAAATGATTACAAGTGATAAAAGATAGGAGTGACTAACACCATTGATTATAGCAATTAATAGTAAACAAAAGCAAGTGATTATAGTGCTCCCAACACCGCGTGTCCAAAGCTTGTCATAGTGTGAACGGTGGGAGAAAAAGGTTTTATTGTAGAACTTTGAAAAAGTTTTCTTCTCTATTCCACCCTGCGACTTTTAAAATATGCTCGAGAGGCACGTCCCGCCCCTTTGCCTCGGACGTAAGCTGCCGCCCTGGTGGAGTGAGATTTGAACACAGCAGTGTCTACTCCCGCTAAAACCAACACCTGTTTCAACCATTTTGAGAAGTTTGAACTGAAGCTTTTGTGTGTGGTTTTTTGTGCGTAACCATTAACACTTTTTCATTTCCTCAAAGGGTGTCAGTAACTTTAAATATATTTGTATCTAATTGTTTAACCACACACAAAGTAGGATCAATATGATAAGCTTTGAAAGGTTACCTTTGTTCCCAGATCTCCCTGGTCTGCTTTGTTTGATCAACTCGTAAAACATAGAAACACAACATTATCTGTATCACATGCATACAGTCCTAAATGCAACATTTGTAAAGTTTGCACTCTTTGAGCTGAGACCATGACATTAACATGACTAATTTCAATGTCAATCTTTCCAATGTCAACCCTTCAATTGGAGTCCATTGTCTAAGTAGCAGTAAGTACAATGCTCACATCCCAAATCTCCTGTGAATCTTGGTTTGGGTGGATTAATATTAAAGATTCCTTTCATGAATCTAGATATTAAAATGGATGCGACCCAATTGATCTCTATGATCAGTCATAAGCCCTAAATAGGACCCAAAGCACTGCCGATGCAGTGTTTAATGGCACAGTAACTTAAATTTTGCTGAAAATGCAATTGGCAAGGAATTCCAAAACATTGCAATCTGGACAGTATCATAAGAAATATTTGACTGTGTGCAAAAGTCTTCCCATTCTTAATATTGTGTCATATAATGCTTATGTGTCAATTGCGCCCAAGATGCAGACCATAACTTTCATAGTTTGGTCAACAATACAATCCCACTCCGTTGTGTCTGGTCAAAACCTGCAGATTAAACAAATTCATATAATGCATACAATGGGTAAATCCTCTTAGTTACCTGATTAAGTCAAATTATCACACAGTTAGTAATCGACTTATATGGTTCTTTAATCATATCAGCATTACTGGGAACACAAGGTTGAGTTGGCCAATTTTGGAACTACCAACAATCAGAAGCAGAATCTTGTTCTATCTTCTTCGCATCACTGAATCAAAGCAAATGGCAGAAAAGCATAAAAGAACACTTTCCCCAGTGTAATGAAAAGCATCTACTGCTACAGCATCTGGGATCGTGTTCCCAAGATACATAAGTAGGCACCCTGATGATTAAGCCTAGATGCAAACGAATCCCCTATTTCTGCAACCCAAATTGGTTTACAATATTCTTATTAAATATTGCTGGCTTAAGCATCCATTTCCTAATTATCTTTTAAAAATCCTGGACCTTTCATCTGCTACCCCACATTGTCCTTACCCGGAATGTAGCTTGCTGAAAATCCATATTGGCGACCAATACACCATTGCCATATCTCATTGGGCCAGACAATCACATGAACTACTGACCTAACCCCCCTTGTGATTTAGTGTATGCAACCGCCGTTTTATTGTCCCCCCCCTAACTGTAATTAACACATGTAGACCTTGTTTAGCACAACAAGAATTCTTTAAGTCCATAAACAGCACCCAATAACTCCAAATAGTTAATACCATAAACTTGAAGAAACGCTTCTTCTAGAGTGCTTTCCATCTACCTCCACAACCTGGAGGACGAATCTGTAGCCCCCCCCCATCCGAGAGAGCACTAGCATCCGTTTGTAAAACCATTTCAGGTTGTTTAATCATGAAATCATAGCAGCTTGTGGGACATTTTCAACCCACCATTGTAATTCCAACACGGCTTCTTTGATAATTGCATAGGCCTGTCAAAGTGACCTGCCTTCTCTTTAAGAGCCATTTTGTGTCCCTTTGAAGATTTTGATCATGGTAATGGAACCAAATTTCCACTGCCCGAAATCCTGCTACCAGTTTTCCCAATGGTTTTCGCCACTTCTCGGATGAGGGATAAGGTTTGTGAATGAGGTAATTACAAGTCATCAAGATTGTCCCATTGGCCTTCTCTGTTGGCAAAGTAACTAACATAGTTCGTCACTGAGTTATTTACAAACCCCAAAAGTAGTTATTGATTGTGCTAGCTGCATCTGGGACTTAATTGGATGAATCAAAACCCTAGCTTTTCAAACAAAGCTTTGTAAAACTGAAACTGAGTGCTCAGCTGACTCCATGAGTATCACTAATTATCAGAATATCAGTCCAGATAAGCCATAACAATGTGTTTTTCTGTGCTCTTTAATTGGGCTAAAACTGGTTTCAACAGTTTTGCAAAGAGTCTAGGATATCCAAACTCAATCCATTTGGTTAAAGCTTTAAACTGCCATAATTGCCCCCTCACCAATTAAATTTTAAATACCTCCTGAAGCATTGATAATTGCTACAGAAATAATAGGCATCCTTCCTCAATCATCAATTTAGCCATATAACACCCTGCTGAGAGAAGATATTTTGCAGTACTGAATGTCTTCATCTTAAAATGTTTGTATCTACAAACTTATTCAGATCTGTAAGGTCCAGAATAATTCTGCAAACCACCATCTTTTTATCTCTTTGAAATATATTAGAGACAATTTGATGCTTTATGATCATAAGTCTTTTCAATTACGCCTTTTCCAGATAATTTTTGTCAATTTCCACATTAATCTCCATTCTTTCCTCTGCAGAAAAAACACATAAGCATAAGCAGGTCTATTCTGTACAGGAGGATTAACCCCTTCTTTTAAAAATAATAAATGGTTCCTGAAACCGCTTGTAACCTAATATCGATCATAAAGTAATGATTAACCAGTGCATGCATTATAAAATTTTTGCAATCTCCCTCCAACTGAGGGTCATCCACAGTATCTTTAAGTATATAAGTCCTTTAATACCTCTCCGTATGAGCATGGTGTCTCCTTCTTCCCGGGAACAGGGAAGCACTTGCCTGCACAGGCACGATAGTATTATTCGTGCAAACTTCTGCTTCTATCATGGAAAATCGAAACCCCTTCGGGTCGAAAAAACCCTTCTTTGACCAAAAACAAAAGGTTTAACATTGCTAAAATATTTAGCTTCGTCATTCAACTCTTTCAGCTGTTTCGGCAAATTTTCTCCAAACAAATACCCAGGAGCTGAACTCCACTTTCTTGACACAGGCTTGCAAATCTAGGGTGAAATTATGGGCCGAATTCGCCGTTTTTCCTCATGCAATTAATTTCATAGAATGGATTACATAATTAAGCCCAAAATATCCTTTTGAATCTTTTCCGTTTCCAGATTCTCCATTTGGCCTGCCATAGGCCGTAATGGCGGCAGAAATTAATTTGAGCACCTTTTGAAACTTCACTTCTAGGGCTTCATACTTGGAGTCCATAGACGTCCATATCCTCGATTCACCGTAGGCACTTCCAATGAGGCACATTTTCTTGGAGCTTTATATAATTCTGATGTTTCATTCATCACAGAATTGTGAAGTTTGGTGAGATACCATATAATTTATGTTTGCAGCTAGGATTTCTTCCATAGCCTCCACCACTTCCCTTCAGGTATAGCAAACTCTTGTGCTATCCCAGGCACATTTAGGCCTTTTCTTTTTACTTTGTGGTGCGCTTTCAAAAGCCATATAGCCACCAGCAGGGTCTGCCCTTCTGCAGCCCTAAATCAATTGGGATATCATCCCATGATACTTCTCCAGCCCAAATCCTGGGTCCGGAGTACAATCATATTCCCAACTTGGCCCACAGCCTATATCATCATAATTCAAACCCCTCAGATTTTTTTTTGGGATTCATCTGGTACTCCTGACCCTTGTCTCATTTATTGTTTGGAGAACTTTCTCCATATGCTCCATTTTTAGCCACATAGTTTTATTGTCTGGGAGGTCTTTCAATATCAGAGTCATCAGAAACCACGGGCCCTCAGATTCTTTTTTTCATTTTTTAGGAACATTTTCCTCCGTGTTATTATTTCAGGAGAATCTGGAAACTCACTATCGGTACATCAGCGGCCAACGGTATCGGAACCGGGTCCGCACTAACTTTGCGTCCCGTATTTT
Organism: Okamejei kenojei; assembly: GCA_035221665.1. Taxonomy (NCBI): domain Eukaryota; kingdom Metazoa; phylum Chordata; class Chondrichthyes; order Rajiformes; family Rajidae; genus Okamejei; species Okamejei kenojei. The sequence continues at coordinate 107,918,424 of CM069134.1, read as the reverse complement.
TATTTTCACCCCCGGGAACATCTTTTTACCCGCGAAAACTTCTTTCCCGATTTTTCCATTTTTCTTTAAAAATCAGTGCTCAATCAGCACGTTAACGTGGCTCTAAATTTTCTTTTTAGTTTCGTTTTGCTGGAGCCACCCAGCGTAACCTAAAAAACGCCCCGGTGTAACTTCACTTACCTGCGGGCCGTTCCGACCGCTGCCGAGGAGCTGCTCCTTACTGCAGCTCCTCCTCGCGCCGTCAGCGTTGACGTCATGCCGTTGCCAGCGTGAGGCGGGGTCTTCACGTAGTCACTCACGTGACTCCGAAGTAAAATTATACATTATTTCATGAATAAAGGAACATGGAGGACAAATCAAACATGTACTTTTGAGTTTAAAGAGGAAATTTTAAGGTATGTTGAAAAAAACCTTTCTTTAAAGTTTCTCTGTCCACAAAAAGTTCAGGTGAGAAATAAACTTTGTTTAATGGTGTGTTGGAAAGTGTGTAGGAATGGGTCTGACATGAAAGTCCTCAAAGACACATTGTTTCTGCTTGTTCATGTCCCATCAAATTAATTTCCACATACTTCTACCCAGGCACGAAAATTGCTATCAAAACATGCGGGGGGGACAATTCTTGGCGGCTGCGTGCAATCATGTGCACACGCGCACATGCGAGGCTTCGGCCGTGGACTGACGTGGGGAGCTGACCTGGTTAGTGACCGACTCCTAACTCCAGCAACAGCAGTTTAGCCGCCCCTGGATCGTAAACTTTCATCCCATATTTCTGGTCTTATAATTTGGCCTAATTCATTTTCCCAAGACTGTCTATATATTTCTGTTGATGGAACATCACTTTCCAATAAAATATTGTATATATATGATATCATTTTTTTCAGTATTTGGATGTTTATTCAAGCATTCATCTAAAATTTCTGTCTTTCTATTTCTAAGTTCTTGTGTATTTGCAGAAACATAATTTCTGATTTGTAAATATCTAAAATATTCTTTATTGTGTAGTCCATAAGTTTAGGTTTGGGGGTAACTCTTGAAATGAAAGGAAAGAGTTTTCCTTACACAGGGACTTTCTTCGGCCAGCATCAGGAGCCTTGATCGCCTCGATGCAGCAGTTTGATTTTAAGCCACGCCGGGCACTGAAAGTCCCCGCAAACGGGCCGATTCAGCCCTTAGAAAGTGTCTGATAAAGTCTAAATTACAAAACATGGGGGAGGCATTGTCCACCACCTCTCAAAGCTGGGGGGGGGGGGGGGGGGGGGCGAATGTACCACCCATCCTCCCCAAATTTCGTTTCCCTGCCTCTGACCCCATCCTATCACCCCTGTCCAGCCTTGCCTGACTTGTGGTCGAATAGAAAAAACATCACACGCTCTCGTCTCTTCAATTACTTCAGTTTTCCAGAACCCTACTCCCTCATCTTTACCATGGATGTCCTGTCACTCTACACCTCCATCCCCCACCAGGAAGGTTTTAAAGCCTTCCTTCTTCCCCGACCGCACACCAGCCAATTTCCGTCTACTAATACTCTCCTTGGCTTGGCAGAGCTGTTCCTTACCCTCAATAACTTCTCCTACGACTCCTCCCCCTTCCTCCAAATCCAAGGCGTAGCAATGGGCATGCGCATTGGTCCAGCTATGCCTGCCTCTTTGTAGGGTATGTCAAACAATCACTATTCCTGGCGTACACTGGCCCTATGCCTGAACTCTACCTCCGCTACATTGATGACTGCATTGGTGCTGCCTCCTGCACCCATGCAGAACTAACTGACTTCATCAACGTCACAACTAATTTCCATCCTGCACTCAAGTTCATCTCCGACATCTCTCTACCATTTCTGGATCTCACTGTCCCCATCACAGGAGACAGATTATTGACCGACATCGACTACAAACCTACAATGACTCCCATAGCTATCTAGACTACACTTCTACCAACCCTGCTTCCTGTAAAGACTCTATCCTCTACTACCAATTCCTCCGTCTATGCCGCATCTGAACCCAGGACGAGGTTTTCCACACTAGATGATCGGAGATGTCTTATTCTTTGGGATTCTTTGTAATTCCCTTTTTCCATTGTAGATGAGGCTATCACTAGGGTCTCCTCGATATTCCACAGCTCTGTCTTGCTCCCCCTCCCACCATTCGCAACAAGGATAGAGTCCCCCTTGTTCTCACCTTCCAACCCATCAGCCGTCACATACAGCATATAATCCTCCAACACTTTTGCCACGTCCAACGGGATCCCACTACTGGCCACATTTTCCTATCTCCACCCATTTCTGCTTTCTGCAGATACCGTTCCCTCTGAAGCTCCCTGGTCAACTTGTCCCTTCCCACCCAAACCATCCCCTCCCCAGGTAGTTTCCTCTGCAACCGCGGAGATACAACACCTGTTCCTTTACCTCCTCCCTCGACTCCATCCAAGGACCCTGGCAGTCTTTACAGGCGACGCAGAGGTTCAATTGCACCTCCACCATCCTCATCTACTGTATCCGCTGTTCCAGGTGTCAACTTCTGTACATCAGATGACGGATGACCAAGCGCAAGCTCGACGATCGTTTCGCTGAACACCTCTGCTCAGTCCGCCTTAACCTACCTGATCTCCAGGTTGCTGAGCACTTTAACTCCCCCTCCCATACTCAATCTGACCTTTCTGTCCAGTGCCTCATTGATTGTCAGAGCGTGACACAGCGCAAATTGGAGGAGCAGCACCTCATATTTTGCTTGGGTAGTTTATACCCCAGCGATATGAATATTGACTTGTCTAACTTCAAATTGCCCTTGCTCTCCCTCTCTCTCCATCCCCTCCCCCTTCACAGTTCTCCCACTAGCCTTAAGGGCCTGTCCCACTTAGGAGACTATTTAGGCAAGTACAGGAGACTCTGCGCTCGCATCATGATCGCCACATGTTCGCTGGTGGTTTCAGGTGAGTCTCCTTCAGGGTCGCGAGGAGTTCCTACATTCTGGGAACTAGTCGTAGCCTCATTATGGTCGCAACAACATTTTCAACATATGGTCGCCGTGCAGAAAATCGATAATCCTGTAATCACAATGCTAGTGGGGTCGCCATGTAGTTGTAGGTAGTCGAGGTAGCCGTAGGTAGTTTTAGGTAATCTCCTTTGTTGACCGGTATTTTCATTGGTTCATTGGGGAAAAAGAAACCGTGTCAGACTGAAGAAGGGTTTGGACCTGCAACGTTGCCTATTTCCTTTGCTCCATAGATTCGGCCTCACCCGCTGAGTTTCTCCAGCATTTTTGTCTACCTTTGATTTTCCAGCATCTGCAGATCCTTCTTAAATGATAATGTTAAATGCCGCTGAACTTCTCAGCTGTGTATCTCTGGCTTATTAAAAGTTGTCTGGCCCTGGCTTCTTCCCCCCCCTTTCTCCCTCCCCCCCCCCTTCTCCTCCCCCCCTTCTCCTCCCCCCCCCTTCTCCACCCCCCCCCTCCTCCCCCCACCCTTCTCCTCCCCCCCTTCACGCTCCCCCCCCTTCTCCTCCTCCCCCCCCTCCTCCCCCCACCCCCCCCCCACCCTCTTCTCTCCCCCCCACTTCTTCCCCCCCCCCCTTACTCCCCCCCCCTTCTCCCCCCCCCCTTCTCCCCCCCCTTCCTTCTCCCCCCCCCTTCTCCTCCCCCCCCTTTCCTCACCCCCCCCCTTCTCCCCCCCCTTTCTCCCCCCCCCCTTCCTCCCCCCCCTTCATTCTCCCCCCCCTCCCCTCCCCCCCTCTTCTCCCCCCCCCTTCCTCCTCCCCCCCCCCCTTCTCCTCCCCCCCCACCTTCTCACCTCCCCCCCCTTCTCCTCCCCCCCCCCTTCTCCCCCCCCTTCTCCTCCCCCCCCTCTTTCTCCCCCCCCTTCTCCCCCCCCCTTCTTCACCCCCCCCCTTCTCTCCCCCCCCCTTCTCCCCCCCTCCCCCCCCCCCTTTCTCCTCCCCTTCTTTCTTCCTCCCCCCCTTCTTCTCCCCTCCCCTCTCTTCTCCCCCCCCTTCTTCTCTCCCCCCCCTTCGTCCCCCCCTTCTCCCTCCCCCCCTTCTCCCCCCCTTCTGCTTCTCCTCCCCCCCCTTCTTTCCTCCCCCCCTTTTCATTATTTCTCCCCCCCCTTCTTTCTCCCCCCCTATTTCTCCCCCCCCCATCATTCTCTCCCCCCCCTTCTTTCTCTTTCTCCCCCCTTCTTTCTCCCCCCCCTTATCTTCTCCCCCCCCCCCCCCCTTCTTTCTCCCCCCCCTTTCTTTCTCCCCCCCTTCTTTCTCCCCCCCCCTTCCTTTCTCCCCCCTTCTTTCTCCCCCCTTCTATTCTCCCCATTCTCCCCATTCTCCCCCCCTCTCTCCCCCTACTCCCCCCCTACTTCCCCCGTCCCCCCCCCTTCACCCTCCCCACTCTTTTAAATGACTTACCATACATCTTAACCTGCCTGTTCATCGTGATGTGTGTCTGAATCACCTTGGCTTTGCACCCTGTGAATTTCAGACAACGCTCCCCCGCTTTCCCTGGATCCCGCCTTTGCGTGTGTGTGTGTGTGTGTGTGTGTGTGTGTGTGTGTGTGTGTGTGTGTGTGTGTGTGTGTGTGTGTGTGTGTGTGTGTGTGTGTGTGTTCCACTCTTGACACTCGCCATTCCACTTCCTGGTTTTTCAGGCGAGTGCCGCGAGTTTGACAGTCGGCGGCAATCCACTGAAAAATCGACTAAGGAGGACATGCCCTTTACTGTCTCTGACTACATTCAATCTCTGTCTCGCCCACTCCCCTGACATCAGTCTGAAGAAGGGTCTCAACCCAAAACGTCACCGATTCCTTCTCTGCAGAGATGCTGTCTGTCCCACTGAGTTACTCCAGCATTTTATGTCTACCTTAGATTTGTTTAAAGATGGTGTTTGAAAACTTGGGTATAAATTCTGTTTTTAATGATTATCTACAAAACTTCTCCTCATCTTGATCTCCAATCAAAGGGAAAGAACAATACTTACTCTGGGGTTACCAACTGTTAGTGACTATTTACCAAAAAGCTTGTTGATTTTATTTTTAATCAAAAATAGTGATGTTGCCAATGAAAAAAAACATTCAGAAACCTGTTAACAATTAATCATTCAACTTTAACATGCAAGGGAAGTCAGACATGCAGAATCTCACTGTCATTTGTCTTTTTTAACTTAACATTGCCAACAGTGAATGACAATGAATGCAGAAGTTGATGGAATCTGTTGAGCAACTGTCAGTAATGTTCAACACAGTACGTTTATTCATCACTGAAATGTTTAATTCAAACTTCACCACCAGATTTTACCTAACTTGGGAAAAAAAGTCTTTACTATGCCTTGACAATTTACCACAGATCCCATGCCACTCTTATCCTCACCATTCAGGGTCACATCAGCCCTCAATCTTTTCTGAAATCCATGCTGTAATGAACCACTGTTACTGTGTTACATGATCATTTTTGGTATTCTAATACAAAGTGAACATTTGGCTATTTCATGTTGTGATATGTTTCAGCTTCAGCTACTCCAAGCCAAAGATATTCCTTCCATATTGTAGCAATCTTTGCCAATTCTAAGCTATGCCACTATTCAGGTATTCAATCCATCAGTAACCCTGCACTATTTCATGAAAAATCTCAAGTACCAGCACATTAATTTAAATAATAATAAAGGTTCCTTAATTTGTTGATTCAATCGAAAAATGCAATGAGATTTGAATTGGATAACACTGGATATATGCAAAGACCAATAGCAGTATCAATTGGGCAATTAATCTGCCCAATTTCACCTTCAGCATGCACATTAAAACAATGTTTTTCCCAGATTATCATGATTTAAATGTTCTAATACCTAACCATGTTATTTATTGTCAATCGTGAGAGTGGTCAGCTCTTGTGAAGATTTCTATCTGTGACTGAAATCTTGCCTTCACTTCTTTGTGGTTATACTTTGTTGGAGGTTACAGGTCTTTTAGAGCTAACTCTCGACACTCACAGGCCTTTCCACCATCTCTACAAGGTGAAGGTATGGATGGAATAGCCTCAACATGCCTGGATGAGGGTGGCCGAAACAACTCCCGAGATGCTTCGCACTATCTTGCCCAAAGCAGACTGTTTGAATGGCTTCCCATCAACCATTTTAAACATTCCATCTCACTACAACATATAGAGAATGCCTGCAGTGTGTATCGACTGAAAAACATGCTGCAATTATTTATTCAGGTTATGCTAACTGCATCTCCAAACCCATAACAGCTGCCACCAAGAACACCAAGAGCAGCATGCATATGTGACACCAGCTGGACATCACCTCCAGGGCTCAGAAGTGCATCACTGCCCTTATTGGGTCTATCTTCTGGAACTCCTCACTGAACGGCACTGTCGGAACACCTGCAGCAGAGGAACTGCAGTGACACAAGAAGATGGTTCACACCATCCACTTATGGACATGTAGGAATGGATAATAAACTCTGAGATTGCAAGTGATGGAATTATGCTCCTAGTGCTAACCACCTTAGTCTAGTTCAGTAAAACACTGAGTCAAGCACTGGACCACTAAATCTTTTATTTTAAGAAACAATAACAAATACCCTGGATGATACCCTAGCCACACCGCGGGATCGGTCCTTGTCTCTGAAGGGCTTGTTTGTCCAAGCCCTTCAGCCTTGTGCAAGCAAATACCTCCAAAAGGTTACGCAGTCCCAAGCAGTCCTCCAGAAGATCGATAACGAACCTCGTGGGGGTTACCTTTTATAGGTCATCGAACCTTGTGGGGCAGATCTACATGGGGTTGGTACCCCTACAAACCAATCACAGATATCGATTACATTATGGTGTTATTGACAGTTCCCTAACCCAATTATAAAGCATCCTATTACAATGTTTCTATAGAAGCTTCTGGAAGGAAATCAATTAATCATATAATACAACATTCTACTGGGGAGTATAAATAATTAAAACAGGGCTTCAGCCAATCCTCAAGGGGGCTCGGGGAGCCCCCGACCACGCGGGAACAGTGGGGAACATCGGGAAGAGACTGACTTTGGTGCCTTCCCTCACAGTGGGAAATTTTGATCCTGCTGTTGGGGGATGTTTTATGTTGAATCCTATCTACTCCATGTTGTGTTCTTTATTTTAAATGAATAGTTTTTTATTGGAGGAAAAAAAAATTCACAGTACATCTGATGTAATAGCATTACATTTGCCTCCATTTTGTTTTTTATAAAATAATAATAATAATAATAATAATAATAATAATAATATAAACAAAATAACCCTAACCCACCCTCCCTAAAACGCCCCTTGGCAGCTTAATTTTTCACAATCCAAATATATCACAAAATCAAATGCACTTTTTAACAATAATAAAGTAACAAAACAAAATAAAGGCAGATCCCCACTTAACGTCAAGTGCCCTCAGTCAACAGGTAGTTCCTTTAGACCCTCAAAGTATGATAAAAAGGGTTCCCATTTCAAATAAAACTTTTTCACAGACCCCCTAAATCTTTTCTAACCTTAAAAAAAACATGACGTCTTCCAGCCAAGCAGCGGCAGATGGAGGAGTGTTAGATTTCCAGACCAGCAAGATTCTCCTGCGGGCCAAAAGTGATGTAAATGTAATGATATCAGACTGGGTTGTATTTAAACCCAAGGTTTTATCTGCTACACCAAATACAGCTACAAGCGGGCATGGTCTCACTGTCATCCCAAGGACTTCACTGATCGTTTTAAAAACCACTGCCCAGTAGTTAACAAGTTTGGGGCAAGACCAGAATGGCTGGATTGCTGGAGAGAAGAGCATCTGTCACAGCCAGCGTCCATCCCTGGATATATGTTAGCAAGCCTAGCTTTGCTTAAATGAACCCTGTGTAAAATTTTAAATTGTATGAGCCCCAATCTAGCACATGATGATGAGGAGTGGACTTTTTTCAGCGCTTCTGTCCAGCATTCCTCAGACAGATTCATACCAAGGTCATCCTCCCACCTAGCTTTAACTTTGTTCAGGTTTTGATCTCCTAAATGCATCAATCGAGAATATACAGCAGAGATCAGTCCTTTATTTGCAAAGGAAAGAGTGAGTTTTCATGATCTCCCTCCTATCCAACACTGTGACAGGAGGGAGATCATGAAAATAAGGAAATTGTTTCATGACAAAGTGGCGAACCTGAAGATATTTAAAGAAATTATTATGTGGGAGGCCATGTATTTGTATAGGTAGTCAAAACTATCAAATATGTTGTTAGTGTATAAATCCTTAATGGACATAAGACCATTCAAACCCCACTGTTGAAAGGTTGAGTCAAGTGTAGAGGGGGGGAATAAATGGTTACTGTGAATGGGACCCAGAACTGAAGCTGATGTAAGCTTATAATGGCAACAAAATTGGTTAAACATTTTGATGGTTGATAGTACGACAGGGTTGGATGTAAATCTAGAGGGTTTCAATGGCAGGGAGGAATATACTAAAGCTGGGAGAGACGAGGAGTAACAGGATTGTGATTCAAGCAGACACCAGTCTGTATCTGGTCGGTGGAGCCAGAGTAATATCTTTTGGATATTGGATGCCCAGTAATAATTAATAAAGCTAGGAAGGCCCAGTCCACCTACTTCACGATCTCTTTGGAGAGTACACTTATTGACCCTTGGAAACTTGTTACCCCATATAAAGGAGGTTATAGATTGGTTAACTGAGTTAAAATATGACTTGGGTAGGAAAACTGGCAAACATTGGAACAAGTAAAGAAATCTGAGAAGTACAGTCATCTTCACTGAAGGCACTCTCCCAGCCATAGTGAGTGGCAGACTATGCCATCTCTCAAAGTCAGCCTTCATTTGGCTAACTTGAGGCATGTAGTTAGCTGCAAACAGGGATGTGAAAAAGCGGGTGATGTGTATTCCTAAATATACAAACCCTTCTTGAGATATAGAAAAGGGCAGGGTTTCCTGTTGGATCTGTAGGACTAAGTTGATGGGAAAGCATTTGCTTTTTTGGAGGTTTAGTTTATAGCCAGAAAAAGTCCCAAACTGATACAACAAGGACACAATTGCAGGGCTACTGGCTATAGGGTCGCTCACATAAAGAAGGAGGTCATCAGCATATAGAGACACACGATGTTCCCTGTTTCCTCTCCTAATGCCCTGGAATAACGTAGTTGACCTAAGTGTAATAGAGAGAGGCTCAATTGCAATGGCAAAAAGAAACGGAGACAGTGGGCAGCCTTGACGAGTGCCACGTGTTAATTGAAAATAATCAGATCGCAAATAATTTGTCTGTATACATGCTAAGGGTGAATGATATAATAGCTTAACCCAGGCGACAAATATTTTTCCAAATCCAAATCTCTCCATGACTCTGAACAAATATGGCCACTCCACTCGATCAAATGCCTTCTCCGCGTCCAAAGAGATAACAGCCTCTGGGCGCGGAGAAGCACTGGGCGAATAGACCATGCTGGCCAATCGACCGATATTAGAAAAGGAATGATAATTTTCAATGAAACCTGTTTGATCTTCTGAGATTATTTTGTGAAGTTGGCATTCTAAACGGCAAGCCAGCGCCTTCGCCAACATTTTTACATCCACATTCAAAAGTGAGATGGGGCGGTATGATCCACATTGAGTTGGATCCTTGTATTTTTTAAGAAGAAGTGAAATAGAAGCCTGTGAAGGAGTGGGGGGTAATGAACCTTTTTCCAAAGATTCTTCAAACATTTCTAAAAGAACAGGTGTGAGCTTATCCTTAAATTTCTTATAAAATTCTAATGGGTAGCCGTCAGGGCCAGGGGTTTTACCACTCCGCATTGCCATAATGGCATTATTAATCTCTTCCTGCCCAAGGGGTTGGTCTAGATTTTCTACGTCTTCTAATTCCAGAGTGGGTATTTCCAAATCGTCTAAGAAAGTTTCCATATTAATAGTATCCCAGGGGAATTCTGAGGTGTAAAGAGAAGAATAAAAGGCTGTGAAAGTATTGTTTATTTCTTTTGGATTGCTTGTGATGTCTTGGTGTATGTCTCTTATCTGAGGAATAAGCCGTGACGCGGATTGATGAATCAGTTGGTGAGCCATAAGCCGGCTCGCATTATCACCATATTCATAATAAAGACCACGAGTCCGGAGAATTCGTTGTTCTGTTTGATTAATAGATAAAAGATTAATTACAAATTTCATTTGTAAATCAGCCTGGCTTTTGTATCATTGGGTGGTGGGTGCTTCAGAATATTGCCTATCCAGGGTCAAGATGGATTTTAACAGGGTTTCCATTTCCTTCTTACGTTCTTTATTGGCATATGAAGTATAAGATATTATTTGACCTCTTAAGTAGGCTTTTAAAGTTTCCCAAATTAAAGAACAGGATACGGACTCAGTTTTATTAATTTCAAGGAATGTGTCTATGTTAGCCGACACAAATCTGCAAAATTTTTCATTGGAAAGCAAAAGGGGGTTGAGTTTCCAAAGAGGTCGTTCTTTAATATTTAAAGGAAAGCCTAGGTCCAGTATCACAGGTGAGTGATCTGATATTACTATAGCAGTATATTCAATTTTCTTAACCCTAGGAATGAAGGGGCTACCTATAAAAACATAGTCTATTCTGGGAAAAGAATGGTGAACATGAGAAAAAAAGAGAATTGTCTAGCAGTTGGATTCAGAAATCTCCAGGGGTCCACATAACCATTTTGTTGCATAAACAGTGAGAAGGTCTTTGCCATACCAGAAGGTGCCCCCTTAGAACTAGACCTATCAAGCAGTGGATTAATAGCACAGTTCAGGTCTCCCGAAAAAATTAACTGGTGAGTGTTCAGATCGGGTATTAATGACAGAACCTTATTTGCAAAGTGAACATCATCCCAATTAGGGGCATAAACATTTACTAAAACGACAGGTTTTTGAAAAAGACACCCGGAAAATTATAATAAACCGACCATTAGGGTCACTGACTACGTAAACTGTATTCTTTTGTTGATTAATATTGCCACACCCCTGAACCTACTATTAAATCTGGAGTGAAAAATCTGACTAACCCACGTTTTACGCAGTCTGTTATGATCTTGCAGTCTTAAGTGAGTCTCTTGTAAAAGTAGTATATTTACTACTAGTTTAGGTGAGAAAAAACTTTAGCTCTTTTAACTGGACCATTAAGCCCCTTTACATTCCAAGATATAAACCTCACAGGATTGCCTCCATCAATATCACCAATATCGCCATATATCAAAATATGATTCAAAAATTACATACAGCGTCTGTCATCCAAAACCATGCGAAAGCTGCATGTGAGAGCCCACAATGGGGGGAAGAGAAAAACAAAAAGAGAAGAGAAAAAAAGCAACAAAAAAAAAGAAAATCGAGTGCATTCGTAACAATCAAAGAATAAGCTGCCATTACCCCAAAACCTTTCCCTCATCCCGTTATAACAACAACAAAAATTAACCCCCAAAAACCTAGATCTTCTTCCCCGACTGAGGATGATCACAGGCATTACAAAACAAAAAATTCCAAAGTGTTCCCTAACTAAAATTTTGATCCAATTGAGGGTGGCTACCTTCTTTAAAAGTTTTACAGTCATTTATTCTACTTTTAAGATATATAGGCTAAAGATAACCCCAGACCAGCAAAGCATTACAAGAAAGAAGGAAGTGAAAATTATATCCCAAATAGTAATCATAGACATTTACATTTTGCTGGCTAATAGTCCTCGACTCACTACCCCAAATATGTAGCATTGCAGTTCAACTCAGTCAAATTCCACAAATTAAACTGAAGAATAAACAAATCTTCCAAAGATCCCCGCTGCAGGAGGCTGTGCCAATACCGCATGGATATCCTTAAAGGTCATTGTTCTTCACGCTGCCACCTCCCCAGCGCGAGTAGTAAAACTTTTCGGCAGTCTCTGGTGTATTAAAATAGTACTTTTTACCTTCATGAGTGATCTGTTCTTTATTTTTACTGTATGGCTGTATGGTGATTTAATTTTGCTGTGCCAATTGGCACATGCGACAAATAAATGCATCTTATCTTATCTTATCTTAAACCATAACATAAACACATTGCAACATTATTAACAGTATTTACAATCCTTCTGCAGCCAGCCTATCATGTTAATGCCCTTGCAAAACCTTTGGGTTTCTCTCCAAAGTGCTCATACATTTTAACAATAGTGAGGACATCTGGACCTCAACTTATCTAATAGTTCAATCTAGGACCTAGACTTCCTGTTGCCAAGTTGCAGCTCTCAGCTTTGCACAGAAATTGATCAAACAGGTTTTGCAAATGCAATGATTCTTCATTTTATATATCTCTATTGTAGCCCATATTAACAGTGATCCACAGATCCAATAAATACATTTTAAAAAGCTCTAGATACCAATGGACAGTAGCAAGCATCCTGACTTTGAAATGCAGACATAGAGGTCTTAGTCAATGAGGTGTGGTGAAGGTGGAAGATCTCTATACAAAATGATGTTGGTGAGGCCACAGTTAAAATATTGTGTAGGAAAGAACTGTAGATGCTGGTTTAAATGGAAGGCACACACAAAATGCTGGAGTAACTCAGTGGGGCATCTCTGCCACCGCCCTCTGAGGCAGAGAATTCCACACACTCACCACTCTCTGTGAGAAAAAGTGTTTCCTTGTCTCCATTCTAAATGGCTTACTCCTTATTCTTATTCTGGAGAAAAGGAATGGGTGATATTTCGGGTCAAGACTGCTTCAGACTGCTGTCAGGGGAATGGGCAGAACAGAGATAGAATGTAGTCAGAGACAGTAAGACTGGTGGGAGAACTTGGACGAGCAGGGGGATGGTGTGAGTGGGATAGCAAGTGCTATTTGAAGTTAGAGAAGTCAATGTTCATACTGCTGGGGTGTAATCTACCCATGCAAAATATGAGGTGCTGTTTCTCCAATTAGTGCTGGGCCTCACTGTGACAATGGAGGAGGCTCAGGACAGAAATGTCAAATTGGGAATGGGAGGGGGATTTCATGTTCGGAACAATGGGGAGATCAGGTAGGTTAGGGCAGACTGAGCAAAGATGTTCAGCGAAAAGATCGCCGAGCCTGTGCTTGGTCTTGCTATTGTACAGGAGTTGACACCTGGAACAAAACATTCTAAATGGCTTACTCCTTATTCTTAAACTGTGGCCCCTGGTTCTGGACTCCCCCAACATCGGGAACATGTTTCCTGCCTCTAGCATGTCCAAGCCGTTAACAATATTATATGTTTCAATGAGATCCCTTCGCATCCTTCTAGAGTGTACAAGCCCAGCTGCTCCATTCTCTCAACATATGACAGTCCCGCCATCCCAGGAATTAACCTTGTAAACTTACGCTGCACTCCCTCAATAGCAAGAATGTCCTTCCTCAAATTAGGGGAACAAAATTGCACACAATACTCCATGTGTGGTCTTACTAGGGTTCTGTACAACTGCAGAAGGGCCTCTTTGCTCCTATATTTGATTCCTCGTGTTATAACGGCTAACATGCCATTTGCTTTCTTCACCGCCTGCTGTACCTGCATGCTTACTTTCATGTACAAGGACCCCCCAGATCCCATTGTGCTTCCCCCTTTCCTAACTTGATACTATCTAGATAGTTTTTGCTACCAAAGTGGATAACCTCACATTTATCCGCATTAAACTTCATCTGTCATGCATCTGCCCACTCCCCCAACCTGTCCAAGTCACCCAGCATTCTCATAGCATCCTCCTCTCGGTTCACACTGCCACCCAGCTTTGTGTCATCTGCAAATGTGCTAATGTTACTTTGAATCCCTTCATGCAAATCATTGATGTATATTGTAAATAGCTGCGGTCCCAGCACCGAGCCAGGCTATTCACTGCCTGCCATTCTGAAAGGGACCTGTTAATCCCTACTCTTTGTTTCCTTTCTGCCACCCACTTCTCTCTCCATGTCAGCACTCTAAATACCATGTGCCCTAATTTTGCCCACTAATCTCCTATGTGGGACCTTATCAAATGCTTTCTGAAAGTCCAGGTACACTACATCCACTAGCTCTCCCTTGTCCATTTTCCTAGTTACATCTTCAAAAAATTCCAGAAGATTAGTCAAGCATGATTTTCCCTTCGTAAATCCATGCTGACTCGGACCGATCCTGTTACTGCTATCCAAATGTTCAGCTATCTCATCTTTTATAATTGACTCCAGAATCTTCCCCACCACCAATGTCAGTCTATAATTCCCTGTTTTCTCTCTCCCGCCTTTCTTAAAAAGTGGGATAACATTAGCTACCTTCCAATCCACAGGAACTGATCCTGAGTCTAAAGAACATTGGAAAATTATCACCAATGCATCCACGATTTATAGAGCCACTTCCTTAATTACCCTGGGATGCAAATCATCGGGCCCTGGGGATTTATCAGGTTTCAGTCCCATCAGTCTATCCAACACCATTTCCTGCCTAACATGGATTTCCTTCAGTTCCTCTGTCATCCCAGATCCTCTGGCCACTACTATATCAGGAAGATTGTTTGTGTCCTCCTTAGTGAAGACAGATCCAAAGTACCTGTTCAATTCATCTGCCATTTCCTTGTTCCCCATAATAAATTCACCTTTTTGGGTTTTCAAGGGTCCAACTTTGATCTTAACTATTGTTTTCCTCTTTCTGTAAAGAAGCTTTTACTATCCTGCTTTATATTCTTGGCTCCCCTCTTGGGAGAGGGGAAAGATTTAATAGAAACCGAGGGACAATGTTTTCATACAAAGAGTGGTGGGTATGTAGAACAGACTAGCAGAGTTGGTAGTTGAGTCAGGCACTAAAATAACATTTAAAGAACATTAAGCACATGGATACGAAAAGATTTAGTGGGATGTGAGAAAAATGCATGGATATGGGACTAGTGTAGATGGGGCATCTTGATCGGCATGAACAAGTTGGGCCAAAGAGCCTGTTTCCATGCTGTATGATTCAATGCCAAAAGTTCATCAGACATTTAGTCATGCAACTCTGGGCAGGGTTACAGATAAGGTCAACACCAGGTGTACATCCCCAACACATGTTAAAGTCAGTATATACATACTTGTCCTATCTCCTGACAATTCAACCACTATCCTCATGCACTGCGCTAAGTGTATTAGTTTCTCGAGCAACTAACTACCACTTATTATGTTCCAGTTAAAATTGCGTGGACCAAAAAATCTTCAACCACTTATCATGACTCCATGCTTGAAAATTATATTGTCAAATACAGTATTCAGGCAACCTGGCTAGTCGTGCAGACTTATTGTAAGATACTCATGAGCAGATTTTGCAAGTTCAGAAAACAGAAGCCAGAAGAAGCAGATCTCAGAATATAAGCACTGATAGAATACCTCACTTTTTTTAATGTTCATTTACAGGATGTGGACTAATTGCTTCCTGAGTAATAAGCTTGGTCATTTCAGAGACCAGTCAACAAGATTGATGGATCCAGAGGCATTAGCATAAATGATATTTATGCTAATCAGACAGTATTATATTATTTATATACTCCAGATTTATTTTGTAACCACAGTTTAAGTCCACAGCTGCTGTGACAGGATTCAGCTTCCTGCGTCCTCATCAATAATTCAAGCTTCCGGATACCAGTGGAGTAACTTGACCACTTTACTACTGTGGCACTGGAGAATAGAATGCGGCTGTCACGATTCATGGCCAACAGCCACACTAAGTCCATTAAAGGTCACAGAATATTCACAACAAGCTGCCTTCTTACATCCACATTCCAAAATCTCTTCCAAATCTGCAAACTGATGCAAGGGTTAATTTCCAATTTGCACAATCTGGCCATCATGAATTAAACTCAGTGCTCTTCCTCCTTCAGATCTTTTAATTTGGCATTGGATGTACAACAAAACAGGTGAGAAAGTTGGCACATTGCTTGAACTCATAGCATAGAGCTTAGATCCTGCCATGTTGCTGTTGTTGCATAGAAAATAGAAAAGTAGAGCGCAGAACGGTCTCGACCTGAAACGCCACCTCGCCATGTTCTCCAGATACCAGCATGTTGTGTCCTTTTATGTTATATACAGTATTAGTGAGATTATATCTGAGGCGAAGTGTAAGTATTGGTCTTCTTATTTCAGGAGATAATATATATGTTAGAAGTGCTACAGAGAAGGTTTATCAGACTGATACCTTGAATGAATGGGTGACTAGATGAGTAAAGGTTGGACAAGCTGGGCTTAGATCTTTTGAGGGTGGTAAAATGGTGCAGTTAGCAGGGATAAAGCAACAAATTTCTATTGACGAGTTTCAATCCTAACCTTCCCATCTTGTCTGTTCGGAGTTTGCTCCACGGGTTGTGTATTTCCCATGACTATTTCAGTTTCTCTCCCATTCCAAAGGTGTGCAGATTGGTAGATCAATTGACTTGCAAATTCCCTTAAGTGTGTAGGTAAGTAATGAGGGGGAGGGGGCTTATATTTTTTTTTGGGGGGGGGGGGGTGCTGGAAGGTGCATGTGTGATGCTGGTGGAGAGAGGAAAGGGGGATTAGCATAGGATTAGTGTAAATGGGTTTTGATGGTTGGTGCAGTCTCAATTAACTAAATGATCTGTTTCTATGGCATGTGACTCTATGATGATCCATTTAATTTGTGATGGTACAGGTAGTATGACGAACTGCCACTTCTAAAACATTCGACATCGTTATATTTGTTTCCAGCCAATTGACACATATGTTTGTTAATCGTGTGTACTGGCACCTTATTCTGTACAAATAAAGCACTGCTGACGATGATTGGAGGATCTTAACAGGGTAGATGCACAGGTAGTTTCCTTTTGTGGTAGAATCAAAAGCTTGGATGGTCACTGTTTAAGAAAAAGGGTCAACCAATCAACCATATTAAGTGAGATAAAAATGCTGGAAAAACTCAGCAGGTGAGGCAGCATCTATGAAGCAAAGGAAATAGGCGATGTTTCAGGTCGAGACCCTTCAGACTGATGTGGGGGTGGGGGTGGGGGGGCGGAAAGAAAAAAGGTAGAGGCAGAGACAGTGGGCTGTGGGAGAGCTGGGAAGGGGAGGGGAAAGAAGGAGAAAGCAGGGACTATCTGAAATTGGAGAAGTCAATGTTTATACCGCTGGGATGTAAACTACCCAAGTGAAATGTGAAGTGCTGCTCCTCCAATTTACGGTGGGCCTCACTCTGGCCATGGAGGAGGCCCAGGACAGAAAGGTCAGATTTGGAATGGGAGGGGGAGTTGAAGTGCTGAGCCACCGGGAGATCAGGTTGGTTATTGCGAACTTATCTTCAGGTATCTTCAGGTCCTCCTTAACCATATTAAGTGATATTTCTTGTCTCAGAGAGTTGTTTTCTGAAATTGTTTAATACAGAGTGGTGGAAGAAAGCCATGAACAGCAGAGCAGGCTCAAGGTACTGAGTGGCCTATTCCTGCACATAATTCTTGCATTTGTTTGTATTGGCCATGCAAAAGGATGGTGAGATAATGTGAGGAAAGGGCTTTGATTTCTGTTTGTGCCTGAGGAGTAATCCTACTATGATTCATAATTCCATGTAAGACAAACATCAATTACAATGTAATTGTGTGCTTCTAGGCTGAAGGATTCTGTACTAAATTGAACTGGTAGGAAATGTTCTTCCGCGTGAATATAATAAGTTATATCACTTTTCAACCCTCTCTACCTCTGCCTTAAAACTGCTCTGAGACTCTGGTTCCATCCCTCTTTGGATAAAATGTTCCAAAACCTCAATTTTCGGAGCCAAATTTGTGTCATGAACGGCTGACCCCTTATTTTAAACAGTGACCAGCCTAACGTTTAAAGCTATAACAATTGCAAATAGCTCATTTACCTATCTACCTTATCTTCATGGTGCCGTGACCCTTCAATTATTGTCATTGAGTCATGCCACACGGAAACAGGTCCTTCATGTTTCTTATATCATCAATAAATCAGCACCTTGTACCTTCTTGTCTTGCACTCATCCACATGTGGAAACAATATACTTTTCTCCTTGGATGCATCTGTAATTCACCAGATACTGACACATATGCACTTTCTTTATCTACTCAATCCTCATAGATGCACTGTGACTCTGGAATATGACACCTTTCACTTTTGCTATTTGTACTTGTATCCTATTTTGATTTAGGTCATAACCTGTCAGGAGAAATTACCAATATGTGTAAAAAGCTTATTGAACTTCATTTTACCTTTTAACTCCTGCAGAATACATATTTACTTGCCTATTTTCTGTTTAAGAAAGAACTGCAGATGCTGGAAAAATCGAAGGTAGAAAAAATGCTGGAGAAACTCAGCAGGAGAGGCAACATCTATGGAGCGAAGGAATAGGTGACGTTTCGGGTCAAAACCCTTCTTCAGACTGATGTGGGGGCGGGAAGAAGAAAGGAAGGGGCGGAGACAGTGGGCTGTGCTCATTATTGACAGGACCAACCTAAGCAGTCTGTCCAGGTGAGGCAGAGGCTCACCTGCACCTCCTCCAACCTCAACTATTGCATCTGCTCTACATCGGTGAGACCAAGCGCAGGCTTGGCAATCGCTTCACTAAACACCTTTGCACAGTTTGCAGTAACAATCTCCTGTTGGCTCAATACTTCAACTCCCCCTCCCATTCCGTATCCGACCTTTCTGTCCTGGGCCTCTTCCATGGCCAGAGTGAGTCCCACCACAAATTGGAGGAGCAGCACCTCATATTTCACTTGGGTACTTTACACCCCAGTGGTATGATCATTGACTTTTCCAATTTCAGGTAGTCCTTGCTTTTTCACTCCTTCCCCTCCTCTTCCCAGCTCTCCCACAGCCCACTGCCTCCGCTCCTTCCTTTCTTCTTCATGCTCATCCCTGCACCCACATATCAGTCTGAAGAAGGGTCTCGACCCGAAACGTCACCTATACCTTCACTCCATAAATGCTGCCTCACCCGCTGAGTTTCTCCAGCATTTTTGTCTGCTTATTATCTGTGATTTTGTTTTGTACATTTTAAAACATGAATAAATAAGTGAGTCATAATTACATTAAATAGATTAAAGAATTAAAATATAATTGTTTGAGATGAACCGTTCATAAAGTCACAAGTTTTATTTCAATAATGAGCTTCAGAGAGTTTCAAGTTTAACATTATTTTAACCTTGGGATAACACATTTAATGTAGACCATACATAATATTCTCACATTTGTACATCTTCCATTTTCACATCTTACTCTAGCTATCATTATTTATTTCCCTTCACATATATTTTATAGTTAAATAAAATTTAATAATGCCCCAAAATATGTCAGAGCCACTATGTCAGAGCCGCGGGCAAATAATTTTGACATGACACAATTGAGATAACTAATCTATAAATAGCCGCTTTCTGGTTTGATTTGTTTTGAGGACCAAAGATTGATCTGACCGGTTTTGTGACAAAGGGATCACAATGATTGTGCCTACATTTGAATGAAACAAATTACAACCTATATGGAAATATAATTCCAGGGTAAACAATGGCTTTAATTCCTGTGTCATTTATAATGGCAAACTCCTTATTTAGCATCATCATCATCATCGTAGAAAACATCAACGTGCATGGTGCCTCACAATGCTTTGTACGATAGTGACCACAACTTCAAATGAAGTGTAGATGGCTGTTGGCTCGCTTGGAGCTCATCAGCCCTTTGACAGGTCTTGTTTGTGGTCCTGCTGGAGGTTCAAAGCCCCCTCCTTACCTGGCAAACCAGGTGGGGGAGACGGTTTAGTCGCCGACTATCCGACCATGGAGCAGGTAGCATGCGATGGTACCCCTGACGTCCCCCTGACGTCATCTTCAATCCTGAGTGACAGCTTGGTTCAGAATGAATGAAAAAGTTTATTGGCCAAGTATTCACATACAAGGAATTTGTCTTGGTGCTCTGCCCACAAGTGACAACAACATACAGTGACAGTTAGGAATGACAACTAAAACATTAAATAATAAAAATAAAACATTATTGATTAAACATGTGATAAACATAAAAATAAGATACCAGAACATAAGGAGGCTACAGATTTTGGTTATTGAGTAGAGCCACCACACGTGGAAAAAAGCTGTTTTTATTCGCCTTCCAGAAGGAAGTGATTCAAATAGTTTGTGGCCAGGATGAGAGGGGTCAGAGATGATCTTACCCACTCGCTTCCTGGCCCTTGCAGTGTACAGTTCATTAATGGAGGGGAGGTTGCAGCCAATAACCTTCCCAGGTGAACGGACGATTCTCTGCAGCCTCGGGATGTCGTGCTTGGTGGCTGAGCCAAACCAGACCATGATAGAGAAGGTGAGGACAGACGGTAAGAAGGTATGGATATGGATATGGTTTGGATTCACTCCACCTTCTGAACCATGTTGTCACTTAGGATTGAAGATGATTTGTTTCCACTCAGGTTTTGAAGGATCTGTGGAGATTGATGAAGCCAATGTTGGAAGTTTAGACTCTTCCACAGATGGGATTAGAACCTCTGATGATTCAGATAACAGGGTGTTCACCTCTTCTGCTGTTTACATATTGCTTGTCTGTAGTTCCGATACGTGGATTGGAACTTTTCAACACCACCTTGAATGTTTCATTACTTTATACAGGATTTCCAAGACTAAAAACTGCATTTTTCAAGGTGATTTTTGAACAGATCATGTAATAATTTCTTATATCTGAGACGTGATATTATTGGCAGAACAGAAAAAAACATCTATATTGGGAGTCTGGTGTCAGACCTGGCCAATGGGACTTATTGATTGTAATCAGCCCCATAGACTAGTTACACCCAGTCAAATGGTCATCTTGTGGCTTGTAGGTTGAGAGAGGACTCTGATATTAATTTACTTGTTCTTCCAATGAACTGCAGAATTTTGCAATGACAGCATTGGTGGTATTTTTTCAGGGCCTTGTGGCATCTGATGTATATAGCCCTGGTCTTTAACAGTCAGAGGTTTTTTTGTTCCACTGTGGAAATGTCAATGACTGGAGGGCATAGCTTTAAGGTAAAAGGAGCATTGTTTAAAGATGATGTACGGGGCTAGTTTTTTAAACAGGTGGAGGAGGGTGCCTGCAGCATGCTGGCAGGGTTGGTGGTGGGCAGCATGTTAATCCTAATTAGCAGGCAACAGATTTAGTGGAGTTGCTGTGCTGAAATCAAGAACGTGATCTCCTCAGAAAGGAGAACGGAATAATGCTGTGTGGAGCTACCCAAAGTGGCAGGCTTGGGTTTCTACTAATCAGTCAGAAGATGGGGTCATCGGGGTCTTGAAACATCCTTTGAATCTGTTTAAACATCGCACGGAATGAAATATGTTGATTGTTGCCAGCAGTTCTCAAAGAGAGACCAGTCACTCACGCCTCTGGAAGGCTTGTTTATGGGTGACCAGCTATAAGACCTGTTACAGCCTGGAGGCCATATCCAACTGTTTTCACTACTACAAGAGTCACCATTGAGCACAGGAGTAGAGGTTTAACTCATTGAAGAGCAGATCAAGTTTTGCTCCAGGGAGAGATGGCATAGAAACAGAGACATTAATCATTTTAAGAATCATGAATGTTGAATAGTCATTTGCACTGACAACAGAATAATGACATTTTTACTCACTGTAGTTTAACAAGCCCATAAATGCAATGCATACCGGTAAGATATTATGTTGTTTTTTAAATCAATAATGATAATAGTAAAGTTGAGGAATCTGAAAACCATGACACCAGAATTAGGAATAGCTTCTTCCTAACAACACCAGGCTCTTGAATAGTGCTCAACACTAATCTCAGTAACAATTAACTTCCATGGGCTGATATTAGTTGCAGAAAGGATTTTTTTTTTCTCACTATTATAACGGTTACTGGTTTATTGTGTTAAAAAAAAAGATTCTTTATCATCTGTGCATATAGCAGTTATGGCCCTGTTAAGCTGCTGTAATGAAAACCCGCAAGAAATGCAACACTTGTCCCTTCACCTCCCCCCTCCACTCCTTTCAGGGACCCAAGCAGTCCTTCCAGGTCCGACAGAGGTTCACCTGCACCTCCTCCAACCTCATCTACTGCATCCGCTGCTCCAGATGCCAGATGATCTATATCGGTGAGACCAAGCGGAGGCTTGGCGATCGTTTCGCCGAACACCTCCGCTCGGTCCGCAAAAACCAACCCGACCTCCCGGTCGCTCAGCACTTCAACTCCCATTCCGTATCCGACCTCTCGGTCCTGGGCCTCCTCCATGGCCAGAGTGAGCAACACCGCAAGTTGGAGGAACAGCACCTCATATTCCGCTTGGGGAGTCTGCATCCTTTGGGCTTGAACATTGAATTTTCTCAATTCTGTTAACCCCTGCTGTCTCCTCCCCCTCCCACCTCTCCCTCAGCCCTCGGGCCCTGGCATTCCCTCTATCTCTATCTCCCTCCCCCACCCTAGTCGCACTAGCTTCTCATTTTCACACCACAAACAGCTTACAATGGCTTGTTCCCTTTATCATCGATACTTTTTTGCATATCTTTCATTCATTGTTCTTTATCTCTCCACATCACTGTCTATATCTCTCGTTTCCCTGATCCCTGACCAGTCTGAAAAAGGGTCTCGACCCGAAACGTCGCCGATCTCCATCGCTCCTTAGATGCTGTTGCACCCGCTGAGTTTCTCCAGCTTTTTGTGTAACCCTCGATTCTCCAGCATCTGCAGTTTCTTCATTAACGCAATGAAAACCCTAATTGTCACCAATTCTGTGCATGTTAATCATTTAAAATTTTTTATTAATGCTTCCAAATTTTTTATAGCGTTATGATATGCTTTCCTTGATCGCCACAAGGCCAATACCACCTTATTACTTGAATTCTTCATGCTTCTTTCGTATGGAAACTTTCTGGCAATCAATGCATGAAGCATCTTGATACCTATGCAGATCTCTTGCTGTAGCCTGGTCTATCAAAATTCTCATTTGAGTCTTCTGCAGCTGAGAATATGTTTAAACTGAACTTCCAGCTAGCTGGCACTGTTCTGTCATTGAAATTTACACTGCAACTGTGTTTTGTGCTTCAAAATGACAAGTTCCTGTCCAAATGTCAGCATCCAAGATATAGAGAGGATCAGTTGTTCAACAGATAGCTAGCTATGTTGTATGAGATCAAAGTGTCTTCATGTCTTCATCACTACTGTTTTCTTTTACTTCCTTCCGAGCTTAAGGATATTGTAGCTATCATCAACTGTGCACTGGCAAAGTTCAATCTGTGCTGACCCTTCTAACGCAGCATTACTGCAACAAAGGTTACAGATTTCTGCCTGAATGATTCAGAATCAAGTTACAAGGTTTCTTTACAAGTCTTGAAGAGAAGGACTTGAGTTGCGGTATGGATGCGAAAGAGGCAACCTGGGAAAAGTGAGTAATGGGATGGTAATGCTGAGGCAAGAAGCAACTTAATTCAGTGCTGGGTACTACTCATCAGTGTTTGATTCAAATTTCATTGTACCTTAATTAGTTAAGCGGCAATAAATGTGAACTTGAACTTGATCATTTGAGAAATTGAGAAAAGACAGACTCCATCCTTTCTATTTTTAGCATTCTTTATAAATTATTTTCAAGGTTTTCTCCTCTATATACCTAAGGCCTCCTATGAATCCGGTCCTCTAATCCGATTTTCAAATCTTATGGGTTAATTGATGACTCTTCTGGATAAGGCAGGTTTTCATTACTTACATGCTGTGAAAGAGAAACAGCAAGGTGTAAACAGGATACAAAGATGTCTCTAGTGTGAAATATGAAGGTAGAATAATGAATTGCCTTGCAGGTAAAAATCAGATCGTGTTTATGTCTGTTCTGATGACATCAGTGGCAAGTGAATCAATGACTCACATGATGACAGGATTGGTGCAATGTCCTACTGTGATTGGATGAATACCTTCTGGAAGAAAGTGTTTGATGTTGGCAGTGAGGGTAAAGTGATGAAATTAATCCACTTTCCAAGGGAAAAGAAAACAAGAAATAAACTTAACCACTGCTCTCTTGCAAGGCCATTGAACTTCTACTGGTTCCAAAATTCTGCTTCTGCAATTCATATTTTCTTCCAGTGTACGTGTGACAGTCTTTTGCTGTCACCAGCTCCTTGCCTACTCTGCCAGGATATCCAGGGTAGCATCATAAATTCTGCGATTCTTATTCAGGACTGATTACAGAATATCTCACTTTAAAGGACGCAAGATTATTTTAAATAAGTGTCACACCTATCCAAAATAGAGAGCAATCAAGTAACAGTTCAAATGAAACTAAGAATACCCCTCAGAATAATATGTGGCTAGAGCATTGAAAGATTTAGGTCTCTTAATGTGCCCAGTTAACATATCTATCATCCAACTTCTGAATAGGGCACATCGTCATCTAAACCTTAATGCTCACCTAAGGAGAGTCTCAGTGCATTGGTTCAAGGACTTCCTCCTCAGTGTTGATGCACAGTTCTAATCTGAAATGTCAACATACATCTGTTGCCTCACAGAAGCTGCTTGA
Source organism: Okamejei kenojei (assembly GCA_035221665.1). NCBI lineage: Eukaryota > Metazoa > Chordata > Chondrichthyes > Rajiformes > Rajidae > Okamejei > Okamejei kenojei. The sequence goes on along the minus strand of CM069134.1, from coordinate 107,894,005 downwards.
CTCGCTGAATTCTACTGAAAAGCACCAACATTTCTTGGACATGATCTGACACTTACCTAACTCTGCCATATGGTTAATAATTTTTCATTTGCCTTTGATTATATGACTTAAGCTTTCTTAAATGTGCCATTCTTTTGGATTGCCTTGTAATACAATTATTTTATCTCCCTGCCTATGGAAATTAGAGTGTGTTCATAATTATCCAAATAAACTGTTATGATTGGAATAGTGTTCAATTTAACTTAATACATAATGACACAAATTTATTTAACAGATGAAATATCTGTTTTAAAATGAGTACCACTCATTATCATTATTGCCCACCAATGTAAAATTAAATTTATTCATGGACTTTAAATCATTTTTTTAAGGACTTTCAGCTTGTTCTTACTATCTATTCATTATGATTTCCATGGTAGGACATCTCCAGTAATGATAATGTATAGTACAGGCCAGCTGGCAAATACAGTAGTTCACGGACACAAAATTATACAATGCAAAGTTGGATTAAATTATATTTATATTGTAGTTTATAAAGTACTTGCAAGCTGAATCATAGCATGAAACTTAATGATGCATTTTCAGATATGGCGCTGCTAAATGGTGAAAATTGATATAAAAGCCAGGCAAAATACAATGTTTTCCTTCTGCCTCGGGTGCAAAAAGCAAAGAGGATCTTCTGCAGTTGTTCAGGCCCCTAGTAAGACCACACCTGGAGTATTGTGTCCAGTTTTGGTCTCCAAATTTGAGGAAGGACATTCTTGCTATTGAGGGACTGCAGCGTAGGTTCACAAGGTTAATTCCCGGATTGGCGGGACTGTCATACGTTAATAGAATGGAGTGGCTGGGCTTGTATTCTCTGGAATTTAGAAGGATGAGAGAGAATATTATTGAAACATATGAGATTTGGACATGCTGGAGACAGGAAACATGTTCCCGATGTTGGAGGAGTTCAGAACCAGGGGCTACAGTTTAAGAATAAGGGGCAAGCCATTTAGAACGGAGATGAGGAAAAACATTTTCAAACAGAGGGTTGTGAATCTGTGGAACTATCTGCCTCAGAAGGCAATGGAGGCCAATTCTCTCGATACTTTCAAAAGAGACTTAGATAGAGCTCTTAAAGATAGCGTAGTCATGGGATTTGGGGAGGAGGCAGGAACGGGGTACTGATTGTGGATGATCAGTCATGATCACAGTGAATGGCGGTGCTGGTTCGAAGGGCCAAATAGCCTTCGCATGCAACTATTGTCTATTGTCGAAACCATTGTTCCCCACATTGCAGCATCAAGCATTTCTAGCTTATTAAATTATATCTAACAGATCCAGAGTTAATATTGGAGTTGGGACAACATTAAACACAGAACATAGAAGATTATAGCATTGGAAAGGACTTTCAGCCAAAAATGTCTGTACAGAACATCAGTACAGAACATTAAGTTAAGCTCATCGTCTTGTGCATAATCCATATCCTTCCATTCCCAGCACATCTATGTGCCTATCTAAATGTCTCTTAACACCACTATCGATGATTGAGTCTTAAATCAATTGTCAGTTTGTATCTATCCTCAGTCTCCCAACTACTTGAACCTTTATGGCAAAGTTAAGGGCCTGTCCCACTTAAGCGATTTTTTTCGGCGACTGTCATAGTCATAGAAGGTCGCTTGCAACTGGACCCCTCTACGACAATGTCTACGACAAGCTACAACACCTTACCATCTAGTCGACGTCAAGCTACGGCAAGCTACCAACAACTGGCAACTAATTAGGAGGTTCACCTATGACTACACCTACGACAACCTATGTCCACCCGTGACAAGCTACACCCCTCTCAGCAACAACTGAAGACAAAAGACAATTCAGTCGCCGGTACCTGTCGGCAGTTGACGTTGGTTGACGTAGGTAGTCGCCAATGGAAGTCAGCCCCGGCAATAACCTACGTAAACCTGGCGACAACTTAAGTCATCCTGGCTACAACTTATGTCATTCTGGCGACAACCTGCGACAGTACCTACTTCAGACAAAGTCAAGCTACGTTCATTGGTGTCAAGCCCACTGTCGCCGATTGTCGCCAAAATTTTTTGAACATTTCAAAATTCAGCTGTGACTCTTTGGGTGACTGAGGAGACTATTCATGACCATACAGGTGACACCCCGGCGACCATGTGGCGACAACCTAGTCATCTGTAGTTGCCTAAAAAATTGCCTAAGTGGAACGGGCCCTTTACACAGATCTAATATCTGAAAGAGAAATGTTGCAAATTTCAGGTTTTGCCCTATGTGGGGAGATAGTGGGGGGGAAAATTGGAGGGATGCACGGCAAATTGGCAGGATTGTAGGTAATACAGAGGTGAATTACGAGAAGGATGCTATCACCAATCCTCATCTTTCAGAGCCATTGCAGTTCATGGCCTCAGCAACAGACTCTGGTATGTTTCATGCAAGACAACATTATAACACAGTTCTGGTCACACTGCATTGATACAAATGTCTTCTTGAATGGACACATTTTCTTTCCAGACAGAGTGCTGGTTGGTCAAGGTTCTGCTGACACCTGTTATCCGGTTGTTACATTCTTACAGATCGTGTAGATAATGTTACATTCTTCCTAACCTCACATCAGTAAAATTGAGTGTCCTTGGTGATCATCCTGAGATGGCACCTGTTCCTCTGCAATGGGACACTTTTCCTGGCTCCAACACTGCCTTCTCACACGTGGTGTTTGCCCGAAACCCCGATGTGTCTACATCCATTTTCAGTGTTGATGCTTGGTGCTTTTATTGAAGTAGTTTGTGCCAGTCTTCAGCTGAGCACCTCCTATTCACCTTGCAGTTTTTGCACTTTCGTTCAATTCTACCTGGCATTGAAATTGATATCAGATTTAACCTATTATAAGTTTTTCCCCAAACTGCATGGGTTATTGAATGTATAATGAATGATTGAATACGTTTATTGGCCATGTATTCACATAAAAGGAATTTGCCTTGGTGCTCCGCCCACGTGACAACATGATATACAGTGAAAGTTAGGAATGACACATACAACATTAAACATTAATAATACAACATTATTGATTAAATGTGAATTAAATAAAATACCAGAGCAAAAGGAGGCTACAGATTTTTGGTTATTGAGTAGAGTTGTTATTCGTGGAAAAAAGCTGTTTTAATGTCTGGCTGTGGCAGCTTTGACAGACCAGAGTTGCCTTCCAGACGGAAGTGATTGAAAGTGTTTGTGGCCAGGGTGAGAGGGGTCAGAGATAATCTTACCCACTTGTTTCCTGACCCTTGCAGTGTACAGTTCATCAATGGAGGGAAGGTTGCAGCCAATAACATTCTCAGCTAATCGGACGGCTGTTTGGTGGCTGAGCCAAACCAGACCGTGATGGAGAAGGTGAGGACAGACTCTACGATGGCCGTATAGAATTGGACCATCATTGCCTGTGGCAGATTGTGCTTCCTCAGCAGCTGCAGGAAGTACATCCTCTGTTGTGCCGTTTTGACTGTGGAGTTGATGGTAGCACCCCATTTAAGGTCCTTGGAGAAGATGCTTCTCAGGAACTTAAAAGACTCCACGGATGTGACTGTGATGTTGTTGATGGTGAGTGGGGTGAGGGGAGGGGAAGTTCTCCTAGAGTCTACAATCAATTTCACTGTCTTAAGAGCATTGAGCTCCAGGTTGTTGCGATGGCACCAGGACGGCAGCTGTGTCACTTCCTGTCTGTAGGCAGATTCCTCCCCATCCTGGATCAGTCCAATGAGGGTTGTGTCAGCGGGGCTGACATTTCGGAATAAATTTACTCAAGTAGTTAACCATGCCAAGGAATCTCTGCAGACTAAGCACATCTGTGGGTGCTGGTAACTCGTTGATGGCACTTCTTTTTGCCTGATCAGATTTTAGGCTGTCTTTAATGAACTCATGGCCTATGTTGTTCACCTCACTTACTCTGAACTTGCATTTTTGAGGGTTTAACTTGAGGTTGTTGGCATTGGCGCGGTCCGGGACCTTTGTTAGATTAGCATCGTGTTTTTGGATAGTTCGTCCAGCAACAAGGATATCATCTACCACAATGCAACATGGGTAACCTGCAAACAATTGTTCCATAGCCCTAGCAGAGCTTATGCAAAAGGCATGCAAAGGCATGTGTTCACTAAAGACGGCCTAAAAACTGATCCGGCAAAAACCAGTGCCATCAACGAGTTACCAGCACCCACAGACGTGCTTAGTCTGCAGAGATTCCTTGGCATGGTTAACTACCTGAGTAAATTTATTCCAAACTTCGGTGAAATATCAGCCCTGCTGCACCAGCTTACCCACAAAGACACTGTTTGGGCCTGGCACGAGCAACAGCAGAGGGCGTTTGACACTCTTAAGCAGCAAATGTCTTGTTGCTACGCGAGCGGCAGTTGGGGTCCGGATAGATTCAGCGGCTGAGACTACTCTGATGACAAAATCTAGAAGTTATAGAACTGCAGCAAAATCGGTATGGTTAGCTGTCTATTTCACTGCCATTACCTTTATAACTCTGGCTTTAGATCACCTCTGTCACCCAGTTCTGCGAGTTTGGTGACCAACTTGGAGGGGATGATTCTGTTAATTGCCGAGCTCTAATCGATGAATAACAGCCTGACATATGAGTTTTATCTGGACTTCGTGTAGACCACTGTATCATCAGACATGAATGCCCGGTGTCTGGTCTTCAGAAGAGTGCGGATCTCACAGTTCATCCAAGGTTTCTGATTGGGAAACACTCGGAAGGTTTTGGTAGGGATGCAGTCCTCCACACATTTCTTAATGAAGTCTGTAACGACTGTGGCATATACATTCAAGTCCATTGCCGAGTCCTTGAACATTGCCCATTCTACAGAATCCAAACAGGTCATAAGTGAAAGGAGCGGAATTAGGACATTCAGCCCATCATCGGCCCCTAGGACATTGAGGGAAGTTAGTGTAGAAATAGCAGGGGCTATGACAGAAATATTTCAAATGTCATTAGAAACGGGAATAGTGCCGGAGGATTGGCATACTGCGCATGTTGTTCCATTGTTTAAAAATGTTTAAAAGAATAAACCTAGCAATTATAGACCTGTTAGTTTGACGTCAGTGGTGGGCAAATTAATGGAAAGGATACTTAGAGATAATATATATAAGCATCTGGATAAACAGGGTCTGATCAGGAACAGTCAACATGGATTTGTGCCTGGAAGGTCATGTTTGACAAACCTTCTTGAACTTTTTGAAGATAAAGGGAAATTGATGAAGGTAACGCAGTGGATGTTGTCTATATGGATTTCAGTAAGGCCTTTGACAAAGTTCCCCGTGGAAGGTTGGTTAAGAAAGTTCAATCTTTGGATGTTAATGGCGGAGTAGCAAGATGGATTCAACAGTGGCTGAATGGAAATGACAGAGAGTAATGGTAGATGGCTGTTTGTCAGGTTGGAAGCCGGTGACCAGTGGGGTGCCTCATGGATCTGTGTTGGGTCCACTGTTGTTTGTCATGTACATAAATGATCTGGATGATGGGGTGGAAAATTGGATAAGTAAGTATGCAGATGATACTAAGATAGGTGGTGTTGTGGATAATGACGTAGATTTTCAAAGTCAACAGAGAGATTTTGGCCATTTGGAAGAGTGGGCTGAAAGATGGCAGATGGAGTTTAATGCTGATAAGTGTGAGGTACTACATCTTGGCAGGCCAAATGAAAATAGGACATACATGGTAAATGGTAGGGAATTGAGGAATGCTGTGGAACAGAGGGATCTAGGACTAACTGTGCATAGTTCCCTGAAGGTGGAATCGCATATAGATAGGGTGGTAAAGAAAGCTTTTGGTGTGCTGGCCTTTATAAATCAGAGCATTGAGTATAGGAGTAGGGAAGTAATGTTAACATTGTACAAGGCATTGGTAAGACCAATGCTGGTGTATGGTGTACAATTTTGGTCGCCTAATTATAGGAAGGATGTCAACAAAATAGAGAGAGTACAGAGGAGATTTACTAGAATGTTGCCTGGGTTCCAGCAACTATGTTACAGAGAAAGGTTGAACAAGTTAAGTCTTTATTCTTTGGAGTGCAGAAGGTTAAGGGGGGACTTGATTGAGGTCTTTAAAATTATGAAAGGGATAGACAGAGTTGACGTGGATAAGCTTTTCCCATTGAGGGTAGGGAAGATTCAAACAAGAGGGCATGACATGAGAATTAAGGGACAGAAGTTTAGGGGTAACATGAGGGGGAACTTCTTTACTCAGAGAGTGTTGGCTGTGTGGAATGAGCTTCCAGCAGAAGTGGTGGAGGCAGGATCAATTTTAACATTTAAAAGTAAAGTGGATAGGTATATGGACGGGAAGGGAATGGTGTGGTATGGTCTGAGTGTAGGTAGATGGGACTAGGGGAAAATAAATGTTCGGCACGGACTGGAAGGGCTGAGAGGGCCTGTTTCTTTGCTGCAATTGTTATATGGTTATATGTCTACTCTGCCATTCAATCATGGCTGATCTAAATCTCCTTTCTAACCCAATTCTTCTACCTTCTCCCCATAAACCCTGAATCCAATCAATAATCTATCTCTGCCTTAAAAAATATCCATTGACTTTGGATCTAAAGCCTTCTGTGGCAACGAATCCCACAGATTCACCACTCTCTGACTAAAGAAATTACTCCTCATTTCCTTCCTAAAGGAGTGTTCTTTAATTCTGAGGTTTTGACCTCTGGTCCTAGACTCTCCCACTAGTGGAACCATCCTCTCCATTTCCACTATATCCAAGCCTTTTCACTATTCAGTACATTTCAATGAGGTCTCCCCTCATTCTTCTAAACTGCAGCGCATACAGGCCCAGTGCCATCAAACACTCATCATACATTAACCCACTCATTCCTGGGATCATTCTTGTAAACCTCCTCTGGCCCTTCTCCAGGGCCAGCACATCCTTCCTCAGATATGGTGTCCAAAATTGTTCACAATACTCCAAATGTGGCCTGACCAGCACCTTATGGAGCATCAGCATTACATCCGTGTTTTTGTATTCCTTTTGGTATATAGCCCTTTTGAAAGAAATGCTAGCATTGAGTTTGCCTTCTTTACTACCGATTTGACTTGCAGAATAACTTTTTGAGAAACCTGCACCAGCACTCCCAATTCCTTTTACTTCGGAGTCACGTGAGTGACTACGTGAATAGAAGCCCGTACAGCCGTTGGTGCGTCATGACGTCAGACGCTGGTGCAGTCGGGCGGGGGGAGCAGCAGCGCTCCTCCGAGCGGTAAGTTTAAACCGCGGGTTACATGGAAAGCTGGAGAATTCAGCGGGTGCAGCGGCATCTAAGGAGCGAAGGAGATGGGCGACGTTTCGGGTCGAGACCCTTCTTCAGACTCCATTCTCCAGCAGTTTTCGTTAACAAGTTGAAAACGAGGTAAGGTTTGTTGAAATACTTTACCACAGGTCTTTTTCTGCAACGGTTGGGAGTTTTTGTAGATAAGTTGCAGAAAGGGAAGAAGGTGTCAGCGAGGCGCTCCGGGGGTAGAAAGGTAAAGTGGCAGGAGAGTGTTGAGGATGGAGGCCCGTCTGGTACACCTGGTCCGGTGCTGGCTACACAGCCAGTGGTTGCGGACCCACTGCCGGGGGCAGTGGAGGCTTGTCAGTAGGGTGGAAGGCCACTGGCAAGTCTCTGTGGCCCGTAGATGAGTCGGGCCTGGAGGTTATACCCTCCATAGGAGAGTCCGTTTGCTCACGGCTCTCCCACGTCGAGATTCTATTTCAAAAGAATGCTCGACAGGGACCAGCTCCGTGGGGAGGAGTGGTGCCCAAGCCAGGCTGATGGAGAGCTTGTGCTAGCAGCACCTGTTTCAGGGCTGCAGAACTATCCTGCCTGTGAGGAGGATGTTCCAGCTCCGTGAGGAGGAGTGATGCCCAAGCCAGGCTGATGGAGAGCTTGTGCTAGCAGCACCTGTTTCAGGGCTGCAGAACTATCCTGCCTGTGAGGAGGATGTTCTATCAGGGCAGTTTGCTGACACTGTTTCTATGCTGGGGGAGAGCAAGGTGTTCGGTTGGAGGTAATTCCGAACATTGCTGGGAAGTTTGCTGAGCGTAGAGAGGCAGGAAAGGCGATTGATGTAGAATTGGCCGAAGCCATTCAGTATATTCTCTCCCACCAGTTACAGGAGCTAGCTATGGATGAAGTAGCAAAAAACTATAAAGCTCCTGTTAATTGTGATCTCCTGAAGGTACCGGTGGTTAATCACCAAATTTGCATAGATGGGTTTGCCTGCTAGGGCCCAGGAGATGAAGTTTTTAAAAAGTGCTTAAACTGTTGTAAGCAGGTATTACAGCTGTGGTGAAAGTTATTGATACAAATGATATGGTTCAAGCACACCAGGATGAACTGGGACTCCTTTGTAATGCATTTTGAAATTAATAATGTCGGGAGGGCCGCTATTAGGCCAGTGCTAACCCGAATTTGGCGAGTTGTGCAAACCGACCAGTGTACCACCACGAAATCTGTTGTTTGGTGGTAACCTTGCAAAAAGGGTCAAAGACTGTTATGAGGTTGTTTATAACCATGGCCCTCATTAAGCCAGCTGGAAGCAAGGCAAAAAATGTTCTCTACAAGAAGTCGAGGACAACAAGGCCGCAAGGAAAGATGCTGGTAAGGAATATAACATTTGACAGACGATGAATTAACTGATGTTCCTGTTCAAATTGGGGAAGGTAAAAATTGTTCTCAAACAATGGCAGCAGTTGACATCAGATTTGTTCATACTTAGTGTATTGAAGGGGTGAAAAATTGGATTTTACTATGGCAGTCTACCTAATCAACATTTTCCTAGTCGTAAACTTATTTTTCAGATGAGGAAAATGTGCTTATTCAAGCAGAGATTCAGTCGTTACATAAGAAGGTGTAATTGAGCCTTCTGTCTATCAAAGTCAACAATTTCTGTCAAGTATATTTCCCAGATCTAAAAAGACTGGGGGATGTAGAATTATTCTGGATTTATCGAATTTGAACAAATTTGTTTGTTATAGGCATTTCAAAATGGAGAACTTTACCACGGGCAAACATCTAGTGTCCAAAGGGTATTATATGGCAACCATTGATTTAAAGAATGCGTATTACGCAGTGTCTATTCATGGTGATGATAGAAGATATTTGAAATTTATTTGGATGACTGAGCTGTGGCAATTCAGGACATTGCCGAATGGATTAACTTCAGCTCCTAGATTATTTACTAAATTGGTAAAACCTGTGTTAGCATTGCTTAGAACTCAGGGGCATGTGGTAATGGCCTATTTAGATGATTTCTGATTGTTGGAAACTCATGCTGAAACTCAATCATCAGTTTCAGTTGTTAAAATCACTTTTGAACAAATGGGATTTGTTATTCACCCAGGCAAATCTAAATTATCACCAGTCCAAATTATTGATTATCTGGGATTTACCATTAATTCCAATCACATGTTGGTAACTTTACCCAGGGATAAATTGAATCAGTTAATTGAGGACTGTGCTAATCTCGTTGGAGAACAACGGCCTTTGATTAGACAAGTAGCCAGTTTATTGGGAAGTTGTTGCAGCCTTTCCAGCTGTGCAGTATTGTCCTCTGCATTATCAACAATTACAACCATCAAAGGAACAGGCACTGAGAATACAAAGGGGCTATTTTTGATAGGCCTTTGCAGTTGTCAGCTGGGGCGATTGCTGACATACAATGGTGGATAGTACATGTTTCAAAAAATTTAAGGAAGGTTTCGTGGAATCACCGTCACTGATATTACAGACAGATGTGAGTGCACTGGGTTGGGGTGCAACAGATATGTCTTCTAGTTGTGGAGGCAGATGGAATGTGGATGAGACATCGCTTCCTCAATTAAGAGGGATTGATTATTTAGAGTTGTTGGGCACCTGGTATGGGCTCAAAGCTTATTGTTCTACAAGGAGGGATCTGCATGTGCAGCTCAGATTCACAACACCACAGCAGTGGCATATGTAAACCACATGGGTGGAGTTAAGTCACAGTCTTGTGATAGACTGGCTAACCAGATTTGGAGCTGGTGTATTGACCAAAATATCTGGCTTTCAGCACTTTATTTGCCAGGAAGAGGTCACGTCAGTTAATGACAACATTGAATGGATGTTAAATCAGGATGTGTTTAACCAAATGATTAATCAGTATGCATTGCCAGATATTGACTTGTTTGCATCTCGATTAAATCATCAGTTACCTAGATATGTTTCATGGTAACCAGATTCTGGGGCAGTAGCAGTGGATGCATTTTCGCTGCATTGGGGGAGGAATGTTTGTGTATGTATTTCCTTCATTCTGTCTCATCAGCAGATGTTTGCAAAAGATCAAAAGATTCAGGGGTATTGGTAGTGCCAAATTGGCCTACACGAGCATGGTTTCCCGTTGTATTACAAATGGCTAGGGAGCCTTACATGCTTATGCCCAAGAATAAAAATCTACTGGTAAATCCAGTCACTGGGGATCAACATCCTTTATAGGATCATATTGATCTGTTAATTTGCAGATTTTAAGGAGGCCATACCTGGGGAGAGGACTGTCTCATCGGACGGTGGATGTTCTCACGTCGGCCTGCAGGGATAGTACACAGCAGCAATATATCACCTATATAAGGAAGTGGGAGCAATTCAGCCTACAGCAGGATATTGTATATCACACGGCAGGGATCACGGATGTATTGGAGTTTGTCAACTCTTTATTTTGACCAAAAAATTAAGTTACAGTGCAATTAATTCAGCCAGAAGTGCTCTGTCTTCTTATTTACCTATGAATGCAGAATTGCATACAGTAGGGACACATCCGTTAGTTCACGATTCATGAAGGGAGTTTTCAATTCTAATCCTCCTAAACTCAGGTATGCCGGTATTTGCAATGTGAGTGAGGTTTTTATGCTTCTTCGCCAGTGGGCTCCGGTTACAAGCCTATCTTAAGCCAAATTAACTATGAAGGTGGTCATGCTTCTGGTGTTGGTTTCAGCCCAACGTGTACAAACATTGCAAAAGCTACGGCTAGATAGAATGCATGTGTCGGCTGATGCCATTATATTTTATGTCTATGATTTGCTTAAACATAATAAAAGAGGCATGACAGGATGTAAGATGGTGTTTTCAGCATACCCCGCAGATGATCGCTTCTGTATAGTCTCACATTTATCTCTTTACATTGAGATTACTAAACCTCTGAGAGGAATAGAGTTGGCTTTGTTTATTAGTCACAAAAAACCACACAGTAAGGTGTCGGTGCAAACTATTTCAAGGTCCTTGCGGCCACAGGATGGTCCAGTGAGCTAACTTTTCAGAGGTTTTGTCACAAGCCGATTTCAAGGCTCGGGGTGTTTGCTGATTCTGGTGTCAGTACTGTTACATTTTCCCCCTGAGGTAGAGGGGTTTGTTATGATTTGTTTGTAAATAAACTGTTATTTCATTTAACAAATGTACTACTGATGCATGATTGATTGTTAACGACTTTTGAGTCAATCCAGGCAGTGTGAACGTCGGATTTGAGTCTGCGGCGTGAATTCACAGTGCTTTGAAGTCTTCACGTAGTCACTCACGTGACTCCGAAGTAAAATAGTAAGATTAAACGAGAACTTACCAGTTTGAAGGTTGATCTTTATTTTATGAGGAGTCGAGTTGAGGGACTACGTGCCCTCCGCTCCCACCCTCATAGATCTCATCTGGTAGTTCTAGTTTTATCATCTTACAGTTATACTTCGGTCATTGTTAGCTGTGAATTCATTCCGCTGCTTTGAAGATTGACGCACCAACGGCTGTACGGGCTTCTATTCACGTAGTCCCTCAACTCGACTCCTCATAAAATAAAGATCAAACTTCAAACTGGTAAGTTCTCGTTTAATCTTACTCCCAATTCCTTTTGCATCCCCGATTTCTGAATTCAAGGTGCATAGATAGAGGGATAGAGAGGCTTAAGAGGGATGGAGACAAAATGTAGGCAAATGGGACTAGCTTAGATGGGTCATGTTGGTCAGCATGGACGAGTTGGGCTGAAGGACCTTTTTCTGTGTTATATGACTCTGTGGCTCTATGTTTAAAGGGTAAACAATACTTTTGTTTTCAACAATCCCATTTCTATGTTAAACAAGCCAGAAGAAGGAAATATGGCATTTTATTTCTAATCAGAGATTAATAATGGAGTCTTATCTGCAAGATATAATAGTAAGATAAATCGAGAACTTACCAGTTCGAAGTTTTATCCTTATTTTATGAGGAGTGACGTTGAGGGATTACGTGAAGAAGCCCCGCCAGGCGCATGCGCGATATACTTCAAAGCAGCAGCGTGAAAACACAGAAAGCAAATAGCCGAAGTAACATAGTAAGGCTCGTAGAAGACTAGAACTACCAGATGATCTCTTAGATTATGAGGGTGGGAGCGGAGGGCACATAATCCCTCAACGTCACTCCTCATAAAATAAGGATCAAACTTCGAACTGGTAAGTTCTCATTTAATCTTACAATTTTACTTCGGAGTCACGTGAATGACTACGTGAAGATTTCAAAGCTCTGTATTTTCATGCCGTAGAAGCACACCATACGACAATCTGCTTCGGTTGACACAGTAGGGAATAAATAATATATTGAACATTACTTCGAATTATTCAATAACTATTGTTAACAATAATAAACACAGGAATAACCCCTCTGTCTCAGGGAAAATTACAAACAATGATAGAAAACAAAGCAAATTAATTAAATGTGACCCAAAACAGCATGCCCAAACTGTGGCACGGTCTGTACAGGTTTGTCAGAAAATTGAGAAAATGTTGCTTCTCGAGACCATCCTACGGCCTCAAAGATTTGGTCTAGAGGCACGTCCTGAGCCTTTGCCGCGGAGATCGATGCCACCCTGGTGGAGTGAGAGTTAAAAACAGGAATGTCGACTCCAGCATAATTGAGAACCTGTTTCAACCATGTAGAAATAGTTTGTGCTGACACTCTTTTATATGTATTTTTGTGACTAATGAGCAGTCCTGTCTCAGAACCTCTGAGACTCCTTGTTACCTTAATATATTGGCTTAAGTTATATGGCGTAACTACATATAACATTTGGTCAACAAGATAGGCTTTAAACGTCACCTTGATTCCAGCCAGACTGGGCCTGCTTGATTAAATCATAAACATAGAAGTTACTGTCATTGACAGACAAATGCATACAAGGTATTCATAAGAATTGTAATGTTTGTACACATTGTGCAGACCAACAATTAATATGGTCATGTAAAGGGTGACTTTCTCATGTAACTGGATGCACCAAGAAATTACTGCAGCTGGGAATCATCAAGAATGACTGAAACATCATTGAAAACACTAAGGGGAACCATGGTTGTGTTGGCCAATCTGGGACCACCAAAACACCTGTGGCGGAGTCTCTCTCTATTGTGGTGAGACAGTTCAGGATGAAAAAATGGAGGAATTGCATAACATTTTAGTGCCCCCAATGTAACGAGACTGCATCCACGGCAACTGCACCTCAATCTGGCTCCCATGAAACATATTTAGGCAACTTGTGATGTAATCTGGATGAAACAGATCAATAGCTGGCAACCCAAATCGAGTGACAATAGTGTGACAAAGATTAGAATTCAACATCTACCCCATATTGGCATGAAACGTACGCGACCTATGGTTGGCCACCACATTAGCTATAGGTGGTGAATAAAGGGCTGAAATGCAGATATGCCTTGACATACACCAATGCCACATGACGGTACCCAGTTAACACATGATTCTGATCGTTGCTCCTCCCATATGATTAATATATGCCACTGCTGTGGCGTTATCAATCTGGAGTTGAATGTGTAAATCCTTCATTGAGGAGCAATATGCCTTTATCCATAAAATGCCCCCAATAATGCGAAAGAATTTATCCAGTGTGTGTGGCGAACCAACCCTTCGTGTTCATGCCAGCTACCCCCACAGCTAGACTCAGTGTCCGTAGCCCCCCATCCGAGAGTGCTGAAATCAGTCTGGAAGATTAGGGAAGAGTCTAGTACCCAAAATGTTATTGGTAGCTAGATTAACATTAACAATGCACCACTGCAATTCTGCGAGAGCTGTGGTTGGGAACTGGATAACCCGATGAAAATGGCCTGCATTCGATTTTAGTGCTAGTTCTCATGCTCTCTGCAAATGTTGATAATGCAAAGGCCTGAATGTACTGCAGGAACCTGCTCCCCATTTACCAATGACCGTAGCGTCTTCTCGGATGGAGAGATAAAGTTTTGTGGGAGGCAAGTACAGACATCATCATCATCGACAACCTTGGCTGTTGGTAATGTTACTATTATAGCAACGGAATTAATAAGAAACCCCAAATACTCAATATTTTGGGTTGGCTGTAACTTGGACTTAGTTGGATGGAGCAACCCCTAATGACTCAAGCACCGATTCTTCAGCTGACTCATTAGGGTTGCTGATAATTAAGATATCAGCTAAATAAGCAATTACAATGTGATGATGGGCTGAATAGCACCAGCACAGGTTTTAACAAATTAATAAAGAGCCTGGATGCTGAACTTAATCCAGGAGTCAATGCTTTGTATTGCCAAAGCTGTGCCATCCAATTAAATTTCAAATACCTGCGATAATGAGCATGAATTGGCAGTGAATAATACACCTCTTGCAAACCAGTAGTTGCCACATAACAGCCCTTTGATAGCAGGTGTTTAGTAGTAATGAATTTAAGTGATTGAGGCGAGAATTACTCTACAACACCCATCTTTTTGAGATCTGTGGAAATATTAGACACAATTGTGGAGGATGATTAATGGCTTTATCAATCACCATTATCTATCTGTTCAGGATTTGATCAGAAAACACCCACATTTTATTAGGCATGTGCTGTTGAGGTGGATCTATCCCTGAGATAAACTCAATGGGAGACGTGAGACATTATTTAGTATAAACATATCATACATTATACAGCACCATTCATTAGAAAACATTTGTAATCGGACTTCAGAGGCGCTATGGAGTAGGCAGACTCACGCCATTTAGCTCCGAAAAAACTGTAGAAAAAAACGGGGGGAAAAATCGGGACTTACCTGCTCAACATCGCAACTGACTGACTGCAGCAAGCCTGTGACGTCATCAGGCGCGCAACGAAACCGACGGTATGTTTCCACAACGTACCCCTCCCCCCAAATCGAAAAGAAACGGTAGGGCCAGGGAAGTAGGCCCAACCGAAGCCTCAGCCTCAATTTTAACAGCGTCCCAAGAAAAGATCTCAAGAGGAAAAAAGTCAGATGTGGAAGAACTAAGAAGTTTCCTTGTCTCAGAAATTTCAAAAATAATGGCAGAATTTAAAAAACTCAAAAATGATTTTAAAGATGAATTGAAAACTTTTAAAAAAGAAATTAAAGAAGAAATTAAAGAAGAAATTAAGAAAGATATTGCTGTTATC
This sequence comes from Okamejei kenojei, assembly GCA_035221665.1. Taxonomy (NCBI): domain Eukaryota; kingdom Metazoa; phylum Chordata; class Chondrichthyes; order Rajiformes; family Rajidae; genus Okamejei; species Okamejei kenojei. The sequence goes on along the minus strand of CM069134.1, from coordinate 107,878,576 downwards.
GTACAGAAACAATTGGACTCCTGGAAGATGATCATGGAAGAAAATCTAAATAAAAAGATTGATGAGGTAAATGTCAAACTCAATCTGATGGAATCAGTATTTAATTCAAAGCTGGAGCCCATCTCTCAGGCACTAGAACAACAATAACAATCCATAATCGAACTAGAGGGAATTGCTGAAACATGCTCTGAAACTACAAGCAAGCTTCTCTCCGAGAACAAGCGTTTATCGGACTTATTGCATAAAATAACCAAAAAAAATGCATTGACTTGGAGGGACGACAGAGACGCCAGAATCTAAGAATTATCGGAGTCCGGGAAGGAAGAGAGGGGAACCAGGACCCTCGTGAATTTGCTGCAGATCTACTGAAGAAAGTTTTAAATCTGGATAAAGCACCTTTACTGGCTCGGCACATAGAGCACTGAGACGCCGTCCAGGGGCGGATGCCCCTCCTAGACAACTTATAGTGAAGGTGCAATATGACCAGGTCTTGATGAAGAAAATTGTTCTCAGCAGAAATCTTGATTTTGAAGGAGACACGATCAGCATATTTCGAGACTACCCGGCGGAGGTTGCCAAGAAAAGAGCATTGTTTACAGACACAAGAAGAATACTTAAGAACATTAATAACCTGAGATATGGACTGATGTACCCTGCAACATTGAGAATCACCTACGGCCACAAAGGATACTTCTTTACTAAATACACAGAGGCTTTTAAATTTGCAAAGAAGATTGAGGCCGCTGAAAAGATTGACGGAAGTCTTTAGATGCCTAGCCACATTAGGGTGGCTATCACTAACTACACTAACTATAGATGTAGTATTTTTCTTTCTTTCACACTTCACTAATATAATAATCACTTATCTTTTCTATTTTGTAGTATATTATAATCAGTATAATCTTTATTTTGAATGGAATTATAATTGTTATTCAAGGAGATATGACCGAGAAGAAAACCTACAAGATCTAAAATTCATCTATCTGAGATCCAGGTGTAAGGTATGGTTTAACATGCTGAATCATCTACTCCATTATAGACCACCCTAATCATGATGCAAGACGTAAAAGTGAACACTGGGGGTGAAGGAATTACATTTAGCAGTTGGAATGTTAAGGGAATTAATGAACCCATTAAGAGAGGCAAAGTATTAACTCGCCTAAAATCGCTCAAAACAGACATAATTTTCCTCCAAGAGACTCACCTTAAAAAGGAAGCGCAATACAGATTGAAAACAAAATGGATTGCCCAAACGTATCATTCCTCATTCACACATAAATCTAGAGAAGTTGCAATTCTAATTCGTAAAGGTATACCTTTTAAACATATATCAACTACAGAAGATACTGATGGTAGATATGTCATAGTAGTAGGCAAATTATATTCAAAAAAAGTGACTCTCCTTAATATATATGGACCCAATTTTGATAGTCCGCGGTTTTTCAAGAGAATACTGAATATTATTCTGGAGTGCGCACAAAATAATTTAATAATTGGTGGAGATTTAAATTGTACACTGGATCCATATTTAGACAGATCATCAACTCAGAGAAAGTCAAAATCTCTGTCAAGCGAATTTTTAAACTCATATATAAATAATACCAATATTAAGGATATCTGGAGAATTGAAAACCCATCCGGAAGAGAATACTCTTTTCACTCATCTGTGCATAAAACATATTCAAGGATAGATTATTTCTTAGTAGACTCTAAACTAATTCCATTTACTTATAAATCACAATATCATAATATTATAATTTCGGATCATGCCCCATTCACGTTTATGATTAAACTAAACGGAATGGACAAGAAACAGACACAATGGAGACTTAATCCTCAAATTTTAAAAGAACAGGTATGTTGTGAATATCTTGTAAAACAGATTAATATGTTTTTCGAGGTCAACGACAATCCCGAAATCTCTGCTTCCCTTCTCTGGGAAACATTCAAAGCATTTACACGTGGGGTGTTAATCTCCTCTCAGGCATTTCTTAACAAAGAGAATAGAGCTAAACAGCAGACATTGGAAATGGAAATAAGACAATTAGACATAGAAAATGCAAGAGCACCTTCATTGGTAAAACATAAAAAAATAGCTGCACTGAAATATAAGTTAAATAAAATATACTCTGACCAAATAATAAAACTTTATCAACATACAAAACAATTAAATTTTGAATTTGGTGATAAACCACATAAATTATTGGCACGCCAGCTTCGAAAACTGGATGGAGAAAAAATGATTCATAAGATTCGATGAGAAAAGGGAAAAATACTAACACTCCCCAAAGATATTAATGACAGATTTTTACAACTAAAGTGACGCAGCAATCAATAGGAATGGAAGCATTTTTACAGAAATGCAACCTTAAAGGCTTAGATCTGCAAGAACAAGAATTATTAGGAGCTGAAATAACGACCAAAGATATTGAAGAGTCAATCAGATCTTTAAAAAATGGAAAGGCCGCCGGCCCTGTTGGCCTAAGTTCTGAATTCTATAATTGATTTCTCCACGCTTACAAACACTGTATAAACATGTTTATACTCAACAGCAACTCCCGGAAACTTTAAATGAATCTACAATAATACTTATACCTAAAATTGATAAGGATCACGAAGACCCGGCCTCATATAGAGCAATAGCTCTATTAAATACTGATCAGAAAATATTAACTAAAATCCTTTCTAATAGATTGAGCTTAGTAATTAACAAATTAATACACCCTGATCAAACAGGTTTTATCCCAAAACGTCATTCATTTTATAATCTTAGACGATTGTTTAATATTATATATTCAAACAGAATTGCTAATGCAGACCTAGCAATTATATCGCTAGATGCTGAAAAAGCCCTCGATCAAGTAGAATGGCCATATTTATTTTCAGTGATGCAAAAATTTCAATTGGGAGAGAAGTACTGTGCATGGGTTAAATTGTTATATTCTAACCCAACAGCTAGAATACTAACAAATCAAATGTTATCAACTAAATTTAATCTTTCCAGAGGTTGTAGACAAGGATGTTCGTTATCTCCATTATTATTCGCTTTAGCAATTGAACCACTTGCAGAAAATGTCAGATCTAATCCAGAAATACATGGGTACAATACTAAAGATACAATGAATAAAATTTCTCTATATGCAGATGATGTACTAATATATATTACAAAACCGGAAATTAGTATTCCAAATTTATTAAATCTAATAACTCAATTCGGTCATTTCTCATGATATAGAATTTATTGGAATAAAAGCAAAATCATGTCAATAACGGTTTATAATTTACATATACTACAACAACCACCTTTTAAAATAGTTGACGAAAAATTTAAATATCTAGGTATTTATGTAACTAAGGGGTATAGTTCTTTATTTAAATCAAATTTTCCATCTTTAATGAATAAACTAAATAAGAATATTCAATACTGGAAAACACTTCCTATTTCAATGTTCGGTAGAATTAATGCTATAAAAATGATTTTTCTACCGCAATTATTGTACCTATTTCAATCAATCCCGATATATATTCCAAAATCTTTTTTTTAAAAAGTAGGCTCTACTGTTACAAGTTTCATCTGGGACTACAACAATCATAGAATAAATAAAAAACATTTGATCTTTATTTTTATGAGGAGTCGAGTTGAGGGACTACGTGGAAAATAGAAGCCCGTACAGCCGTTGGTGCGTCAATCTTCAAAGCAGCGGAATGAATTCACAGCTAACAATGACCGAAGTATAACGGTAAGATGATAAAACTAGAACTACCAGATGAGATCTATGAGGGTGGGAGCGGAGGGCACGTAGTCCCTCAACTCGACTCCTCATAAAATAAAGATCAAACTTCAAACTGTTAAGTTCTCGTTTAATCTTACTATTTTACTTCGGAGTCACGTGAGTGACTACGTGAAGACTTCAAAGCACTGTGAATTCACGCCGCAGACTCAAATCCGACGTTCACACTGCCTGGATTGACTCAAAAGTCGTTAACAATCAATCATGCATCAGTAATACATTTGTTAAATGGAATAACAGTTTATTTAAAAACAGATCATAACAAACCCCTCTAACTCAGGGGAAAAATGTAACAGTACTGACACCAGAATCAGCAAACACCCCGAGCCTTGAAATCGGCTTGTGACAAAACCTCTGAAAATTAGCTCACTGGACCATCCTGCGGCCGCGAGGACCTTGCAATCGTTTGCACCGACACCTTACTGTGTGGTTTTTTGTGACTAATAAACAAAGCCAACTCTGTTCCTCTCAGAGGTTTAGTAATCTCAATGTAAAGAGATAAATGTGAGACTATACAGAAGCGATCATCTGCGGGGTATGCTGAAAACACCATCTTACATCCTGTCATGCCTCTTTTATTATGTTTAAGCAAATCACAGATATAAAATATAATGGCATCAGCCAACACATGCATTCTATCTAGCCGTAGCTTTTGCAATGTTTGTACACGTTGGGCTGAAACCAACACCAGAAGCATGACCACCTTCATAGTTACTTTGGCTATAGATAGGCTTGTAACCGGAGCCCACTGGCGAAGAAGCATAAAAACCTCACTCACATTTCAAATACCGGCATACCTGAGTTTAGGAGGATTAGAATTGAAACTCCCTTCATGAATCGTGAACTAACGGATGTGTCCCTACTGTATGCAATTCTGCATTCATAGGTAAATAAGAAGACAGAGCACTTCTGGCTGAATTAATTGCACTGTAACTTAATTTTTTGGTCAAAATAAAGAGTTTGACAACTCCAATACATCCGTGATCCCTGACGTGTGGTATACAATATCCTGTTGTAGGCAGAATTGCTCCCACTTCCTTATATAGGTGATATATTGCTGCTGTGTACTATCCCTGCAGGCCGACGTGAGAACATCCACCGTCCGATGAGACAGTCCTCTCCCCAGGTATGGCCTCCTTATAATCTGCAAATTAACAGATCAATACGATCCTATAAAGGATGTTGATCCCCAGTGACTGGATTTACCAGTAGATTTTTATTCTTGGGCATAAGCATGTAAGGCTCCCTAGCCATTTGTAATACAATGGGAAACCATGCTCGTGTAGGCCAATCTGGCACTACCAATACCCCTGAAGCGGAGTCCTCCTTGATCTTTTGCAAACATCTGCTGATGAGACAGAATGAAGGAAATACATACACAAACATTCCTCCCCAATGCAGCGAAAATGCATCCACTGCTACTGCCCCAGTATCTGGTTACCATGAAACATATCTAGGTAACTGATGATTTAATCGAGATGCAAACAAGTCAATATCTGGCAATGCATACTGATCAATCATTTGGTTAAACACACCCTGATTTAACATCCATTCAATGTTGTCATTAACTGACGTGACCTCTTCCTGGCAAATAAAGTGCTGAAAGCCAGATATTTTGGTCAATACACCAGCTCCAAATCTGGTTAGCCAGTCTATCACAAGACTGTGACTTAACTCCACCCATGTGGTTTACATATGCCACTGCTGTGGTGTTGTGAATCTGAGCTGCACATGCAGATCCCTCCTTGTAGAACAATAAGCTTTGAGCCCATACCAGGTGCCCAACAACTCTAAATAATCAGTCCCTCTTAATTGAGGAAGCGATGTCTCATCCACATTCCATCTGCCTCCACAACTAGAAGACATATCTGTTGCACCCCAACCCAGTGCACTCACATCAGTCTGTAATATCAGTGACGGTGATTCCACGAAACCTTCCTTAAATTTTTTGAAACATCCAATTTTTTGTACTATCCACCATTGTATGTCAGCAATCGCCCCAGCTGACAACTGCATAGGCCTATCAAAAATAGCCCCTTTGTATTCTCAGTGCCTGTTCCTTTGATGGTTGTAATTGTTGATAATGCAGAGGACAATACTGCACAGCTGGAAAGGCTGCAACAACTTCCCAATAAAACTGGCTACTTGTCTAATCAAAGGCCGTTGTTCTCCAACGAGATTAACACAGTCCTCAATTAACTGATTCAATTTATCCCTGGGCAAAGTTACCAACATGTGATTGGAATTAATGGTAAATCCCAGATAATCAATAATTTGGACTGGTGATAATTTAGATTTGCCTGGGTGAATAACAAATCCCATTTGTTCAAAAATGATTTTAACAACTGAAACTGATGATTGAGTTTCAGCATGAGTCTTTCCAACAATCAGAAATCATCTAAATAGGCCATTACCACATGCCCCTGAGCTCTAAGCAATGCTAACACAGGTTTTACCAATTTAGTAAATAATCTAGGAGCTGAAGTTAATCCATTCGGCAATGTCCTGAATTGCCACAGCTCAGTCATCCAAATAAATTTCAAATATCTTCTATCATCACCATGAATAGACACTGCGTAATATGCATTCTTTAAATCAATGGTTGCCATATAATACCCTTTGGACACTAGATGTTTGCCCGTGGTAAAGTTCTCCATTTTGAAATGCCTATAACAAACAAATTTGGTCAAATTCGATAAATCCAGAATAATTCTACATACCCCAGTCTTTTTAGATCTGGGAAATATACTTGACAGAAATTGTTGACTTTGATAGACAGAAGGCTCAATTACCCCTTCTCATGTAACGACTGAATCTCTGCTTGAATAAGCACATTTTCCTCATCTGAAAATAAGTTTACTACTAGGAAAATGTTGACTAGGTAGACTGTCCTTATAGTAAAATCCAATTTTTTCACCCCTTCAATACAGTAAGTATGAACAAATCTGATGTCAACTGCTGCCATTGTTTGAGAAACAATTTTTACCTTCCCCAATTTGAACAGGAACATCAGTTAATTCATTGTCTGTCAATGGTAATTCCTTACCAGCATCTTTCCTTGCGGCCTTGTTGTCCTCGACTTCTTGTAGAGAACCTTTTTTGCCTTGCTTCCAGCTGGCTTAATGAGAGCCATGGTTATAACAACCTCATAACAGTCTTTGACCCTTTTTGCAAAATTACCACCAAACAACAGATTTCGTGGTGGTACACTGGTTTCAAAATGCATTACAAAGGAGTTCCAGTTCATCCTGCTGTGCTTCAACCATATCATTTGTATCAATAACTTTCACCACAGCTGTAATACCTGCTGACAACAGTTTAAGCACTTTTTAAAACTTAATCTCCTGGGCCCTAGCAGGTAAACCCATCTATGACCAAATTTGGTGACTAACCACCGGTACCTTCAGGAGATCTCAATTAACAGGAGCTTTATAGTTTTTTGCTACTTCATCCATAGCTAGCTCCTGTAACTGGTGGGAGAGCATATACTGAATGGCTTCAGCCAATTCTACATCAATCGCCTTTCCTGCCTCTCTACACTCAGCAAACTTCCCAGCAATGTTCGGAATTACCTCCCGCCGAACACCTTTACTGCTCTCCCCCAGCAAACTGCCCTGATCGAACATCCTCCTCACAGGCAGGATAGTTCTGCAGCCCTGAAACAGGTGCTACTAGCACAAGCTCTCCATCAGCCTGGCTTGGGCATCACTCCTCCTCACGGAGCTGGAACATCCTCCTCACAGGCAGGATAGTTCTGCAGCCCTGAAACAGGTGCTGCTAGCACAAGCTCTCCATCAGCCTGGCTTGGGCATCACTCCTCCTCACGGAGCTGGAACATCCTCCTCACAGGCAGGATAGTTCTGCAGCCCTGAAACAGGTGCTGCTAGCACAAGCTCTCCATCAGCCTGGCTTGGGCACCACTCCTCCCCACGGAGCTGGTCCCTGTCGAGCATTCTTTTGTAATAGAATCTCGACGTGGGAGAGCCGTGAGCAAACGGACTCTCCAATGGAGGGTATAACCTCCAGGCCCGACTCATTTACGGGCCACAGAGACTTGCCAGCGGCCCCCTACTGACAAGCCTCCACTGCCCCCCGGCAGTGGGTCCGCAACCACTGGCTGTGTAGCCAGCACCGGACCAGGTGTACCAGACGGGCCTCCATCCTCAACACTCTCCTGCCACTTTACCTTCCTACCCCCGGAGCGCCTCGTCGACACCTTCTTCCCTTTCTGCAACATATCTACAAAAACTCCCAACCGTCGCAGAAAAAGACCTGTGGTAAAGTATTTCAACAAACCTTACCTCGTTTCAACTTGTTAACGAAAACTGCTGGAGAATGGAGGGTGAAGTCTGAAGAAGGGTCTCGACCCGAAACGTCGCCCATCTCCTTCCTTAATTTTTTTCGATACCTACAACTCAGAGATTATGTTAGGTCAAATTCACAAGATTATAGGAATAGGGAACCAGAAATCCTAGATGAATGTCTGAATATGCATCCTAACACAGAAAAATTAACAACTTATATTTACAACACCCTTTTAGATAGCGAGATACCATCGACGGAATCATATAGACACACATGGGAAAATGAAATAAATCAATCCATAACGAAAGATATATGGGACAAAAGTTTACAATACATACATCAATGCTCGCTAAACTCCAGACATGCTCTAATACAATTTAAAGTTTTACATAGATTACATTATTCCAAAGTTAAATTAAATAGAATTTTTCCACAAATATCGTCTACCTGCGATAAATGTCAACATCCAGAGGCTAACTTAACACATACCTTTGCAAATTGTATAAAAATTAAGAATTACTGGACTGAGATTTTTAGAATAACTTCTGAAGTTATTAATAGTAAACTGGATCCGGACCCAAAATTAATAATACTTGGAACATCAGAACAAAGTTTAACTCTTACAACAAGTCAATAAAAATTCCTAGATTACAGTATAATAATTGGGAAGGAACTAATATTAACATTTTGGAAGGGCCCTATATCCCCCACCACTAATGTGTGGATTACGGAAATGTCGGTGACCCTACATCTCTAAAGAATCAGATTTGCGTTAATGGACAAACAAGAAGTTTTCGTTAGAATATGGTCTTCTTTCTTTGATTACTTAAAAGGGTAGAATGATTCGGCAGGGAACCTTAACTGAAACTTGGATTTAGGAATAGATGAAAAGTTGTATTTTATATTCCTTGATCCTATCTCCTATGATGTATTAATAGTAAATTATTCCTTTCTTTATGATTTTCTTTTTCGATGTTGATTTTTATTTTATTTTTCTTACTGTTCTCCTCTCTTTATAAAAAAAACTATTAGAGTCAAAATGATACACTTAATAATATTAATAATGTATGCTCGCTGAACATGAAATATTGCTATCATAACATATGTCTGCTAAATCACTGTCTAAATACTCTAATAAAAATATATATTCAAATAAAAAAGAAAACATTTGTAATCAACCTCCAATAGGAGATTGGCCACCAGAACTTAATCGTTAAGAAAAGTCCCTGTACCTCTACAGCTGACTTGTAAAGCTGTTGTCTGCTCATATTGGGATTGTAGCCGGTCTGTCACGGTGGGTACACTCGTTGCCCCACTGGCCTGCCCCTGCTGATTAATACTGATCTGACCTTCAGTATTAACCCAGGGTTGCGAATAGGTGGCCTCGAAATGCTTGACTGCATGAAGCCAATTGCTTTGGCCTCATCACGAATTTCATGAATTTTCATGACAAGGTCCATTCCAAACAATATTTCAGGCGTTTGTACATTAGTCGCCCTACATAGAGCAGCAAATTTTTGGTATAGCGTTGGCCTGATGGCGATATTCCCTGATGCAATTTCCTGAAAAATGCATTGCATAAAATACTCAACATATCTGTTGTGAGTTTGAGGAATGATTGTCCCTTGGACCATAGTGCCAAAAGCAGTAATTGCTGCAGCCACCAGTTGGAGGATGTGTTAACACCGAACCTCCTGTCCCATTAAAGAAGGACTCATGTGTGCCCAGAACCTGGGTCACCATAGGCACTTTCAGTAATGCACATTAAACAAGTGTCTCATTTTTATTTGCAGTCACTTGCACCATATCTTGCTGGAGCTGGTGAGGTACTACATAATTGATACCGCTGGCAAGGGATTGTTCCATTGACTCACCAGTCCCCTCCGGAATAGCAACTCAGTACCATTTCCGAGACACCCGGAGCATGGCTCTTGTGCGCGCTGGTGTTTGCACATAAGCAGGGACACCAGCATCAGGATCAGCTGCAATCTGCCCGCTTCTTCCAAATCATATAGTAGGGAGGCATCCTCCAGTCCTAAACAAGGCGCTGGAAGGAACCCCAATATATGGACCCTCCATATGTTGGTCTTGGTATGGCCCTCTTGGACATTACTGGCCCTTGGACCCGTATGTAATGAAGGTTGGAGCATCAGCTGCATGTTCCCAACCTCCCCCACAGTCTTGTATGATCAGGGGAAGAGTCACCATTGTTGTCAGAGAACCCAGGTCTGTGACTTTATATTTGCCTTTTCATGGCTAGGAGCAGCCTCAGTCTGCTAGTACCCTTGGAAATAATCAGATGGACCAGACTCATTCTGAAGCAATTTCCAGTTGGCCTGCCTTTTGTCAATGGAGCTAGTGGGGAAAATAAGTGCGCTATTTTAACTGCTGCCGGTAAAACGGCACCCGGCATCGGAACCGGAGTTGCCGCGCTTATCTCCCGACCCGATCAAATTGGTGAATCCCTGGACTCACGCTAAGACGGATCTTCGGAAGTGACAGCTCCAACTCCCCACTCCTACTGACTGCTCGAGCCAACTTTACGGAGTGGAAATACTTCTAAGTAAAGTTTTTAAAACACTTACCTTAGAAGTTTCTACTTACCTGCCGGTGGAGCTGTGCCCTCCAGCCCGTTCAGTGCGACATGCGCGGACGTAATGACGCGCATGCGCCTGGCGGGGCTTCTTCACGTAGTCACTCACGTGACGCCGAAGTAAAAATATTATTCAACCCCACATCACCCTGAATTCAACTGTTGTATAATTGGGCAACATTATTTAAGCTGTGACTAGAGCAAATACATTTAAATAATGAATTTGCCATGTGTCTTCTCCATTGCAGTCAAAATGTGTCATGAATTCTTGTAAACCTGGTTATAAAAGGGCCTAACTTTATTGAGCTGCCAAGAATGAAATTTATAAAGTCCAACATTCTGCAGTGCAACCTTTTGATTTGATTATGAAATGATACTTAACAAAGATACTAACAAGTTCAAGTAATGCATATTAACCATAATGAACCAACAACAAATATATCAAAAATGAGTGGGTTTGATTTGGATGATGTGTAAAAATATAAAACTCTCAATGCTGAATCTATTTCGTTTCTGTCTTTATAGAAGGCAGGATGAGGATCAGGCACACCAATCGTCTCATGAGAAACAGGTTGCTCATTTAAGTATTTTAATAGTAAGATTAAACGAGAACTTACCAGTTTGAAGTTTGATCTTTATTTTATGAGGAGTCGAGTTGAGGGACTACGTGAATAGAAGCCCGTACAGCCGTTGGTGCGTCAATCTTCAAAGCAGCGGAATGAATTCACAGCTAACAATGACCGAAGTATAACGGTAAGATGATAAAACTAGAACTACCAGATGAGATCTATGAGGGTGGGAGCGGAGGGCACGTAGTCCCTCAACTCGACTCCTCATAAAATAAAGATCAAAACTTCAAACTGGTAAGTTCTCGTTTAATCTTACTATTTTACTTCGGAGTCACGTGAGTGACTACGTGAAGACTTCAAAGCACTGTGAATTCACGCCGCAGACTCAAATCCGACGTTCACACTGCCTGGATTGACTCAAAAGTCGTTAACAATCAATCATGCATCAGTAATACATTTGTTAAATGGAATAACAGTTTATTTACAAACAGATCATAACAAACCCCTCTAACTCAGGGGAAAAATGTAACAGTACTGACACCAGAATCAGCAAACACCCCGAGCCTTGAAATCGGCTTGTGACAAAACCTCTGAAAGTTAGCTCACTGGACCATCCTGCGGCCGCGAGGACCTTGAAATCGTTTGCACCGACACCTTACTGTGTGGTTTTTTGTGACTAATAAACAAAGCCAACTCTGTTCCTCTCAGAGGTTTAGTAATCTCAATGTAAAGAGATAAATGTGAGACTATACAGAAGCGATCATCTGCGGGGTATGCTGAAACACCATCTTACATCCTGTCATGCCTCTTTTATTATGTTCAAGCAAATCATAGACATAAAATATAATGGCATCAGCCGACACATGCATTCTATCTAGCCGTAGCTTTTGCAATGTTTGTACACGTTGGGCTGAAACCAACACCAGAAGCATGACCACCTTCATAATTACTTTGGCTACAGATAGGCTTGTAACCGGAGCCCACTGGCGAAGAAGCATAAAAACCTCACTCACATTGCAAATACCGGCATACCTGAGTTTAGGAGGATTAGAATTGAAACTCCCTTCATGAATCGTGAACTAACGGATGTGTCCCTACTGTATGCAATTCTGCATTCATAGGTAAATAAGAAGACAGAGCGCTTCTGGCTGAATTAATTGCACTGTAACTTAATTTTTTGGTCAAAATAAAGAGTTGACAAACTCCAATACATCCGTGATCCCTGACGTGTGGTATACAATATCCTGCTGTAGGCAGAATTGCTCCCACTTCCTTATATAGGTGATATATTGCTGCTATGTACTATCCCTGCAGGCCGACGTGAGAACATCCACCGTCCGATGAGACAGTCCTCTCCCCAGGTATGGCCTCCTTATAATCTGCAAATTAACAGATCAATACGATCCTATAAAGGATGTTGATCCCCAGTGATTGGATTTACCAGTAGATTTTTATTCTTGGGCATAAGCATGTAAGGCTCCCTAGCCATTTGTAATACAACGGGAAACCATGCTCGTGTAGGCCAATCTGGCACTACCAATACCCCTGAAGCGGAGTCCTCCTTGATCTTTTGCAAACATCTGCTGATGAGACAGAATGAAGGAAATACATACACAAACATTCCTCCCCCAATGCAGCGAAAATGCATCCACTGCTACTGCCCCAGTATCTGGTTACCATGAAACATATCTAGGTAACTGATGATTTTAATCGAGATGCAAACAAGTCAATATCTGGCAATGCATACTGATCAATCATTTGGTTAAACACATCCTGATTTAACATCCATTCAATGTTGTCATTAACTGACGTGACCTCTTCCTGGCAAATAAAGTGCTGAAAGCCAGATATTTTGGTCAATACACCAGCTCCAAATCTGGTTAGCCAGTCTATCACAAGACTGTGACTTAACTCCACCCATGTGGTTTACATATGCCACTGCTGTGGTGTTGTGAATCTGAGCTGCACATGCAGATCCCTCCTTGTAGAACAATAAGCTTTGAGCCCATACCAGGTGCCCAACAACTCTAAATAATCAGTCCCTCTTAATTGAGGAAGCGATGTCTCATCCACATTCCATCTGCCTCCACAACTAGAAGACATATCTGTAGCACCCCAACCCAGTGCACTCACATCAGTCTGTAATATCAGTGATGGTGATTCCACGAAACCTTCCTTAAATTTTTTGAAACATGTACTATCCACCATTGTATGTCAGCAATCGCCCCAGCTGACAACTGCATAGGCCTATCAAAAATAGCCCCTTTGTATTCTCAGTGCCTGTTCCTTTGATGGTTGTAATTGTTGATAATGCAGAGGACAATACTGCACAGCTGGAAAAGCTGCAACAACTTCCCAATAAAACTGGCTACTTGTCTAATCAGAGGCCGTTGTTCTCCAACGAGATTAACACAGTCCTCAATTAACTGATTCAATTTATCCCTGGGCAAAGTTACCAACATGTGATTGGAATTAATGGTAAATCCCAGATAATCAATAATTTGGACTGGTGATAATTTAGATTTACCTGGGTGAATAACAAATCCCATTTGTTCAAAAGTGATTTTAACAACTGAAACTGATGATTGAGTTTCAGCGTGAGTCTTTTCCAACAATCAGAAATCATCTAAATAGGCCATTACCACATGCCCCTGAGCTCTAAGCAATGCTAACACAGGTTTTACCAATTTAGTAAATAATCTAGGAGCTGAAGTTAATCCATTCGGCAATGTCCTGAATTGCCACAGCTCAGTCATCCAAATAAATTTCAAATATCTTCTATCATCACCATGAATAGACACTGCGTAATGTGCATTCTTTAAACCAATGGTTGCCATATAATACCCTTTGGACACTAGATGTTTGCCTGTGGTAAAGTTCTCCATTTTGAAATGCCTATAACAAACAAATTTGGTCAAATTCGATAAATCCAAAATAATTCTACATCCCCCAGTCTTTTTAGATCTGGGAAATATACTTGACAGAAATTGTTGACTTTGATAGACAGAAGGCTCAATTACCCCTTCTTATGTAACGACTGAATCTCTGCTTGAATAAGCACATTTTCCTCATCTGAAAATAAGTTTACTACTAGGAAAATGTTGACTAGGTAGACTGTCCTTATAGTAAAATCCAATTTTTCACCCCTTCAATACACTAAGTATGAACAATCTGATGTCAACTGCTGCCATTCTTTTAGAAACAATTTTTACCTTCCCCAATTTGAACAGGAACATCAGTTAATTCATTGTCTGTCAATGGTATATTCCTTACCAGCATCTTTCCTTGCGGCCTTGTTGTCCTCAACTTCTTGTAGAGAACCTTTTTTGCCTTGCTTCCAGCTGGCTTAATGAGGGCCATGGTTATAACAACCTCATAACAGTCTTTGACCCTTTTTGCAAAGTTACCAAACAACAGGTTTTCGTGGTGGTACACTGGTTTCAAAATGCATTACAAAGGAGTTCCAGTTCATCCTGCTGTGCTTCAACCATATCATTTGTATCAATAACTTTCAACACAGCTGTAATACCTGCTGACAACAGTTTAAGCACTTTTTAAAACTTCATCTCCTGGGCCCTAGCAGGCAAACCCATCTATGACCAAATTTGGTGATTAACCACCGGTACCTTCAGGAGATCACAATTAACAGGAGCTTTTATAGTTTTTTGCTACTTCATCCATAGCTAGCTCCTGTAACTGGTGGAGAGCATATACTGAATGGTTTCAGCCAATTCTACATCAATCGCCTTTCCTGCCTCTCTACACTCAGCAAACTTCCCAGCAATGTTCGGAATTAACTCCCACCGAACAGCTTTACTGCTCTCCCCCAGCAAAACTGCCCTGATAGAACATCCTCCTCACAGGCCTGGAACATCCTCCTCACAGGCAGGATAGTTCTGCAGCCCTAAAACAGGTGCTGCTAGCACAAGCTCTCCATCAGCCTGGCTTGGGCACCACTCCTCCCCACGGAGCTGGTCCCTGTCGAGCATTCTTTTGAAATAGAATCTCAACGTGGGAGAGCCGTGAGCAAACGGACTCTCCTATGGAGGGTATAACCTCCAGGCCCGACTCATTTACGGGCCACAGAGACTTGCCAGTGGCCCCCTACTGACAAGCCTCCACTGCCCCCCGGCAGTGGGTCCGCAACCACTGGCTGTGTAGCCAGCACCGGACCAGGTGTACCAGACGGGCCTCCATCCTCAACACTCTCCTGCCACTTTACCTTTCTACCCCCGGAGCGCCTCGCCGACACCTTCTTCCCTTTCTGCAACATATCTACAAAAACTTCCAACCGTCGCAGAAAAGGACCTGTGGTAAAGTATTTCAACAAACCTTACCTCGTTTCTTCGTCAACAAACCTTACCTCCGTTTAAACTTGTTAACGAAACTGCAGATGCTGGAGAATGGAGGGTGAAGCCTGAAGAAGGGTCTCGACCCGAAACGTCGCCCATCTCCTTCGCTCCTTAGATGCCGCTGCACCCGCTGAATTCTCCAGCTTTCCATGTAACCCGCGGTTTAAACTTACCGCTCGGAGGAGCGCTGCTGCTCCCCCCGCCCGACTGCACCAGCGTCTGACGTCATGACGCACCAACGGCTGTACGGGCTTCTATTCACGTAGTCACTCACGTGACTCCGAAGTAAAATCAGGTTGTGGGTGTCAAGTTTGAGCCTCTTCTGCAATTTCTAGTTGGCCACATTTCCCGCCTTGTTTATGAGACAGGGTGATGCCCAAATCAGACTACATTATGTTTATACAAAACCCAACAAACTGAAACTTCCTCTGTATCACTTTAACCACTTCTCTTTCTATTAAGTCATGCACGAGATTCTTCACTTCAGTTCAGTTTCAGTTCATTTAGTTTATTGTCACGTGTACCGAGATACAGTGTAAAGCTTTGGTTGCGTGCTATCCACTCAGCAGAATATATGATTACAATTGATCCATTTACAGTGTATAGAAACATGATAAGGAAATAACGTTTAGTGCAAGGTAAAGCCAGCAAAGCCCGATTAAGGATTGTCCAAGGGTCATCAAGGAGGTAGAAGTGTTACGTATAAAAATGTATTGAGCAGCACATAATAAGCAACAAAATATCTGGCACTATACTCTCTGACCAGTCATGACCAGCAGAGATTTAGATTTAGAATCAGATTTAGATTCAGATTAGTATATTGTCACATACACCAGGGTGTAATGAAATTCAAACAGATGTTTAGTTTAGTTTAGTTTAATTTAGTATAATTTAGAGATACAGCGCAGAAACAGACCCTTTAACCCACTGAATCTGCGCCGGCCAGCATTCCCCAAACTCTAGTTTTCTAGCTTTCACACTAGGGACAATTTATAATCTTTACTGAAGCCAATCAACCTATTTGGACTGGTCAGGGATCAGGGAAACGAGAGATATAGACGGTGATGTGGAGAGATAAAGAACAATGAATGAAAGATGTGCAAAAAAGTATCAATGATAAAGGGAAGAAGCCATTGTAAGCTGTTTGTGGTGTGAAAATGAGAAGCTGGTGCGACTGAGGTGGAGGGGAGGGGCGATAGAGAGCGAGGGAATGCCAGGGCCTGAGGGCTGAGGGAGAGGTGGGAAGGGGAGGAGACAGCAAGGGTTAACCGAATTGAGAAAATTCAATGTTCAAGCCCAAAGGATGCAGACTCACCCATATGAGGTGTTGCTCACTCTGGCCGTGGAGGAGGCCCAGGACCGAGAGGTCGGATGCGGAATGGGAGGGGAAGTTGAAGTGCTGAGCCACTGGGAGGTCCGGTTGGTTAATGCGGACCGAGCGGAGGTGTTCGGCAAAACGATCGCCAAGCCTCCGCTTGGTCTCACCGATATAGATCATCTGGCATCTGGAGCAGCGGATGCAGTAGATGAGGTTGGAGGAGGTGCAGGTGAACCTCTGTCGGACCTGGAAGGACTGCTTGGGTCCCTGAAAGGAGTGGAGGGGGGAGGTGAAGGGACAAGTGTAGCATTTCTTGCGGTTGCAAGGGAAAGTGCCCGGGGAAGGGGTAGAGCGGGAGAGAAGGGAAGAATTGACAAGGGAGTTGCGGAGGGAGCGGTCTTTGCAGAAGGCAGACAGGGGGGGAGATGGGAAGATGTGGCGAGTGGAGGGGTCAAGTTGGAGGTGGCGAAACTGGCGGAGGACTATGTGTTGTATTTGCCGGCTGGTGGGGTGAAAGGTGAGGACCAGGGGGACTCTGCCCTGTTTGCGAATGGGGGAATGGGGAGAGAGGGCAGTGTTGCGGAGTATGGACGAGACCCTGGTGCGAGCCTCATCTATAGTGGGGGAGGAGAATCCCCGTTCTCTGAAGAATGAGAAAGGTTACAGAGAAAGGTTGAACAAGTTAGGTCTTACAGAGAAAGGTTGAACAAGTTAGGTCTTACAGAGAAAGGTTGAACAAGTTAGGTCTTTATTCTTTGGAGCGCAGAAGGTTAAGGGGTGACTTGATTGAGGTCTTTAAAATGATGAAAGGGATAGACAGAGTTGACGTGGATAAGCATTTCCCATTGAGGGTAGGGAAGATTCAAACAAGAGGGCATGACATGAGAATTAAGGGACAGAAGTTTAGGGGTAACGTGAGGGGGAACTTCTTTACTCAGAGGGTGGTGGCTGTGTGGAATGAGCTTCCAGCAGAGGTGGTGGAGGCAGGATCGATTTTAACATTTAAAAGTAAAGTGGATAGGTATATGGACGTGAAGGGAATGGAGGGGTATGGTCTGAGTGCAGGTAGATGGGACTAGGGGAAAACAAATGGTCGGCACGGACTGGAAGGGCCGAGAGGGCCTGTCTCCGTGCTGTAATTGTTATATGGTTATATGGTTATATGGTTATATATGGTTATATATATGAGGCCATTTGTGATGACCTGGTGTGGAACACCTCATCCTGGGAGCAGATGCGGCGTAGGCAGTGGAATGCTACACTTGTTCGCTCCTTCGCTCCTTAGATGCTGCTGCACCCGCTGAGTTTCTCCTGCCTTTTGTGTACCATCGATTCTCCAGCATCTGTAGTTCCTTCTTTAACACGTATTTGGACTGTGTGAGGAAACAGTAGATCCTGTAGAATACCCACAGAGTCACGGGAAAAATGTACAAACTCCGTACAGACAGCACCCGTGGTCAGGATCAAACCCCGGTCCCTGGTGCTATAAGGCAGCAGATCTACCACTGAGCCACCATACCATTCCAAATATGGTTTGATGTAGTTGGTAAATTTCCCAATAGGAGAACAGGTAAGCAAATGGAAGATTTTGTTGCCATATTGAGCGATATGGCAACTCCACTTATGTGACACAGAAGCAGTTGGTACCACTAACAGCAAGGCAAAAGATGCCTCTATTTGCTAAGCCGCATACACCATTGCTGGACATCCAACAGGAAATAGTGAAAGGTGATGGCATTAAAACATGTGAATTCCACAGAAGCTACATTAGCCTGCTGAGAATTCCCAAACATTTTCTATTATTTTTTCCAATAAAGTGCAATTAATCAGCTTAGTGGTGCAGCAGTAGATTAGCTGCCTTACAGCACCAAAGACCCAGGTTTGATCCTGACCACAGTTGCTGTCTGTACGGCGTTTGGACATTTTCCCTGTGACTGTGTGAGTTTTCTCCAGGTGCTCCAGCTTCCTCCCACATTCCAAAGACTTGTCGGTTTGTAGGTTAATCGGCTTCTGTAAATTGTCCCTAATGTGTAGGGTAGGACTAGAGTGCGGGTGATCGCTGGTCAGTGCGGACTTGGTGGGATGAAGGGTCTATTTCCACTCTGAATTGCTGAACTAATTCTATATCTATTCTGCTCCCTGATGGCAATTGAAAAAACACTTGAATAATGTGGAGTTATTCCACTTCACTAACTCTATTGTCTATTGTATGATATGAATAAACCGAGCAGGAGGTCTCCAATTTAGTGATTGACATCACATTGCTCCAGGCCGCAATACAATTATAAATTGTATTATATTTCCTGCTTGTAAAACTGCTGTTATTACATCCATAAGCATTCTGGAATATTCCATCACTGAAAATTCATTAATCTTCGTTTTTTTTAGATGTATAATCCTTGGGTTCATTATTGAACTACATACATCTATTAATAGTAGTCTTATTAGACACTAACAATTGTTGTCTCATCAGAGAGAAATGGTTGATAATAGGGGATAGATATCCACACATTTCTTAAATTCTGTGTGAAGTCAGTCATATTCATGCACCATATCTATATAACTAAAAGTGTAATCTTGACCACTTCCTGTCTACGTTGTTAATTGATTTTAGAAAAAATGTTCTCTATATCGCTATGATTTTTGGCCATCTTACTCACAGTCCTCCTCCGCTGCAGCAGCCCCAAGGATTTTTCCGATTACTGAAAAATGAAAAAAGTTATGAATGTTTAAAAAATCCTAAGATCAGCTGATTGGTCCTCTAGCCTGTCAATCACCATGATAAAGGTAACACCCCTTCTGAGGGGGGGGGGGGACAGGACTATAAAACTACGGATGCCTGCACGTGAGTCAGTCACTCTGGAAGATCACAAGGGAGAGACCACAACTGTGATTCTGCTGTGAGTCTACTGAACTGTGAGTCCACTGAACTGTGAGTCCACTTTGTGCTTGTAATAAATGCTTTGTTACCACACAATGTGGTTGCAATGAATGATGATTGGTTAACCCTTTACGTGCTTGCAATAAATGCTTTGTTATGGCTTCTCAGCCCCCATTGTGTTAGCAAGGAATAAATGGTTTCTCAGCCCCCACTGTGTTTAATCCAAAGGTCCTGCTCATTCCGTAACTTAGGCTGAGTGGACAGGTCACACTTATTGCGTATGTTCTGCTAAGTGCAGAGGTCAAGCTGATTGTGTAACTTCTGCTAAGTGCAAAGTTCACGCTGATTGCGTAACTTCTGCTAAGTGCAGAGTTCACGCTGATTGCGGAGATGCCGCTGATTGCGGAAGCCCCACAGTGGAGAAGCCGTGCTCAGCCATGTGAGTAGATTCAAGAAAGTTTATTTGTCATATATATGGTGTGTGAGTCTGTGTGCGTGTGTGAGTGGGAGGTGGAGGGTGTGAATCTGTGTGTGTGTGTGTGTGTGTGTGTGTGTGTGTGTGTGTGTGTGTGTGTGTGTGTGTGTGTGTGTGTGTGTGTGTGTGTGTGTGTGTGTGTGTGTGTGTGTGTATGTGTGTGTGTGTGAGAGAGAGTCTGTGTGTGTGTGTGGGGTGGAGGGTGTGTGGATTGACTCCACTTGACTTGAAATGGATTTACTTGACTTCAAGTGGATTGACTCGACTTGACTTGAAATGGGTTAACTTGACTTGATTTGAAATGGATTGACTTGACCTGACTTGAAATGGATTGACTTGACTTGACTTGAAATGGATACTTGACTTGACGAAATGGATTGACTTAACTTCAATTGACTTGTCTTGAAATGGATTGAATTGACGTGACTTGACGTGACTTGATTTCAAATGGATTGATTTGACTTTACGTGACATGATTTGACTTGATGTGACTTGACTTGAAATGGAATGAATTGACTTGACATGACTTGACTTGAAATGGATTTACTTGACTTGACGTGACTTGACTTGTAATGGATTGACTTGACGTGACGTGCTTTGACATGGAATAGATTGGCTTGACTTGACATGACTTGAAATGGATTAACTTGACTTGAAATGGATTGACTTGACTTGACTTGAGTTTGCTTGAGTTGACTTAAGTTGCCTTAAGTTGACTTGAGTTGACAAGTTGACTTAACTTGACTTGCAATGGATTGACTAGACTTGAAATGGATTGTTGGCCCTGCACTCACTGTGCTTGACTTGACTTGACTCACAACACTCATGCTAGAGTTCCTGAAAGCCCCCCACCATTGGCCACCATATTGGAATTGGTGGAGAGGTGGAATATTGCGTTGGAGGACCAGCCCTCCAATGTGTTCCCCTCCCCATCAGATTCCCCATCAGCCCTCCCCATCAGATTCAAAGAGGAGGAAGTACTGACACTTTGATTCAAAGAGGAGGAAGTACTGACACTTTGATTCAAAGAGGAGGAAGTACTGACACTTTGATTCAAAGAGGAGGAAGTATTGACACTTTTGAAAAATATAAAAGTGGATAAGTCTCCAGGTCCTGACAGGATATTCCCTAGGACATTGAGGGAAGTTAGTGTAGAAATAGCAGGAGCTATGACAGAAATATTTCAAATGTCATTAGAAACGGGAATAGTGCCGGAGGATTGGCGTACTGCGCATGTTGTTCCATTGTTTAAAAAGGGTTCAAAGAATAAACCTAGCAATTATAGACCTATTAGTTTGACGTCAGTGGTGGGCAAATTAATGGAAAGGATACTTAGAGATAATATATATAAGCATCTGGATAAACAGGGTCTGATCAGGAAAAGTCAACATAGATTTGTGCCTGGAAGGTCATGTTTGACAAACCTTCTTGAATTTTTTGAAGCGGTAACTAGGGAAATTGATGAGGGTAAAGCAGTGGATGTTGTCTATATGGATTTCAGTAAGGCCTTTGACAAGGTTCCCCATGGAAGGTTGGTTCAGAAGGTTCAATCTTTGGGTGTTAATGGCGGAGTAGCAAGATGGATTCAACAGTGGCTGAATGGGAGATGTCAGAGAGTAATGGTGGATGGCTGTTTGTCAGGTTGGAAGCCGGTGACCAGTGGGGTGCCTCAGGGATCTGTGTTGGGTCCACTGTTGTTTGTCATGTACATCAATGATCTGGATGATGGGGTGGAAAATTGGATAAGTAAGTATGCAGATGATACTAAGATAGGTGGTGTTTGTGGATAATGAAGTAGATTTTCAAAGTCTACAGAGAGAATTGGGCCATTTGGAAAAGTGGGCTGAAAAGATGGCAGATGGAGTTTAATGCTGTTAAGTGTGAAGTGCTACATCTTGGCAGGACAAATCAAAATAGGACGTACATGGTAAATGGTAGGGAATTGAGGAATGCTGTGGAACAGAGGGATCTAGGAATAACTGTGCATAGTTCCCTGAAGGTGGAATCGCATGTAGATAGGGTGGTAAAGAAAACCTTTGGTGTGCTGGCCTTTATAAATCAGATCATTGAATATAGGAGTAGGGAAGTAATGTTAAAATTGTACAAGGCATTGGTAAGACCAATTCTGGAGTATGGTGTACAATTTTGGTCGCCTAGTTATAGGAAGGATGTCAACAAAATAGAGAGAGTACAGAGGAGATTTACTAGAATGTTGCCAGGGTTCCAGCAACTATGTTACAGAGAAAGGTTGAACAAGTTAGGTCTTTATTCTTTGGAGCGCAGAAGGTTAAGGGGGGACTTGATTGAGGTCTTTAAAATGATGAAAGGAATAGACAGAGTTGACGTGGATACGTTTTTCCCATTGAGGGTAGGGAAGATTCAAACAAGAGGGCATGACATGAGAATTAAGGGACAGAGGTTTCGGGGTAACGTGAGGGGGAACTTCTTTACTCAGAGGGTGGTGGCTGTGTGGAATGAGCTTCCAGCAGAAGTGGTGGAGGCAGGATCGATTTAAGAGTAAAGTGGATAGGTATATGGACGTGAAGGGAATGGAGGGGTATGGTCTGAGTGCAGGTAGATGGGACTAGGGGAAAACAAATGGTCGGCACGGACTGGAAGGGCCGAGAGGGCCTGTTTCCGTGCTGTAATTGTTATATGGTTATATGGTTATGTGAACCAGGGACCCAATGTGTCCCACTTCGACTAGTTTATTTTAAATTTGTCAAGTAACAACATTTCACATCAATTTATTCTCTGAACATTCCACAAAGTTTGCATATTAAGATTAACTAGGCAGACCACATTGTTCACTGTGAGGTGGTAATGATGTTCTCATTATTAGACACCCATGCTAAGTTATTTGGTAGAAGTATCCCATTAGATGTGTGTCCATGGTGATTCAGTCAATCCTGTTATTACAGTTTCCAACACAAGCAACATTAACTCCATACCTGGCTATTAGCTGAGGAAGATGCATCATTGTGCTTCAAGAATGTGCAATCAGACAAAAAAAGATCAAGATGAAGAAGATATTGAGCAAGACAGAAAGACAGAATAAAGAAATAAGCTATAATTATGCTTATTAAGGGGTTGAAAATGGGCGAGAGCTAAAATAACAATGTTTGAAAGTTGAATTTCAGAGTATAGTCTTAAATGGTTGAAAGTGAATTCCTTGGAAGTGAAGGGTAAAGGGCCTGTCCCACTTGGGCGTCATTCATGCGACAGGCCAGTAGTGACTGACGCGCGAAAATCGTCTAGCTGTTCGACAGTCGAGTGCCAAGTGCTCTTGAGGTCCCTGTTTTTTTTTAGAGCCATTTGTGATGTAGTTCGTACTTAGTCCGATCACTGTGGCAAGGATTTTCCCAGTGACAAAATTTAAAACTACCCACGCTTTATACCCGGGTGGTCACGTGGTGCGGCGCTCAAATGACGCGCAAATGGCGCACCAACGGCATACGGGCAGTGCATAGTTACAGGCGTTGACGCATGGTAACACATAATAAATTAGCATAGGCAATGTTTGTGTGTCACCGTGCATAACCATGCGTCACCACGCGCTACACATACGCCATCAGTACGTCAGCGTGTGCAAGGGTTATGTCACGCAGGTGGCGCACAAGGAAATTGAGCATCCTGAAATGCTGGGGTGCCGCGCATTACCGCACGTCACTCATACGCCACCACGCCTCACCATGTGCCATGCAGGCACCAAGCATTTTTTAGGATGTCGCATAAATGACACGCAAATGACGCCCAAGAGGGATAGGCCCTTAAGTCATGCACAAGAATCGGCATGGATTATGTGCTCAGCTCTCTAGAGTAGGACTTCAGCTCACTTTGAATTGAGATTCAACACTGCTGCAGTGGAACAATGGTTAAAACCTGACTTGTGTACAGAGCAATCAGATAGCAGGCAGTTTGTGTTGTGTTTGATGCAGGCATTAATTATTGAATAAAAACAGAAAATGTAAAAACTCAGAAGGGCAACAAGATCTATAGAAAGAGACACTGAGTTCATGTTAAGATTGAATACCCTGCATTAGAACCGGGAATGTGCCAAACACAAGTTAGTTTAAAATTGCAGAGGTTGGGGAATGGATAGATGGGATAAAATAGATATCTCTGATAAGGTAAGGTTGAGATTAACGATTGATTTGTGCAGATAACTGAGAGCCCATCAAATGAAATTAATGTACAACATTTAATGTCAACACTGGCTCTATGGTAACAGTCTTGTATTTCAGTCACAAGATTGCAGGTTCAAGCAATACAGTGGAGAATTGTGAACATGATCTAGAAACATGATCGAGAATTGTGAACATGATAATTCTGAGGATTACTGATCATGCCACCCTATCAGCACTATCTCCTTTGAATGAAGATCAATTGAATGATGGAGTCTATGGGGTTCCATGAAATCCCAGATCTGTAAATACATTTTCCATAATTCCATCAATGTTTAATTTGGTCTGTGATCATCACCACGATGCCACACACTCCAATATCTGCAATGGAAGGTGAAATTGTTGGGAAGATTTGTCCAAGTGTCCTATTGCAGGTCAGAGTAATCATGATTTAATTAAAATTGAAGTATCTCTTTCAAGAGAATTATTTTAGGATATTACAAAAGGTGCCAAAATTGTAGCAATTGCATTTTGTGGTGCAAAATAATTTTACTCTGCTGTGCATACGTGACAATGAATAACCATTGAACCATTGACTTTAACGATAGAAATTTCAATGCAAGTGATCTTGTTGCATTGTGGTATGCCATTACTTTAGGTAAAGAATGATGTGTGCAAGGGTAAAGCCAGTGCAATTTAGACACTGAACAACTAATGTGGATAAAGTCAAAATTGTTGGAAACAGTCAGCAGGTCACAATGGCAATCTCCAGTAAATGTAAAGGTTCGATGGCAGTTTTTAAAGCAGAGCAGAGTGATGTTCTATGGCATCCTGGTGAATATATTTCCCTCAACCGAAATATAGAATTAAATAATTGTGCCAAATTGGTTATTCTGCTTTTTAACTGCGGAGGCGATTTCTTTTCAAAAGTACTCCATTAGCCACAAAACATTATTAGATGAGTTGAGATTGAGATTTTTAAAAATAGAAATAAGGGCTTGATTGCATAGTGACTAAGTTACTGGTCTAACAAACTGAAGAATTGAATTGTTTATGCAGCTGCTGAGTTTAAATCCCATTGTGACAGCTTTGAATTAAAAAAAATTCCAATTACATGCATAGAAAAACTAGATCAATAATGATAATCACAATAACAAACAGATGGTTTATAAACTCGATTGGTTATCTATCCTTGTTGGGAGACTGCTGATTTTGTTTTACAGTCTGCCCCCACCCTCACCTTGCACCCCATGAAACTTCCCAACACAGCTGTATAGTTAGCGCTTAATTATCCTCTGAAAAGGCATAGCAAGTTGCTCAGAAGTAAAAAAGTATTGCATTTACAAAATGTGAGAATCACGAGAATGAATGTTCCGGCTTTTGCTAAGTAGTTGAAGTGTGCATTTCATAGAAACATAGAAACATAGAAAGTACGTGCAGGAGTAGGCCATTCGGCCCTTCGAGCCTGCACCGCCATTCAATATGATCATGGCTGATCATCCAACTCGGTATCCTGTACCTGCCTTCTCTCCATACCCCCTGATCCCTTTAGCCACAAGGGCCTCATCTAACTCCCTCTTAAATATAGCCAATGAACTGGCCTCAACTACCTTCTGTGGCAGAGAATTCCAGAGATTCACCACTCTCTGTGTGAAAAATGTTTTTCTCATCTCGGTCCTAAAAGATTTCCCCCTTATCCTTAAACTGTGACCCCTTGTCCTGGACTTCCCCTACATCGGGAACAATCTTCCTGCATCTAGCCTGTCCAACCCCTTACAAATTTTGTAAGTTTCTATAAGAACCCCCCTCAATCTTCTAAATTATAGCGAGTACAAGCGAGTACAAGTTTATTTTTTACTACAGAATGCTTGGTTGAACAGAGTTTTTGAATGTGATTGACTAGTTGCATTCACTTTCTCATCAGCAGCACTCAAAGAGGACCCTGCACTGCTTCTAAATTACATGTACTGTTTATAGCTGATTCGAATACCTTGCCTTTGATGCTGCTCCCCACGTAAATACATTCTCTATGAACCCAAAAATCCATAAATTCATCTTCCATCCATTTTTAAGCTGGTCTGTAGTCATCACTAGAGAACCATACATCACACTATGTTGAAATTGTTGGGAAGATATGTCTGAATGTCCTGTTGTAGCCCAGAGTAATTATGCCATGGGACTTAAATAGAAGTACTTATTTCTAGAGAACTTGTTTTGGATATGTCAGAAGGAACTATAAAGACATAAGCCAAGCATTATTGTTACATAATGGTATGCCACTCATTCATGTAAAGAATTGTGCATGCAAAGGGAAAACAAGTGCAGATCGGACATTGAAAAATAACTAATCTATATTACTAAAAGTCTGATCTTAACCACTTCCTGTTGTTCTGTATATTGATTTTAGAATAAATGCTGCCACTTACGGCTGTGATTTTTGGCCATCTTACTCAGGGTCCCCTTTCGCTGTGCAGGACAAAAGGATTTTTCCCATTGATGAAAAATAAAAGTTATTAGTGTTTAAAAAATGTTGTGATTCTCTCTCCTGAAGGCCACGCCCCTTCCGGAGGGACTATAAAAACCAGAAGTGTTGAGTGCCTCAGTCAGTCTCTGCAAGATGGGGGCATGAGAAGGTCAGGTCTCTCAGTCTGAGCTGTGACTAACATTGAACATATGTCTACTAAACTGTGACTGTGGTTTTACTGACCTTGAGTGCCCTTAATGTGGTTGGTGGTGGTTGGTTTGAAAAAGCACAACAAATGGTTGGTGGTGGTTGGTTTGAAATAAAGCACAGCAAATGGTTGGTGGTGGTTGGTTTGAAATAAAGCACAGCAAATTGTTGGTGGTGGTTGGTTTGAAATAAAGCACAGCAAATGGTTGGTGGTGGTTGGTTTGAAATAAAGCACAGCAAATGGTTGGTGGTGGTTGGTTTGAAATAAAGCACAGCAAATGGTTGGTGGTGGTTGGTTTGAAAAATATTGAGAATCTCTCTCCTGTCAATCACGCCATGAAGGCCACATCCCTTGCGGTGGGAGGGGGGAGGGATTATAAAACCCGGAACTGTGGGTGTGGCTCAGTCTCTGAAAGATGGGGGAGGGACAGGTCATGACTGTCTGAGCTGGGAATCAACTGAACACACTGAATGTCTACGGAACTGTGAGTGTGGTGTTTATGTGGTATTTTGTGGTGTTTTGTGTGGTTTTATGGTGGTTTCACCCCGCTTGAAATGGTATGGAACTGAATTTGAATGTGGTGGCCATGCACCCTGCATGAAATGGTCTGAAACTGCACTGGAATTTGGTGGCCTTGCACCCTGCATGAAATGGTATGAAACTGCATTTGAATTTGGTGGCCTTGCACCTTGCCTGAAATGGAATTTCAAGAAATAGCCATGAGTCAACTGCCAGCCCACCAGCCATGAGTGAGCTGCCAGCACTTCAGACTTGATTGACTGAGCTGCCACCCCAAGAATCCATTGGGCCACAATGTCCATACTAGCCCTCTGGAAACCAGTTCTTTCAGCCCACAACACCCATACCAGCGCTCCAGAAAGCTCCCCCCCCCCCCCCCCCCCCCCCCCCCCCCACCCCCCCCCCCCCCCCCCCCCCCACTGGCCACCAATATTGGAATTGGTGGAGAGGTAGAATATTGTGTTGGGGGACCAGCCCTCCCATGTGAACATGGGACCCAATGGGTCACACTTAGTTTAATATGGTATAATATCAGTAGGACAGGCAACCTTTAGGAAACTGAAACCATATCATGGATGGATGACTAAAGAAAAAATTACCAGTTCTGATATAGAAAGAGAAAGTCAGATATCAGAAAATAGAAAATTCAATAGGATGGCTTTCTTTCACTCTTTGATTGCCCTTTGTTCTTTGATTCCCAGCATCTCTTTCTCTTTCCTGAAGAAACCAAACCCAGCCTGCCATAATGACTTTCGACCAGTGGCTCTAAAACCGATAGTAATTAAGTGCTTTGAGCGACTGGTTATGCAGCATATCAAAAATAGGCTACCTGCCAACCTAGACCCACTGCAATTTGCCTACAGAGCCAACCGATCCATAGAGGATGCAGTCTCAACAATACTGAACCTCGTACTGCCACACCTTGATCGGAAAAATACTTATGCCAGGATCCTCTTCATAGACATCAGCTCTGCTTTTAACACAATCTTTCCGCAGCAGCTGGAGGAAAAGTTGGAGTTATTGGGGGTTGATGCTGGCTCATGTAACTGGGTCCTGAACTTTCTATCACAACGGAAGCAGACAGTCAGGGTGGGCAGTAGGACATCAAAAACCATAGACGTGAGCACTGGCTCGCCCCAAAGCTGTGTCCTAAGCCCCCTGCTGTTTAGTCTGTTTACACATGACTGTACTGCTAGACTCAACAACAACTTCATCAGCAAGTTCGCTGATGACACAGCAGTGGTGGGTCTCATCAGTGACAATGATGAGTCGGCATACAGGATGGAGGTGGAGCTGGTCATGGGATGGTGCAAATCCCACAACCTCATTCTCAACGTGGGAAAAACGAAGGAGATGGTGGTTGACTTCAGGAGGGTGGGAAAACAATGCCATACACCTCTACACATCGATGGAGCTGATGTGGAAAGGGTCAGCAGTGTGAAGTTCCTAGGACTCCACCTGTCAGATGACCTGACGTCCACGACCAACACCACAGCACTGGTAAAGAGAGCCCAGCAGCGACTACACCCTCTCCGAAGACTACGGAAAGCAGGTCTCCCCACTGCACACCTACGAACATTTTATAGGGGGACAATCGAGAGCACATTAACCTACGGCATCACCTCTTGGTTTGGAAGCTGCAAGGTGTACGAACGGCACCAACTGGACAGGATTGTGAAGACCGCCAGCAGGATTATTGGTGCTCCACTCCCTTTATTGCTGGACATATATAGGAAGAGATGTATTAGCAGAGCCATCTCCATCATCAAAGACCCCTACCGCTCATCACATCACATATTCTCCATCCTGCCATCTGGGGAGAGGTACAGGAGCATCAGCTGCAAAACCAGCAGGATGCTCCTCAGCTTCTTCCCGTAGGCTATAAGACTGATAACACCTAACCTGGACACACTGAAGCAGCGCCATTGTCGTACCGCTGCCGATCGAAACTCGTGATATATGTACTTTTATTCTTTACTGGTTGTATTTTCTATTGTTTGTGCCAGTGGGGTTTTCCATCAGAACTGAACCTCTCAGGGTAAAAAATATTGCAGTCTGGAGGATGGATGATGTGGTGGATCATTGAAATTTGTGCTTCATCAGATCGTTAGTTGATTTACGGCAAAACTGTTGTGGGTATTGAGGGGCAGAGGGAAAGAATAGAGGAGAAGGAAGTAGAGGATTTTAGTGTCTGTAGATTGGTTATTGCATGTTAGCCAATCAGAATGCTTAGTAATTATAACTCAGCCTAACTGCATGCTTTATAGTATAAGAACTCGCCTACCGTCTTCAGTAGCTGCAGTAGACTGAACGTGTGATGTATTGTTTATATGATGATGAACTAAACATTAAAGATGCTTGAGCTTCAACGTGTGAGACTAAGGTATTAACATGGTGTCAGAAAACTGGGTCCAACCCTCGTCTGTTAACCGCAATTTGCTCACTATATCCGCATCGTTCATCGAAATGACCCCGATGATTTGAAGGCATCGCTACTGCTCAATCTAGCCAGTCCGGAAGCAATGATCCATGCGGACAACTTTGAATATGCCCTAGCACACCTCGACGCGAATGGTCAGGTGCTGGTGGCAGCAGAACCTATCAACAACCCTACGGCCCTACTGAGAAGGTTTAGAGTACTATGCGACCTGCCTTCGAACCATATCCTCGAGATAACACACTTCTTCGACCGATAGCAGCAGGTCGATGAGCCTGTTGAACAATTTATCAGCGATCTACAACACATGAGCACACGGTGCCCTTTCGGTGAGTTTACTAATGAGCTCGTATGTGATAAAATTGTGGGAGGAACGAGCGACCGCAAGCTAAGTGCTTTGGAACGCTGAACTGACTTTAGATCAAGCCATTCATGCGTGTCGAATGGCAGAAACCGTAGCCCCACTCGCTGATTTTGACCCCACCAGTCATCACCAGCAGCATAATGTAAATCTAGCTAACTACTATCCTCATATATTTTTAAGCACGTCTCGCAAAGATCCAAATACACCTGCCAAGAGATGCCCCAACTGCAACTATGTTCGCTCTAGGGGGTGCCAGATTTGTGTTGCCCATGGGAAAGTTTGTCACAACTGCAAGAAACTCAATCATTCTGCCACATGTTGTCGATCGCGTGGGAACACTGCTTCAAAGTACAAATCTGCATCTGATTCAACAAGAACTATCTGATTCCGATTCCCAAGAGCAAGACGATGCTTCCCACAGGAATGATTCTGATAACACAGACAATGACTCAACCGTGCTTTCCCTCATGCGCTCCCCAGGCAAGCTGCTGGATCCTGCGGTGACCATGATAATAAACAACGAGGCTTTGAACTCCAAGTCAACACTGGTGTCAAGGTGAATGTAATGTCACTCAGAGAGTTCAACAAGATAAGAACCACTGAACTAATGAAAAAGGACTCCACCCTACATGCTTATGGGGGGGTGGGGGGGGGGGGGGGGTTATAATGATTTATGATTTATAATGCACTGTCAATGAGCAACCTCAAAACCTGATGTTTTACATTGTCCAACCAAACTCAGAAACCCTGCCTGGCATCAACCCATGCCATGACCTGGGGTTGGCTTATTTCGGGTGTGCTGTCCACAAACTCTGCCTGACAGAGGAACCAACACAGCATTTGCTATCCAATTATATAGACTTGTTCGATGACAAACTTGGCAAGCTGCCTACGATATACAAGATTACTGTGGATCATGCATTCACACCTATAGTTTGCGCACCTCACCGCATCCCCCATGGCATGCAGGAGAGAATTCACACCAAACTTAAATGCATGGTCTCCATTGGAGTCACTGCCGAGGTCAGCGAACCCTCTGAGTGGGTCTCCACCATGATCGTAACCACCAAGAAAAACAAAAAAGAGTTATCGACCTGCATCTACCCCAAAGATTTAAACAGAGCAATCAAACGCCAACAATAGAGAACCACTGAGGACATAGCTGCACAAATCGGAAATGCAACAGTGTTCTCGGTCCTTAACGTAAAAGTTCTTTCTGGCAAATACCCCTGGACTGGGCATCGTCTGCCCTAACAACTTTTGCCACACCATTCGTCCGCTACAGGTTTTTAAGAATGCCCTTTGGCATCAACCCTGCCAACGATGTCTTCCAACGAGCAATGGAACAACTGTTTGCAGAATATCCAAGTGCCATCATTGTTGACGATATTTTAGTATATGGCTGCGACGTGGCCGAGCAAGATGCTAACTTGAAGAAAATACTAAACCGTGCCTGAGACATCAACCTCAAACTCAATCCTTTAAAATGCAAGTTCCGGGTTCCTGGAGTTACCTACGTCGGTCATGTATTCACCAGCAATGGATTAAAACCTGATCCGTTAAAGACTGCAGCCATCAAGAAACTGCCAGACCCAACCGACATCACCAGTTTGCAATGATTCCTTGGCATGGTCAACTACATGGGTAAATTAATCCCAAACCTCAGTGAACTTTCTGCTCCTCTACGACAACTGGCCCACAAGGACAATGCATGGTCTTGGTACCCCCAGCACCAAAGAGCCTTTGAGACATTAAAGCTCAAGCTACCAGTGCACCTACACTGCATACTTCAATCTCAACCTGCCAGTCACCATTACCTGCAATGCATCCCAGTACAAATTAGGTGCAGTGTGCCTACAAACAGCCAACAACGGTGACGTGATGCCTATCTCCTATGCATCACGTACATTAACAGAGACTGAACATCGCTATGCTCAGATCGAGAAGGAACAGCTCGCGTTGTCTTCGCCCATTCAAAATTCAAATACTTTATTTTCGGCAAAACCTTCACGGTCGAGACTGACCACCAGCCACTTGTCACCATCCTGAACAAGCCTATCTATCCTGCCCCAGCTCGACTACAACAAATGATGATGCAGCTGCAGCGGTTTGACTTCCTCATCGTTTACAAGAAAGATAAAGACATGCACATCACAGACACTCTCTCCAGGCACATCACCAGCGAATGCCACCCCATCGAACAGGACGAATTCTCAGTCCCGATGGTCTCATTCGTGCCTTCCGACCATTTACACCGCCTTGCTGAACACACAGCTGCGGATAAAACCTCACAGTTGCAGACCTCCGTCATAAGAAATGGATGGCCAGACAAACAGTCAAGCACCCCGTGTGAAATATGAGCCTACTTCCTGCTTCGCGATGAACTGGTGCTACAGGACGGAATAATCGTCAAAGGTCACAAGGCAGTCATCCCCCCTACTTTACGGAGCGAGTACTATAACGATATCCACGGAGGCCACCCCGGTAGGGAGGCCACTCTAAAACCAGCCCAGAATATGTTCTACTGGCCAGGAATGACAAAGTATATATGCGAAAAAACTGAATCGTGCGCAATCTGCAACAGCCTGTCACTGCATCAGCAGAAGCAACCCCTTTAACCTGAGTCGGCTTCCTCCTTACCATGGTCATCACTGGCCGCTGACATCATTGAATGGCACGGGAAGCACTATCTTGTTGCAGTGGATCCTACTCGAACTGGTTCGAAATTAACCTACTGCCAACGATTACCTCTGAAACAGTGATCCAAAAACTGAAAATTCACCTTTCTGTACATGGGGTACCCATTCGCCTTCAGACTGACAATGGAACTCAATTCACCAGCCAAAAGTTTAAGGGCTTTGCTAAGTGGTGAAACTTCCAACATGTCACCAGCAGCCCAGAATACCCACAGTCCAATGAACTTGCCGAACGTGCTGTTCGGAGCGCAAAACAACACATGGAGCGCACTTAATCTGATGTCTACTTGGACCTGCTAAACCTGCGAAACATTACAAGGGACAGCGTTCTCGGCTCCCCAGCCCAACGGCTAATGTCTCGCCAGACGTCCACCACTGTCAGTCTCCCAGCAACAGCTACTGCCGCAAGTCCGCTCCCCCGCTATGATACAAAAGCGTGTGCAGTTTAAATGACACACACAAAAGTGTTTCTATGACGAGACCAGCAAGGCACTCAAACCACTTATGCAAGGCCAAGTGGTGTGCCTGCAAACAGATAAAGGACATACCAAACTGGGACATATTCATGGCCCCTCTAAGGAACCACGCTCCTACCTGGTCGAAGTCGATGGTGTCGTCTGCAGATGTAACCATCAACATCTCCTTCCTGTGAAGTAACATTGTCCGGCGTCCCAGGGTCATGATGCTCCACTGCTCGAGTTTAAATCGATGCCTGCTGCAGCTGTTCCATCTCCTGCCGCGACCGGGTCCGCCCACTCCCTGCATCGGTCCACCCGCTGCTCCCCCGCGGCGGTCTCCGCCCACATGCCCATTGGGTTTCCTGCGGTATCACCAACCCCAGTCCACATCTTTTCGGAGTGGACTGGGGTTGGCTTCCAAGTGATTTATCAGGATTTTCAAACTTGCAACACCAGTGGATTTCCTGTCCACCGAGCATTATTCCGACCAGAAACTTGCACCAATTATTGTGAGGATCATCCATAAAGTAAGCAGTTTTTCTTTTACACTAATGCTTTGAGAGGCTGATTATGGCATATATCAACTCCTACCACAACAAAAACCTCGACCCACTGCAGTTCGCTTACCACCACAACAGATCAACGGTCGATACGATCTCGCTGGCTCACCATTCCGCTTTGGACCACTTGGACAACAAAAACTCATATGTCAGGCTGTTATTCATTGACTACAGCTTGGCTTTTATGACGATCATCTCCTCCAAGCTGGTTACCAAGCACTCAGATCTGGGTCTCTGCGCATCCCTCTGCAAGTGGATCCTCGACTTCCTCATCCAAATACCGCCGTCTTTCAGTATTGGTGGAAATGGGTCATCCTCGATAACGATCAGCCGGACATAGTGCAAACTCCATCATCAAGATCGCCAACAACACCACTGATGTGGGACGTATCACTGATGGTGATGAGTCAGAGTATTCAGAGTCAACATTCTGGCAGGCAGGTTTGCCACTGCTACACAGGTGGTTTAAAACTGAATAAGGGGGGGCGGGGTGTCAAATGGGATAGTCGAGGATGGAGTTAAAGGGAAATAGAATAAAGAGATGGTTAATGACCCTAGAAACGGGTTCAACAGTAAAAAGAATTCCAAAATTTCGGTTTGATGTGGTAGCGGAAAAAGGGGTAGAGTAGCCTTCAAAAAATGTCTGATTTGTAAATATCTGAAAAAGTGTGAATTAGGTAAGTTACAGTATATTTATTGGAGAGTTGTTCGAAAGACATAAAACAACCGTCCAAAAAGAAATCACGAAAAGCTACTAATCCCTTCCTCTTCCATAACAAAAATAATTTATCAGTACTAGATGGTTGGAAGAGAAAATTGAATAAAATAGGACTCAATAGTAAGATCAAACGAGAACTGGCCAGTTTGAAGTTTGATCTTTATTTTATAAGGAGTTACGATGAGGGATTACGTGAAGAACCCCATACCGCCGTTGGTGCATCAATCTTCAAAGCAGCGGAATGAAATCACAGGTAACAATGACTGAAATATAATGGTAAGATAACAAAGACTAGAACTACTAGATGAAATTTAAGAAGGTTGGGGGCAGAGGGCACGTAATCCCTCATTGTAACTCCTCATAAAATAAAGATCAAACTCCAAACTGGTAAGTTCTCATTTAATCTTACTATTTTACTTCGGAGTCACATGAGTGACTACGTGAAGACTTCAAAGCACTGTGATTTCATGCCGCAGACTCAAATTCGGCGTTCACACTGCATCGATTGACTCAGAAGTCGTTAATAATCAATAATACATCAATAATAACATTTGTTGAATGAATAACAGTGTATTTACAAACAAAACCATAACAAACCCCTCTAACTCAGGGGAAACTATAACATAACTCAAAACAGAATCAGCAAACACCCCCAGCCTTGAAATCGGCTTGTGGTAAATCTTTTGAAAGGTCAGCTCACTGGACCATCCTGCGGCTACGAAGATATGGTCTATAGGCACGTCCATCGCCCTTGCCGCAGAAGTTGATTCCGCCCTGGTGGAATGAGATTTGAATTTATCAGTATCAATCCCAGCACTTCCCAGAACCTGCTTTAGCCACCTTGAAATTGTTTGCAACGACACCTTACTGTGTTTTTTTGTTTGTGGCTAATAAATAATGCAGACTCTGTTCCTCGTAGGGCTCTGGTGGCCTCAATGTAACGAGATAAATGTGAAACTACACACAGGCGAGCATCTGTGGGCTATGCTGAAAACACAATCTTGCATCCTGTCTTGCCTATTCTACTATGTTTAAGCAAATCATAGAGATAAAATATAATGGCATCTGCCGATACATGCATTCTGTCTAGCCGTAGCTTTTGCAATGTTTGCATATGTTGGGCTGAAACCAACGCCATAAGCATGACCATCTTCATGGTTAATTTGGCTAGAGATAGGCTTGCAACAGGAGCCCATTGGCGAAGAAGCATAAGAATTTAACTCACATTCCAAATACTGGCATACCTGGGTTGAGGAGGATTAGAATTGAAAATTCCCTTCATAAATCGAGAAACTAACGGATGTGTCCCTACTGAATGTAGCTCTGAATTCATGGGTGAATAAGAAGACAAAGCACTTCTGGCTGTATTGATCACACTATAACTTAATTTTTGATCAAAATAAAGAGTGGACAAGAACTCCAATACGTCTGTGATCCCTGCAGTTTGATATGAGATATTCTGCTGTAGACAGAATTCCTCCCACTTCTTTATCGAGGTGATGTACTGCTTCTGGGTACTATCCCTGCAGGCCGACGTGAGAACATCCACAATACGATCAGACAGTCCTCTCCCCAGGTAAGGCCTCCTTAAAATCTGCAAATTAAAGATCAATACGATCATGTAAAGGATGTTGATCCCCAGTTACTGGATTTACCAGTAGCTTTTTATGCTTGGGAATAATCATGTGAGGCTGACTAGCCATTTGTAATACGAGAGGAAACCATGGTTGTGTAGGCCAATCCGGCACTACCAATACTCCTGAAGCGGAGTCCTGCTTGATCTTTTGCAAGCATCTACTGATGAGACAGAATGGAGGAAATGCATAAACAAACATTCCACCCCAATGCAGCGAAAATGCATCTACCGGTGTTGCACCAAGATCTGGTTCCCATGAAACATATCTGGGCAACGGATGGTTTAGTCTAGATGCAAACAAGTCAATATCTGGTATTCCATACTGAGTAATCACTTGATTAAATATGTCCTGATTTAACATCCATTCTATGTTATCATTGAATTGGCGTGACCTAATATCAGCTGCTGTGTTGAACCTACCTGGTAAATATATTGCTGAATGCCAGATATTTTGGTCAATGCACCAACTCCAGATCTGATTTGCCAGTCTATCACAAGACTGTGACTTGACTCCACCCATGTGGTTTACATATGCCACTGCTGTGGTGTTGTCAATCTGATCCTGCACATGCAAGTCCCTCCTGGTAGAGCAATAAACTTTAAGCCCATACCAGATTCCCAACAACTCTAAATAATTGATCCCTCTTAATTGAAGAAGGGATGTCGCATCAATATTCCATCTGCCTCCACAACTGGAAGACATGTCTGTTGTACCCCAACCCAGTGCACTTACATCAGTCTGTAATGTTATGGAAGGTGGTTCCACCAAAACCTTCCTAGAACTTTTTGAAACATTTACAATCCACCATTGAATGTCGGAAATTGCCCCAGCTGACAATTGCATAGGCCTGTCAAAATGGCCCCCTTGTGTTCTCAGTGCCTGTTCTTTTGATCATTGTAATTGTTGATAATGCAGAGGACCATACTGCACAGCTGGAAAAGCAGCCACCTATTTACCAATTAAACTGGCTACTTGTCTAATTGAAGGCCGTAGTTCTGTAAGGCGATTAACACAATCCTCAATTAACTGTTGCAATTTGCCCCTCGGCAAATTTACCAACATGTGATTTGAATTAGTGGTAAATCCCAAATAATCAATGATTTGAACTGGTGATAATTTGGATTTATCTGGACGAATGATGAACCCTAATTGTTCAAAAGTGAATGTAACAATTAAAACAGATGACTCAGCTTCAGCATGAGTCTTTCCAACAATTAAAATATCATCTAGATAGGCCATTACCACATGCCCCTGAGCTCTGAGTAATGCTAGAACAGGTTTTAACGATTTAGTATATAATCTAGGAGCTGAAGTTAATCCATTAGCCAGTGCTTTAAATTGCCACAAGTGAGTCATCCAGATAAATTGCAAATACCTCCTATCATCACTATGAATAGACACTGAATAATATGCATCCTTTAAATCAATGCTGGCCATATAACACCCTTTGGAAACAAGATGTTTGTCCATGGAAAAAGGTTCCATTTTGAAATGCCTATAGCAAACAAATGTGTTCAAACTCGTCAGATCCAAAATAATTCTACATTCCACAGTCTTTTTAGACCTCGGATAAATACTTGACACAAACTGACGACTTTGATAAACTGACCTCAACCACCCCTTTCTTGTGTAATGTATTAATTTCTGCTTGTATGAGCACATTTTCTTCTTCTGAAAGTATAAGTTTCCGACTTGGAACATGTTGATTAGGTGTAATCTCAGTAGTGTAAAATTCAACTTTTACCCCTTCATTACTGTTAAGTATAAATGAATCTGATGTTAACTCCTGCCATTGTTTGAGAAACAAATGTAATCTTCCCCCATTTTGAACATCTATGTTACTTGATTCATTCTCTTTAAGAGGCATTTTCTCACCTGCATTACGTCCTGGCTGAGCTTGTTTGCCCCGGCCTCTTGTAGGAAAAGTCATCCTTCCCTTCACACCAGTGGCAGCCTGCCAGTTCCGATATTGTAGACCTGAATGGCTGGTTCCTTCCGCCGGTAAGGAAAAATCCTCTTCCCCTGTTTGCCACCCGGCTTAATGAGGCCCATCATTTTAGCATCCTCATGACACTCTTTAACTCGCTTGGCGAGATCTACTACAAATAAAAGATTGGGTGGTTGTACGCTGGGCAACTTGCACAAAGCCGCCAGATTATGATTTATAACTGGCCTTATAGCACTTCTTCTGATGTTATTTATCTCGAAATAAGCACTACAGAGGAGTCCCAGTGCATCATGATGGGCCTCAGACATATGCCCTTTATCCACTATCACGGCAAATGCCGTAAGCCCTGCTGAAAGTACTTTGAGCACTGTGTCCAAATCTGATGGTTTACCATCGGCACCTTAAGTAAGCCACAATTGATAGGGGCTTCATATTTCTTAGCCGCCTCACCCATGGCCAATTCCTGTAGTTGGTGAGAGAGCATATACTGTATTGCTGAAGCCAATTCTTCCCCTAACGGTTCTCCTGCCTCTCTAGGCACTGCACATTTTTCTGCAATGTTAGGGATAATTTTCAGCTGTACTCCCTT
This sequence comes from Okamejei kenojei, assembly GCA_035221665.1. Taxonomy (NCBI): domain Eukaryota; kingdom Metazoa; phylum Chordata; class Chondrichthyes; order Rajiformes; family Rajidae; genus Okamejei; species Okamejei kenojei. The sequence continues at coordinate 107,839,570 of CM069134.1, read as the reverse complement.
ATTGCTCTCTTGCACTACTGATTCAGTGTCAGCAAACTGCTGAATTTCCTCCTGAAAGGTAGGATATTCTTGCAGGCCTGTTAAAGGTGCTGTGAGCACAGGTTCTCCACTAGCCTGGCATGGGCACCACTCCTCCTCACAGAGCACGTCCCTGTCGAGCATTTTTTGCAATAAAATCTTGACTTGGAAGAGCCGTGAGCAAATGGTCTCTCCTGTTGAGGCTACAACCTCCAGGCCTGACTTTGGGTCCATGGGCCTATTTGACTTTCCAGTAGCCTTACGCCCTACCGATAAACTGCACACACGCAGCAGATCCGGTGTTGCTAGCTCCATAGCTGGCGTCAGACTAGGTGTGCTAAGCGGGCCACCACTAACAATGCTATCTGGATTATCGACCATTTTTGCTCCGGAGCACCTCACCGACACCTTCTTCACTTTCTGCAACATCACTGAACGGAGTAACGACAACCGCTGCTACAGAAAATGAATCACTGAAAAAGTTTAAAACTTACCTTCCGTTTTTAACTTACCGCTTGGAGGAGCTCTGCTGCTCCAACCGGCCGACTACACCAAAGCGTCTGACATAATGATGCACCAACGGCTGTATGGAGTTCTTCACGTAGTCACTTGCGTGACTCTGAAGTAAAATAAGCATTTTAATAGCATTGATTCGGCCAATTAGGGATAAGGACATTGGTGACCATTTAACAAACTGATGTTTAATATGGTAAATTAAAGTCATAAAATTGGCTTTAAATAAATCCTTGTGTTTCTTGGTAATCTTAATACCTAAATAAGTATAACTTTTGGTAGTCAATCTAAATGGAAACTGACCATAATTCAAAACAGGATTATTTAATGGAAAAAGCTCACTCTTACTAAGATTTAGTTTATAACCAGAAAAATGACTATATTGATTAAGTAATGCTACTATTGCCGGAATAGATTTCTCAGGGTTAGAAATAAACAATAACAGATCATCTGCGTACAGAGATATCTTATGTGTCTTATTCCCGTGGACAATACCAAAAATATTAGCGGATTCCCCAATAGCGGTGGCTAAAGGATCCAAAGCAATATTAAATAGTAAAGGACTTAAGGGACAGCCCTGTCTAGTATCTCGAAAGAGCCTGAAAAAAGAGGATCTCTGATTATTAGCAAATACAGAAGCCTGAGGTATATAATATTTCAACTTGGTCCAAGAAATAAATTTTGGACCAATCTTAAATTTTTCAAGTGTATTGAATAAGTAATCCCAAGCTACTCTATCAAATGCTTTCTCGGCATCGGGTGAGATGACACGTTCTGGGGTTTTATTAGTCGCTCTATATACAATATTCATTAATCTCCTAACGTTAAAATATAAGTAACTATATTTATATAAGTAATTATATAAATATAATTTTTAATAGAACCTGTCTGATCTTCAAAGGTAATTTGTGGTGAAATCTTTTCCAATCTCATAGCTAATATTTTGGAAATAATTTTGAAATCTACATTTAACATTGATATACAGTGGCTTGCAAAAGTATTCATACCCCTTGAACTTTTCCACATTTTGCCATGTTACAACCACAAATGTAAATGTATTTTATTGGGGTTTTACGTGATAGACCAACACAAAGTGGTGCATAATTGTGAAGTGGAAGTAAAATGATACATGGTTTCCAAATTTTATTACAAATAAAAAACTGAAAAGTGTGGCATGCGAAAGTATACAGCCCCCATCAGTCAATACTTTGTAGAACCACCTTTTGCTGCAATTACAGCTGCACGTCTTTTGGGGGATGTCTCCACCAGCTTTGCACATCTAGAGCCTGAAAATGTTGCCCATTCTTCTTTGCAAAATAGCTCAAGCTCAGTCAGATTGGATGGAGAGAGTCTGTGAACAGCAATTTTCAAGTCTTACCAGAGATTCTCAATTGGATTTAGGTCTGGACTTTGACTGGACCATTCTAACACATGAATATGCTTTGATCTAAACCATTCCATTGTAGCTCTGGCTGTATGTTTAGGGTCGTTGTCCTGCTGGAAGGTGACCCTCTGCCCCAGTCTCAAGTCTTTTGCAGACTCTAACAGGTTTTCTTCCAAGATTGCCCTGTATTTGGCTCCATCCATCTTCCCATCAACTCTGACCAGCTTCCCTGTCCCTGCTGAAGAAAGCATCCCCACAGCATGATGCTGCTACCACCATGTTTCACAGTGGGGATGGTGTGTTCAGGGTGATGTGCAGTGTTCGTTTTCCGCCACACATAGCGTTTTGCATTTAGGCCAAAAAATTCAATTTTGGTCACATCAGACCAGAGCACCTTCCTCCACGTTTGATGTGTCCCCCACATGGCTTGTGGCAAACAGCAAATTGGACTTTTTATGGCTTTGTTTCAACAATGGCTTTCTTCTTGCCACTCTTCCAAAAATGCCTGATTTGTGGAGTGCACGACTAATAGTTGTCCTGTGGACAGATTCTCCCACCTGAGCTGTGGATCTCTGCAGCTCCTCCAGAGTTACCATGGGCCTCGTGGCTGCTTCTCTGATCAATGCTCTCCTTGCCCGGCCTGTCAGTTTAGATGGACGGCCATGTCTTGGTAGGTTTGCAGTTGTGCCATACTCTTTCCATTTTCGGATGTTGGATTGAACAGTGCTCCGTGAGATGTTCAAAGATTGGGATATTTTTTTATAACCTAACCCTGCTTTAAACTTCTCCACAACTTTATCCCTGGCCTGTCTGGTGTGTTCCTTGAGCTTTATTATGCCCAAGGAACATTGTTTGTTCACTAATGTTCTCTAACAAAGCTCTGAGGCCTTCACAGAACAGCTGTATTTATACTGAGATTAGATTACACACAAGTGGACTCTATTTATTAATTAGGTGACGTCTGAATGCAATTGGTTGCACTGGATTTTATTTAGGGGTATCAGAGTAAAGGGGTCTGAATACTTTTGCACGCCACGCTTTTCAGTTTTTTATTTGTAAAAACATTTGAAAACCATGTATCATTTTCCTTCCACTTCACAATTATGCACCACTTTGTGTTGGTCTATCACATAAAATCTCAATAATATACATTTACGTTTGTGGTTGTAACATGACAAAATGTGGAAAAGTTCAAGGGGTATGAATACTTTTGCAAGCCACTGTAGGTCTATATAACCATATAACATATAACCATATAACAATTACAGCATGGAAACAGGCCCTCTCGGCCCTTCCAGTCCGTGCCGACCATTTGTTTTCCCCTAGTCCCATCTACCTGCACTCAGACCATACCCCTCCATTCCCTTCACGTCCAAATACCTATCCACTTTACTCTTAAATGTTAAAATCGATCCTGCCTCCACCACTTCTGCTGGAAGCTGATTCCACACAGCCACCACCCTCTGAGTAAAGAAGTTCCCCCTCACGTTACCCCGAAACCTCTGTCCCTTAATTCTCATGTCATGCCCTCTTGTTTGAATCTTCCCTACCCTCAATGGGAAAAACGTATCCACGTCAACTCTGTCTATCCCTTTCATCATTTTAAAGACCTCAATCAAGTCCCCCCTTAACCTTCTGCGCTCCAAAGAATAAAAACCTAACTTGTTCAACCTTTCTCTGTAACATAGTTGCTGGAACCCTGGCAACATTCTAGTAAATCTCCTCTGTACTCTCTCTATTTTGTTGACATTCTTCCTATAACTAGGCGACCAAAATTGTACACCATACTCCAGAATTGGTCTTACCAATGCCTTGTACAATTTTAACATTACTTCCCTACTCCTATATTCAATGCTCTGATATATGATGACACTTCAGTAGGGTCTTTATCTTTTTTAAGAATTAACTAAATAGAAGTTTCATAAAAAGATTGTGGTAATCTATTCCTTGAAAGGAATTATATTAGATACCTTACGTAGGCATGGAGACAATAAATTTGAAAAATACTTTAAAAATTCTACTGTAAACCCATCTAAACCGGGATTTTTACCAGAATTCATTGAACAAATTGCTTTCTGTTTTATTTCTTCCATGATGGGTTCATATAATAACAGAGACTCATTATATGTTAAATTTGGTAAGTTCAGTTTCTTTAAAAACTCATGCATTATATTGGAATCAGTAGGAAAATCTGATTGCTATAGTGGGGTATAATTTCCTGAAAGGATTTATTAATTTCGTCATGGACTACAGTTACTGTACCATCTAACGCTTGGCGGAAACCGCTTTCAATTGATTAGCGAGTCATTTACCAGATTTTTCGCCATGTATATAAAATTGACTTTTGGTTTTAAGTAGCTGTTTCTCAATCGGTGATACTAATAACAAATCATGTCTCAATTGAAGTTCAACTCTATTCTTGTAGAGCTCTAAACTAGGAGCTTTTGAATATTTTTTATCAATTTCTTTAATCTCATCAGCCAATGTACCTATACTTTGTTCTGGACTTCCCCAACATTGGGAACAATGATACGAGTATGATAGGGGGCGCCATCCTGTATAATATTGCTGCCCAGCCTGCAGCTGTTTGTTTTTCACTCTTTTCTTTATTTTTAGTAAGTTAAAGTGTTTTGTTTTTGAAGTTCTATTCTTTTTTATGGAGGGTGGGGGGAGGTGGGTGGGTGGGGGGGGGGGAAGGGGAAACTACTTTTCCTGGTCCCTACCTGGTCGGAGAGGCAACTTTTCTGCGGACTGCACTTTCAACCCGTCCTCACGGCCTACCAGTCGGCCTGGAGCGGCGTTTCCTGAGGAGACCGCCCAGAACCTCGGCTTCGGCAGCGGCACAGCGCTGGAGCGCCATTGCAGAGAGGAGCGGGCGATGCCTTGCCTGGGTTGCCGCGCAGGTGAGCTGAAGACCGCCGACAAAAAACATCGTGGAGCCGCGGGTCTGTGAAGTGGCCAGCTGCGGGCGGCGGCGCTGACTTTAACATTCGCCAACATTGGGAACAATGAAACGAGTATGATGGGGGGCACCGTCCTGTATGGTATGTCTGCCCAGCCTGCAGCTGTTTGTTTTTCACTCTTTTCTTTATTTTTAGTGAGTTAAAGTGTTTTGTTTATGTTCTATTCTTTTTTATGGGGGGGGGGGGGGGGGGGGGGGGGAGGGGAAACTACTTTTCCTGGACCCTACCTGGTCGGAGAGGCAACTTTTCTCCGGGCTGCACTTTCGACCCGTCCTTGCGGCCTACCAGCGGGCCTGGAGCGGCGTTTCCTGAGGAGACCGCCCAGAACCTCGGCTTCGGCAGCGGCACAGCGCTGGAGCACCATCGCAGAGAGGAGCAGGCGATGCCTTGCCTGGGTTGCTGCGCTGGAGCTCAAGTGAGCTGAAGACCGCCGACAAAAAAAAATCGTGGAGCCGCGGGTCTGTGAAGTGCCCAGCTGCAGGTGGCGGGAGCCAGTGGGGGAGCTCCATTCAGCGCGGACTTGTTGGCTTCGGAAGCCGCGGACTCCGGTAAGGAAGCGGCCATTCTAGGTGTCCCAAGCCACTGAGAGGATTCTCCTGCGCCGGAGCACTATCACCCGGCAAGAATGGCCTGGAACATCTGGCCTCCGTGAAGGCGACTGTGGGGGCCTCAATAGGCCCTAATGTGGGTGGACATAGGTTGGGGAAGGGACATTGTGCCTTCCCTCATAATGGTAACCATTGTGGGGGGTTGATTTTTATGTTTAAATCTCTTTATTAGTCTTATGTCTGTATTCTTTTTTTTATGTGCTGCATTGGCAAGAAACATTTCACTACACCAATTGGTGTATGTGAACAAAAAATAATCTTTGAACCTTTGAACCTTGTTTTGGACGTCCCCAACATTGGGAACAATCTTCCTGCATCTAGCCTGACCTTAAGAATTTTGTAAATCTCTATAAGATCCCCCCTTAATCTTCTAAATTCTAGCAAGTACAAGCCGAGTCTATCCAGTCTTTCTTCATATGAAAGTCCTGCCATCCCAGGAATCAGTCTGGTGAACCTTCTCTGTACTCCCTCCATGACAAAAATGTCTTTCCTCAGATTAGGAGATCAAAACTGTACACAATAGTCCAGGTGTGGCCTCACCAAGAATCTTTACAACTGCAGTAGAACATCCCTGCTCTTATACTCAAATCCTTTTGCTATGAATGCTAACATACCATTCGCTTTCTTCACTGCCTGCTGCACCTGCATGCCTACTTTCAATGACTCGTGTACCATGACACCCAGGTCTCGTTGCATCTCCCCTTTTGCTAATTGGCCACCATTCAGATAATAGTCTACTTTCCTGTTTTGGCCACCAAAGTGGGTAACCTCACATTTATCCACATTATACTGCATCTGCCATGCATTTGCCCACTCACCCAACCTATCCAAGTCACCTTGCAGCCTCCTAGCATCCTCCTCTCAGCTAACACTGCCCCCAGCTTCGTGTCATCCGCAAACATGGAGATGTTGCATTCAATTCACTCATCCAGATCATTAATATATATTGCAAATAGCTGGGGTCCCAGCACTGAGCCTTGCGGTACCCCACTAGTCACTGCCGGCCATTCGGAAAATGACCCGTTTAGTCCTACTCTTTGCTTCCTCTCTGCCAGCCAGTTCTCTATTCACATCAATACTGAACCCCCAATACAGTGTGCTTTAAGTTTGTATACTAATCTCTTATGTGGGACCTTGTCGAAAGCCTTCTGAAAGTCCAGATATAACACATCCACTGGTTCTCCCTTATCCACTCTACTAGTTATATCCTCGAAAAATTCTATGATTCATCAGACATGATTTACATTTCATAAATCCATGCAGATTTTGTCCAATGATTTCAATACTTTCCAAATGTGCTGCTATCCCATCTTTAATAACTGACTCTAGCATTTTCCCCACTACAGATGTTAGACTAACTGGTCTGTAATTCCCCGTTTTCTCTCTCCCTCCCTTTTTAAAAAGTGGGGTTAGCATTCATAGCTACCCTTCAATCCTCAGGAACAGAATCTAAAGAGTTTTGAAAAATTATCACTAATGCATCCACTATTTCTGGGGCTGCTTCCTTAAGTACTCTGGGATGCAGCCTATCTGGCCCTGGGGATTTATCAGCTTTTAATCCATTCAATTTACCTAACACCATTTCCTGGCTAACCTGGATTTCATTCAGTTCCTCCATCTCATTTGACCCCCGGTCGCCTGCTATTTCCGCCAGATTATTTATGTATTCCTTAGTGAAGACAGAACCAAAGTAGTTATACAATTGGTCTGCCATGTCCTTGTTCCCCATGATCAATTCACCAGTTTCTGACTGCAAGGGACCTACAATTGTTTTAACTAATCTTTTTCTCTTCACATATCTATAAAAAACTCTTGCAGTCAGTTTTTATGTTCCCTGCCAGTTTTCTTTCACAATTTATTTTCCCTTTCCTAATTAAGCCCTTTGTCTTCCTCTGCTGGACAATGAATTTCTCCCAGTCCTCTGGTAGGCTGCTTTTTCTGGCTATGTTGTATGCTTCATCTTTTGTTTTGATACAATCCCTGATTTCCCTTGTTATCCATGGATGAACTACCTTCCCTAATTTATTATTTTGCCAAACTGGGATGAACAATTGTTGTAGTTCATCCATGCAGTCTTTAAATGCCTTCCATTGCATATCCCCCATCAATCCTTTAAGAATCATTTGCCAGTCTACCTTGGCCAATTCACATCTCATACCCTGAAAGTTACCTTTCTTTAAGTTCAGAACCCTTGTTTCTGAATTAACAATGTCACTCTCCATCCTAATGAAGATCTCAACCATATTATGGTCACTCTTGTCCAAGGGTCCAAGCACAACAAGACTGCTAACTAACCCTTCCTCATTACTTAATACCCAGTCTAGAATAGCCTGCTCTCTTGTTGGTTCCTCTGTATGATGGTTTAGAAAACTATCCCACATACATTCCAAGAAATCCTCTTCCTCAGCACCCCTGCCAATTTGATTGACCCAATGTACATGTAGATTGAAGTCACCCATTAAAACAGTTTTACCTTTGTTGCACGCATTTCTAATTTCCTGTTTGATGCCATCCCCAACTCCACTATTACGGCTAGGTGGCCTGTACACAACTCCCACCTGCGATTTCTCCCCCTTAGTGTTTCGCAGCTCTCCCCATATTGATTCCACATCCTCCAAGCTAATGTCCTTCCTTTCTATTGCGTTCATCTCCTCTCTAACCAGCAATGCTACTCCACCTCCTTTTCCTGTCTATCCCTCCTGAGTATTGAATATCCCTGGAAATTCAGCTCCCAGCCTTGGTCACCCTGGAGTCATGTCTCCGTGATTCATTAATAACTATCTGCACATTCAACTCATCCACCTTATTACAAATGCTTCTTGCATTGAGACACAAAGCCTTCAGGCTTATTTTTACAACACTTTTACCCCTTATGCAATTATGTTGAAAAGTGGCCCTTTTTGATTTTAGCCTGCCACTTTTACTTTTCACCTTGCTACCTATTGCTTCTACCCTCGTTTTACACCCCTCTGTCTCTCTGCTCATGCTCCCATCCCCATGCCACATTAGTTTAAATCCTCCCTGACAGCACTAGCAAACACTCCCCCAAGGACATTGGTTCCATTCCAGCCCAGGTGCAGACCTTCCTGTTTGTACTGGTCCCACCTCCCCCAGAACTGGTTCCAATGCCCTAGAAATTTGAATTCCTCCCCCTTGCACCATTTTTCAAGCCACATATTCATCTGCAATATCCTCCTAATTCTACTCTGACTAGCACATGGCACATGGTAGTAATCCAGAGGTTATTACCTTTGAGGTCCTACTTTTAAGTTTATCTCCTAGCTCCCTAAATTCGCTTTGTAGGACCTCATCCCGTTTTTACCTATATCGTTGGTGCCAAATTGCACCATGACAGCTGGCTGTTCCCTCTCCCCCTCCAGAATGTTCTGCAGCCGTTCAGTAACATTGCTGACCCTTGCACCATGGAGGCAACATACCATCCTGGAGTCTCGTTTGCAGCCGCAGAAATGCCTATCTATTCCTCTTACAATTGAATCCCTTATTACTATAGCCCTTCCATTCTTTTTTCTCCCCTCCTGTGCCACAGAGCCACCCATGGTGCCATGAACTTGGCTGCTGCTGCCTTCCCCTGATGAGCCATCTCCCCCAACAGTATCCAAAATGGTATATCTGTTTAGGAGGGAGATGACCGCAGGGGACTCCTGCATTACCTGCCTACTGCTACGTTGGCTAATGGCCACCCGTTCCCTTTCTGTCTGCTTAACTTTTACCTGCGGTGTGACCAACTCACTGTACGTGCTATCCATGACTTTCTCAGCATCGTGGATGCTCCAGTGTGAATCCAACCACAGCTCCAATTGTTCAATGCGGTCTGCCTGGAGCTGCAGTTGGACGCACTTCCTGCAAATGTAGTCACCAGGGACACCGACCATATCCCTGATCTTCCATATGTTGCAGGATGAGCAAACCATGGGGCCGATCTCAACTGACATGGCTGGCCCCCAAATTAAATCAACTCACTCACACTATAAAAATCACAGAGCAAGGCAGTAGAAGACTCAGACAAGATTTTTTTTTTTCACCTTGTTAAATATTTTTTATTATAGAAACATATAAAAAATACATTATTAGATACAATCATAATATTATTAATATTAATATTAAGATTTAAGACTTTATGCTTCTATACACATGTTTAAATTTTTTATAAAGTAGGAAAAAAATAGAGAAAAATAATATAGAAAATAAGGAAGTGAATGGAGTATTAATCAATAATCCGTCATTGGAGATATAAGCATGATTTATTATGTATAATAGTAAGATTAAATGAGAACTTACCAGTTCGAAGTTTGATCGTTGTTTTATGAGGAGTTACGATGAGGGATTACGTGAAGAACCCGCCTGGCGCTGGCAAACGGCATACTTCAAAGCAGCGGCATGAAAAACACAGAACACAAAATAGCCGAAGTAACATAGTAAGGCTCATAATAGACTTAGAACTACCAGATGATCATTTATTTTATGAGGGTGGGGAGTGGAGGGCACGTAATCCCTCATCGTAACTCCTCATAAAATAACGATCAAACTTCGAACTGGTAAGTTCTCGTTTAATCTTACTATTTTACTTCTGAGTCACGTGAGTGACTACGTGAAGAGTTTAAAGCTTTCTGTGTTTTTCGTGTCGTAGAATTTATTCCATACGACAGTACAGCTCATTAACACAATAACGAGCGAATAACACATTTTCCCCAAACATTGCCTCAAGTTATGAGATAAATAATTTTCACATTATAAAAAATGAAAATAATGCCCTTTCTATTGAAAAGCAAATTTATCACAAATACCAATTGATATATATTTTTTATGGCATGACAAAGCAACAATTATAGCGAACCGAACATTGCGTGTCTAAATCTGACACCATGACTGGTTCCTTTATTTTAACAGTAATCTACAGCCTCCTGCGGCCTTGCATCTTTGCTCGAGTGGCTCATCCTGTGCCATTCCTGTGAATGTATTTTCCTCATTAACAGAGTGATTTTCCACCTTTCAGTGTCTAGTTCCTACTGAATGTATCCAATTATTAACCATCTAGAAATACATTCCTCTATAACCATCAGTTTTACTGAACCCAATGCGGTTTTTTAATGTGTAATAAGCAGTCTCATTGCCACAGACTCTTACCTACTGCAACATTTTCATCAATGTTCACACACACACACACACACACACACACACACACACACACACAACTTAAAGCCAGCAGGATGTGCTTATAGGTTTACCTTGGTTTTGTTTTCAGGTCTTCTTGGCGTGCTTTGTTTGGTAGATTCATAAACATATATGATAATGCAATTTGTATCCACATGCCATTATAACGTAACATTTGCAATGTTTGCACTCTTATATTGATACTAAAGTTATCAGAATATTATTTTCAATGTTTAAGTTTTTTGAATCATAGATGGAGTTAAAGTCCATTTCTTAAGGCATTTCAAGATTTTTTATCTCCTGCCTTTATATTTTTTACAATTTTGGACAGATTATATATACATATACACATATCTATATCTATATTTATATCTATATATATATATATATATATATATATATATATATATATATATATATATACACACACACATATATATATTTTATTAACATTTACATATAAATCCCTTTCCATATTGGGATATTATGAATGCATCTGATAACTTCTTGGTTAATATATTGTCCGTTTATAAGACGGCAACACTCTGAGCCCTATAATTTGGCTCTATCAATTAGATACTTAGAAAATGCAATCCACAAGGAATTCACATATATCTAAATGACAAAATAACTTTACTGTATATACAGACCTCCAATTTCTTATAACAAAATATAGTTATTTAGACTTATTTCCGCAAATTGCAGGTATAACACTTCTTTATACATAATTATTTTATTGATATATCATAATATTGGTTTACATTCATAGACTTCTTTGACCATCAGCTGTTGAGATGGTCTAGTCAACCTGTAGATAGTCAAATTCATGTTTTCACTTATGGAGGTTTTTGTACAACAATAATTACTGCAGGGTTTCTCAACCTGGAGATCCCAGTGGGTGCAGCAGCATCCAAAGAAACAAAGGGAGACAGGCAACGACCTAGGTCGAGACCCCTTTTTTGACTTCAATAAATTACTGCCATTATGAATCATCACTAGCAGTTCAAAATCACACAATATAAATGAACCATAAAGGACCCATATTGGGCCACCAAAATGCCTCTGGCAGTGTCCTGCTACATATTCATCAGACACTGCCCTATTAAACAAAAATGAGGAACACAAAGAATCCTTTCCTCATGTAATTGGGAGAAAAGCATCCACCTTCACTGTTATTAGATTACCCACAAGAATATTCGAAAGATCGGTGATTTTAATCTGTATGCAATCAGATTAATCGTAAGTAATCCATATTAATGACAATATGTTTTTCTTCCCAAATTTGTTATCTTCCGATACCATTGTCTCTTACTTAGAGATAAACAGGTGGACTAAACTTTAAAACATACCACATCTGTTTACTTAGATAATCCCATAATTGTTGTTTGACTTATCTTGTGACCCACAAGAAATATTTAAAATCAGTGATTTAATCTGTATACAACCAGATTAATCGTAAGTATGCAAAATAATGACAATATATTTTCCTCCCAAATTTGACCATAGTTAACATATGCCACAGCCGTGGTATTGTTCATCTTGATACGACATGGACAGTTCCATAATAAAACAATCGATCTTTTTATCCATAACTCCTTATACTTCAACAATTAATATGAATGTTTGGAAAATTCTTAGGACAAACCATTTATGTTTTGCCTGGTATAATTGTCTGCAGTCCGCTTAACAAAAAACATATCAATTATTGTTATAAGAATAGATAATATCTTTACCCAAACATTCACAGAAGCTGTACATCATCTGTAACACTTGCTTCAGTTGTAATTTTATAGTTGAAGCAGTTTATGAACCTTTTTTACATTACTAATAATGATAACGTATCATTTGATATTTTTGCATAAGCCTCTTCACAAGGCATACATATTCTATAAGCTTCTGTATTCCTTCTTTTGGAACTTTATTTATATTTTCCCCTAACCTAATGGAGGAACAAAGTATGTCAACAACAATAATACATATTTGTATCATGGAACAATTTTCCCCACTCTTATGGTGCTTAAATTACTTCTGAATTCAGAATAGTATTTTAAAAATATTTTATTAATGCCTGAGCATATGCTTTATGTAATGGGTCAAGTCCTACCTCCCACCAGGTTTGTAATGGCAGGCACTAATTTGCAGCTGCTCTTTATCTCTTCTAATTTAAATGTAATCGAGATAACCCATACCATGTACCTCATTAGTGCAAGTGCTGATCTTTTATCAGTATATTGTTCCTTCAGTGTTCAGTTTAACAACTTGAACTGATTGATTGTTTGGACAAGTTTTAACTTGCACAGCTTGACCCACTTTAATTAATTTCAAGCACCTGTAATATTGATTAACACTTTGTTAATCACAACAGTTTTCCATGTTCTAGATGTTTCTATTTTCTTACACTGTGAAAGTGTAAATAATGATATTATTGTATGGTTTATACCATGAATCTTTACACTAAGGTAATTTTATAATATACATGTACGTTCCCCTTCTTTTTAAATTTTACTTTTGAGTGCAAACCTGAAATCAGTTTTTCCCTTATACAGGTGAACCAATCCTCCTTAGTTATATTAAGTTTAAATCATAATACACCTGTAATCCCCCATAATTGGAGATTTCATGACTTATTTTGTAACCAGATGTTTGCACCTCTTCAACGTACATCAAGCCTTCTTTCCCCCAATTATATAGGTTAAGATAAGGCTATGTTTGGATAATACCACTTCTGCCTTTATTTTGATCCATCATCAAATTTTTCATTGGATCATAGTTTTTTCACCGTAAGATAAAAGATCTTTGTCTTTGTTTTTGATCCATAATCAAAATTTTTATTGGATCATAGTTTTCCTTCCCAAAGTTTAAAGATCAGTGGTCTGTTCTTTTGTAATTAATATCTTTGATTTATCATGAGGCAGGTATTCTATAATAATCAGGAGTTTAATATATCCTGATTTGTATTAATCCGCAACCCTATGATGCAGATTCGGTAAATTATATATATTTCTTCCTATTAAGCTCCACAACTAATGGCAATTTATTTTATATTGAAAGTATTACATATTTGCACCATTTTGAAACTTTGAAATTGTATTTCTTATATCTCATATATTTGAGACATGGATATTTATAAATGGATTAACCATTGATATTTAAATAAAACATAAAGTTTTATCGTATTCTTGAAGTTGGTGAGATACCATATAATTAATGTAGGCAGCTAGGTTTTTCCATAGCCTCACCACTTCCTTTAGATATAGCAAAATCTTTCGCTATCTCAGGCACACCTGGCCTCACTAAAATTTTAATTTTAATTTTATTTGTGGTGTGCATTCATAATTCACATCACCACTTGCAGGGTCTGTCTTTTGCAGCCCTGATCCACTTGGAATTATATCCAAAGAGACTTCCTCCACCCTATCCAGGGTCAGAGTTTTTATTTCTCAATTTGGCACATAGCCATATTTTGTATATTCAAGCCCCTCAGGGTCTTTTTTGGGGAACTGTTTGGGTACTGTGACCCTAGTCTCTTTTTATATTATGGAGTACTTTCTCCATATCGCGAAATTTATTAACTTTTTTAAAAAAATACAGTCTTTCTGACTTTTAAAATATCCTGCCAAAATTGTGGAGCATTTAAACCTTTCTACCGTATTTTAAACGGTACCAGTATCGGAACCGGCCCCGTAATCTCTCGTCCCGATCACTGGGTATTCTTTCCCCGGGACGTTCTATTCAAAACTCCGTTGTTTAAACAGAGTATTTCAATTCAGTTTAAACTTTATTTTGTTATTTAAACCTTTAAAACCCTGGTTTCCACCAGGCACGGAGTTTTTCCCCGTCCTAATATTTTTTCACTGCACTTACCTGCCGGTCCGAACCTACCGCTGTTGAGGAGCTGTCTGTGCAGCTCCTGCTTCTGCCGTCAGCGTCGACGTAATGCCGTTTGCCAGCGCCAGGCGGGTTCTTCACGAAGTCACTCACGTGACTCCGAAGTAAAATTCTTCATCCATTCTATTATTCAGGCCTCAGTCAAGCCCTCACACTGAGCCACTTTGACCCTGTAAATATTCAATATATGGAGACCATATCCCTCTGAAGAGATCCAACCTGTCCATTAGGACAAGCCTCAATCTCTCCAGATGGAGTGTCTCCGACATTTCTGTATTCCACATTTTGATTGTGGGGGATGTAGGACCTTTACAGAATTTTAGTATTAATTTTTTCCCAATTATTAAACCATAATCAATAAAGGTTCTTTGATTTGTTGTTATTAATTGGTCTGTTTCCAGTATTCCTAGTATTATTAACTTTGAATCAGGGGTCAGAGTTATATTGACAACATTCAAAATTATCCTAGATATTTCTATCCAGAATTTTGTAATTTTTACACAATTTGTAAATGAGTGTGTCAGATTAGCTTCTAAATGTTGACATTTATCACATATGGAAGAAACTTTTGGAAAGATGTTATGTAGTTTGGATTTTGAATAATGTAGTCTATGTAGTATTTTAAACTGCATAAGAGAGTGTCTAGCATTTAACAAACAATGGTGTATATGTTGTAAACTTTCGTCCCATACTTCTGGTCTGATAATTTAACCTAGTTCGTTTTCCCAAGATTGTCTATATATTTCTGTTGATGGGACATCATTTTCCAATAAGATGTTATATATATATGAAATCATTTTTTCTGTGTTCGGATGTTTATTTAAACATTTATCTAAAATTTCTATCTTTCTATTTCTAAGTTCCTGTGTGTTTGCTTTTACATAGTCTCTGATTTTTAAATATCTCAAATAGTCTTTAGAATGTAGTCCATAAATTTGTTGTAATTCTTGAAATGAAAGGAAAGAGTTTTCCTTATAGAGATCACCCATCTTAATAATTCCCTTGTTTTTCCATTGTAAAAAGCCTTTATCCATCATTGAAGGTTTAAATGTAACATTATTTACAATGGTAAGGGCTAATGGTATAGATTTCAGTTTTAATGTTTTCTTTATTTGTTTCCAAATACGTATTCCACTTTCTATTATCGGGTTTTCACTGTAGGTTTTCTTACCTAAATTAATATTAGCGAATATTATTGAACTAATTTCAAAAGGAGAACAATCTTCTTTTTCCATATTTAACCAAATTGGTTGGTTATCTGTCTCTTCTAACCAAAATTCATATTTTTAATATTAACTGCCCAATAATAAAACATAAAATTTGGTAGTGCTAAACCTCTGTTTATTTTTAATTTACATAAATGTTTTTTTGTTTATTCAATGGCTCTTATAATCCCAAATAAAGTTAGTAACTAGGGAGTCCACCTTCTTAAAGAAATTTTTAGGAAGATATATCGGAATTAATTGGAAAAGATATAATAATTATGGGAGAAAAATCATTTTTATTATATTAATTTTACCTCACATTGAAATAGGTAGAGTTTTCCAATATAAAATATTCTTATTTAATTTATTCAATAATGGTGGGAAGTTAGATTTAAATAAAGAATCAAATATTTTTGTTACATAAATTCCAAGATATTTAATTGTTTCATTTGTTATCTTAAAAGGAAATTGTTGTAATATGTGTAAGTTATTTACCATTATTGGAATAAGTTCACTTTTATTCCAATTGATACTATATCCTGAAAAAGATCTGAATTCAGTTATTAATTTTAACAAATTTTGGATACTAATTTCTGGTTTTGTGATGTAAAGTAATACATCGTCCGCGTATAAGGAGATTTTATTTTTAGTATCTCTAGTATCATATCCATATATTTCCAGATGTAATCATACCCTCTAAGCTAACGGTTCTATTACAAGTGCAAACAGTAGGGGGGATAAAGGGCAACCTTGTCTACAGCCTCAAGATAAATTGAATTTAGTTGATAACATTTGATTTGTTATAATTCTAGCTGTCGGATTTGTATATAATAATTTAATCCAAGTAATGAACTTCTCTCCCAATTTGAAAGTTTCCATAACCGAAAACAAATAAAACCATTCCACCTGATCGAAGGCTTTCTCTGCATCTAACGAAATAACTACTAGATCTTTTTTAATACCTCTTTTCGAATATATTATATTGAATAACCGTCTCAAGTCATATGAGGAATATCGTTTTGGTATAAATCCTGTTTGATCGGGGTGAATTAATTCATTAATAACTGTGCTTAGCCTTTGTGCTAATATTTTAGTTAATATCTTTTGATCAGTATTTAAAAGAGCTGTAGCTCTAAATGATCCTGGTTCATCCAGGTCTTTGTTTATTTTAGGTATAAGTGTTATAATAGATTCATTTAACGTTTCTGGTAATTTCTGCTGTGTATATATAATGATTTCAGACGTGGTACAATCTGATCATAAAATGTTTTATAGAATTCCGAGAAGATTTCTATTCCTGGTTTCTTTCTTTATTAGATAATTAGGATTCCATGATGACGGTCTGTAAGGAGTGCTCTCTTCTTCTTGCAAATGAAACATAAACCAAAGGAATAGTTAGTTCTCAAACCAGGTGTTGAGCACAGGAGTGCTGAAGGAAGAGATTGGATCACTTCAGTACAGTTCAGTGTCAGTTTAGTTTATTGTCACGTGTACCGATGTACAGCCAAAAGCTTTTGTTGCGTGTTAACCAGTCAGCGGAAAGACAAGGCATGATTACAATCAAGCCATTCACAGTGTACAGATAGATACATGATAATGGATTAACATTTAGTGTAAGATAAAGCCAGTAAAGTACGATTAAAGATAGTCTCACCAATGAGGCTCACCAATGAGGTAGATATTAGTTCTCTGGTTGTGGTAGGATGGTTCAGTTGCCTGATAACAGCTGGAAAGAAACTGTCCATGAATCTGGAGGTGTGTTTTCACACTTCTATACCTTTTGCCTGATGGGAGAGGGGAGAAGAGGGAATGGCCATGGTGTGACTCGCCCTTGATTATGCTGTTGGCCATGCCGAGGCAGCGTGAGATATAAATGGAGTCAATGGAAGGGAGGTTGGTTTATGTGATGGTCTGGGCTGCATCCACAATTTGCTACAATTTCTCCCGGTTTTGGATGGAGCTGTTCCCAAACCAATGTGTGATGCATCCCAATAAAATACTTTCTACGGTACTTCTGTAGAAGTTGATGAGAGTTGTTGGGGACATGCCAAACTTCCTAAGCCTTCTAAGTAAGAAGAGGTGTTGGTGTCCTTTCTTGGTCATTGTTAGAAATTTGAAGTTCTCAACCATCTCTACTTCAGCGCCATTAATGCAAAGTGAGGTATGTGTACTGCCTCGCTTCCTGAAGTCGATACAGGCTTTACTGCTGCTTTCTATATTACTGATTTTAGGAAAATACTGAATGTCAGCATGATCTTAATCAGCTGGGCCAAGGAATGGATAATGGAATTTAATTCATATACTGTTAGTTGTGCATTTTGGAACGACAAACCTGAGCAGGTCCTTTACAGTGAACAGGACCCAGGAAAACATTGCAGAGCAGGGGGATCTAGAACTACATGTACATAGTTCCCTGAAAGTAGCCTCTTCGGTAGATAGGGTGGTGACACATAGATCTTTAACAGTAAGAAAACTGAATATAAAGTTGGAACATTATGTTTAGTTTAGTTTAGTTTAGAGATACAGTGCATAAATAGTCCCTAAAGCCCACAAAACCGTACCGATAGGAGATCCCACACATTGACACTATCCTACACACACAAGGGACAATTTACAATTTTTATCAAGTCAATTAACCTACAAACCTGTCACGGGGAGAATGTACGAACTCCATACAGACAGCCCCCATAGTCAGGATCGAACTGTTGCACCACCGTGCCAGCCTGATTGTTGGAGTACCTTATTGCAGTTGTACAAGACACTGGTGAGGCTGAACTTGGAGTACTGTGGACATTTTTGGTTACTCTACTAAAGGAAGGATGACAATAATCTGCAAAGTGTGCAGAGAAGATTTACAAGGATGTTGCTGGCACTCGAGGATCTAAACATTAGGGAGAGGTTGGGCAGGCTAGGACTTAATTCGTTGGAGTGTAAATAGCTGTGGGGTGATATTATAGAGGGGGATAAAAAAACATGAGTGGAATAGATAAGGTGAATACACAAAGTCTTTTTCCAAAGGTCGGGGAATCGAGAACTAGAGTGCACAGGTTTAATTGAGAGGGTAATAAGAACATAAGGTAAAACATTTTCACACAGAGCATGGTGGATATATGGGGAACTGCCAGAGAAAGTATTAGAGGCTGGTACGATAACAACAGTTAAACGACATTTGGACAGGCACATGGATATGTGACAGGCATATAAAAAATATACTTTTCATCAACATTCATAACTGTCAATACAACATAGTATAAAACAGAATGCATATTCAACATTTCAAATCTTCACATCTGACACATCGTGTGCTTTTGTAATACACCAAGATTTCACTGAAAGGGAATTCCAAACCACACAAATTCCAGCAGCTAAAAGAACAAAGGCAGAATGTGCATGAACATGTAAACTACTATTTACATGTTTCTCTCCAAATCTGCACACCTTGTTGGACCAATCATCTTTGGAATCATTGAATCTATATGGTGAAGCACTGTGGCTAACAGTTTTCTAGATGCAACATTACTACATAAACTGCAGTAGGCCTGTTGCAGGCTCAAACTCACTACCACCATGGGCAAAATAGGATGGGCAACAGCATCAATAATGACTACATTCTATAAATTAATATTAAATACTATAAAATACAAAACAATACCATTTATTGTCATTTGAACCTCAAATGAAGTTCAAACGAAATTTGGTTTCTGCAATCACACAACAAGAAAATAACCAAGACACACACTAACACAATTAACATAAACACCAATCACAGTGAATCTCCTCCTCACTGTGATGGAAGGCAAAGTTGTGTCTCTCCCCTGGTCTCCATTCTTCTCCCGATGTCAAAGTCAAAGCCCCTGGCGAGCGATGGTAAGTCCCGCGGCCATTAAGGCCGCGTCGGGTGATGCAAGGCCACGCTCCGGGTCTTGACGTTGGAGCCCCCGGCGGGCGCTAGCAAGTCCCGCGGCCGCGAAAGCCGCGCCGGGCGATGTAAGGGCCCGCTCCAGGTCATTTTAACCCCCGCAATTTGGGCAGGATAAGTTGCCATTGCGGGAGCTCCTAAAAGCAGTCTCCCACCAGGGAACTGCGAGCTCTCGATGTCACCATCCACCAGACTTGCGGTTGGAGCCTCCGAGCTCCGGAGTTGGGTCACAGCCGTGCGCCACCACAGCTCCTCTCATTCCGAACTTGGCCAGCTCCACGATGGTAGGTCCGCGACTGGAGCCCCCAGGTCGTTCCGGTTGGAGGCCGCTCCACGGTGCTAGGCCCCAACGGCAATGGGGACCCGACAGGGAAAAGGTTGGGTCCCCCATACGGGAAAGAGATTTAAAATTCCCCCCCCTGCCCCCCACACATACACAGTTGAAAACAATTGAAAAAAAAACACTAAACTATACATTCAATGGGGCAACAAAAATAAAAAAAGACAGACGGACCGCAGAGACCGCTGCGACATCGGTGTGTCTATGCCTCAGTCTATTCAATCCTCTAAACAGTCCGAAATTAATTGCAATATTCATCACAATTGTCCAAGGGAAGGTGTACAATAGATTACAATTTAAACAGAACTCTATTAGCTTACTAATTATATATCCTATAAGTAGCATTGTCTCCATGTCTGAGACAGGTATTGATTAGCCAAACAGTAATAGATACTGTCCATAATTTACAGGATGAATTTTTACAATATCAATGATGGCGGCAGTAAGCGTGAACCATTCAGCTTGGGACTCACTTGCATCATCAATACAAGAGCTTATTTTTAATGTTTCCAGTCTAAGTCCTTAATTTGCTCCAAAAATACTTGCTCATTAGTTAAATAATAATCAAACTGCATTAATCATCATTGAGTAGAACAGCTCATGAACAGGTCCTATGGCCCAGATTGGTTGTTTAAAACTGACTGTGCTATCTTATAAATTTGCAGTATGTGTTCATTATACTGCTCCAGGAACCACCTTTGTTCTTTAAAGTTGGAAGGCTTCACTCTGGTATGATATCTTACTTCTCATTGACCTTACACCAAAAGCTTTCAATGTGGTCTTGTAAAACTGTACAGCTGAAAGGCCAGAACACTTCTCATGAGTGTGAATGTTGACCATGTCTACATTCTGTTCAGTGTTGTGTTATCTGTGAAGCTGAATCCAACAGCTTTCAGCCATTATTCTGGATTATCAAAGAATATAAATAGTAAGATTAAACAAGAACTTACCAGTTCGAAGTTTGATCGTTATTTTATGAGGAGTTACGATGAGGGATTACGTGAAGAACCCGCCTCACGCTGGCAACGGCATACTTCAAAGCAGCGGCATGAAAAACACAGAACACCAAAAGCCGGAGTAACATAGTAAGGCTTCATAAAAAGACTTAGAACTACCATTTGATCATTTATTTTATGAGGGCGGGAGGGCACGTAATCCCTCATCGTAACTCCTCATAAAATAACGATCAAACTTCGAACTGGTAAGTTCTTGTTTAATCTTACTATTTTACTTCGGAGTCACGTGAGTGACTACGTGAAGATTTTAAAGCTTTCTGTGTTTTTTATGTCGTAGAATTAATCCGTACGACAGTCCGGCTAAGTAAACACATACATGAGAAACCAGACTAATGTTAGATCATTTCACAATCAACTTTTTAATGGTTTAAAACCATATAATAACCCTCCTTATATCTGAGGGAAACGATTACAAGCGATAAAAGATAGAAGTGACTACACCATTGATTATAGCAATTAATAGTAAAACAAAGCAGGTGATTATAGTGCTCCAACACCGCGTGTCCAAAGCTTGTCATAGTGTGAACAGGTTTATTGTAGAACTTTGAAAAAGTTTCTTCTTTACTCCACCCTGCGACTTTTAAAATATGCTCGAGAGGTACGTCCCGCCCCTTCGCCGCGGACGTAGCTGCCGCCCTGGTGGAGTGAGATTTGAACACATCAGTGTCTACTCCCGCTAAAACCAACACCTGTTTCAACCATTTTGAGATAGTTTGAACTGAAGCTTTTGTGTGTGGTTTTTTGTGCGTAACCATTAACGCTTTTTCATTTCCTCGAAGGGTGTCCGTAACTTTAATATATTGGTTCAAATGTTTAAACCACACACAAAGTAGGATCAATATGATAAGCTTGAAAGGTTACCTTTGTTCAAGATCTCCCTGGTCTGCGTTGTTTGATCAACTCGTAAACATAGAACACAACATTATCTGTAGTCACATGCATACAGTCTAAACGCAACATTTGTAAAGTTTGCACTCTTTGAGCTGAGACCAGTGACATTAACATGACTAATTTCAATGTCAATCTTTCCAATGTCAACCCTTCAATTGGAGTCCATTGTCTAAGTAGCGTAAGTACAATGCTCACATCCCAAATCTCTGTGTATCTTGGTTTGGGTGGATTAATATTAAAGATTCCTTTCATGAATCTAGATATTAATGGATGCGACCCAATTGGTCTCTGATCAGTCATAAGACCTAAATAGGACGACAAGGCACTGCGTGCAGTGTTAATGGCACTGTAACTTAAATGTTGCTCAAAATGCAAATTGGCAAGGAATTCCAAAACATTTGCAATATTTACAATATCATAAGAAATATTTGACTGTGTGCAAAAGTCTTCCCATTTCTTAATATGTTGTCATATATTGCTTTTGTGTGCTATTGCGCCATGATGCAACCATAGCTTCCATAGTTTTTGTCCGACAATCCCAGCTCCTGTACTGGGTCTGGTCAAAACCTGCAGATTAATAAATTCATATATGCATACAATGGGTAAATTTTCTTTAGTTACCGGATTAGTCAAGATATCACTACAGTTAGGAATCGACATATATGGCTCTTTAATCATATTCAGCATTACTGGGAACCAAGGTTGAGTTGGCCAATTTGGAACTACCAACAATCCAGAAGCAGAATCTTGTTCTATCTTCTTCAGGCATCTCTGAATCAAAGCAAATGGTGGAAAAGCATAAAAGAACATCTTTCCCCAGTGTAATGAAAAAGCAATCTACTGCTACTGCATCTGGATCGTGTTCCCAAGACACATAAGTAGGCAACTGATGATTAAGCCTAGATGCAAACAAATCTATTTCTGGCAACCCAAATTGGTTTACAATATTCTTAAATATTGCTGGCTTAAGCATCCATTCCGTATATCTTTAAAAATCCTGGACCTTTCATCTGCTACCCACATTGTCCTTACCCCGGAATGTAGCTTGCTGAAATCCATATTTGGCGACCAATACACCATTGCCATATCTCATTGACCAGACAATCACATGATACTGACCTAACTCCCCCCAATGTGATTAATGTATGCAACAGCCGTTTTATTGTCTAACTGTAGTAACACATGTAGACCTTGTTTAGCACAACAATATGCTTTAAGTCCATAAAAAGCACCCAATAACTCCAAATAGTTAATACCATAAGCTTGAAGAAACACTTCTTCATGAACTTTCCATCTACCTCCACAACTGGAGGACGAATCTGTAGCCCCCCATCCGAGAGCACTAGCATCCGTTTGTAAAACCATTTCGGTTGTTTAATCATGATATTCTTAGCAGCTTGTGGGACATTTTCAACCCACCATTGTAATTCCAACACGGCTTCTTTTGTTAATTGCATAGGCCTGTCAAAGTGACCTGCCCTTCTCTTTAAGAGCCCTTATTTTGTCCCCTTTGAAGATTTTGATAATGTAATGGACCAAATTCCACTGCCGGAAATGCTGCTACCAGTTTCCCAATGGTTTTCGCCACTTCTCGGATGGAGGGATAAGGTTTGTGAATGAGGTAATTACAAGTCATCAAGATGTCATTGGCCTTCTCTGTTGGCAAAGTAACTAACATAGTCACTGAGTTAATTACAAACCCCAAAAAGTTAATTGTTTGTGCTGGCTGCAGCTGGGACTTAATTGGATGAATCAAGAACCCTAGCTTTTCAAACAAAGCTTTAGTAACTGAAACTGAGTGCTCAGCTGACTCTTGAGTATCATTAATGATCAGAATATCATCCAGATAAGCCATAACAATGTGTTTCTGTGCTCTTAATTGGGCTAAAACTGGTTTCAACAGTTTTGTAAAGAGTCTAGGAGCCGAACTCAATCCATTTGGTAAAGCTTTAAACTGCCATAATTTTCCCAGCCAATTAAATTTTAAATACCTCCTGAAGAATTGATGAATTGCTACAGAATAATAGGCATCCTTCAAATCAATCTTAGCCATATAACACCCTGCTGAGATAAGATATTTTGCAGTACTGAATGTCTCCATCTTAAAATGTTTGTATTCTACAAACTTATTTAGATCTTAAGGTCCAGAATAATTCTGCAACCACCATCTTTTTTATCTCTTCGAAATATATTAGAGACAAATTGATGCTTATGTTCATGTCTTTTCAATTACGCCTTTTCCAGATAATTTGTCAATTTCCTCATTAATCTCCATTCTTTCCTCTGCAGAAAACACATAAGCATAAGCAGGTCTATTCTGCACAGGAGGATTAACCCCTTCTTTAAAAATAATAATGGCTCCCGAAAACTGCTTGTAATACATATCGATCAGAAGTAATGTTAAGCCAGGCATTATAAAATTTTTGCAATCTCCCTCCAACTGGAGAGTCATCCACAGTTTCTTTAAAGATATAAGTCTTTAATACCTCTCCGTATGAGCGTGGTGGTCTCCTTCTTCCCGAATACAGGGAAGCACTCGCCTGCACAGCACGATAGTATTTTCGTGACAAAACTTCTGCTTCTATAAACGGAAATCGAAACCCCTTCGGGTCGAAAAAACCCTTCTTTGTCCAAAGACAAAAGGTTTTAACATTGCTAAAATATTTAGCTTCTTCATCCAACTCTTTCAGCTGTTTCGGCAGATTTTCTCCAAACAAATACCCAGGAGCTTGAACTCCACTTTCTTGACACAGGCTTGCAAACCTAGGGTGAAATATGGGCCGAATCGCCATTTTCCTCATACAATTAATTTCATAGAATGAATTACACAATAAGCCCAAAGTATCCTTTTTGAATCTTTTCCATTTCCAGATTCTCCATTTGCCTGCCATAGGCCGTAATGGCAGCAGAAATTAATTTGAGCACCTTTTGAAACTTCACTTCTTGGGCTCTCATACTTGGAGTCATAGACGTCCATATCATCGGATTCACCGTAGGCACTTCCAATGAGGCACAATTTCTTGGAGCTTTATATAATTCTGATGTTTCATTCATCACAGAATTGTGAAGTTGGTGAGATACCATATAATTTATGTTTTCAGCTAGGTTTTCTTCCATAGCCTCACCACTTCCTTCAGGTATAGCAAAATCTTGTGCTATCCCAGGCACATTAGGCCTTTTCTTTTTACTTTGTGGTGTGCTTTCAAAAGCCATATAGCCACCAGCAGTGTCTGCCTTCTGCAGCCCTAAATCAATTGGGATATCATCCCATGAGACTTCTTCCAGCCCAATCCTGGGTCCGGAGTATCATATTCCCAACTTGGCCCACAGCCATATTCATCATATTCAAACCCCTCAGGGATTTTTTGGGATTCATCTGGGTACTGTGACCCTTGTCTCATCATTGTTTGGAGAACTTTCTCCATATGCTCCATTTTTAGCCACATAGTTTTATTGTCTGGAGGTCTTTCAGTATCAAAGTCATCAGAAACCACGAGCCTCTCAGATTTCTTTTTGCATTTTTTAGGAACATTTTCCTCCGTGGTTATTATTTCTGGAGAATCTGGAAACTCACTATCGGGTAAATCGGCGGCCAACGGTATCGGAACCGGGTCCGCACTAACTTCGCGTCCCGTATTTTTACTTTCACCCCCGGGAAGATCTTTTTACCCGCGAAAACTTCTTTCCCGATTTCTCCATTTTTTCTTTAATAATCAGTGCTCAATCAGCACGTTAACGAGGCTCTAAATTTTTACTTTTGGTTTTGTTTGCTGGAGCCACCCAGCGTAACCTAAAAAACGCCCCGGTCTAACTGCACTTACCTGCGGGCCGTTCGACCGCTGCCGAGGGGCTGCTCCTTACTGCAGCTCCTCCTTCCGCCGTCAGCGTTGACGTCATGCCGTTGCCAGCGTGAGGCGGGTTCTTCACGTAGTCACTCACGTGACTCCGAAGTATAATTTCACCTTATCCTGCAATGACTGGGAACATGGATTCAAGTGCAAAACACAAAGTGTGTTTTACTGCTCATGTTTCTCTGGAGCATTACACTGTCTAGACATTAAAATATATACATTAATATTATGTGAGGTGAAATTCATGCCCACAAGGAATCTTCTCTAATAAATACATTCAGTAAAATTAATGGATGTCAGATGAGGCAAGCTTCAATAAAGTGTCTGTTCCTCCCAGCTATATTTTCCTTCATTCACCACATCATGACAGTTCCGGAAAGAAGATGGACTTTATATCCATTTGCCTATCAGGATTAATAAAAAGCATCAAAAATTGTTGTCTGCATGAAATGACTCATGCAGCTCTATTTATGTTTTTTTTAACATAAGTCATTTCCTTAAAACCTATCAATTCTCTGAAAGATGCTTAAAGTCAAACGTATGATCACAGTGCACAAGTTCTGCAGAGCTATTTATTGTTTCATGCATCAATAATTTTATATCGGAGTGCCCACAATATTTATTGGCTATGCAAAGTTCGGATTTTGCAATCGAATGACAAATGTGCTAGCTGTTAACAATTATTGATGAAGCCACAATTTTACTTCTACAGAAAAAACACACAGTCAAACATGCTTAAATAAGAATGATATAAATTGGTGGTAGTGATTAATTGTTTTCCAAAGTCTGGAATCAAACCATGATACCTTAAGAAAACATACGTTGTTAAGAGAGTTTGGAATGTTTATTTAGGGACCCACTTCTGGAAATATTCCCAAAAGGTTCTGTACTTAATTTTAAAGCAGTAGAGGAGATAAATTTACAATATAATGCAATAGATTAAATTCGATAGATTCTAGTTTCAATAATTATTTAGGCTAGTGACAATTAATAGATCATCTTGTTCTCTATAACTATTTCCACATTGTTGATTTTATCTCTTAATTATGTTTCCTTGATATTGACTGTACATTTCAATGATTAACATGAATTATTAAACTATGTAATTAGAAGTATCATTATTTATTTAGATGGTATAGGAGGCAACTTAAAAAAATCATCAATATTTTATGAAATACATATGTGCATATGAATTTGATAGTTGCTCACCATTTGGGGCAGTCACGGTGGCGCAGCGGTAGAGTTGCTGCCTTACATCGAATGCAGCGCCGGAGACCAAGGTTCAATCCCGACTATGGGTGCTGTCAGTATGGAGTTTTTACGTTCTCCACGTAACCTGCATGGGCTTTCTCCGAGATCTTCAGTTTCCTCCCATACTCCAAAGACATACAGGTTTGTAGGTTAATTGGCTTGGTAAATGTAAAAAATTGTCCCTAGTGGGTGTAGGATGGTGTTAATGTGCAAGGATAGCTTGGCGGCGCGGACCTGGTGGGCCAAAGGGCCTGTTTCCACGCTGTATCTCTAATCTAAACTAAACTAAACTTATCCGTTGATAATAACCTATAATACTTCATGAAGTAAGAATCTTAGGCATATGCATATGTGAATCAGGGAAACATTTAATTAATATGTTCCATGAATTAATTGTTGGCTTTTGTCAATTGTTCTGTCATCAGTAAATATGCATGACAATTTTCAGCTATTGATGGAAAAGAGGTCCTTTTTCTGTAAGAATTGACTTTTAGAAGCTTATATCCTTTGGGATTTTTTTCTGCTGGGTGGTAATCTGACTGTTTGCAACACAAAACCTGGTTGATTTTCATTCTATTAACTAATGGAAAACTGAGCAGGTTCTATAAAGGAGGCACACGCCTCACCATCAGACTACCACTTAGGCCATGCAGGTGAAATTTATTTACCAACGATTCGCCATTGACAAAGAAACCTAATTAATTGACATCCTGGATCATTCATCTAATGCTTTGCATAATGGACAATATTTGCTATGGGACAGAGAGTAGTCAGTTGGTGAATTGTTTTGTTTTACAGACTGGTTAGTCTGATTTACAGATGTATTATTTAATGGATGATATTAAATGGATGGCATTAATGGGACTGCTCCTTTGTTGGAGGTTAATTACCTAAACCTGATTAAATGAGGGATCATTTCAATGTTTATAGGTGATATGAAATTTGGAAATGAAGCTAAAGTAAGAGACTATTGACTGACATAATGGGCAAAATCAAGGCAAATTAAAATATAATGGGTCAAAGAATTAATTGATGCATTTGGTAGAATAAATGACGAGAGCTGATATTCATAGAAGGTGAAATTTTAATATGAATGCAACACACGCAATCTTTAAAAATGACAGAATAAATTAAGAAGAATATTAAGAAAGGACAGAAGAAGCTTTTTTTTAAGATTAGAAAGAGTAAACTGGTAAGAAAGTTAAATTAAATGTTTATAAAATTGGTTTAATTGTTGTGTTCAGTTATGCTCACTACATTTCGGGAAGGACATTAAGGCCTACAGAGATACCAGACGAGATTTATTACATTTTACTAGGAAAGATATATTATCTATACAAAGAACTTGCAATAATTTGCTCCCCAGAAAAGGGCAACATGGTGGTGCAGTGGTAGAGTTGCTGCCTTACAGCACCAGAGATCTGGGTTCAATCCTGACCTTGAGGGCCATCTCTGTGGAGTTTGTATGTTTTCCCTGTGATCGTGTGGGTTTTCTCAGGGTGCACCGGTTTCTTCCCACATTCTAAAGACGTGCAGGTTTGTTGGTTATTTGACTTCTGTAAATTGGCCCTAGTGTGTAGGATAGAACTAGTGTATGGGTGATCACTGGTTGATGTGGACTCAGTGGGCCGAAGGTGTGCAGGTTTGTTGGTTATTTGACTTCTGTAAATTGCCCCTAGTGTGTAGGATAGAACTAGTGTATGGGTGATCACTGGTTGATGTGGACTCAGTGGGCCTAAGGGCCTGTTTTACAATGTATCTCTAAATTAAACTAAACTGAAAAAGTAAAGCTTGTTTCCCTTTTGTAAAATTAAGAGGATACTTGATAGAAATGCTCAAAATCATGAATAGGCATGAATTCGCTCATGATTCCAGCATCTGCAGTCATTTGTCTGCAGTATCTGTGCTGGGTAGCAAAATTATTTGTGTGCACCTTTCAGATACATTGAGGAAATAAATTATGAGTTGAAAATATTCCAAAAATGTTCCCATCAAATTACTCCTTGTCAAAATTTGCCAACTTAATTATCGAACACAAAGTACAAAATGGGATTACTCTGTGTAAAATCATTTTATTACTCAGTGCTCAATCTGTAAAATAAAATAGAGATCTTAAAAATCAGGCACTCTTGCATTTAATTCAACAGCATATTTTATTGATGTGCAAGGTTTCATTAACCCCATTTATTTGACATAAATTATAGGTCAAACTTTAATATACAAGAATGTCTGGGCTTGGGTGAAACATAAGATGGTGGAAACACCAAGTTGCTGACTCAGTTAACCTTTCATTTTGAGCCCCTGCATTGGAACTCAGACCTGAAACATTTCCTTTGCCTTTCTTGGTCAACCTGCATTTTCTTTTTTCCAGATTTACTGCATCTGCAATTATTTTATATTTTAAAATTTTGGGTTTGAGTGATGGGGAATTACATTTGTGGAACTGAAAATGAGCCAGGAAGCTGATAAGTTGTACATTTAATTGCTTAGTCCAGCCCATGAGAGAACTGCACTGATTCACACAGCATTGTGTTTGTAGCTTTGCCATACTAATAGAAGATTAAAAGCAAAAGCACCAGGTGTACACAGCAGCAACTGAGGGGGTGAAAGAATGGCACAGTTATTCTGCTCATCATTAAAGTAATTGTATTATTTCACTGGGAAGATGGCTACCAGGTAATCACTAAGATCTTATGCAGCACAGCATCTTTCCAATCAAAATCAATTGTCTCTGTACCCGCAATTGCTGCTTGATCCATTGCAAGCCTAGGCCCTGGCTCCTAGCTGTAAAAGCTCTCAAGGAAATTGAATGTTTGTAAATGTTGCTGGTATTCAAAAATATATTGCAATAATTTAAAATTAAGAAAAATCTATTTTTACCATTAGAATATAATTCAATTCAATTCAATTCAATTCAACTTTAATGTCATTGCACAAATACAAGTATGGGTACAACGAAATGCAGTTTAGTGTCAGTACGTAGTGATAGCAATATATGGATAAATACAGATAAATAAATACAGATGTGGAAATCTATCGGCGGGACTCCGAGTTCAGCAGTGTGATGGTGTTATTATAGAAGCTATGGTGTTATTATAGAAGCTATTTCCTAAGTGCTAGGAAATAATAAAACATAAATAAGTGAATTTAATTGCATAACGAAAGAAATGACCTTTACTGTCTCTTCAAAACCAAGATATTACTTCCAGTTAAAACAAATAGAGCTAATACATGTGCCCCATCCTAAGTTTTATGAAATCTTCAGAAGTTTTTGCTCTCGCTCAGGACTACATGTAGATTGTTAATACATACACAGCACACATCAGCACATTTTGAATTGCAGATGGTAATATATTTTGCTGAAGATAACATTTGAAGGATCCTTACTACTCTGCAGAGGTACAGGGTGGACCCTTGATTGAGATTAATGTAAGCAGTAATACATGTAACACCAAGCTTTGATTTTACTTCGGAGTCACGTGAGTGACTACATGAAGAAGCCCCGCCTGGCGCTGGAACGGCATTACGTCGACGCTGACGGCAGAAGCAAGAGCTGCAGAGCGCAGCTCCTCGCAGCGGCCGGAACGGACCTGCAGGTAAGTGCAAGTAAAAGATGGGACGTTCTAAAAAAGACATTACG
Source organism: Okamejei kenojei (assembly GCA_035221665.1). Taxonomy (NCBI): domain Eukaryota; kingdom Metazoa; phylum Chordata; class Chondrichthyes; order Rajiformes; family Rajidae; genus Okamejei; species Okamejei kenojei. The sequence goes on along the minus strand of CM069134.1, from coordinate 107,808,911 downwards.
CTGGTAAAACCAGCAAAAGTGAAAGTAAAAGTTAAAATCAGAGTCACGCTGGCGTACTGATTTAGCCAGATAAATGGAAAAGAAAAATGGAGAAGTCTCAAAGGAAAATTTCGCGGGTAAAAAGATCGTCCCGAGGTGAAGCTAAAGAAACGGGATAAGAGTTTAGTGCGGATCCGGTTCCGATACCGGTGGCCGCTGATTCACCCGTTAGTGAGACTATAATTTCTCCAGAAATACAAACCACGGAGGAAAATGTTCCTAGAAAATGTAAAAAGAAATCCGTGAGGCCCGTGGTTTCTGATAATGACTCTGATAATGAAAGTCCTCCGGATAATAAAGCTATATGGCTAAAAATTGAACATATGGAGAAAGTGCTCCAAAATATAATGAGACAAGGGTCACAGTACCCAGAAGTTTCCCAAAATGACCCTGGGGGGTTTGAATATACAGAATATGGCTATGTGCCAAATTGGGAATTTGAAACTCCGGACCCAGGATTAAGGGCGGAGGAAGTCTCATTGGATATAATTCCAAGTGTATCAGGGCTGCAAAAGACAGACCCTGCAAATGGTGATGTGGATTATGAGTGCACACCACAAATAAAAAAGAGGAGGCCAGATGTGCCTGAGATGGCAAAAGATTTTGCTATACCTGAAGGAAGTGGTGAGGCTATGGAAGAAAACCTAGCTGCCAGTATTAATTATATGGTATCTCACCAACTTCAGATTCTGTGATGATTGAAACAGCAGAATTATATAAAACACCGGAAAATTGCACCTCATTGAAGGTAACTACGGTTAATCCGTCTATATGGACGCCTATGACTCCAGGCATGAGAGGACAAGAAATAAGATTTCAAAGAATCCTCAAATTGATTTCTGCTGCCATTACTGCTTTTGGAAGGCAAATGGAGGGGTTGGAGATGGATAAAATCCAAAAAGATACTTTGGGCTTATTATGCAATTCCCTCTATGAAATTAATTGTATGAGGAAAATTGCGATTCGGCCCATATTTCATCCAAGGTTTGCAGGTTTGTGTCGATCAAGTGGTGTTCAAGCTCCTGGTTATCTATTTGGAGAAAACCTGCCTAAACAAATAAGAGAAATGGATGAAGAGGCTAAATCTATTAGCCACATGAGACCTTTCGTCTTTGGACAAAAAAGGTATTTTTCGTCAAGAAGGGGATTTGATTTTGGAAACAGAGGCAGGAGTATGATAAGAAAATATTATCATCCGACACAGCCTAATGTTCACCCGTATACGGGGAGAAGGAGACCACCACATTCATATGGAGAGGTACAAACAATTTATTCTATGCTTAAAGAAACTGTGGACAAATCTCCAGTTGGAGGGAGATTACAAATGTTTTATGATGAATGGCTTGCCATCACATCTGATCGGTTTATTTTACAAACAGTTTCAGGAGCTACTATTACATTCAAAGAAGGTGTTAATTCTCCGGTACAAAATAAACCTGCTTATGGTTTCATGTTTTCTGCAATTGAAGAGGCAGAAATTAATGTGGAAATTGACAAATTGTTTAAAAAAGGTGTTATTGAAAAAACTGTTGAACATGAGCATCAATTTGTGTCAAATATATTTCCAAGAAATAAAAAAGATGGTGGTTGCAGAATTATTCTGGACCTTACAAATCTTAATAAATTTGTCGAATATAAACATTAAAAAATGGAAACATTTAACACTGCAAGACATTTGATATCAGCAGGTTGTTATATGGCTACCATTGATTTACAGGATGCGTACTATTCAGTACCAATACATCAGTTCTTTCGAACGGTATTTTAAAATTTAATTGGCTGGGACAGCTGTGGCAATTCAAAGCTTTACCAAATGGGTTAAGTTCAGCTCCCAGGCTCTTTACAAAGCTGTTGAAACCAGCTTTAGCACAATTAAGAGCACAAAAGCACATCATTATGGCTTATCTGGATGACATTTTAATCATCAATAGTAATCAGGAATCAGCTGAAAAATCAGTTTCAGCAACTAAAACTTTATTTGAGAAGTTAGGTTTCTTGATTCATCCAATTAAGTCCCAGCTGCAGCAGGCACAGTCAATTAACTATTTGGGGTTTGCAATTAACTCAGTTACTATGTTAGTAACTTTGCCAACAGATAAGATTGATGATATTCTAGTGACCTGTAGGGGTCTCATTCACAAACCTTATCCCTCCATCCGAGAAGTAGCAAAGGTTATTGGTAAATTAGTAGCAGCATTTCCTGCAGTAGAATTTGGTCCATTACATTACCAAAACCTTCAAAGGGACAAAAAAAGAGAGCAGGCCATTTTGATAGGCCTATGCAATTAACAAAAGAAGCTTTATTGGAATTACAATGGTGGATTGAAAATGTCCCACAAGCTGCTAAAAACATTCTGATACAACAACCTGAAGTAATTTTACAAACAGATGCTAGTGCTCTCGGATGGGGGGCGACAGATTCATTCACCAGCTGTGGGGGCAGATGGACTGTCCAAGAGGAAATGTTTCTCCAAACATATGGTATTAACTATTTAGAATTATTGGGTGCATTTTATGGGTTGAAGGCATATTGTTCTACAAAAATGAATCTGCACGTACTGATACAATTAGACAATAAAACAGCTGTTGCATATATTAATCACATGGGTGGAGTCAGATCGGTATCATGTGATTGTTTGGTCAATCAGATATGGCAATGGTGTATTAAGCACCAAATTTGGATTTCGGCAAATTACATCCCAGCGAAAGACAATGTGATGGCAGACAATAGATCAAGGATGTTTAAAGACAACACAGAATGGATGTTGAACTCAGTAATTTTCAGTAAAATTGTGACTCAATATGGTTACCAGACATTGATCTGTTTGCATCAAGACTAAATCATCAATTGCCTAAATATGTGTCTTGGGAACCAGATCCAGACGCAGTAGCAGTAGATGCTTTTTCACTAAACTGGGGGAATATGTTCTTTTATGCTTTTCCGCCATTTGCTCTGATTCAGCAATGTCTGAAGAAAATAGAACAAGATTCTGCCACAGGATTATTGGTATTTCCAAATTGGCCGACACAACCATGGTTCCCATTGATGTTAAACATGATTAAAGAACCATATATGTCAATTCCTAGCAGCAGTGATTTATTAATAAAACCAGTAACCAAAGAAATTAATCCGTTACATGCTTATATGAATTTGTTAATCTGCAGGTTTGACCAGACCACTACAGGAGCTTGGATTGTCGGATAGAACTATGGATATTATAGTCGCATCATGGCGAGATAGCACTCAGAGACAATATATGACACATATAAAGAAATGGGAAAATTTTTGCAGACAGTCAAATATATCCTATCATACTGTAAACATTGCAAACATATTGGAGTTCCTTGCCGAGTTGCATTTTGAACAACACTTAAGTTACAGTGCCATTAATAGTGCACGTAGTGCCTTATCATCTTATTTAGGACAAATCTCTGACCAGAAATAAATTGGATCACATCCATTAATAACCAGATTTATGAAAGGAATATTTAACAAAAATCCACCCAAACCAAGATATACAGAAATTTGGGATGTTAGCATGTACTTACCTTACTTAGGCAATGGACTCCAATCGAAGTTTTGTCATTGGAAAAGTTAACATTTAAATTAGTAATGTTAATGGCATTGGTATCAGCTCAAAGTGTGCAAACATTACAAATGTTACGTTTAGACTGTATGCATGTGACTGCAGATAACATTGTGTTCTATGTTTACGATCTGATCAAACAAAGCAGACCAGGGAGAACTGGAGCGAATGTAATGTTTCAAGCTTATCCCATTGATCCTACGTTGTGTGTAGTTAAATATTTGAATCATTATGTAAAAGTTACCAAAACTCTTTGAGGTGATGAAAAAACATTAATGATTACGCATAAGAAACCACACACAAAAGCTTCAGTGCAAACAATCTCAAGGTGGTTAAAACAGGTGTTACTTTTAGCAGGAGTACCCAACACACCCTTTGATGTGTTCAAATCTCACTCCACCAGGGCAGCAGCTACATCAGCGGCGAAGTTACAGGACGTACCACTCGAACATATTTTAGAAACCGCAGGGTGGTGTAAAGAAGAAACTTTTTCAAAGTTCTCCAATAAACCTGTTCACACAATGACAGGCTTTGGACACGCGGTGTTGGGTTCACTATAATCACCTGCTTTGTTTCACTATTCATTGATATTATCAATTATGTTATCACTTATATCTTTTATCACTTTGTAAAGGTTCCCTCAGGTGTAAAAAAAGGGTTATTATATGTTATTTTATCATTAAAGGGTTTATGGAAAGAACTAAAAGTAGTCTGGTTTTTCTCATGTATGTGTTGACCTAGCCGGACTGTCGTATGGAAGAATTCTACGACATGAAAAACACAGAAGCTTCAAAATCTTCACGTAGTCACTCACATGACTCCGAAGTAAAATAGTAAGATTAAACGAGAACTTACCAGTTCGAAGTTTGATTTTTATTTTATGAGGAGTAACGATGAGGGATTACGTGCCCTCCACTCCACACCCTCATAAAATAAATGATCATCTGGTAGTTCTAAATCTATGATGAGCCTTACTATCTTACTCCGGCTATTGTGTTCTGTGTTTTTCATGCCGCTGCTTTGAAGTATGCCGTTCCAGCGCCAGGCGGGTCTTCTTCACGTAATGCCTCATCGTTACTCCTCATAAAATAAAGATCAAACTTCGAACTGGTAAGTTCTCGTTTAATCTTACTATTTTAATGATTCCACTCAGCACTTTGACATGATTCCACTCTGCACTTTATCACATTAGTCTTGGGAATCTGATGCATAGTGAGTTTCATGATCTGTAGAAGGATAGACCCATGAGAAAGTGTGTTCATCCAATGACTGCCAAGCATTTATTGAGGGAAACGTTGAGGCAGAACATGATATTCCAAGAGGCTGGGAAGATATAGTGATGTCCATAGACAGTGAGAGATGATTAGACATGCAAATTAAGTTGCTGTGATAAGTGATGTGATTTTGCAGACAGTGGGGAGTACCTGATGTGTACAGAAAATACAGGCAAACCTCTCTGCTTTCATTGGGTTATGAGAGTGCAATTTTTTGAATTGCTGGATCAGCCATTATCATATTGAATGGTGGTGCTGACTAGAAGAGCTGAATGGCCTACTCCTGCACACATTGTCTATTGTCTTCTCCAGTGATATATTTTAAATTGCTCTGTGAATTCAAATTCAGTAACTTAAGTAACATTATGATAAAAACAACGTGGTGCCAGAAAGCTGCAGGATTTTTATAATGAAAAGATTGGTTGACTAAAGCTCTGCAGGGAAGAACACCTGTTGGTCTTTCCAATGTGGACTCCAACCCTTCATCAAAGCAATTGACGTGTAGCTGCCTGCAGATGACCTAAGTAGCCAGTTTCACTCCCAAGGCAGTAAAAAATAGTCAACATACCAGTGATATAGGAGGTCACAAAAAAAAGAAAAGTGAATTCTGATGACTTCCTCAAGACACATAATCTTAGTCTCAGCCACTATCATCACTTGAGGAGAATCCCCAGTTGCACATCCAGAGTCCGGGCTGGCATTTATTATAGTTGTTCTTTCTATAGCAAATCCTTCACTTATTTCTTTTGACTGCGATTTCAAATACTGGATGAGAGACCATATATCATGTGGATCCTCATTACTCCTGTTGATATTGCTTGGATTTAATCCCAGAAACAAAGGAATAATATTGTGATTGAATAATAAGGTAGTTATGATAAGATATTGCTTGATCTGTGTTCATGCATAATACTGGGCCAAATACACACACACAAAGTCCGTGCTGACCAAGTTTGCAATCTGGGCTCGTCCCATTAACCTGCATTTGGCCCATGGTTTTCTATACTTTTCCTATTTATATATCTGGACATGGTCTGGACATCCGGTGGCGCTGTTACTGGCTGCCTCCGCCCATAGTCTGGTTGTCTTTTTGTTTTTTTGTTATGTTTAAAGTATGTTTTTTTAGTATGTTTTTTTGGTTTTTTTTGGTATTTTATGTGGGGGGAAGAGGGTATAGTATCCTTCAGTTATTTCCAGACGAGGATGCGAATATTATCTGAGTCCCGCCCTCGCCCCCCTCCTCGCGGCCTACTAGCTGGATTGACGCGGCCTTTCCTGCCGGAGTGGACCAGAGCTTCAGCAGCGGCGGAGAGGCACTGGAAACATCGCAGAGCGGGCAAGGGCTTACTTGGGATTGTTGCTTGGAGCTCCAGAGTGTTGGGCCGCTGCTCCAACATCGCGGAGCTGTAGGTGCGGAGCTCCCAACGCGGATGGCGCTGATCTCAACATCGCGGAGTCCTGGGATCCTTTGCCGGGGGTTGCCAGCGCGAATCTCCGCCCACCATGGCCTGTGGACATCGGGAGCCACGGACTCTGGTGGAGGGTAGCCGATTCGGAGGTCCAGGCCGCTGAGGATGTTCTCCCGTTTGACGTCGGGGTTCCATCGTTCCTGGTGAGAGTGCCTGAACATCGGGCCGCCCGTGGCAGTGACTACGGGGTGCTCGGGAGGCTCCAGCCACAGGTGAACATTGGAGAGCATCGGTGAGGAGGTTGGTTGGACTTCGGTTCCTTCCCTCACAGTGGGGAACTTTTGTGCCGCTGTGGGGGTGTTTGTGTTGTAGTCTACTGTGATCTGTGTTTTTGTGTTTTTTTAATTATTTGTATGACTAAGGGAAAAATAATTTTGTTGTCTCTTGAAGACAATGACAATAAATTAAATCAAATCAATTCAAATCTGTCCAAATTTATAATTGTATTTGCTTGAGGACATAATTTCCGATAGGGGAAAACTTCTGAGTGAAAAAGTTGTCCCTCATATCCCTCTGAAATCTTTCATCTCACCTTACGTCTATGCCTTCTAGTCAGGGGGAAAAAGAACAAGCATTCACTTTATCAATGACCTTCATGATCTTGTACAGCTCAATGCCATCACACCTCAGCCACCGATGCTCGAAAGAAAGTTGCTGAGAAACTCAACCCTATTCTGCAGCAATAAGTGTGTACATGGCAGCAATGGCCCATTCTACATCACTTCATCAATTACACTTTGACTCAACTATTTGAAACTATATCCAAGAAGCACGTTTACCCTACACATCTAAACAATTAAAAGTCTCATCTTGACCACTTCCTGTCTGTGCTGTATATTGATTATAGAAAAAATGCTACCAGAAATTGCTATGTCCAAGGCATGATTAGTACATTTGCAGATAACATGAAAGTGGGTCATATCGTAGATAGCAAAGATGGTCATCAAATATTACAGCAGGATCTTGCTCAATAGGGCAAGTGGGCTGATGAATGGCAAATGGAGTTCAATGCAGATATGTGAGAGGTGTATTTTGGGAAGTCAAACCACAGCAGTGCATGGCAGGGATCTGGAGAGTGTTTTAGAGCAGAAGAATCTAAAAGCACGGGTACATAGTTCCTTGAAAGCAACATCACAGGTGGATAGGGTAGGCATGAAGGGTTTCGGAAGTCAAGATTTTGGGTACAAAAGTTGTGGTTATGTTATAGTTGTGCAAAATGTTAGTGATGCAACATTTGGAGTATTGTGTTTAGTAATGGTCATCTTGCTGCAAGAAAGATGTTAAGCTGGTTACCAGGGTGTTATCAGGACTTGAGGGCCTGCATGGAGAGATTGTGCAGGTTAGGATTTTAATCCTTGGAGTGCAGCAGAATAAGGGGTGATCTTATAGAGGTGCATATGATCTTGAGGGGAATAGATAGAGTGTGTCTTTTCCCCAGAAAAGGGAAATCAAGAACCAGAGGTCATAGGTTTGGGTGAGAGCGAAAAGATTTAAAAATAACCTGAGGGGCAACTCTTTCATGTGAGTATATGAAACGAACAGCCAGAGGAGGTACTTGAGCAGGTATAATAACAACATTGAAACTACATTTGGCCAGGTACATGATTGGAAATATTTAGAGGGATATGGGTCAAATGCGGGCAGGGGGGTGTGGTGTAAATGGGGCATCTCAGTCGGCATGGGCTTTTTACAGAAAAGTGCTGGAGTAACTCAAATTGTCAGGGAGCATCTCTGAAGAACATGGATAGGTGACATTTCAGGTTGGGAATCTTTGAATCTCAGACTGAAATGGGTACCTTACAGGCCAAAGGTGTGAACATTGAATTCTCCAGCAATGCTACCTGACCTGCTCGGATACTCCAGCACTTTTATCCGTGGCTTTTATTGAATCTATTCGTAACAATTGTAATGTTTGTACACGTTGTGCTGTAACCAGCACCATTAACATAACCACATTAAGAGTTAATCTCTGCATAGATAATGACGTAATTGGAGCCCATTGCCGAAGCCGTGTGAGAACTATACTGATATCCCAGATTTCTGTATATCTAGTTTTAGGAGGGTTTTTGTTAAAATTCCTCTCATGAATCGGGATACTAACGGCTGAGACCCGATAGGTTGTTGTTCTGAAGACTGCCCTAAAGAGGAGGACAAAGCACTCCGCACACTGTTAATGGCACTATAACTCAAGTGCTCATCAAAATGCAACTTAGCAAGGAACTCCAACACATCACATATGCTTGTAGTATGATAAGATATGTTTGATTGTACACAGAACATCTCTCATTTCTTTATGTGAATCACATACTGTTTTTGAAAGCTATTTCTACAGCCTGCAGTGATAACCTCCATGGTCCTGTTCAACAATCCAAGGGCTTGGAATGGTCTGGTCAGAACCTGCAGACCAACAATTTGATACGGTCATGTAACGGATGACTTTCTCCTGTAACCGGATGCACCAACAATTACTGCAGCTGAGAATCATCATGAATGGCTGAGCCATCATTCTGAGTACTAATGGGAATCATGGTTGTGTTGGCCAATCTGGGACCACCAAAAAACGCCTGTAGCGGAGTCATGCTCTATTTTAACCATATAACCATATAACAATTACAGCACGGAAACAGGCCCTCTCGGCCCTTCCGGTCCGTGCCGACCATATGTTTTCCCCTAGTCCCATCTACCTGCACTTAGACCATACCCCCTCCATTCCCTTCACGTCCATATACCTATCCACTTTACTCTTAAATGTTAAAATCGATCCTGCCTCCACCACTTCTGCTGGAAGCTCATTCCACACAGCCACCACCCTCTGAGTAAAGAAGTTCCCCCTCACGTTACCCAAAAAATCTGTCCCTTAATTCTCATGTCATGCGCTCTTGTTTGAATCTTCCCTACCCTCAATGGGAAAAACATATCCACGTCAACTCTGTCTATCCCTTTCATCATTTTAAAGACCTCAATCAAGTCCCCCCTTAACCTTCTGCGCTCCAAAGAATAAAGACCTAACTTGTTCAACCTTTCTCTGTAACATAGTTGCTGGAACCCTGGCAACATTCTAGTAAATCTCCTCTGTACTCTCTCTATTTTGTTGACCTGCACTCAGACCATTGCCCTATTTTGGTGAGGCATTTCGTGATCAGACAAAATGGAGGAAAGCATAAAAGAATGAGTGCCCCCAATGTAACGAGAATGGATCCATGGCTACTGCTCCTGGTTCTGGCTCCCATGAAACAAATTTAGGCAACTGGTGATTCAATCTGGATGCAACAGATCAATATCTGGCAACCCAAAGCGAGTGACAATTGTTTGAAAAATTTCAGAATTCAACATCCATTCTATATTGTCATTAAACGTTTGCGACCTATGGTCTGCCACCACATTGTCTATACCTGGTAGATAGATGGCTGAAACCCAGATGTTCTTTGAAGTACACCACTGCCACATGAGGTTAGCCAAGTTCTCACATGATACTGATCTTGTTCCTCCCATATGATTAACCTATGCCACTGCTGTGGTGTTATCAATCTGGAGTTGAACATGTAAATTACTCATTGTGGAGAAATCTGCCTTTAACCCATAAAATGCCCCCAATAATTCCAAATAATGTATCCCTTGTGTGTGAAGCATCAAACCTTCTTGTTCATTCCATCTACCCCCACAGCTATCCTCCGTGTCCATCCCCACCACCCCACCCCCCCCCCCCCCCCCCACCCCATCCGACCCCATCCGAGAGCGCTAACATCAGTCTGTAAGATCGCTGTAGGTTCTTGTACCAAAATGTTATTGGTAGCTTGACTAACATTAACAATCCACCACTGCAATCTGCTAGAGCTGTGGTTGGTAACTGCAATCAAAATGGCCTGCATGCTCTTTTAGTGCTTGTTCTCTTTGCAAATGTTGATAATGCAAAGGTCCGAACTGTACTGCAGGGAAAGCTGCTACCAATTCCCCAATGACCTTAGCGACTTCTCGGATGGAGGAATAAAGTTTTTGTGTGAGGCAAGTACAGATATTAGCAATATCCACAACATTGGCTGTTGGTAATGTTACTGTCATATGAACTGAATCAATAAGAAATCCCAAATACTCAATATTTTGGGTTGGCTATAACTTGGACAGTTGGATGGACCAAACCATAATGTTTAAACACATTTTTGGTTACTGCAACCAACTCTTCAGCTGACTCTTTAGTGTGGCTGATAATGAAGATATCATATAAATAGGCCATGGCAATGTGATTATGGGCCCTCAATAGCCCCAGCACAGGTTTTAACAATTTAGTAAATAGCCTAGGTGCTGAACTTAATCCATTAGGCAAAGCTTTGTATTGCCACAGCTGTCCCATCCAATTAAATTTCAAGTACCTGCGATAATGAGCATGAATTGGAACTGAATAGTATGCATCTTCCCAATCAATAGTTGCCATATAACAGCCCTGTGATACCAGCTATGTAGCAGTAACGAAGGTGTCCATTTTAAAATGCCTACAGAGAACTGAAGAATTTAAGTGAGTGAGGTCCAGAATACTCTACCACCCCCATCTTTTTTAGGTCTGGGGAATATATTAGACACAAATTGTTGAGGATGATTAATGGCTTTCTCAATCATCATCGTTTACCTGTTCAGTCCCTGGAGCAGAAAACACCAACATTTTATTAGGCTTGTGCTGTTGAGGTGGATCTATCCCTGGAATAAATTCAATGGTAGACCTGACACAGTATTTAGTATAAAGATATCAGACGTTATACAGCACCATTCATTATAAAACAATTGTAATCTACCTCCAATAGGAGATTGTCCACCAGAAACTTTATTGTTAACAAAATTTCCTGTACCTCTACAGTTGCCCTGTAAGTCTGTTGTCTGCCCATATTGGGGTTGTAGCCAGTCTGTCTTGGTGGGACCCTCGTTGCCCCACTGGCCTCCCCCTGCTGGGCCCAGCACCGGGATCCAACCTTTGGTATATTAACCCAGGTTTTTGAATAGGTGGCCTTGAAATGCTTGGCTACATTAAGCCAATTGTTTTGGCCTCATCATTAATTTCACAAATTTTCTTGACAAGGTCCATTCCAAACAGGAATTCAGGCGTTTGTACATTAGTCGCCTTACATAGCAGCAAATTTTTGGTTGACGGTTGGCCTGATGGCGATTTTCTCTGATGCAATTTACCTCAAAAATGCATTGCATAAAATAGCCAACATATCGTTTTTGAGTTTGAGTAATGATTGTCCCTTTGACCATAGTGCCAAATGCAGTAATTGCTGCAGCCACCAGTTGGAGGACGTGTTGATACCGAACCTCCTGTCCCCTCATAGAAGGACTCATGGGTGCCCAGATAGCTGGGTTCACCGTGGGCACTTTCAGTGATGCACATTAGACAGGTGTCTTATATTTGTTTGTAGTCTCATGCATCATAGCTTGCTGGAGCTGGTGAGATACTAAATAATTCATATTGCTGGCAAGGTATTCTTCCATTGCCTCACTAGTCCCCTCCGGAATAGCAAAACTCATTGCTATTTCCGGGACACCCGGAGCGTGGCTCTTGTGCTCTGGTGTATGCACATGAGCAGGGACACCAGAATCAGGGTCAGCTTCATCCTGCCCTGCTTCTCCCACGTCACACTGTAGGGAGGCATCCTCCAGTCCTAAACAAGGCGCTGGAAGGAAATCCTCCTTGCTGATACTGCACATATTCTTCTTGATATGTGCCTTCTTGAACAGCTGTCTGGGGAATGACTGGGGTCTTTGACCCTTGCTTTATCAAAGTTTGGAGCATCTTCTCCATATTTTGCATCCTCCCCCACATTGTTTTATTATCTGGAGGGGAGTCTCCGTGTTCTTCAGACTCTTCTGACAAACTGGTCTGAAAGACTTTATTTTTGCCTTCCTATGGCTATCAGTTGGCCTCAGGCTCCTGAGTTTCTGGAGCTGGTGTAGAAAGTTCATTCTCTAGACAAACGGCTGTCGGTAAAACAGCACCCGGTATCGGAACCGGCGGTGCCGTGCTAATTTGCCGACCCGATCTAATTTGTGAATCCCATACTTACTACGAACTTTCTTACCTTGCGTTCCATATCACGGACTCCTACTGACTGCTCGAGCCAGTTTGACGGAGTTAGATACTCACAGGCAAAGTTTTCAAAACCACTTACCTGTGAAGTTTCTACTTACCGCTGGTGGAGCTGTGCTCTCCTGCCCGTTCAGTGCGACATGCGCGGACGTAATGATGCGCATGCGCCTGACGGGGCTTCTTCACGTAGTCACTCACGTGACTCCGAAGTAAAATTACATTAAGACACAACTTCCGGTGGCGCTATGGAGGGCTAGAGGATAACGCCAGCCAGCTCCGCGCAAAAAACGGGAAAAAAACGGGGGATTAACGGACCTACCTGCTGCCTGCTGCCTGCCGTCTCTGCACCGATTGTTGTGAGTGATGTCATCAGGCGCGCGACTAGTTATGTCTACAACACGCAGCCCAACCGAAAAATCGAAAATTCGATCAACCAGGCAGAGACCGGCAGAAGGCCTGACTGAAGCCTCGGACTCAGGTAGGAACTCATCCCAAGAAGATGTGTCGAAAAGAACAGCAAAAAAATCTGAAAGTGAAGAACTTAAAACTTTTATTTCACGTGAAATTGCTGGTTTAAAGGAGGAAATAAACCAGATGAATACTGAAATGAAAGAATTAGAACTTGAAACTAATTCCAATATTAATAACAAGGCTAAGAAAATATCGGAAGACTTGAAGAAAGAAATCACAGAAATGATGAGTGAAATGTCAAAGGAGATGAATGATAAGATTTAAAAGGTGAAAACCGACTTTGAAAAAAGGCTGAATCCTGTGGAGGAGGTACTGGACCAACAGACGGCTGGTATAAAAAGCCTTGAAGAACTAGCTGACATAAGTGCTGGGACTACAGCAGAGCTGGTTACAGAAAATGAACGTCTAACGGACTTATTGACCAAAATAACCGAGAAATGTACTGAACTAGAAGGTCGCCAGAGAAGACAAAACCTAAGAATCGCGGGTATTCCTGAAGGGCGAGAGAAAGATGAAGACCCTCGAGAATTTACTGCGAACCTACTGCAAAATGTTTTATCTCTGGAACAAAGGCCTTTACTAGCCCGAGCACATTGAGTAAGGAGACGTCAGACAAGACTAAATGCCCCACCAAGACAAATGATAATAAAGGTACAATATGACTATGTGTTGGAGGAGATTATGCGAAAAACTTCGAGAAACAGAAACCTTGTATTTGAAGGACAAAGGATCAGTATCTACCGAGATTACCCAGCAGAGGTTTCCAGGAAACAAAAAGCATTTAATGAGTCTAAAAGTCTCCTGAGGGGAGTGGAAAATTTGAAATATGGCCTGATTTATCCAGCTACTTTAAGAGTTACTCATAACAACAAGGAATATTTCTTCTCCAATCCTGCTGAAGCACTGGACTTTACCTGGAAGATTAAGACCTGAGAAGGCCTTATCATCGAATATACTGACTTTCATGGACTTTATAAGAATCTACAAGACTCTGCAAGACTCTATAAGACTTTGCAGGTTTGGATGGAACTGGATAACGCTGGATGGAAGCTGGAGAAAGATGTCGATCGGAAAACCTCACATGGATTCTAATAATTAGTATAATTATATTACTAATACAAATAACTAACACATATTAAAGTTACATTGTGGTATTTTCACTAATTACTAATTTTACTAATAATATAATAACTAATAAATATCAAAATTATAGCGTATCACTTTTATTAATTAAAATTAATTATTATTACTAACAACTAATGTTTATTTATGTTGGAATGATTAGAGTCAAATATAGCTGGATTTCATTTGGAGATTTTTCTTTTACACCAGTAATTTTCATTTTTATTTCTTGTTTTCCTTTCATCTTATATGTTTTTTTTTTATAATTAGATTTCTAAACAAGTTTTAAATATATGTATTTTCATATTTTTAATTATTATAATCCGAATATTATTTTTTTTTCTCTTTTTTAATGTAATACCCCCGGTAAAATATCATTATGGAATAATAATTCCAAAAAACCAGGGAGCTGGTTAAGTTACTAACATCAACTACGGAAGTCGGTAGATGGTTAGCCATGCTAGTATGGCTAGCACTAACTACAATAACACTAGATGTAGTTTTTTCTTTCTTTGTGCACTACACTAACCTCTTAATCTATCCTCTCTTCTTTCCTTTCATTAACTATTATTGTTTTTTTTTCAGTTTGAATGGAGTTATATATTGGATCAAAGGAGATATACACGTGAGAGGTATTCACGGGACTTGAAATTCATCTATTCGGTGTTCGGGTGTAAGGTCGGGTATATCGGGCTGAACCATCGGCTCTATTACAGACCACCATAGACAAAAGATGCAAGACTTAAAAATGAATAAGGGGAATGAAGGAATAACGTTTTGTAGTTGGAACGTTAAAGGTATTAAAGAACCAATTAAGAGAGGTAAAGTATTTGCACGTTTAAAAGCAATTAAAGCTGATGTAATTTTTATCCAAGAAACTCACTTAAAAAAGCATAGGCTGAAAGCTAAATGGATAGATCAAACGTATCATTCTTCTTTTACGCATAAATCAAGAGGTGTAGCAATATTATTTTGTAAAGGAATTTGATTTAAACATACATCAACTATAACTGATAACGATGGCAGATATATTATTGTAATAGGAGAATTAAATGCACAAAAAATGATTTTTTTAATGTATATAGACCAAACTTTGATAGTCCATTGTTTTTCAAGAAAATATTTAACAATATACCGGAATTAACACAATATAACCTAATAATTGGAGGAGATTTAAATTGTACACTAGATCCTTACTTAGACAGATCTACAAGACAAAGGAAAACTAAATCACATTCTAGTGACTTATTAAATGCATATATGGAAACTACTAATATCAAAGATGTTTGGAGAGTAGAAAATCCCACTGGACATGAATATTCCTTTTATTCGCCGGTACATAAAACCTACACGAGAATAGATTACTTTTTGGTCGATGCCAAACTTATTTCACTCACTTATAATTCTAAATATCACAATATTATAATTTCAGATCATGCACCTTTAACATTTAAGATTAAAATAAATGGTAAAACAGAGAAACAGGGACAGTGGAGATTTAATCCACAAATTTTAAAAGACAAAATAACACAGGAATATATCACAGAACAGATTAAGATTTTCTTCGAAACAAATGATAAACCGGAAATATCTTGTTCCTTATTATGGGAAACGTTTAAAGCATATCTCCGGGGAATCATGATTTCCTCCCAAGCATTTTATAACAAAAAGAATCGAAGGGATCAACAAGAACTGGAAAAGGAGATTAAACAATTAGATATAGAGAATGCAGCTAATCCGTCTATAATATTACGTAATAAAATTGCAGCATTGAAATATAAATTAAATAAAATATATTCAGATCAAGTTGTAAAACGTTATCAACATACTAAACAATTACAGTTTGAATTTGGAGATAAACCTCAAAAATTATTGGCTCGCCAATTGAGGAAGATGGAGGCAGAAAAAATAATCCATAGGATTAAATCACATAATGGCGAACTTTAATACAACCTAAAGATATTAATGAGAGATTTATGCAATACTATAAAAACCTATATACTGCCAAAACAACAGAAAATAAGATAGGAATAGAAACATTTGAAAAAAAATGTAATCTGAAGGGGTTGGACACACAAAATAGAGAATCATTAAACGCTGAAATTTCAGTAAAAGAAATCCAAGAATCTATTAGATAATTAAAAAATGGTAAAACACCGGGAGCAGATGGTATTGGCTCGGAATTCTATAAAACATTTTATGATCAGATTGTACCACGTCTGAAATCATTATATGAATATATATATACACAGCAGAAATTACCAGAAACTTTAAATGAATCTATTATAACACTAATACCTAAAATAAACAAAGATCTGGATGAACCAGGATCATTTTGAGATATAGCTCTTTTAAATACTGATCAAAAGATATTAACTAAAATATTAGCACAAAGGCTAAGCACAGTTATTAATGAATTAATTCACCCCGATCAAACAGGATTTATACCAAAACGATATTCCTCAAATAACTTGAGACGATTGAGGCCCACAGGAGCCGTTGGAAGAGGAGGAGGGGGAGGAACGACACCCGACTGGTAAGGTTTTAAAATCCAGCGCGGGGCTTGTTTTTTCAGAGGCCCACAGGAGCCGCTGGAAGAGAAGGAGGGGGAGGAGCGACACCCGACCGGTAAGGTTTAAAATCCAGTGCGGGGCTTGTTTTTTCAGAGGCCCACAGGAGCTTGCCGAAATCCATAACATTCCATTTGGAGAAGTGGGTTTTTTTTTGAGGAAGCCGCTGATTGGTGGGAAGTGGACCAGGGTAAGCAGCTGATTGGCAGTCAGATCCCAGCAGTTTGTTGTGTACTTTGTATTGTGTTGATATTGTATCCTGTGTAAGGGGGGAGTATGAAGGCCAGGGCAGTGTACTGTTCTGGATGTCAGATGTGGGAGGTCAGGGAATCTGATAGCCCTCCAGATATCCACATCTGCGCCAGGTGTGTTGAGATGGGGCTCCTAAAGGACTGTGTTAGGAACCTGGAGCAGCAGCTCGATGACCTCCGTCTGGTCAGGGAGAGTGAGGATGTCATAGAGAGGAGCTACAGGGAGGTAGTCACTCCCAAACCGCAGGAGGCAGACAAGTGGGTCACAGTTAGGAAGGGCAAGGGGCAGAGGCAGGGGCTAGAGAGTACCCCTGTGACCGTACACCTGGAGTACGATTGGAGGGGACAGCCTAGCTGGGGGCAGCAACAGCGGCCGGGCCTCCGGCACAGAGACCGGCCCTGATGCTCAGGAGGGTAACAAAAAGAGGAGGGCAATTGTAATAGGGGACTCTATAGTTTGGGGGTCAGATAGGCGATTCTGTAGACGCAGTCGGGAGACCCGGATGGTAGTTTGCCTCCCTGGTGCCAGGGTCTCGCATGTGTCAGAACGTGTACAAAAGATTCTGATAAGGGAGGGAGAGGAGCCTGATGTTGTGGTACACATAGGTACCAATGACATAGGCAGAAAAAGTGACGAGGTCCTGAAGGAAGAATTTAGGGAGTTGGGGGGAAAGTTAAGGAGAAAGACCAAAAGGGTAAAAATTTCAGGATTACTGCCTGTGCCGCGTGACAGTGATAGTAGGAATGAAATGAGGTGGAGGATAAATGCGTGGCTGAGGGACTGGTGCAGTGGGCAGGGATTCAAGTTTCTTGATCACTGGGACCTCTTTTGGGAAAGGCATGATCTGTACACAAAGGACGGGTTGCACTTGAGCCCGAGGGGGACCAATATCCTGGCAGGGAGATTTGCAAAGGCTACTGGGGAGACATTAAACTAGAAAGGCTGGGGGGAGGGACTCGGGTAGAGGGGGCTAGGGGTCAGGGTGTGGGGCAAGAGGCAGAGAAGGGAAGCACTCGGATCCAAAATGTAGGCGAGAAAGATGTGTGTATATTTTAATGCTAGGAACATTGTAAGTAAGGTGGACGAACTTAGAGCCTGGATTGACACCTGGAAAAATGATGTTGTGGCAATCAGTGAAACATGATTGCAGGAGGGCTGTGATTGGAAACTAAATATTCCAGGATTTCGTTGCTTCAGGTGTGATAGAATTGGAGGGACCAGAGGGGGAGGTGTTGCATTGCTTGTCAGAGAAGATATTACAGCAGTGCTTTGGCAGGATAGATTAGATGGCTCGTCTAGGGAGGCTATTTGGGTGGAACTGAGAAGTGGGAACGGTGTGTAGCAACACTTTTAGGGGTGTATTATAGACCGCCAAATGGGGAGCGTGAATTGGAAGAGCAAATATGTAAGGAGATAGCAGATATTAGTAGTAAGCACAAGGTAGTGATTGTGGGAGATCTCAATTTTCCAAAAATAGACTGGGAAACACATTCTGTAAATGGGCTGGATGGTTTGGAGTTCGTAAAATGTGTGCAGGATAGTTTTTTGCAGCAGTACATAGAGGTATCGACCAGAGAAGGGGCAGTGCTGGACCTCCTGTTAGGAAATGAGGCAGGTCAGGTGACGGAGGTATGCGTTGGTGAGCACTTCGGGACCAGTGATCACAATACCATTAGTTTCAATATAATTATGGAGAGAGTCAGAACTGGACCTAGGGTGGAGATTTTTGATTGGAGACAGGCTAACTTTGAGGGAATGCGTAAGGATTTTAAAGGAGTGAATTGGGACACTTTGTTTCATGGGAAGGATGTAGAAGAGAAATGGAGGACATTTAAAGGGGAAATTGTAAGAGTACAGAATCTTTATGTCCCTGTTAGTTTGAAAGGAAATAGTAAAAATTGGAAAGAGCCATGGTTTTCAAGGGAAATTGGACACTTGTTTCGAAAAAAGAGAGATATCTACAATAATTATAGGAGGCATGGAGTAAATGAGGTGCTAGAGGAGTATAAAGAATGTAAAAAGAATCTTAAGAAAGAAATTAGGAAGGCTAAAAGAAGATATGAGGTTGCTTTGGCAAGAAAGGTGAAAATAAACCCAAAGGGTTTCTACAGCTATATTAATAGCAAAAGGATAACGAGGGATAAAATTGGACCATTAGAGAACCAGAATGGACAGCAATCTGCAGAGCCAAAAGAGATGGGGGAGATATTGAACAATTTCTTTTCTTCGGTATTCACCAAGGAGAAGGATATTGAACTCTGTGAGTTAAGGGGAAAAAGTAGAGTAGCTATGGAAACTATGAGATTCAAAGAGGAGGAAGTACTGACACTTTTGAAAAATATAAAAGTGGATAAGTCTCCAGGTCCTGACAGGATATTCCCTAGGACATTGAGGGAAGTTAGTGTAGAAATAGCAGGAGCTATGACAAAAATATTTCAAATGTCATTAGAAACGGGAATAGTGCCGGAGGATTGGCGTACTGCACATGTTGTTCCATTGTTTAAAAAGGGTTCAAAGAATAAACCTAGCAATCATAGACCTATTAGTTTGACGTCAGTGGTGGGTAAATTAATGGAAAGGATACTTAGAGATAATATATATAAGCATCTGGATAAACAGGGTCTGATCAGGAACAGTCAACATGGATTTGTGCCTGGAAGGTCATGTTTGACAAACCTTCTTGAATTTTTTGAAGCGGTAACTAGGGAAATTGATGAGGGTAAAGCAGTGGATGTTGTCTATATGGATTTCAGTAAGGCCTTTGACAAGGTTCCCCATGGAAGGTTGGTTAAGAAGGTTCAATCTTTGGGTGTTAATGGCGGAGTAGCAAGATGGATTCAACAGTGGCTGAATGGGAGATGTCAGAGAGTAATCGTGGATGGCTGTTTGTCAGGTTGGAAGCCGGTGACCAGTGGGGTGCCTCAGGGATCTGTGTTGGGTCCACTGTTGTTTGTCATGTACATCAATGATCTGGATGATGGGGTGGAAAATTGGATAAGTAAGTATGCAGATGATACTAAGATAGGTGGTGTTGTGGATAATGAAGTAGATTTTCAAAGTCTACAGTGAGATTTGGGCCATTTGGAAAAGTGGGCTGAAAGATGGCAGATGGAGTTTAATGCTGTTAAGTGTGAAGTGCTACATCTTGGCAGGACAAATCAAAATAGGAAGTACATGGTAAATGGTAGGGAATTGAGGAATGCTGTGGAACAGAGGGATCTAGGAATAACTGTGCATAGTTCCCTGAAGGTGGAATCGCATGTAGATAGGGTGGTAAAGAAAGCCTTTGGTGTGCTGGCCTTTATAAATCAGAGCATTGAATATAGGAGTAGGGAAGTAATGTTAAAATTGTACAAGGCATTGGTAAGACCAATTCTGGAGTATGGTGTACAATTTTGGTCGCCTAGTTATAGGAAGGATGTCAACAAAATAGAGAGAGTACAGAGGAGATTTACTAGAATGTTGCCAGGATTCCAGCAACTATGTTACAGAGAAAGGTTGAACAAGTTAGGTCTTTATTCTTTGGAGCGCAGAAGGTTAAGGGGGGACTTGATTGAGGTCTTTAAAATGATGAAAGGGATAGACAGAGTTGACGTGGATACGTTTTTCCCATTGAGGGTAGGGAAGATTCAAACAAGAGGGCATGACATGAGAATTAAGGGACAGAGGTTTCGGGGTAACGTGAGGGGGAACTTCTTTACTCAGAGGGTGGTGGCTGTGTGGAATGAGCTTCCAGCAGAAGTGGTGGAGGCAGGATCGATTTTAACATTTAAGAGTAAAGTGGATAGGTATATGGACGTGAAGGGAATGGAGGGGTATGGTCTGAGTGCAGGTAGATGGGACTAGGGGAAAACAAATGGTCGGCACGGACTGGAAGGGCCGAGAGGACCTGTTTCCGTGCTGTAATTATTATATGGTTATTATATGGTTATTCAATATTATATATTCGAAAAGAGGTATTAAAAAAGATTTAGTAGTTATTTCGTTAAATGCAGAGAAAGCCTTCGATCAGGTGGAATGTTCCTATTTGTTTTCGGTTATGGAAACTTTTAAATTGGGAGAGAAGTTCATTACTTGGATCAAATTATTATATACTAACCCAACAGCTAGAATAATAACAAATCAAATGTTATCAACTAAATTCAATTTATCTCGAGGCTGTAGACAAGGTTGCCCTTTATCCCCCTTACTGTTTGCACTTCAATAGAATCTTTAGCTCAGAGGGTGAGATCACATCCTGAAATATATGGATATGATACTAGAGATACTAAAAATAAAATTTCCTTATACGCGGATGATGTATTACTTTATATCACAAAACCAGAAATTAGTATCCAAAATTTGTTAAAATTAATAACTGAATTTGGATCTTTTTCAGGATATAGTATTAATTGGAATAAAAGTGAACTTATGCCAATAACGGTAAATAACACACATATTACAACAATTTCCTTTTAAGATAACAAATGAAAAAATTAAATATTTTGGAATTTATGTAACAAAGAGATTTGATTCTTTATTTAAATCTAACTTCCCACTATTATTGAATAAATTAAATAAGACTATTTTATATTGGAAAACTCTACCTATTTCAATGTTAGGCAAAATTAATATAATAAAAATGATTTTTCTTCCACAATTATTATATCTTTTCCAATTAATTCCGATATATCTTCCTAAAAATTTCTTTAAGAAGGTGGACTCCATAGTTACTAACTTTATCTGGGATTATAAGACCCATAGAATAAATAAAAAACATTTATGTAAATTAAAAATAAATGGAGGTTTAGCATTACCAAACTTTATGTTTTATTACTGGGCAGTTAATATTAAAAATATGAATTGTTGGTTAGAAGAGACAGATAACCAATCAATTAGGTTAAATATGGAAAAAGAAGATTGTTCTCCTTTTGAAATCAGTTCAATAATATTCGCTAATATTAATTTAGGTAAGAAAACCTACAGTGAAAACCCGATAATAGAAAGTGGAATACGTATTTCGAAACAAATAAAGAAAACATTAAAACTGAAATCTATACCATTAGCCCTTACCATTGTAAAACAATGTTACATTTAAACCTTCAATGATGGATAAAGGCTTTTTACAATGGAAAAATAAGGGAATTATTAAGATGGGTAATCTCTACAAGGAAAACTCTTTTCTTTCATTTCAAGAATTACAACAAATTTATGGACTACATTCTAAAGATTATTTTAGATACTTTCAAATCAGAGACTATGTAAAAGCAAACACACAGGAACTTAGAAATAGAAAGACAGAAATTTTAGATGAATGTCTAAATAAAAATCCGACCACAGAAAAAATTGATATCATATATATACAATATCTTATTGGAAAATGATGTCCCATCAACAGAAATTTATAGACAATCTTGGGAAAACGAATTAGGTCAAATTATAAGATCAGAAGTATGGGACGAAAGTTTACAACATATACACCATTGTTTGTTAAATGCTAGACACTCTCTTATGCAGTTTAAAATACTACATAGACTACATTATTCAAAATCCAAACTACATAACATTTTTCCAAAAGTATCTCCCATATGTGATAAATGTCAACATTTAGAAGCTAATCTGACACACTCATTTACAAATTGTGCAAAAATTACAAAGTTTTGGATAGAAATATTTAGGATAATTTCGAATGTTGTTAATATGATTCTGACCCCTGACTCAAAGTTAATAATACTAGGAATATTGGA